>HG992317.1:11200000-12400000 GCA_905220615.1 Tinea trinotella | reverse complement strand
AATATCTAGCCGTTTGGATCTAGATAGACTTTAGTCAAACACCTCTGTGAAGATTGGCATAAAAGTAGGCAAAGGCAGGCACGTTCTTAGATTTGGTCCGTGATTGATGTCAAGTAGAGAGATGTATGGGACAGGTAGGCCTTTGCAATGTCACTTGTAATGTAAAAGATTTATTTGTTTATGCGTATGTATGTAAGTATGCAAATTTGGAGCTCATTCCCCGTGTATGACATAAGAGGTGTTTGAGGCATCATTTTATTAGTCAGCACTTACTTTAAGGATAAAACGAAGATGACCTAAAATAGTTTTATGTGATCAAATCCGAGACATTATAAAAATCGGGGGTCCGCTGTGCGTATAACTTGGTAGAAGATAAATTATAAGTCAAAATCGAGAAAAGTCCCATCTAGGACTATAGATATTTTGATTGACTTATATACTTGGCATATCAACATTCATAACATAAAATTATTTTCCTAATATCACGAAAGTAAATGGCTAATTCCTTACGAGGGCTATGGATATGGTCAATCTAGATATTAACTTTTTAATGACAATTATTAAATAAGTAGTATACTTACTCTAAAATAATGAATAAAAGGACGTGTTAGACCAAAATAAATTATAAATTTTATTTGAAAATGAAAAGTGATTCGCTTAACATGTTGTTTCTGAATAAAAAATTTAGCTGTTATATACTCGTATTATTATATGTAAATTATGCAATAATAATTAAATAATAAAAACATCGAACACACGAAGCAATTAAAAGGCACGCTCTTAACTTTTTATTTGCGAAGACATTACTTCAATATGACATTAAGAGTTTAACATCAGATCGTTGTGGTGAAAGAAAATGAATAATTATAAAGACAGATTAGTTACTAAAGACTTTAAGATTAAAGGATAAAACCCAACAGCATACAAGATAATTAAGGCAGACATTCTTAAGTTTTAAAAACAAATTATTTAAAACTGCGAACGACTTATCTGCTTGCTTTAATTATTATTGCCGAATTTAAGCATAAATTGCTGTCACCACGCTCCACCAATCAGGTGGCATCTTCTTGCATCGTCAAAAGGTGCCGCCAAGTTTTTTTTTCTTAACACTCTTAATACGGGAAAATAGGGTTTAAACAACTGTAAGTAGTAGTTACATCTACTATACTGGCGTATATTTAGAACCGGCGACGTACAAGCCAATCCCGCATTTATGACTAAGCCACTTCACGGTCTGTATACAGTTAAATTGTGGTACTACCCCGGATGCCTGAGCACCAATGCCTACCACTCTTTGACAACCAGATCCGGAGCAAATAAAGCGATTTTTATTTTAACAAATATTTGTTATTAATCAAATTATTGAATATTAAAAATAAAAGCCATTAAACAAATATTTTCTCGGGACGGGAATGGAACCTGGGACTTTACACGTAACGGACTGGTATGCTAAGATAACCAAGAAGTGATTGTGAACTTGTTTGTATCATGTATGCCGTCGTCTCAGTGTTGACTTAATAAAATTTGGAGGCGATGCGAACTGATTTTTTTACCCCTAATAGAGTTGGAAAGCTGTGACTTGACACGTTAAAATTAAATGACATTAGCAGGACATTTTTATGTGGAATTTCAACAAAACTTTCTTTCATGCATTGAAAGTGTTTATAATTGGGAGAGCTTATACATTGTGTGAAATAACAGGTCTAGAATTTGGGTAAAACGTCACCGATAGTCGTTACTTATAATAGTAACTTCTGTGGTTCGCACTAGAACAATGTTTATGAAATTCAACGCTACTTCCACGATCCTGACATAACTCTCTCGCTTCCCTTACATCAACAATTATTTGGGTTATGTACACTACGGTTTCCTGCTTTTTCAATTTAAATAATTTCCTCAAATAATTTATTTATAAATCAGAGGCGAGTATTAAACGAAGACGATTGCTCCTTAGATATAATGGACGTTAAACTTTTCCATATTTTAAAGACTTACAAAAGTTACCATTGAATATAAATCTTGAATTCATTGTTATAAGACTAAATATTCCGGTGAAATTCAAGCAAAAAATATATATTCGTATATTAAATTCTGGTTTCCGCATAAACGGGTTGTAAACCCATCACATAATCGAACAAAAATGTCTCGATTCCTCAATAATGTAGTTAACAAGACAGATTTATCGATTCAACACGAATTGTAACGTATTGACCCTGTTTCCCTTTAATTTTCTCCCGAATATTGAATATTTGTTCGCACGGTGTAAAAGTTCCACTTTTTGGTTTTCTAAATTGAATTCCACGTCACTGCATTCAAACTTGACTAATTGATATTATAGATATGTATTAACTATAATAAAAATCTAATTTCATTATTTTGTCTAACCTAAACAAAGCAAATAACACAAAATTATTCAAATTGTTTTTTCCCTAACGTAATTTATAACAATTCTAATATACCTGTCACGTATTATATTCCATAAGCCTCTTATAATTATCTAATATTAATTCTATCAGCTTTTATGAATTAGATCAAAGACACCGAATGTTTTTGGACATATCTATACTAAGCTACTAAACGTATCATAGAAACAGGACAACAAAATTTTTGACGGCTTAGTGATGGCGACTGATGCAGGCGTGAACTAGGCGGTTTTTCAGTTGCTGGCACTTTTGGGCAAGGGGAGTGCTTACTATCAGGCAAGTCGAGGTCACATTCCCAGTGACAATAAAAATAATAGCCATGGGCTACAATAACATGATATAGCAAGTGATGTAATAATTTATTTTAAAAGCATGAGAAACACATAATACGAAAATGGTTTAAAAATGACAATATCAAAAGCACGCATCGTGTGTCCGGTGACTGATCGTAACTCGATCAATGCAAGACAACAACGGTCACTTTGAATCGAGATTTTAAGTGATATCGACTAAGGGCCGGTAATTCAAAACTAACTCACATTATCAATCTAAAAAGGTTACTCCATTTTGTATAAATATGAAACTCGAAAGAATACCAAGGGAGAGTGGTAGGCAGTGGTACCCAGTCTGCCGATCCGAGGTAGTACCACCACTTACAAGTATACAGACTGTAAAATGATTTAGTCGCTTATTAGTGACAACTTAAATATGATAAAAAATATCAAATGGCAAAGTCTATTAAATTATAATAAACTACATGAAATTCTTACTACATAAAATATGATTACTAAATAAAATACTTTTAATTATTATCTACTACTATCAGGGGATAGTGAAATTGTGAGGTCCTGGGCTACTCAGGGGCCTACTAATTATATTATCTAACTACCTAATTATTATGTTATTGTAGGGATGTAGGGTAAAACATGACATCAAAGCATTGATTAATTTAATACGATTAATAAAAATGATAATTAATATGATTAAGTAGTTGCCAAACTTATGATTGTTTTTTTTTTAATTTGGATTTTTTTTTACCTTAAAACAGGTACCTAAGTATTGTCTATTGTTTTAAATGGGGATGGGGGCATTTGTATCCCGATACTACCCTTAGTAGATCCGCCCCTAACTACTGTATTGCAGGAATAGACGCCTTAAATATTTAATTGTTCACCACTTTGCATAACCTAGGATACTTTAAGCGAAGAGTAATAAAGCACCTCTGACCGGCATAGTTTCGACAACCGCTAATTTGATCGTATTTTCAGTTGTTGGCGCCTTGTCCTACAGGTCTACTTTCAAGGGTCCATTAATTCTATTCTAAGAATTCTTCTTTCATTTTATATTCATTTCGGATACAACTGCTAAGTTCAGAAAGGCCCTTAGCGGACATTGAATAACTGACTCCAAGAAAGATTTCAATAAGATATCGATTAAATATTACTTCGTTGAGTTTAGTAAATCACGGCCAAATGAGATTTATCAGTTATGTGAAGATCGCCGCCTCTCTTCTCCTTTCTTTTTGTTTTTATACCAAGTGTGATCAATATAGTTAGAACAATTTTGCAACAAGGAATGTAGTCTGCACAAATAAGAAGAAACAGAAGTACTGGTGCTTCTATATATTTGGGAATAATACGTTACACTATGGCGGCCTAGTTAGAACTAACAACTACGAAACTAATCCCGTAACGCGACTAAGTCACTTGAGAGTGGTGTAACTAGCCTAGATCGACATTTTAATAATAATCTCAATTTCTCAATGAATTGTCAAAAGTTAATTTGTTAATTTATTATACTCAAGTAGAAATATACAAGTAGTACGAGTATATTTGTTTTATATTTAATAGATATTTATTAAAATCAATGTAATCGTGAAATTAATTAAAATATTAATCAATCAATAAAATATAATTTTATATATTTTGGCCGGCATAGTGACAGCGAATGAGGCAGCCGTTAACAAACTCGTTTGTTTCAGTCGTGTCACAATCAAATTAAAAAAATTAGAGTACCAATAAATACAATCTAAAATATTATCAATAGTTTTATACGCAGTTCATAAAAATCTGTCATTTTAACTAACCAGTAATAAGTCATTTAATGACAATACGATTAAAAACGCGTTCTGATGCAAATTTCACCAAAATTCCTTATAATTTGAACTTAAATATAGTTTGAGGGCTCAAATATTCTGCAATTCTTTATTGAAATACAGCATGTTATATGTTAACTAGGTTATTATTTTAAAACTTGGAAAGGTTGTAGTACAATGGTAACACAAACCGAGAACCCCGGTTTAAAACTTACCGGTACCTATGTATATTTGATATATTATGTACTTTAATTGTTCTATTTGTACAATACAAGCACGTTTAGTAGCTTGTATCATAGAAATGTATAAAATGTATAAAAAATGAAAGTTGTTAGAATAGTGTTTTCTGATCAAATGGCTAAGGCTTTTTTTATTGTGTCTCGACATCAAAAATCGACAGCAAGGGGAGGGAGGACCAAGAGCGCTGATAAAAAACTAATGGCCAGAGAACGTACGCCTTTGTGCTAGTATTATTTTGTGCAAGAAATATGTATTACGAGTATTATAGGTAAAAATGAATATTATAGACACTGGGCGACTAAACTTTGGTACCGACGCGGTTGATTCAAACCCTTGAATAATTCAAGTACGAATCAGTCTTCATTACAAAACAATTATTTAATATATTTAATAATTTGATCATCCTGAAACAACTCCCTCGCTTCCGTCACATCCACAATTCTCCTCATACAAGCTCTACGGCAAGTGGCGCTCCATTGTCTCTGCCTATCCCCGTGGGAAAGAGGCGTGACAATTTAATTGATAGATTGATAATTTGATCATGATGTATATAGAATAAGCGGTAAGTAATTGAAATTAAAGATCAAAACTACTGAAAGCGAATAATATTGTAATGGCATATAATTTTCAGTTGTATTCAATAATACTTTGTAATAACTTATAAATTACACGTGTGATACAGATTTTCGCACCATAAAACGATTTCGGTGCATTTCTGTTTAGAGTTAATACATTTTTGACATTTGTATTTGAGTGTTTAGTCACAATAAACGCCGAATGATATTAGTTTACTCATCCTTTCCATGTGCTCAAACCATCGAAGCATTCTTTTGTCAATCCTTGTTACTTGTGGCAAGTGGCGTTCCATTGTCTCTGCCTATCCATGTGGGAAAAAGGCGTGACAATTTGATTAATTAATTAATTAATATTTATAAAGCAACAATTATTAGTATGATATATTTTAATTTTCAAAAACGAGTCACACATTGTCTCCGTAGTCTGGGTTTTCAATGGTGTAGACAGATAGACAGACAATTGCCGATCCTATGTGGTAGGTAACAGCACTTTCAAGTGAGACCAAGTAGCGTCTAAGCCGCGTTTCGGGATCAGCTTAAGGGCTGATAAAACTAGGCCGGTATAGTGGATACAATTATTTAACTGTTGTAACACTCTTGTAATACTCATTTATTTTCTCATTATTATTCATGTATTTTCTTTCCAGCTTAGCATCAGGCAGCCATATGACGAGCTCGTCATACGACGAGCCACAATTTAAATGTTAAAGTTAGTCTTTTTTTAAAGGCTTGGTTACAATCTCTATCTTGGACATCTAGCCTTGACTTGTTGCAAGACGAGATCCAAGAGCGTCAACGACTGAAAAATAAGTTTCCGTTTACTGACAGTTGTTGTTAACTTTACGACAATTCAAGACTAAAATACTAATAGCAATCATGTGACTAAGTTATGTGACGAGAACTCTCAAAAACTAAATAAGACAATTCGTACAAGACTAAATTGCGAGGTAAAATATTACCTCACTTTTTATTACACAGAATTATGTTGAACCAATTAAATAAAGGCTTTATTCATTATAGCAATAAAGTTCAAATTGGTTTAGAGTACCTGGTTATATTACAAATATATTTGTGTATACGGTCATCAAGACACATTAAGGTTAATATGCATTTTGAATCGATTTTAATGTATCGATTTAATATGAAAGTTCTTTCATAAAGTTATTTTTTAAGAAATTGTCTTGAATTTCATAATAATATAGATTTATTATGAAATTTGGCTTAATATAAAGAAAATATCCCCTGTGTCCGAAAGAAAATAGGTTGAAAAATAATTATGACTCCGGTCTATTAAAGAAAGCGACAGCTACTACAGTCAAGTAAATTCAATTAAAAGTTGCATCCACTATGCCGGCCTAATTGAAACCTAGACATTTACGGTCCACTTCACGGACTGCAGACCAGAGCGGCGGTACTACCCCGGATAGGCAGAATGGGTTAAGAACGGAAAAATAATAGCACTTGTGTTTTTTTATACTGATATGTGACCGCACTTAGTCTATATGCATACATAGTGACTGTGACTGCTACTCACAGTTATTGAATTGTAGTAGCAGTGACATCCATTCATGGACCACACTCCAGCTTAACATCAGGCAGGGTGCTGTCACATGTCGAGTCACAATAAATAAATATTAAAACTATAGTTTAAAAGAACTAAAAAAAACACGCTTTAGTACGAGTATGTATATGACTATGTGAACTAACAAGTGAATAATCACGGTTGCCTCAGTCACCGTCACTATGCCGGCCAAAATTTTATGAAGTTATTGTATTGTCATTGGTTTTTATTACGTGTACAAATTTTCATATTATTCAGACCTCTAAATTTGGGTGAAAATTAATTTAAAAGATTCTGTTTCATACATACAAGTCAAGCTAATTAAAGCGTGTTAAAAAGGCTTATAACAACTGACATAAACCTCTTTATTCATCACATGCACATTTTCATCTTATTTATCATAATAAAAACTCACAATTATTACACGTGTTTTAAATCAAGATTTACGCTCTGAAATACCATACCTTTTTCTCACCAATTTGGTGGAAAAATGCGTAAAGCAATTTCCTATATCCATTACGTTTTTTATATTCGTTCAGATAAAATAATCAAACTAGAGCTCAGCTTAATTATTAAAGTTTTAATAGTATAACCTATACTTGGAATTGAAAAGAGTAGGTTTAGATAAACCATTTTATTATCAACTTTACTCTTTATTGTCTTCGTGTAGAATAAAATAGATTCCTAAACCAAATAAACTTTGTAATAAAAAAGTTTTGAACTCCCGTGATTTAAATATATAATATTAGATATCATTATATATTTAGCTAGGTTGCCTAGTACCCATAACCGTAGAGCTTGTAAGAAGAGAATTGTGTCAGACGAAATTGTGTCAGGATCGTGGCAACTTGTAATCTCTGCCTATCCCTGTGGGAACAAAAGGGACAAATTTGATTGATTGAACTATTATTGGTAGTTACTTTTAGGAGAAGATTCAAACAAAAAATGCATTTCTAAAAAACCTGATCATAAGTTAAAAAATCAATCAATCAAATTGTCACGCCTTTTTCCCTATGTGGACGGCAGAGACAATAGAGTGCCACTTGCCAAGATCCTGACAAAACTTCCTCGCTTTAAAAAACTTAATAATTCATAAATGTATCCCATTTTATTCAAGAAACAAATCGACCATTTAAAGTGGTATCTCTAAACGTTATTCTTGAAAAAGCAGTTTCAAGTCACAATAGATGGTATCAGTTTAGTTGAGCGAACTAAATGTCTCTATCTACGCTTAAGAATCCGATATTGCAAGATGGTATTAAGATCAACATTATTAAATCACAAATTAATGTTTTCCGATTCTAATATCGTAAATTTTAACGAATATTGTTAAGTTAGGGTTGGTTCACAATAATATTAAAAAGATTTTATCACAACCAGATCTACTCGTATATTGACGTGTCGTTGCACTTCAGACAGGTCTTAACACTTTATGAAGTAGATATATATACGTATACTCAGAGTAAAAATAGCTTAAAAATTCCTTTATATATACTTTATATCACGTATATCATATATTTGTTATTGAGCCGCAAAATTTTACCCAGACTTGCCTATTGGTAAGTAAGAAAAGGTACAAAATCGCTCTCGACTGAAAAAATGTCTACCAAGTGTCTACCTGTCACTTTTAAAAAGAAAGCAATGAGTTTTGTTTGGATCGTGGAAAGTGGCGCTTTCTTACCTCTGCCTATTCCTGTGGAAACAAAGCCGTGATAGTTTAGTCAGTCCAACAAAAATAGCGTAATCTATATATAAGATATATTATAAGATCCCATTGAATGTGTTTTACATCGAATAACCAGTTTATTATTGTAATTAGTTAAAGATGAATTTACGATAATGAAATTTTGATTTTTATGATTTTTAGTATTAAAGAATTATTAGCCGCTTCCTGTATGTTTATTAAATAGTGTTTCGGTGTGGTTGTTGAATTATTAATAATTATTAAAACTAGTAGCATTTCTTTGATTTGTTTGACATGTTTTATTATAGTTTTATAAAAAATACTAGCTGTGCCCGCGGTTTCACCCGCGTAAAATTGGTTTATAAGACAGTCATAATAAATTAGGAGGTTTTCAATTCGACTGTATATCTCTTTTTTTTGTATTTATAACTCGATAACTCATTTAAAAATGACAAAAACAAAAATAAATTCCAATATAGAAACTATAGTCAATTGGAAACTATAATAAAATCATTTACTTTTATAATAAAAAGTATCTTGTGTTACTTCTAGTACCTCCAAAAATATGTGTACAAAGTTTCATAATGATCGATTAAGTAGTTGTTGCGTGAAAACGTAACAAACAAACTCACATTCACATTTATAATAATAAGTAGGTGGTGTATTTGTTCTCTTTTTACAACAATCTACAAAAAGATTTTGTAACAATATAAAACTAATAATCAAACAAAATATAAAATATAAAAGAATTAAATATAAATCAAGCAAATAAATACTGTAAATTAAATTATGGTAAATATTATAACTCGTTCTTATTAACAGCGAAATTGAATTTTATTGTTTTCCTGTGATATAATCTACACCAGAAGTGTTCGGAAAGTGTACAAAAACTTTAAAAACAACATACTTAATTGTCACCTACAACGCGACAAGATACATTAGGAAGAAAAGTGCTACATAATTTCAAAACAGAATTGAAATTAGAATCTCCCAAAATTTCTTTTAAAAAGCTACCGGAACTGGTATGAAACACACGTAGGTAAGAGCATGCACAACAAAACAACAATAATATAAAAAGCAAACATCTAACACAACACTATTATCACAAACGCGTGGTACAATTTACATTAATAATTTACCAAAAAAAAAGGAAAACACATTGTCAAAGTGTAAATTCCCAAAGCAGGCCACAGTACACGAACTACATTCATACACTCTCAAAAATCTATTGTTAGATTATTAAATATTGACATTTTGGTGTATTTGCCCGAATTTTTCTAGTTGTAGCTCAGTCAACAAGTTGGCAAACAAATGAACAATACAGTTAGGTAGAATCAAGTTCACTGCGCAAGTTTACTTATTAAACTTACACAAAAATTGTATGCCCATTGTCAGTGATGGCCTCTTGTGACATTGTAAATGAGACCGCTAAAACTAGGTAATGTAAATGTCAAAACCACCATAGGAAAATGGTTATTACATTTGAATTATGATGATACAGAGAAAATATTGAATGTTGCTATTGAACACACACGCACACGCACACAAACATGCACCCTACACGAAATACTAACAACCTAATAATACTAGCTCTTAAGTTTATATTTATGTTAATAGGAAAATTTGATGTGGATGGGTGCGTTAAACAAGGTAGGCCCAGGAGGGTTTTTTCCGATCAAATCGGAGACATCCTCAAGAAAGCTAGGTTGCCTAGTGCCCATATCCTTAGAGTTTGTATTAAGAGAATTGTGGATGTTAAGGAAGCGAGAGAGTTGTGTCAGGATCGTGGATCGCTCCAATGCCTATCCTCATGGGAAAAGGCGTGACAATTTAATTAATTGATTGATAAAATGTAAAAATGTCCACTAATTTTGTGAAGTTGTATTGTAACCGAAGATACAGTGCCCCAACTACTTTTGTTACGGAGACAAATGTTGTACATAGGTTAACTCAATTGAATAAAGATTATTATTATTAATATCCGCTATTTGATAATAATAAAAACTTATTATGACAATTTAAAAAATCAATGGTAGATTAGCATGCCCTGGATTTATTGCAGCTCCAAGCTGTCCGAGTTATAAGTCACAAGAATTCTGGATCCACTCTAATTTGTAGAGACACAGCGCGGCTCTATCCTTCCTTTATCGCCTATAATACAGAGCGATTCTTGATTCTTAACCGAAACGAAAGAAAGCACATCTGTGCACCAAACGAGTCAGTTCTTTTTGCTTGCTATCATGTTAGTCTAGGCCAGACGATCCACAACATAAAAAAAAAACTTACTGTAAGTTAAGGCTGTTATTATGAAAATCTAAAGATCTAATTGTAAGTTAAATCTACCAAAATAATGATTTTTTATTTGAATACTTTTTTCTATGAATACTATTTTAATGTCTCTTAAGTTTTTTACTAAATAAATAGAACACGTAGGTACCTACTACCCAAGTAGGTACCTACGTGTTCTAGTTTATTGTTAGCTCTCAAAAAATATTTTTAATAAGGTAATTCAAATTTTTTTCAATATGTAAAGAATTGTGAGTGTCAAGGAAGCGAAGGAGTTTACCGTTTTTAAGCTGAGACTAGATACAAGACTTAGAATTGCCTGACGGTAAAAAAGGAGATGTCAAGCGGCGACGACTGAAAAAAAAACGATTCAAGATACTGTCGCCTTAGTCGCCGTCACTTCGCCGGTCAGGTAACATTTGTGTTATCTAGCAAAAAGTCACATACTTTAATTACAAAAAAGCTTAAGGTTTTATCTGTATAAAAGTCCCATGGACATTTTTCTTTAAGTACACAAAAAGTGACATAATTAATCTTAATTATGACACGAAGTAATTGCTTATAATATTGTTTATTAGCGCGAAATTTTTAAAGCAATTTTTATAATTTCTGCAAATTATGTTGTTACTTTTTATCGTTGGAAAGCATTTTTAATTGGTCGGACTTACATTTATTCACGTTCGATTGTAAACCTTATGACCTAGAGAAGAAGAGTTAGGAAACGTGTAAAAGGTTGTCTATTTGTGATTTTTATCATTATGATTGATGTCTACAATTTGTCATAGTAAAGTAATTTCTTGTCTTTCATATTTGCAATAATTAACTAAGATTATCTTATACTCGTAAGTGCAATTTTCTCGCTATAATAAAATTAAAACTTGTTTTTCTATATCGGAATGGAGAGTGCAAACAAAATATTTCTACATTTTATTTCATTTAAGTATCAGATGACGCGTAGTGGTATATTTTTAATTTAAATGATTGTCTATTAAGATAAATAAAGGAGTATTACAAATTACAATTCGTGAATTGTAGCTCATTATCAAGCAAGATACTGTCATATTTAAAGCCACATTGAATATTAATATTATTTAGTTATTTATTGATATTATGCGGCTCAATTCAAGCTCTAGTTCAAAGCATCCGTATTCTGTCAACCGAATCGACAGTGGAACTGAAAGGAGCGTAAAATCTTGTTTGAATATTCGTCAAAGCATCCTTTACCAGCCCATGTGTTTTTCCTAAGTTATAGAACTTTGGAACCTTCAAGCGACGCGTGAATTATGATGACTTCTCCATAATTTAAGGTAACCATAAATTGAATCGGTTTTTTCAGTTGTCGGTAGGATGCGTTGCAATAAAAATAATACAATTTTGGTTAATGATCCAATAAAGTTATTGAAAAAAAGTTCAAGTTATTACATTGTTACGCCTTTTTCCCACTGGGATAGGCACAAACAATGGAGCGCCACGATCCTGACACAACTGCATCGCTTCCCTCATATCCACAATTATTTTCATACAAGCTCTTTGGCAAACAGAATGTCTCCGATTTGGTCGGAAACACCTTCCTGAGTTGCTTACATGCATCTACATAAGATTTATAAATTCCTTTCATCAATCTACTTTCCATCATCCTTTCCATGAGCTCAAACCATCTTAGCATTCCTTTGTTAATCCATCTTCTTTTTAACCGCATCTATCACGCACTGCGCCTATATTAATTCTATCCGCTTTCGTCACTCCACATACAGTAGTCCTTAATGACAGCATTAAAACATTAAAATATTTTTTTGAAAATATTGTCAATTAAACACAATAAATGGTACCTATGTTTAATGCGGACAAATATGTTCATGGGAACATAAACATTGTTCTTGTTCTTTACTGTGAAATAAAATGTAAAGCCTCAAATGTGTGTCAATATTATTTCAATAATTTTCTTTTTTCTTTTCTTTTTTAAATGAACGAAAAATACTGAAGATGAATGCTCGAAGAGACCTGCACTATACATGTTTCGTTTACAAAACTATCCACAGTAGAAAGCCTAATTATCTGTATGAAACGTTGTCATGGTGGAACGATAAAATTCTGCGCTCGACAAGGACAAAATATCGAAATGACCTAATTGTTCCTAAACTGATATCGGCAGGTTTTAGAGGCTCTTTTAAATATACAGCATCCAAAGTATGGAATAATATCCCTCCTCCTATAAGAGATAAATCTATGACCGCTTTAAAAAAATACAAAAAAGAGTATAAAAGGAGAACCTTACTGAAAAGCCGATAATGATATTGGTTTTTTTTTGTGATATTAGCGTTATGTTCACTCAGCATATGTGTGTGTGTGTGTGTGTGTCTCTCTGTGTGTGTGTGTGTGTGTGTGTGTCTCTGTGTGTGTGTCTCTCTCTGTGTGTGTGTGTTTTTTTACTTATTTTTTATTTTTTTTAGCATGTGAGTGTGGGGTTGGGCTGAAAAACAGCGTCGAACAGTGTGCCAACCTGTCGGGGCATTGTTTGACAAAAGCTGCATCCTTTGCCACATCACTTTCTTAATTAATTCACGAAATTAATAACTAACAAAAGTAAATGTGATGTGACAATAAACTATTTTCATTTCATTTCATTTTATTTCATATAGAAATAAATAAGAAAATTACTTAGTTAAAATAGCAAGTTATTTAATCAGATGTTTTAAAGTAAACAGCATTGCTTTACTGTTGTATATAATATGATTTATTTAATTTATTTTGCAGACATTAATAGCGACGGCGCAATGCCGCGCCTAAAAATGTCTCTTCAAATGTATATTTTCTGTTTTGGGTTATTTTTTGGAGTTACAACAGTTGGTAAGTGACATATTTTTTAATATTACTATCCTTTACTGTTTAACATCACAACCCGATGTTAAATTGGAGTGTGATCTACAAAAGGAGGCTGCTGCTGCCACTGATAACCGTGTCCGTTAACGCTTCTGTGAAATCTCTGTCTCCAGAAAGAAAATTATAAGTTTTGAAACCATAATACTAATGCGATATATTTATGTTTAGAGTCTGGTGTAATTCCGCAGCTAGAAGATCCATATTTAGCAAGTAAGTTACAATCGATCTATTAAATTATCACGCGACTACTTCCAGAGTGATGGGAGAATGGGTTCACGCCCTTACAATATTAAAGTTACAATTTCACACTTTTTACTATAGATACCTAAATATTTTGTCTAGAACATTGAAATTCCAGTATTAGTTTTTTACAAAACAATTTAGGAATTCATTTATTCATATATAAATAAATAGATCCATTAAAAGTTAAAATCTACAGTCGGTTAGACTAGAAAGGTACGTATATATCTTATTAAATACTCGTTACAAGATATCATCTTGTAACTATCATCTGGCATCTTGTCGTTCGAAATGGCGTTCTAAGGGGGAGGCCTATGTTCAGCAGTGGACGCATTCAGGCTGCTGATGATGTTGACAAGATATATGTTTAAAAATTGGGTATCCCCCGGATCTAGGATATCAAAGATAGGTTGTCTGTATATTTTTAGTCAGATTGTCAGCAAATTGAATGACTTTATCCAAAACCAAAGCTTTTTTTGTTCGTGTCACATAGTTTCTGTGTTGTGGTAATATTATTTACCTTATGCATATTATAATCATAACTAAATCCCAGTTTAATATAAAAAAAACTGATCAAACTTAACTATAGTCTAATTTAATATAAGGGTAGCCAAACAGCATAGTTTTAACTTTGTGTTTTTAACAAATATATTTATTGGAATTTATTTCTATTTTTTTACACACATTGTACCGATTATTCTCAAATATAAAGCTTAATAGCATAGAATAGAGAAATATATAGTTTTATGGTTCTCTGTTCTGAGCTTGCAAACAATTAAAAATATACGTTTTATAATCAAGTGTGGGCTCCCTGTCCTTGTTTCGCAATTATATATATAATACTTGAGTGTTCTGTTTGCGGTGGTAAGATTTTAATCAATAAGTTTTTTTTCCAATTCAGGTTGCAATCAATATCAAGCTATTCCAAATCCCGGATTTGAACCAATTAGGCCATATAATGGAATTCAAAATACTGTTAATTATCCAGTACAATATGACACAAGCCTAGATTACGCTTCAAACAATGCAGATTTGCATATCAGGGAAGTAATGAATAATGAATTTAGAAGTAATAAAGTTAATCAATTTCCAATCCCTAGACAACAGGACTCAGGACTAGTAAAACAGTACCCAGAACCAATTTATCAAGGACCTGGACCTGTAATTCCACAATATCCAAGGCCAACCAAACCTCCCACTACGCCACCAACAAAACCACTAACTAATCCTCCAATCAAACCCCCCACTACGCCACCAACTACTAATCCACCAACCAAACCTCCCACTAAGCCACCAACTAAACCACCAAATAATCCACCAACCAATCCTTCCACTACGCCACCAACCAAACCACCAACTAATCCTCCAACCAAACCTCCCACTAAGCCACCAACTACTAATCCACCAACCAAACCTCCCACTACGCCACCAACCAAACCGCCAACTAATCCTCCAACCAAACCTCCCTCTAAGCTACCAACTAAACCACCAACTAATCCACCAATAAAACCTCCCACTACGCCACCAACTAAACCACTAACTAATCCTCCAAACAAACCTCCCACTACGCCACCAACTAAACCTCCGACTAATCTCCCAACCAAACCTCCAACTAAACCACCAACTAATCCACCAACTAAACCTCCCACTACACCACCAACCAAACCTCCCACTACACCACCAACCAAACCACCAAATAATCCTCCAACCAAGCCTCCCACTACGCCACCAACTACTAATCCACCAACCAAACCTCCCACTACGCCACCAACCAAACCGCCAACTAATCCACCAATAAAACCTCCCACTACGCCACCAACTAAACCACCAACTAATCCTCCAACCAAACCTCCCACTACGCCACCAACTAAACCACCAACTAATCCTCCAACCAAACCTCCCACTACGCCACCAACTAAACCACCAACTAATCCTTCAACCAAACCTCCCACTACGCCACCAACTACTAATTCACCAACCAAACCTCCCACTAAGCCACCAACTACTAATCCACCAACCAAACCTCCCACTACGCCACCAACCAAACCGCCAACTAATCCACCAATAAAACCTCCCACTACGCCACCAACTAAACCACCAACTAATCCTCCAACCAAACCTCCCACTACGCCACCAACTCAACCACCAACTAATCCTCCAACCAAACCTCCCACTACGCCACCAACTAAACCACCAACTAATCCACCAACCAAACCTCCCACTCCGCCACCAACCAAACCACCAACTAATCCTCCAACCAAACCTCCCACTACGCCACCAACTACTAATTCACCAACCAAACGTCCCACTAAGCCAACAACTACTAATCCACCAACCAAACCTCCCACTACGCCACCAACCAAACCGCCAACCAAACCACCAACTAATCCTCCAACCAAACCTCCCACTACGCCACCAACTACTAATTCACCAACCAAACCTCCCACTAAGCCACCAACTACTAATCCTCCAACCAAACCTCCCACTACGCCACCATCTAATAATCCTCCAACCAAACCTCCAACTAAACCAACAACCAAACCTCCCACTAAACCACCAACCATACCACCAACTAATCCTCCGACCAAACCTCCCACTAAGCCACCAACCAAACCTCCCACTACGCCACCAACCAAACCACCAACTAATCCTCCAACCAAACCTCCCACTACGCCACCAACTACAAATCCACCAACCAAACCTCCTACTAAGCCACCAACCAAACCTCCCACTAAGCCACCAACTAATCCACCAACCAAATCTCCCACTACTTCACCAACCAAACCACCAACTAATCCTCCAACCAAACCTCCCACTACGCCACCAACTACTAATCCACCAACCAAACCTCCTACTAAGCCACCAACTACCAATTCACCAGCAAAACCTCCCACTAAGCCACCAACTACCAATCCACCAACCAAACCTCCCACTACGCCACCAACCAAACCGCCAACTAATCCTCCAACCAAACCTCCCACTAAGCCACCAACTAAACCACCAACTAATCCACCAATAAAACCTCCCACTATGCCACCAACTAATTCTCCAACCAAAGCTCCCACTACGCCACCAACTACTAATCCACCAACCAAACCTCCCACTAAGCCACCAACTACCAATCCACCAACCAAACCTCCCACTAAGCCACCAACTAAACCACCAAATAATCCACCAACCAAACCTCCCACTACGCCACCAACCAAACCGCCAACTAATCCTCCAACCAAACCTCCCACTAAGCCACCAACTAAACCACCAACTAATCCACCAATAAAACCTCCCACTATGCCACCAACTAATCCTCCAACCAAAGCTCCCACTACGCCACCAACTACTAATCCACCAACCAAACCTCCCACTAAGCCACCAACTACCAATCCACCAACCAAACCTCCTACTAAGCCACCAACTACTAATCCACCAACCAAACCTCCTACTAAGCCACCAACCAAACCACCAACTAATCCATTAACCAAACCTCCCACTACGCGACCAACCAAACCACCAACTAAACCACCAACTAATCCACCAACCAAACCTTCCACTAAGCCACCAACTAATTCTCCAACCAAACCTCCCACTACGCCACCAACCAAACCACCAAATAATCCACCATCTAGGTCACCAACACCAATAAAAACAGCCATACCCCGGGGTAAAAAAACTCCTAGGGGACCAATAGTTCTTAATCAACCTGACCTTATCCCCAAACAAATGAAGTACTTAATTAAAGATGATTTAAAAAATATCGGTTATTCAGATAAACCTGAGAACGAAACAGAAGATACACCAGAGGGTGAACTGGATGAAATACCAAAAGGTAAGTCCGAGGATGAAACAGAAACCGAGGATGAACCAGAGGATAAACTAGAGGAAAATCTAGGAATTAAACCGGAGGATAACCCAAAAGACAAACACATAAATTCAAAGGATAAGCCAAAAGACCTTAAGGACCTAAAGGATAAACTAAAGAATAAACCTGAAGATGATCTAGAGGAAGATCCCAAAGAAGCCGAGGAAAATTCAAACGAACTGGAAGATGATTCAAACGAAGATGATTCATCTTCCTGTGAATCATAATAATCAAAGATGGCTCAAAAGAACAAGAAGACGACGAAAATGACGACAAATAACTTTTAATTGATTTCTTGTTATAAAACATAATATTTTTAGAATCTTATTTGATTTTTTTACAGGTAATTCATATTTACCAATTTATGATAAAATAATTACATTTATTATTATTTTATTTTCCTTAATTGATCTCCTATAGCCTACCCTTACCTCTTAATTCTACTAATTCTCCCAAATATCATACCATATAGTTCAACAATCACTTCACTGTACTCAACTCATCTTTGACTATTATCTATATACTTATATTCCTTTTTCGTGGCTTGACTGGGGTGCGCTCCATGAATGGAGGCGACTGCTAAATATCTGTAAGTAGTAGTCGCATCCACTATGCCGGCCTAGTTAAAACCAGCAACTAACAAGCTGATCCCGTAACTTACATGTGCCTACCACTCTTACATGGACAACCAGATATTAAAATATGATTATTAAATATCACAAACAAAAGCTATGAAATAAATCTTTGCTCCGACCGGAAAACGATCTCGGGACTTTTCGCGTAACCAGAGCGCCACGGGTTATCTACAGCCATAATAGCACTGCGTTTTTATTTATTGCCAAATCAATATAAAACTAGTGCAGTATTTTAATTGTCAATATAATACAAACAAGCATTACTATTTTCCGTGGACACACACGCGCTGGCTAAGTTCTGCAATTAGCAATACGCAAAAAGTAGTCTACACCTAATTCGTAAACACGCAATGTCGGGCAACCATTCCTATCTCTATAAATATTGATCACGACTACATCATAAAACGCCAATAAATCAACGGCATTTTGTTCTGGACGAATCAATAGGTTGACATTAGAAATAATTCGTATAATCTACTTTTAAATGAAATCGTTGTAATTGATAAACAACATTTACACCAAACTCTGGTACTATAGAAAAACTATTAAGTATAGTTCCGTTACTGCTGAGTAAGGAAGTTAACATAAGAATTAATTTCACCGTATTAAAATCTTTTTAGGAACCTCAACCAAAAATACATTGTCGAAGTTTACTAAAGAAAAAGAAATCAAATTTCGCAAAACAAATTGTATGATAACGTATGTATTTGACAGTTATTATGCAATTGATGAAGTAGTACGACTACTAAAATATTCACTAAAATTGCTGATAGGTATGTCTCCAAAATCTTTCTACAAAAGTAATAAAATAAGCTATTAAAAAGTGCAGTCTATAGACGTGCAATCCATAATTCCCACATGGTAATGCAGGCTTGTGCCCCGCATGCAGTCTCGCGACAACTTACTTCTTATAACCATACAGAAATGTTACAGCTAATATTGAAATATTTAGTGCATAACTGGAACCAGATGTCCCAGCGTTTGAGTATATTTATGTACAAAAACAGGAGGTGCGGACGTCCATGTTGGGATAGTAACGGCACTAAATAGTATTAAATTATAATTAAAGTGTAATATAATATAATAATTTGTCCTATTTGGAATTCGTCTTTTTTTTATTGTGACACGACATTTGACATCGACCTGCCTGATGATGAGCAAGAGGAGATCCAATAGTGCCGACGACTGAAACAACCGAGTTAGTACACGGCTGTCTCAGCCGCCGTCACTATGCCGGCTAAAGGTGCTTCTTCACGCATCGCTTGAAGGATCCAAGGTTATAGGAGGGAGAGAACACATGGGCTGGCAAAGCATTCCACTAGTCGATTGTTCTACAGAGAAAAGATGCACCGAACTTTTTAGTTCGACTACCGATTCTGTCGACAAAATGTGAATGCTTCCCCCGACCAGTGCGGGTGTTACGGGTGTGAAAAGACGAGATAGGAACAAGGTTAAAGAGTTCCTCGGAACATTCTCCGTGGTAAAGGCGATAAAGGACGCATAGAGCCGCCATGTCTCTGCGTAATTGCAGAGGCTCCAGAGTTCGCGTAACCTCTACATCTCCTATGATTCGGACAGCTCGGCGCTGCAATGAATCCAGGGCATTGAGAAGATACTTGGCAGAGCGGTCCCAAAGATGCGAACAGTACTCCGCGCAAGAGCGAATTAAAGCCTTGTATAAAATCAGGCGAAGCTCTGGCGCGAAGAACCTTGTTCAGGATGCCAAGTTTGCGGCCACCTCCCGCAAACTCTTAATAGCCCGCTCAATGTGATCCCTGTGATTCAGGTCGCTGCGAAGGGACATCCCTAAGATATCCAGTCTGTCCGAAGTACCAAGGGAAATGTTACGAAGAGAAGGAAGGGGGAAAAACAGGGATTTTTTCGTCGAGAACGCGCATACCTGAGTCTTGTCGGGTCAGCAAACTCTCACCGAAATACAGGCAGGTCAGCTGGATGTTACTGTTCCTAACCGCAACCCCCAACGCAACTGGTGCTACACAAACTAGTCCCCGAACGCGACGTGGTCACTATGGGGGGATTTGCATCTGTGTAGGGTGGTAATTGCAACCAGCTGAGAACACTTAATAAACCGGAAGCGTCCTCTTCCACTGTCTCTTACTTATTTGAAATTAATGTTTGGAATATTTTTAATGAAAGTTTGTTAGTAATTTTAATCAAATAATATTCTGACGTGGAAGAGATTGCTGTTTTGATATTAAGGTTTAGTATGTTGCACGATAAGAATAAAATAAATAAACAAAATATAGGTATTAGATTTATTGAGCGAAGATAAGGAATAAGTAAGGAACTGATTACATAGTATTTTATTAATAATATGTCTGATTCAGATCTGCTGTAATACATTGTTACTTTCATTATCCTGATATAATATTACCAATACTAATGAGATTAATGATATTAAAATTTTTTTTTTATGTAAATGTCTTTATTGTATAGAAAGGATAAGTGAAAGTAGATTGAGGAAAGGAATTTATAAATCTGATATGGATGGATACGAGGCAGACACAGGATGGTGTTTCCTGACAAAATCGGGGACATCCTCAAGAAAGTCCCATACGGTTATGGGCACTAGTCATAGAGCTTGTATAAAAAGAAATGTGAGGGAAGCGAGGGAGTGCCAGAATTGTGGCAAGTGGCGCTTCATTGTGTCTGCCTATCCCTGTGGGAAAAAGACATGACAATTTGATTTAATTTGTATATCATTGAATGACATACCGTGCTCTTGCATCTACAACTACACCAACTCATCTCGATAACTGTACCTACGACATTTAGTTATAGTTTAATGCACAAAATGTGGTATAATATTCTAGACAATTTTATTGTATGTTTATATTGTTTTATTCAAAAGAAATGACAATTACATAACATATATTTTTTTTTCTCTTCGATGTTTAAAAAGTAAAATGTTATTTATAATTTTAATTACTCATTATTATTTATAACAACCTTTTATAAACAACCTTTTACTTCATTTCAAAGTTATTATTAATTTATTACAATTAATGCAAATATAACACACTTAATTTACTTATGCAATATTACCTATTACGAGTATTATTACCATCAATAGTACGTAATAACAAAAATAATAATGTTCATTTATTAAAAATATTATAAAAGTTTCAGATATTTAGAGAAAACTATCGACTATAAAAGGTCATTATTATTTTATTTAAAAGAGTGTATCAGTGAATTTGAGAATTAAGAGTGGGAGGCAAACAGTTAAACCCAGTACAGGCCGTAAAGTGAGTAACTCAATCGAGTTTTGGGATCAGCATGAAAGTTGTTAGAATTCAGCTAGATCGTATACTACTGCTTGTTTGACATGTATCTTTGACAGCATGCGCTGGATTGCACTCCAGTTTAACATCATGAAACGAAATTAAAATAAATTATTAGTATGTGCATGCACTACCATGCATGTCGTTAGTCCACCTAGTAGGAGGACTACCTACGCTGTGTCTTCTGGATTGTGGTCTCCACTCTAGAATCTTTCTTCCCCATCGGTTGTCGGTTCTTCAAGCAATGTAGTCTAAGTGACTGTGATAATTTTTTTGATCGATTGTAACTTACTTGGTAGATAAGGATCTTCTAGCTGCGGAATTACACCAGACTCTAAACAAAAATATTACCATGCATGCACATTTAACGTATGATTGTCTGATCAGGCGGGTCGCGTTCATAATAATCTATCGTGCGACAAAAGAAGTAATGATCCAACTTTAATTAGATTTATATAAATCAGGAATAAAAACAAACTGGTTAACATTTATTAATGTTAAATGTCATTCGAAATGTCACATCCACACTTGAGACAATATTTAGGTAGTGGATCTTACTATCACAATTTAAAAAAATCAATGGTAAATTTGCATGCCCTGGATTCAGTGCAGCTACAAGCTGTCCAAGTTATAAGCGATCACGAGAGTTCTGGAGCCACTCTAATTTGTAGAGACACGGCGCGGCTCTTTGCTATCGCCTATAATACAATGAATGTTTTGAGGAGCTCTTTAACCTTGTTTTTGCTCCAGTAGAGGGATAAAATCAACAATCTGCTGACTGAATCGACAGCCGAACTAAATGTTGCAGCGTCGTTTCTTTGTCGTGCAATTGACAAGTTGAATGCTTTGTTCACCCCTGTGTTTTTCCCACCTATATGCTTTGATTGTTAAGCGAAACGTAAGAAAGTACGTCTGTGCACCAAACAAGTAATTTTTTTAGTCGTCAGCGCTCTTGGACCTCCTCTTGCATGCTATCGTGTAAATCGAGGTCAATCACAATAAATTAAAACTTACTGAACTGTATTTATTATAATGGCTATCTACAGATCTTATTGTAAGTAATATCGACTAATATTTTTTTAATACTTTTTTTCTATGAATACTTTTTAATGTTTCTTAAGTACACTAAATAAATAACCTAGGTACGTGTTCTAGTTTAATGTTAGCTCTGAAAATTATTTTTAATTTGATTATTTAAAAGTTTTTTAGTATGTAAAGAATTGTGAGTGTCTAGGAAGCGAAGGAATTTTCGTTTTAAAACTGAGACTATACTCAGATTTAGATTTGTCTGATAGTAAGAAAGTGGATGTCGAGCGGCGACGACTTAAAAACCGATTCAACTTACTGTCGCCTTAGTCCGATTCAGTGTATCGGAATCCATCGAAGCATTCCTTTGTTAATCCATCTTCTATTTAACCACATCTATCACGCACTGCGCCTATCCTAATTCTATCCGCTTTCGTCACTCTACGTACAGTAGTCCTTAATGACAGCATTAAAACATAAAAATATTTTTTTGAAAATATTGTCTATTAAACACAATTAATAGCACCTGCGGACAAACATTTTCATGCAAACATAAACATTGTTCTTGTTCTTGACCATGAAATAAATTGTAAGACCTTAAATGTTTGTCGATATTATTTCAATAATTTAATGGAACTGATTCCAAACCAACATTTTAAATTTCACATAGAAATGAATATAAAAATTATTCGTTAAAATTAATGAGAAAATTACTTAGTTGCTTTGTTAAAACAATAAGTTATTTATTCAGTTGTTTTTAAAGTAAATACCATTGCTTCACTGCTGTATATAATATAATTTATTTAATTTATTTTGGCAGATATTAATGGCGACGGCGCAATGCCGCTCTTAAAAATGTCTCTTCAAAGGTATATTTTCTGTTTTGGGTTATTTTTTGGAGTTTCAACAGTTGGTGAGTGACATATTTTATAATATATTACTATTCTTTATAATAATAATAATAAACGTTTAATTCAAGTATATACAAAATTACAAAATGAGATTATATTATATCACAGCCTGATGTTAAATTAGAGTGTAATCTACGAAATGAGGATGATGTTGCTATTGATAACAGTGTCCGCTAACGCTACTGTAAAATCTAGTAAGAAAATTATATAGTATAATATTATACTAGAAAATATCTTGAGTTTTAAAACCTTAATACTAATATGAAATATTTTTGTTTAGAGTCTGGTGTAATTCCGCAGCTAGAAGATCCTTATCTACCAAGTAAGTTACAATCAATCAAAAAAATTATCACAGTCACTTGGACTACATTGCTTGAAGAACCGACAACCAATGGGGAAGAAAGATTCTAGAGTGGAAACCAAAATCCAGAAGACACAGCGTAGGTAGTCCTCCTACTAGGTGGACTAACGACATAGTGCAAGTCACGGGTAACTGGAGGACGCAACTGGCATCGTGTCGTTCGAAATGGCGTTTTAATGGGGAGGCCTATGTTTAGAAGTGGACGCCTTCTGGCTGATGATGATAAGTTAGACTAAGTATGTTTAAAAATTGGGCGCCCCGGCCGGGCGGATCTAGGATATCATAGATAGGTTGTCCGTATATTTTCAGTCAGATTATCAGCAAACTGAATAACTTTATCGAAAACCAAAGTTTTTATTTGGTCGTGTCATAGTTTCTGCGTGTGGGATGGCGATATTTTTTACCTTATGTATAAATAATCAAAACAAAATCTCAGTTTATTATAAAAAAAACTGATCAAACTTAACTATTGTCTAATTTAATATAAGGGTAGCCAAAGACAGCATAGTTTTAACTTTGTGTTATTAACAAATATTTTTATTGGAATTTCTTTCTATTTTTTACACCCATTGTACCGATTATTCTCAAATATAAAGCTTAATAACATAGAATAGAGAAAGATATAGTTTGATAGTTCTCTATTCTGAGCTTGAAAACAATTAAAACTATACGTTTTAATAAACAAGTGGGGGCTCCCTGCCTTGTTTCGCAATGAGTGTTCTGTTTGCGGTGGTAAGATTTTAATCATTTTTTTAACAATTCAGGTTGCAATCAAAATCCAGCTATTCCAAATCCCGGATTTGAACCAATTAGGCCATATAATGGAGTTCAAAATACTGTTAATTATCCAGTACAATATGACCCAAGCCAAGAATACGCTTCAAACAATGCAGATTTGTATATCAGGGAAGTAATGAATAATGAATTTAGAAGTAATGAAGTTAATCAATTTCCAATCCCTAGACAGCAGGACTCAGGACTAGTACAACAGTACCCAGAACCAATTTATCAACGACCTGAACCTGTAATTCCACAATATCCAAGGCCAACAATTCCTAATAGACCAAGAACCGTACCACAACTATCCCCTAAAGGCTCAACAAACTATGCTCAAGCTACTTCAACTGCAGTCGCAGGTAACGCATTCGCACAATCCTTTGCTGCTGTTAAGCCTTTCCCAACCCTTTCCACTGTGTCATCATCCTATACCTTCCCCTCATACAATCCAGTATTTATCCGCATTAAACCTTCTCAGCCCACAATAAATCATCCTACCAGACCACCAACCAAACCTCCCACCAAGCCACCCATGAAGCCGCCAACAAAACCACCAACCAAGCCACCAACTAAGCCACCAACTAAGCCACCAACAAAACCACCAACCAAGCCACCAACTAAACCACCCACTAAGCCACCAATGAAACCACCAACTAAGCCTCCCACTAAGCCACCAACTAAACCACCAACCAAACCTCCCACTAAGCCCCCAACTAAACCACCAACCAAACCTCCCATTAAGCCACCAACTAAACCACCAACCAAACCTCCAACTAAGCCACCAACTAAACCACCGACCAAACCTCCCACTAAGCCACCAACTAATCCACCAACCAAACATCCCACTAAGCCACCAACCAAACCTCCTACTAAGCCACCAACTAAACCACCAACCAAACCTCCAACTAAGCCACCAACTAAACCACCAACCAAACCTCCCACTAAACCACCAACCAAACCTCCCACTAAACCACCAACCAAACCTCCCACTAAGCCACCAACTAAACCACCAACCAAACCTCCAACTAAGCCACCAACTAAACCGCCAACCAAACCCCCCACTAAACCACCAACCAAACCTCCCACTAAACCACCAACTACTAATCCACCAACCAAACCCCCCACTAAGCCACCAACTAAACCACCCACAAATCCACCAACAAAAACACCCATACCCCCAGTTAAAAAACCTCATAGGGGACCAATAGTTCCTAATGAACCTGACCTTACCCCCGACCAAATGAAAGACTTAGTAAAAGAGGTTTTAGAAAATATGGGTTATTCAGATAAACCTGAGAACGAAACAGAAGATACACCAGAGGGCGAACCGGATGATAAACCAAAAGTTAAGTCTGAAGATGAAACAGAAGCCGATGATGAATCTGAGGATGAACCAGAGGATAAACTAGAGGAAAATCCAGGAAATAAACCTGAGGATAAACCAGAAGACAAACCAGAAAAGGAACTCATAAATCTGAAGGATAAGCCAAAAGACCCTAAGGACCCAGAGGATAAACTTAAGAACATGCCTGAAGATGATCCAAAGGAAGATCCCAAAGAAGCCGAAGAAGATGCAAACGAACAAGACGACGAAGAAAACGACGACAAATAATTTTAATTGATTTCCTGTTATAAATTTACAAAACATTTTTCGAATCTTATTTGAAATTATTTATAGGTAATTTATATTTATTAAATTTATCATAAAATAAATAAATTTATTATTATTTTATATGCCTTTGTTTCTCTCGAATAGCCTATCCTATCTCTTAATTCTACTAAATCTCCCAAATTTTATATTTACAGTGCACTTATACCAAAAGTCTTAAAAAACATACTACAATATAAAATATATAGGTTTTTAAGACTTTGGTCTTAAAAATCCTGATAAAAAAATACATACTTGACACAAAATACATACACTGACATAATGAGGCTCGACATTATGTCATTACCCCACCTGATGCTAAGCTGGAGTGAAAATAGAGGCGACTGCTACCCTACAAATCACCATACAAAAGTAATAAAATAAGCTATTAAAAAGTGTAGTCTATAGACGTGCAATCCATAATTTCCACATGGTAATGCAGGCTTGTGCCCCGCATGCAGTCTCGCGACAACTTACTTCTTATAACCATACAGAAATGTTACAGCTAATATTGAAATATTTAGTGCATAACTGGAACCAAAAATCCCAGCGTTTGAGTATATTTATGTACAAAAACAGGAGGTGCGGACGTCCATGTTGGGATAGTAACGGCACTAAATAGTATTAAATTATAATTAAAGTGTAATATAATATAATAATTTGTCCTGTTTGGATTTTGTCTCCTATTTGAAATTAATGTTTGGAATATTTTTAATCAAAAATTGTTAGTAATTTATATTAAATAATGTTGTTGCGTGGAAGAGATTGCTGTTTAGTAAAAAGGTAGCCTTTTGAGTTACTATATTCAGGTTTATTGTGTTGCACAATAAAAAATAAAATAAATAAACAAAAAATGGATATTAGATTTATTCAGCGAGGATAAGGAATACGTAAGTAACAGATTATATAGTATTTTATCTTTAATATGTCTCATTAAGACCTGCTGTAATACATTGTTACTTCCATTATCCTGATATAATATTACCAATACTAATGATATAAAAATATATGATTGATATAAATGTCTTTATTGTATAGAAAGGATGAGTGAAAATAGATTGAGAAAAGAAATTTATAAATCTAATGTTAATGGATGCGACCAAATCGGAGACATCCTCAAGAAAGCTGGGTTGTCCATAACCGTAGAGCTTGTATGAAAAGAATTGTGGATATGAGGGAAGCGAGGGAGTTGTGCCAGGATCGTGGCAAGTGGCACCCCATTGTCTCTGCCTATCCCTGTGGGAAAAAGACGTGACAATTTGATTTGATTTGTATCATTGAACGACATACCGTGCTCTTGCATCTACAACTACACCAACTCATCTCGATAACTATACCTACTACATATAGTTATAGTTTAATACACAAAATGTGGTATAATATTCTACGGAATTTCATTGTATGTTTATATTGTTTTATTCAAAAGAAATGACAATTACATAACACCAGTCAACAATTTATATGATAGCTCGTGCAAAAATACCACGACTGGAACGATCAGTCGTGAGGCAGAGTCAACTGGTCCGAACGATTTTCGAATAAATCTACTGAGCGATCGCTCCAATCATAAGTCGAAGTCTGGCGATATCGACCGATTGAGATGATATTGCCTAAACTGGAAGTCTACATTCACGACCATCCTACTTCTCACGGAGAATCGCAAGGATCATCGAATTTAATGACAGGTGAATTTAATTGGATACGGTATATCTTTTTGTATGCTGCACGAGATTTGACTGCCCATCGCTGTTGTTCAGTTTGAGTTTTTTTCGCTTTATATGCCTAGGCATATCTAACACTTCAGTTTAACGTCATGAAATGCAATTAAAATACTTTATTAGCATGTGCATGGGCTCAGCATGCACTTCCATGCATGCACATTCAACGTATGATTGTCTGATCAGGCGTGTCGCTGTCATAATAATCTATCGTGCGACAAAAGAAGTATTGCATTCGGCAACTTTAATTAGATTTATATAAATCAGGAATAAATCAAGCTGGTTAACATTTATTAATGTTTAATGTCGTTTTAAATGTCACATCCACACTTGAGACAATATTTATTGGATCAATGTAAGAATCTGTTTTAAATTGCACTAAGGTTAAAGTCTAGAGCGTGGTCTGTTTGAGTTATCTTTTAGCAGTATTTTACTTAGTAAACAAGGCATTACGTGATTAGTAAAAGTGCTTTTTGTTAAACGTGTCCTTTGTGACCAATAATGATGGGTTTGTATGGGATATTAACACTATGATATATATCATAAATATTGTATTATGATTACTGTAATTTTTTTTAATAAAAATTGAATAGAAAATGTTCCATGTTCCGAGAATATTTGTGAATACTTAATATTATTTGTAAATGAACTTTTTACACCGCTCGTTAATTATTGAAAAAATAAATAGTCTTAACATTTTCTTTCTGAAAGGGATAAGCAAAGATCATTATACTTATCTTTTGTTTAGATAACTAAATACGAAAATAATACTAGAGATATTTATTGGAGCGACTTCAAATATAGTTAAATTAAAATATCTTAATTTTTGGAAATGGGTTATTCAGTATTTTTGCCACTTTTAGCATTTCATTTCAGAGTTATTTATTTTGAGTTTGCCTATTAGGAATAAAATTTAGAATACATATATTATAAAGAATGTAAAACAAGTGGGACATATAATAAATTATGTTCAATGCCATTAAATAGCCGAATTGATGCGCACGCGATGATTTTACAACGTTATCCTTAAACGTTATGGCGGCCCTTAACATTTATGACACTTAATTTGAATGGAAAATATGCGTTTTACTGATGCACTTATCAGTAGCGGGTTCGGTTAACATTCATTTTTATATCAAATTTTGGTTCTGTAGTTTATTATGTACCCAACATTACAAAACCCACCCGTTCCCGTGCAATATCATATTGTGATTGCACACTCATAAGTTTATTCATAATAATATAAATTACCTATTATATTAAAGAATCAAAAATATACAATATTTATTTTATCTCCAAAGGATTGAGACAGTAATATTCCATTGTCCCTGTGTATTCTTAAAAGACTAAAATCACTAAAAATATAAAAAATATTTCCACCATTTACATTTTTGCGTACTTATGCATACGAGTACTTCTAAAATGTATGTTTTTTATTGTGACACGACATCTGACCTCGTCCCGCCTGATGATAAGCAAGAGGAGGTCCAAGAGTGACGACGACTGAAAAAAACGATGTATGTGACATCTCCTAGTTCATGAGGTCCTTGTTGTATGTTGTATGTTTATAAGCAACCTTGATTGGTTGCCTGGATTGTCTAGTGCTTATGGGCACGTAGAGCTTGTATGAAGAGAATTGTGTACGTGCAAGTAGCGAAATAGTTGTGTCAGGATCGTGGCAAGTGGCGCTCTAAAAAACGGCGTGACTAATTGATTGATTGATTGATAAGCAACTTGAAGTGGCAATGGACAGAGCACTTAGATCGTAGAATAGATGGCCGTTGGGCCCAAAATGTATTTGTATAGAGATCACGTAAAAGAAAACGCAGTATGACGTCTTTGGTAGCAAAAAACCGCTGGTAAAACTAGGGAGGCTATGTCCAGCATAGCCTCTCCTTATCTGACATGATATACGAGTACGAGTACCTAAGAACAAAATATTATCCGAGTGAACTCTGAAAAGCGTGTAATGAGGTCTTGTGTCCGTTCATAAAACTTTATGCTGCTATCGGAATCAAAGCGAACACTTTTCGATCAAAAAATTGTTATGACTTAATTTTAATCTTAAACGTATGATTTTAATAATAAAAAACTTACCGACACCAATAATTTAACCCATTTTTCCCGAACTGGGTAGATTTTTTGGGTAAAAAAGCGTTTTAATGAAGTTATTTTGTGGAAATACAAGCGATTTCCTTGACACATTATACAAGTATTTAAAAAAATAATCGATGTGATTTACAGACTTTTAGTTAAAACTCCCACACTTTTTACTATGCCGGTTACCGGTTCCAATGTATCTTTAATATATGTGACAAAGTTGGTTGCCCCAAGTTTAGTATAGAAAATATTTAATAGAATAAAAGTAGTGTTTCCTTACTATTTTCTTGAGCTTGTTTATTGAATTAAACAAATTTTATGCGGCTTATGTCTCTCCGTGACCACGATGGCTGCAAAGCTCTCGAAACGTCGGAAGAGTAAAAAATGTAAAATCAAAACCAAAATAAACGCGATAGTAAGCCGCATAAAATTTGTTTAATTTATAATAAAAGTAACTTATTGTAACAGGATTGTGGAAAATATGTCGTAGATAGATGGGTATAGGCAGAGACAACAGAGAGGTCCAGACTCTAGCTTTCTTTACATTCACAAGCCTGTAAACTGGTACTGCTACTATAAAAAATATAGTATTTTTTATTTCCCAGATTAGTAATCTAATAAGGATTTAAACCCATCGATGTTAAATATTCAATTTACCCACGTCCCTAATCTTACTTAAATTAAAAGGCGTCCAACCAATAAAAAGGAGTTTCTCAAACGTAAAAAGTTTATTGAAAAATCGTGACATACTTTTTATTAGTAAAAAAACCTATTTAATTGTATTTGTTCCCAAGTAATAGAAGATTTTACGATTAAAAAACCAATAAAATTATCGGTAATGTGCCATTAGCTTTTTCTTACTTCGTTGTATAATACTAGATTTACAAATGTTTTTACTTTTTTAATAAACCAAAAGGTAGTTGTGTCAGGATCGTGGTATGTGTCCTTTGTCCTTTGTCTCTTCCTCCATCCATCCCTGTGGCAAAAAGGCGTGACAATTTGATTGATCGATTAATAATAAATCAAGAAGAAACTTCAAAAAGTAGTCACAAAAAAATTATGTATACTCAATTCTATCCATTTTATGATGTTTACAGATTTTAAGCTAGAGTGCGGTCCATGTATGAAGGCGACTGCTACTACAGTTAACTAGCTGCAAGGCATGGCTGCATTTACTATGCCGGTCTAGTTGGAACCTGCAACTTTCAAGCTGATTAGAAACCCGAAAATCAAGATTTCTAAAATAATAATATATTGTATAATAAAATTAATTATTTTTAAAAGTAACGTTCTAAGGAAATATCTTTTCTTTTTATTAAAATACTTAAATATAGTGATCTGAAAAGTATATATACTTAAGTATAATATATACTTACACATAAAATACTAAACCAAAAATATGTATGTAGTGTTCATAATATATATTTTTTAACTTAATAGCCACTTATAAATGATTTAGTGCAAGTGACGTCTTCATAAAAAGCGATAAATGTATCATTTTCAACGATTTAATTTCGATTTATTTCGATTACTGAAGGTTTTTGCAACGATTTGTTTCGTTCTTGCTGTTGCGTTGTATTTTAATGTAATGTTCTTTATTTGACGTATCTTCTTATTTATTTTTATTCATTATTTTTTGATGTAAGACTCGTAATTAATAATTTTGATGATATAAAGCGCTCAACAATTGTATGGTTTCGGAGACATTTCAGTTGGTGGAAACTATTTTTGTTATTGTGACACGACTTCTTACTTTAACTTGCATCCGGTACAGGGAGATCCAAGAGTGTGCACGACTGAAAAAACTGACTTAGTTTACGGATGCCATAGCCACCGCCATTATATAGTGAATAAAATGACTATTTTTTCTCAAGTAATTTATGACTTATTTTTATTATATTACACGACATTCGCGAAACATTTTTAATAAATTTACTTTTTTTTTAAATTTAAGTATAATAATATGAATAAAACAGACTTTGACGTAAACTAATAAAATTATTTAAAAATTATATTGTAATAAAGTCGTATTGTTCACATTCAATTAGAAATTCGAAGCTGAATGCAAATATCAATTAACATGACCTATTTTAAGCAATAAAAGAAATGAATTAATAAAATATATATCTAGAGAAAGTTGCACAAAATGACTTATCATTACAATTCGCAATCAAGCAATGCTACGAGTATATAAAAATCGATTCGACTCATTCAATTTTGGCAGCGAATTCGATATGCATGGATTTATGGGATTCTTTTTGATATACTATGTTTATCATTAATGTCATTATATTTCATATTTTTACTCTGTGTGGTATTGTTTATTATTGTTTTATGACAATAATATTTAAATTTTGAATTGCAATATTAATTTATTTAATAAACAATTTATAATTTATTCATAAAATTGCCATTTGAAATAATTAGAAAGGAGTTGCACAAGTGCCTGGTCAGGCAATGATACTATTCAATAAATTACTTTTTGAGTAGAAACAATATACCAGGTTTAATTTACATTTATAATAGTGTAGTGTCTACATATATTTTGATATTATTTTAGCAATGTAATAAAATTTTGTTTGAAAATAAATGAATTGAAATTTGATAGGATTTTCTATAGAACCTAAATTTAGACACCTTAAATAATAAATAGCGAGTGAGTTCTTAAGAAAAGAATTCTTAAGAATAGAACTCAAAAGAGTTCTTTCTTGTGTCTATGTTTTATTGATATAGTAGGTAAAACAATGGGCCGCTATAGTTTATGATTCTGACAAAACTTCCTTACTTCCTAATCTTCTGAATTTACAATTTTCCCTTTTAAATTATTACATGTATTATTCCTTTGTATACATAATACATAATATATTGTATAATATCTCGTGTATCTGTGTTTTTTCAGGTGTTATAATAATGTGATGATGCAAAAGTAACTCTTTTAAAAATTATTATTTAATCAAGTGTGTATTTACACTAGCTTAACATCAGACGGCGTGTCGTCAATAAAAACAAATTTAAAGTGAATGGCTAGTTTCTTAGTACACAGCCTCCATTTTGTACCTCAGTTCCAATGCTTCGTACACTAACGTTTACATTTAGCTTACAAAATATTTAAAAAGCAGGCTACAGGCGTGGACGAACGGTCAGAGATGGGTTTGTAGCGCGTAAAGTTCCAACTTCGATTCCCGGTTGTTTCATAGCTTTTATTTGCAATATTTAATAATTATATTAAATTTTTGTTAATAAAAAAAAGAGATAGATATTTGTTTCGGGTCTGGTTATAAAATAGTAGGCAGTGGTACCCAGTCTGCCGATCCGGGGTAGTACCACCACTTACAAGTATACAGACCGTGAAGTGATTTGGTTGCGTTTTGGGATCTGCTTGTAAGTTGCCGTTTCCAACTAGGCCGGCATAGCGGATGTGGCTGCTACTCACAGTTATTAAATTGTAGTAGCAGTGACATCCATTCATGGATCACACTCCAGCCTAACATCAAGCGGGGTGCTGTCATATGTCGAGTCACAATAAAAAAAAGCAGTATACATAACCAAATATCTTGTATAAAGAGAATTGTAAGTAAGAGAGGTATATCAGGATCGTGGAAAGTAGCGCTCCGTTGTCTTGCCTATTCCTGTGGGAATTAGTTATATTGATTATAATATAACTTTGAAGAGATAGATGTAGAGTATAAGTACTATAAATGAAATTTGTCATCACCAATAAAAGTGGAAGCCATTTAATCACATAAAAGATCAATTAGACGTTTTTTTGTTATTATTCATTTGCGCGGGAAATAATTTAAATTACTCATTTACTTTATAAGTACACCATCTGTCCAGGAGTTAAAAAATAAATGGAGATGACTATGTTTTAAAATTATTCATTATTCATTTACTTAGGTGTTTTTTTTATTTACATTTCTATACTAAGCTACTAAAGTGCTTGCATCATAGAAACAGAATAACCAAAGTACATATATCAAAGATACATTGGTACCGGTCTCGAACTCGTGCTCTCGGTTTAAGTAACCATTGCACTGCCACTACACCACGGTGGCCTTATCTCCTATCCAAAGACTGTATAGCAATTACTATCTAAGTTCTTTGCTTCTTTTCTATAGAGTGGAAATAAAATGAAAATACAAATAAATATTATAATTTATAAAAAAAACTTTTCGAGCATCGAATTATAAAATTAAAGAAGTATATTTGGCCGGTAGACGTTCACTTCTGAACATATCGTCTGCAGTCAGCGAAACCAGTAGTCAAAGTAGTAAGTCATTACTCAACTTGTAAATCCAAAGCGTTGCGTCCGCTTTTTTTTTTAATTTGGCGGCCCGAAACATGACACCACCACTCCTGATGTTAAGCTAGGGTAACCATTAATAGAGATGACTGCTACCATAGTTAAATAACGGCAAATATCATTTTTTTTATTGTGACACGACATCTGACCTCGTCCCGCCTGATGATAAGCAAGAGGAGGTCCAAGAGTGACGACAACTGAGACCGAGTTTGTTCACGGCTGCCCCAGTCGCCGTCACTATGCCGGCCAAAGGTGCCTCTTCGCGCATCGCTTGAAGGATCCGAAGTCATAGGATAGAGAGAACACATGGGCAGGCAAAGCATTCCACTTGTCGATTGATCTACAAAGAAAAGACGCACCGGACTTTTTAGTTCGACTACCGAATTCTCTATGCCGCCCTAGTTGAAACCGGCAACTTACAAGCTAATCCTAAAACGTGACTACGTCACTTCACGGTTTGTACAGCCTGGGAACCACTGTCTATCATCCACTCTTGGAAAATCCTTCTCCATCCACATGAAAATTCTATATCATTGTAAAAATAAGCATATTTCTAAGTAAGTACACTATGAGATGGTTTTTGCAGTCGCATTCTTTGTTAAAAACACCACAGAATAAGTAAACGCAAACGTAATTACTATTGCTGCTATTTACCGCCGGGAAATATTTATACTTTTTACTTGAGCTTCATTATCACACCTTTTAAGCCAATTGTCTAACTAGTTCTCTTGATTTTCTATGGAATTAACGACTGTTTCGTAAACTACTTTTTTACATAATTAATGTTTAATATTGTTTTTTAGTCTTTTAATCTTATTAGTTATTTATACTGAGCTAATGTGAGTAGCACGATGGTTTGGGCACATGGAAAGGATGAGTGAAAGTAGATTGACGAAAAGAATGTATAAATCTCATGTGAATGGATGGGTTAAACGAGGGAGGCCCAGGAGGCTGTTTGCCGACCAAATCGGAGACATCCTCAAGAAAGCTAGGTTGCCTAGTGCCCATAACCATAGAGCTTGTATAAAGAGAATTGTGAATATGAAGGAAGCGAGGGAGTTGTGTATGGATCGTAGCAAGTGGCGCTGAATTATCTCTGCCTATCCCTGTGGGAAAAAAATATTATTATTATAATGTAAGTATGTATTGTTTATGTATGTATGTATGTATGTACCCAAGATGACGAATGTAATATAACATATACATTTTAGTAACCTTATGTGTCGTGATTGCTCTTTCTGGCACAGGTGCTTACATAAGTAGTCTACAAAAATTACTACTTTTGATAAAGAAATGATTTATGTTTTATTGTAATAATGGTAATAATAATAAATTTGACAACAGGCGTTGCGTAGGTTCGATTCCAGGTCGGAGCAAATATTAGTTTCATAGCTTTTATTCGTAATATTTAATCAGTTGATTAGATTCACAAATATTTGTTAAATAAAAAAAGAGGCAGATATTTGCTCTGGATCTGGTTGTCATTGAGTAGTGGTAGACAGTAGTACCCAGTCTGCCGATACGGGGTAGTACCACCACTTACAAGTATACGGACCGTGAAGTGACTTAGTCGCGTTTCGGGATCAGCTCGTATTTTGCCGATTTTAACTAGATCGTCATAGTGGATGCTACTCACAGTTATTAAAATGTAGTAGCGGTTACCTCCATTCATGGACCGTACTCCAGTTTAAGATCAGGCAGGGTGCTGTCACAAAAAAAAATTAATTTATTCTGTGCAACACGATAAAAAGGACGAGCTTAATGCCAGAGAGAGGTAACATTGAGGTTAACAGCGCTATTTTTTTTCTTTATAATTTTACTCTGTAACCTATACCTAAAAAAAATTCCTAATGCAATATATAATATAATAATAAAAGAAACACTTATACATGTTTTACTTAATACATATTTTATACCATTTATAAATAAATATTATTTTCTTAATTCTGAATTATTATTATACCATTTTAAAACGTGTGACTAAAATAAGAATAAAAATGATTGTACAAAAAATAACCGTAGCACAAATGATTATTAAAATCAGATCAGATCTCTTCAAAGGGAAGCCTATACTTAAATCCTTTAAAATAAATGACTTGGCAATATTCTATGCCTTTATAAGTAACGATCAAACAATCAATAGATTACATATATATCAATGGATACGTATAGAGTTAAAAAATAATAATACACTTGATTTTTAAACCAAAAGCTAGGTTGCCTGGTGCCCATAACCACAGAGCTTGTATGAAGAGAATTGTGGATGTGAAGGAAGCAAGAGAGTTGTGTAAGGATCGTGGTAAGTGGAGCTCCATTGTCTCTGCCTATTCCTGTAGGAAAAAGGCGTGACGGTTTTTGATTTTTAATCTAATTCCTTTTTGACTGCTATCGTTTATGACTTTTAGAGTAATTAGTGTTGCATGGCTCGTTTATGTCAGCACGGAATCTGATGTTAAGCTGGGGTGCTGTCCAGGAATAAAGGCGACTGCTACTAGATTTAAATATAGGTAGCAGCCTTATTCACTATAATAGCGACTGGGGAAGTTGCTAACCAGAATTAAGGCGACCGTGGTGTAGTGGCAGTGTAATGATTATGCAAGCCGAGAGCGCGGGTTCGAAACCACACCGGTACCAATGTATCTTTAATATATGTACTTTGGTTGTACTGTTAGGCTAGTAAGAATGCCTAGTGGCATTAAGTCCGCCTTTGTACCTAATGCATAAAGTTTTTAAATAAATTAATAAATATAAGTATTATCAATCAATCAAATTGCCACGGGGATAAATAAAAAAATAAAATAATAGAAAAACCGAAACTTGATTCAATTCTGTCACAAAATTCCCTAATCTCAGGTTAATGATACGATTTATAAAAATAAACGCATGTAATATAAAATATATTAAAAATCGTACAGTGACGTATTCATGTTAAACAATGATTAATGACTTGCAACGGTCCTGTCCACCCCAGTTATTCGCAACACGGCACTTGTTATAATTTACATTTATTTCTTTATAATGCTTCGGACTTTGGGGTATACAGCGGGGTTAGGTTGGGCAAGTTAAAACGATAATCGTCTCTTGTTGACGATTGGCAAAATAATAAAAGCTAGGCTAAATCTACCAAAATGAGACTATTGATGATAATGATCAAACGTGTCGTCGCCCAGACGATATTCGTCACAATGATTAATAGTCTTGTTTTATTGGATTGTTGTTTTATTTTGACGATCGCCGACGAGAGACGATAATCGTTTTAACTTGCCAACCTAACCCCGCAGGACTTATAGCTAATCAAATTTTATAAATACTTCAAGTACTTTTAAATTATACTATATGTTTTAATAAATAATTTAAATATATGTTTTTTTTGGAGAGACTATAATCTGTTTTTTGTAGATTAATCATTTTAATTTGTGCCTATGAAATCGGCTACTTTCAAGCTAATTACGAAACACGACTAGGTTTCTTCACGGCCTGTACACTTGGAAGTGCGGACTACCCCAGATCGGCAGACTGGGCAACTGTCTACCTACCACTCCTAAAAGTCTTGTTACACATACCTTATATTTGTATTGTCAGGAGGATTAATGTAGGTAACTACCACAGTCAAATAACTGCATCTAGCAGTCGCCTCTACTATCCCGGCCTACTTCCAACCTCATACCAAAACAAGTCATTTTACTACAATAGATCGACAGACAAGGCAAATAACTATTAACTGTCTGCCTACCGCTCCTAATTTCTGAACCATTTAACTAAATACTGAAGTGAAGTAGCTTTCGTTTCGAGCTAGATACTCGTAATATTTAATTACCTAAATTATTCTATTTAATCTTCAATTTCTTATAATTTATAATTTAATCTAAATTATTTAATTACCGATCTAGGACTGAACCTAACCCTACCTTACCGTCAGGCAAGGTTAGACGTCGCGTATAAAACAACGAATTTTATATATTTATTTATAAGTAAGTTTAAATATATTTTCGTGTCATCTTAGTTCGTGCTTGAAGGTGTCGACATTATGCCCAGCGAAGTCGCCACAAAAGTTATGTATTCGACCTCGTGACAGAGTTGCTACCGGATAATACAAAATACACGATTTCACTCGAAAACACAACACTTTTTGGTTTTGTATATAAATCTACATTATTTTTACAAATAAATGTAAATACAAGTATAAATAAAATTTTGGATAATACTAAACGGTCATATTATTAGAAAATAATTTGTCATATAAATATTGCTACTATGATCAAAGTCATATCTTTTACCATATCTTCATTTGATAAAAGATATGATAGTCTAAGAATTGCATTCCTTTGGTGAAGATTTAAACCAAGCAAAATGAGGCAACCGTAAAGACTCAGTTTTTACAGTCGTTCGCGCTCTAGGACCTCCTCTTGCTTACCATCAGGCAGATCGAGGTCAGAAGCCGAACAATAAAAAAAGCGTTTATTTTATAGTTTTAAACATATACTAAGGTTGCCAACAGTACTGAATTCCCAGGACATATCCTGGATTTTGAGGTGTGTTTTATGATTACTTATTCTATTATTAAACTAAACACTTTATTAGAAACAGTGGTTGCTACTTTTGGAGTTTCATAGATTATATTTTAAGCGCGTATTGCATTAAACTGTAATTTTTTCAACGTCATTAAATTAAATTAAAATTTTCTAGTGTTTCTACCTTCAAATCCTGGTTTTCAAAATGTGGAGATGGCAACCCTATGCATACAATACTGCTATACTATACATACGATACTTTTATTAAGAAAAAATAGCAGTTTTCTTGTTATATACGTTACTTGGCAGCGATCAGTAGAAAAGTTCGTAATATGAAATGAGTCAAATTAACAAATAAAAAACATATTTAGTTGAAAAAACTGACTGTTGGTAATGACGAACCTCGTAATGACGAACCTCGTAATGACGAAAAAATACATGGCCTAATTTAATACTTTAGATAAGAAACTGAACAATACACGTGCAGTTTATAAAGCTATTAACATATTTACTGTTACCAAATTGGATGAAGTTTAACCCTTACAGGATTATAGGATAAGATGAATGTGAGATTTTATTAATTAAAGTGACTAAATTAATGGAAATTTCAATAAAATTTTACTTTTTTTTGCTTGTTAGAAACTTTATGGATAGCACTTTCCTTTTACAGTGGCAAGTAAATGGTAAAAAAATTACAGTAAGTACTAAAAGTCATATTTATTAAGGTACTATTTTTTTAATTTGTTTAAAATGTTTTCTCTTGGACGTAAAAGGGTTAACTTTTACGCCCACTATGATGATTAATTGCAGTATTTTGGGATAAAAATAAATGTTAAAATTTGGAGCAAAAGCGATACAAGCGAACGCCATTAAACCTCCGTCGTGATGGTCCATGTATGAAATAAAGATCGACATTCAATGTCTTAAGTAGATGGTACACTGGGAACCGTATATCTAAACTCTCGACAAGTCCCATGTTTAAAAATGTGACAGTTTTGTCAAATAGATTGCTGCCACGCAGTTACAGTTATCTATTTGATACTTTATACAGACATGTTTTATTTAATACAACTTTCAATATTCAAACGCAAAAATAACTTACGTACGTACATACAAAATTATTTAATTTACACAAATTTCTAAAACTCAATCAACTTATTAAGTGTGTATTTATTAAATTATTAAGTATTTAAAACTATTTAAAGAACTAATATATGTTTCTCTATGTTTTTAAAAGATGACTTTATAAATAATTCTACAATTTTGCACACTAGGTACTATACCGGATCCATAGACTGGGCAAATGACGACCAGCTGTAAGTTGTCGTCTAAAAGTTGCTAGATAGAAAGTGAGCCTTTCAGAGGAGCGTTATATGTCGAAGGTGTCATGTCACAAAATAGTGTATAAACGTCCTTATGTGACTTTTGAGTGATTGATTGAGTTTTGCCAACGAAGTCAAGTAAAAAACACGAAGTTAACGTAAAAACATTTTAAACGCCTTTTAAATATAATTTCATACGACATTACATTATTTTTAATATATATTTTTTTTTACTTTGGTACTTGATTAATTTAGGTTTTTTGCTAGAAATTTTGTTGCTAAGAAAAAATCAAAGGTGCATATACATTTTCTCCTGAAATTACCCAGATTGCATATTGTATAACTAAGTTGATACTATCTTTTTTCTGTCTGCTTATTTATATAATATTTTCTCCTTCCTGCTTATCGCTATGTGCTGTAGTACCTATACTAACACCCTAATACTAACTCTTGCGCTTATATTTATGTTTATAGTGAAATATAAAAATGTCCACTAATTTTGTAAAGTTGTATTGTAACCGAAGATACAGTTCCCCAACTACTTTCGCCCCAACCCCCAACTACAGAGACAAATAATGTACATAGGTTAACTTACTTAAATAAAGATTATTATTATTTAGAAGTGTTTGCCAAAATATAATTATTTATGTAAGTTTAATAGCAAATAGCTGATGCTCTTTAAAATGAATAAATATCTATAGGACCTGGGTTTATTATTGCGCTAAATAGAGGCATGGTTTTAAAATTAAATAAAATCACATTAAAATTGTTACGTTCCTAATATTTATTGTTACTGTTTATTATGTTTAGTTTTTTAAAAATCTTTGATGTGTTTACGCGATCAAAATCCAATGTAAAATTTAGTTAAATAAATGTAAATGTATGTGGGAGTCATAACGTCGACGTCCGTATCTATGATTCAAGATATCCATCTAAAGATACGATTTATCTCAACATATCACATTATACACAAATATTAATGTTCTTATTTCACCCATCCATACTTTCTCCCTACTGTTTTATATTCCCTATACCACCTACACTATGGTAGAGAGAAAAGCGTGAGAAAAGGTTTACTGCGACAACTACTAAACTGCTTTAAAGAAGCTGTTACAATGAAAATTATTGTAGCTAGCAATGATATTGAAATAAATTTTTTCCTAAAACCTCATTAGTAGCTATAATTATTATTAATATTTTATTTATTTTATAAGTAAGTTTTTTCTATTTTTTCTAAGGTGTTAATGATGATTAAATTTTATTTGATTATTTTGTTGTTTTTTTTATCTAACCCGATGTTAAGGAAATTGAAGTCCAAGAGTGCTAAGCGACGACTGAAAAACCAGATTAAATTCACGATTGCCTAAATCGCCGTCACTATGCCGGCCAAAAAATGCATTATCGTTTCATTGATCTGACATCGTTGAAACAGTTTATCGAGATTTGGGTTTTCAATTGTCAAAATAAAAACAATAAATTAATTGTATTATATGTATCAACTGTTTCTACCTACACTTCTTCTTTATCAACTTTGTTCTTTATCAAAACTAATATAAGGGCACCGTATGAATTATTAAGGAGAAAATGTCTTAAATAGGACAACATCTAAACGTTATTATAATCACATTTATTCACCTGTTTGCAGTCAACCATTTGTCAGTGCGTCTGTCTGTTTGTTTTGTTGACAAGTGGACTCGATATTGCAAATACTATTGGCTCTGTGTACTTAAGATACATATATTATGTTATTATATGTTGCGAAATAAAAGTTATGGAGAACATCTACTTCAGCTTCTGTTAAAATAAAAAGTAGTCTGATATTTTGAAATATGACAAAATTACTATAAACAGTATATACTAAACTTAAGAAATATATCAAAAAAAATTAATAGTGCTCTCTTTTTCTTTAAAACTCTAGATATCTCATACTTATCTTTAAATAGTTAATAAGAGCGAGAGATTTGTATCTTAATCAGCGAGGTTAGGTTGGGCAAGTTTAAACGATTATCGTCTCTCGTCGGCGATTGTCAAAATAATAAAAGCTAGGCTAAATGTAATAAAACGAAACAATTAAACGTTGTGACGAATATCGTCTGTGCTATGACACGTTTAATCATTATCATCAATAGTCTCATTTTGGTGGATTTAGCCTAGCTTTTATTATTTTGACAATCGCCGACGAGAGACGATAATCGTTTTAACTTGCCCAACCTAACCCTGCAGGATCGGAAAGTTACCTATCCCTGTGGGAAACTTTGATTTGGTTTTGGATTTGGTTTAATAATAGATTTTTTTCCTGTTATTTTGATTCTCGTTAGTGTATCAATAAGCGCTAAATTAGATTTGTTTCTAGATAGGTATACATAACTTTAATTGACCTAGTTATCTCGCATTTAAAAATATACGAGGATAAATGTAAGTACATACCGGAAAAGGCGTGACAAAAGTGTTAGTTTAAAAATAACTTGAATTTCATTTCTACTTGTATCACGTACAAGTTGCGGTTAAACATAATAAAAGGTTTGCAAAGAGGAGATTTATTTTGAGGTTAAGCGATTTGTTGATAAAACTTTTGAGTAATGAATGACGAATGTCACTTTTGGGAATTTACTGTGACATTGTGCGCTTTCTCATATTACATGTGTGCCAAAATTATCTATATACATATGTGTATATACATAATTGTGTATGTACGTACGTATATATTATTGTAATGAAAAAAGTAACTAAGCGATGCGTGAAGAAGCACATCAGGCCAGCATAGTGACGGCGACCGTGAAGTGACTCGGTTTTTGTCGGTGGCGTCTCCGTAAATGGTCGTAAGTACATCAGAAATACTGTAAGTTTTCTAATTAGTTGGATGATCCTTAAAAAGACAACTTTTTTTGGCTTCATACAAGCTCTACGGTTATGGGCAATAACCGTAGAGCTTGTATGAAGAGGAATGTGAATGTAAAGTTGTGTCAGGATCGTGGCAAGTGGCGCTCCATTGTCTCTACCTATCCCTGTGGAAAAAGGACATCGGGAAAAGGACCTTAGGACATCGCATTCGTCAGTGATCGCCAGCCACACAGCGATTCGTTCAGTTGATCAACACAACTGACGCATTCGTTTGTCGGTGTATGCATGGCCAGTGACAATTTGATTTTAATTTTGACATATGGCAGCACCCCGCCTGATGTTTCGCTGGAGTATGGCTAATCAATGGAGGTGACTACAACTATAGTTAAATAATTGTAAGTAGCAGTCTCATCCAGTATTCCGGCAGCTTGCAAGCTAATCCCGAAACGAGTCGAAACCACTTCACGGTCTGTATATTTGTAAGTGGTGGTACTGCCCCAGAAAAGTACTACGAAATTTTAGTCTTTTATACGTATTATTTTCATTAGTCCTAACTATACCTTCTTAATGATCAGTCTTTTTTTATTAAGGCTCGACATCTGACCTCGACTTGCCTAATGGTAAGCAAGACAAAGTCCAAGAGCACTGTCGACTGAAAAACCCGATTCAACTTACGATTGCATCGGTCCTTGTCACTATGCCGACCCAAAGGTATGTGTAAAATGCATATGCATACAATAAAATGTCCCAACAGTGAATCATACCACGACATCATTATTGGTCTGGTGACAAGTGACACTTGACATATATCTCACAATTTCACTTTGTACATCACATTGATTCTATTACGTGTTTGTAACTTATACTCCGATGCACATACGCGTAGTTCGTAGAACAGGAAACCAACTGCACAACTTCAATGGCAATGATAATGAAATTCATTCCCATTGTGGCCAAAGAGTGGTAGGCAGTGGTGCCCAGTCTGCCGATCCGGGGTAGTACCACCACTTACAAGCATACAGACCGTGAAGTGATTTGGTCACGTTTCGGGATCAGCTTGAAGTTGCCGGTTCCATCTAGGCCGGCATAGTGGATGTGATTGCTACTCACAGTTATTGAATTGTAGTAGCAGTGACATTCATTCATGGACCACTTAGGCTTAACATCAAGCGGGGTGCTGTCATATGTCGAGACACAATAAAAAAAAAATTGTCAAAAAATTACACGGACTCTGTTAGTGCCTGAAACAACTCTAATTTATTAGGACAATGAGTTTCAATGAGCTTGAACTGTTAATGAAAATAAACATTGATTCTTAGTGTGTTGCGCGGTCGCAATTTTAATTTTAAAGCTGATTAATGGTGTTCAACTGTCAAAACGAAGCCCATTGTCATTGATTTAGGCGGTCGGCGGCCCGCAGATGACCGGTGGAGCCTAAAAGTTGTTGAATGGAGACCACATACAGAAATGTAGGGTAGGACGTCCCCCCACAAGATAGACTGACGAACTGCTAAAGTTGTCATAAACCGCTGAATACAGGCCACTGGATCGCTGGAGGAGGCCTTAGTGAATGACTGAAAGAAAGTCTTTGATGCAGTCCATTTTCTTACACCATATTTTAGATATAAAGAAAATGGAGTGACTTGTTTGCGTTCAGCGAGGTACACTTCGTACGGAAAATAGGAGGCGGGTAGACCAGCTTAAACGTCACCATATTTTATTTTAGATTCCCAAACATTAAAGGCTCGGTCAAACCGGATGCGTGAGCGTGGCGTGGCGTGCGCAGGCACCGGTTGTAATGTATGAAACTCTATGATAGATGACACACTTGATGCGTTACTTGTGCGCGTGAACTTGCTGTCATGCGCACGCCACGCATTGCTGCAAGGCGCCTACAAACAGGGTCCTTGCACGCGCTAAGAGAAGCGGCAACGTCGCACTCAATCTAACTGCAATGACGTTGTATTATATGGCATTCCCCGTTAGGCGTCAGACCGAGCTGTCACCTGCCTTGGCTGCACAGCAACTGCGTCAGCAGCGTTGTATATTTTTACAAGTTTTGATGTGAGTTTTGTGATATTATATATATATATATTTTGTGATATACAATGGACAAGGAAAAATTAATTGAAGCAGTGCGTAAATACGAATGTATTTATAATACAAAACACAAAGAGTACAAAAATAGTATTTATAAATCATTATTGTGGGAAAGAATTGGGACTGAATTACAAATAGAAGGTAAATACAATCATGTTGTTTTTATTTAGATAAATTAGTAACAAATCAAAAAATTATGTGTTAAAATATGTGACGAATTTTTCTCGTCTGTCCGTGATGTATGCAGCTCTGCGTGACGTGTGCGTATGCAGCAATCCGGTGTGTCAGTGCTGGAACGCACACGCATAGGTTGCGAACACGCACACGTCACGCGCTGCGCTAGGTCTGACCCAGCCTTAAGAAGCATCTGTTCAGTCGGATTTCCGGGTTTAACAGCTGCTTACTAGTCACCGCTCTTAATGGAATAATAGCACTCGCCTAATGGAAATCAAGAGGGAAGTGCCCCTTAATTTCCATTAGGCAATTCGGAGTCAGATGTCAAAGCACAATTAACAAAAATATTGATGGATCGTAGGTCTATTATTTACCTGATCAGTAGAGACCAGTTAAGTACTCGTGGTAGATGCATTGAACTGAACAATGTCCGTATTTGCGTTACGCAAACATTAGCCGCACAAGTTTTAAGAAAAGGCTGTTTGTTGAAATTGTAACGTGTAAACATTACATATATATTTTACACTCGTTTCTTGCAAAATACACGATTAAATACACATTGCTCGAAGAACCGACGGAGAAGAAAGGTTCTAGAAGACGCAGCGTAGGTAGGCCTCCCACTAGGTGGACAGACGACACAGTGAAAGTCACGAATAACCGGTGGATGCAACTGGCATCTTGTCGTTCGAAATGGCGTTCTAAGAGGGAGGCCTATGTTCAGCAGTGGACGCCTTTTAGCTGATGATGATGATGATGAAAATTAGATGAAAGTAGATGCGCTGAATATGATGTACTTTGATTGTCCTGTTTTTGTTTTCACTTTAGTAGCTTGGTATAGAAATGTAAAAAAAACTCATACCTTCTATTAGAAGGTATGAGTTTTTATGGTAATCCGGTAAACACTTTTTAGTTTAAAAATGTTATGAATTTAGTTTTATTATATTGAAATATTTTATTCCTTTAATAATACATTTTGATATCGTTTATATTTCCAATACAGTGCAATGCGATGAAACAAACAAGATAGACGCCGCGAAATTCGCAACTTAATGTGTTCTCGTTAATTTTAATGTTTCGATAATCGGATATGAAATTGTAAAACGGTGGATTGTGAATGAATGAACCGATCTTCAATGGATATTAATACAGAATTTACGCACAAAATTAATAAAAGTATATTTGTATAATATTAACCACTTGCGGTATCGTTAATATATTATGTACTTTATTTATTCGTCGTGTTTCCATGATATGTTATCCTAGTATAAAGTATCGAAATAAAATTGTAAATGTATATTGTTTTCAATGCAAATAATTGAATTATACTGTTTCTTATAATAGCACGAAATAATTAACCTGAATGCAGCAACAGATGCAGTTTGTAAGCTCACTAGATCAATAACCACCTAGCCACAACCACTTTTACGTGCCACAAAAATGTGCACATACAAAGAAAACCGTCACGCCCTCTCCCACAGGGACAGACGGAGACAATCGAGCACAATTTGCCACGATCCTGACACAACTCCCTCGCTTCCCTCACATTCATAATTCTGTTCTTACAAGCTCTACAGTGTTTTTTTATTGTGACACGACATCTGACCTCGACCGGCCTGATAAGCAAGAGGAGGTCCAAGAGTGACGACGGTAGAAAAACCGGATTGTTCACCGCTGCCTCAGTCGCCGTCACTATGCCGGCCATAGTGACGGCATAGTGATATGGGTTGCCTTAAGGGCACTAGGCAACCTAGAAAGTCCTCCTGGGTCTGTCTCGTTTTACACATAAAAATAACAAACGTAAAAAATATAATATTCAACATTGTGGCTTTTACCATAACTGAACAATAATCTAGAGTACTAGAAATCAATAGACATAAGCCTGTGCTTAGACATATTTATGTGCTTGCATATTACCTGGGTATCACCAGGATGCGCAATATGTTCGACTTATACTAAATAGCTACTATAAATATGGATCAATGTGGAATTTATTAAACTAAATTCTGGATCACATTACGTATCAAACATTTTAATATAGGATCGTGTTTACATAGAAACGTGTGGTGTAGGATATTTAAGCTTTATAAAGGTAACATGAATATAGCAAAGCGTTGGTTATGGTCCTACTTACAATTATTAATTTGCAGTAGCGGTCACCTCCATTCATTGACCGCGCTCCAGTTTTATATCAAGCGGAGCGCTGTCATATGTTGAACCACAATAAAAAATCATCATCATCATCATCATCAGCCAGAATGCGTCCACTGCTGAACATAGGCCTCCCCCTTAGAACGCCATTTCGAACGACAAGATGCCAGTTGCATCCACCGGTTATTCGTGACTTTCACTATGTCGTCAGTCCACCTAGTGGGAGGCCTACCTACGCTGCGTCTTCCGGTTCGTGGTCTCCACTCTAGAACCTTTCTCCCCATCGGTTGTCGGTTCTTCGAGCGATGTAAATAAAAAATACTAATTAAATAATTTTATTCTGAAATCATCCTTATTTTTAACAATAACATTTTGTAACAATCGTAAAGTAAATCGAAGACGGTCAAGGCAAATAAAGCCTCCAATTTTGGTTGTCATGACAACCATTTAATCGTATGACAAGTAGTCCTATAAAGTATTGCCGCGATAGTTTATTTCTCGCTTTTTTGCACACTGTAATTTTTGATTTCGGTAAATAATGTTACTTCACTGTCAAGTGACCTTATTCGTAATGATTTGTTTAAATCTACCTATATTAATAAGTGTTTTTTGGGGTTTAATATGAATTATTATCTTTCATTTTAAAGTCATATATTGAGGTCTGCAATGCCTAAAATTACAAAACTTTTATGAAAAGATTATCCGCACGCCTGATGTTCAAACTGGAGTGCAATCCATTAATAATTATTAGATAACAATTCCAATCATGTAAGACTGGAGTACGGTCCATTTATAGAGACGAGCTCTACTGCAGTTAATAACTGCAAAAGCATCGGCAACTGTTAAATATCAGCAGGTAGCAGTCGCATCTATTATGCCGGTTTAGTTGGTACCAGCAATTTTCAAGCTATGTCCTAAACGCGACTGAATAACTTCAAGGTCTATACTTAAAATTAGTGGTTTTACCTCAGATCGGCAGACTGACATTAAATGTCTATCGCTTTTAATATTTCGAAAAATGAAAATCCTAATAATGTGAAAAGAATAGGAGCTGTGCTAAAATAAGAACTAATTCAGTGTTATTTATCTTATTTATACTATCTTTATACCACGTGTGACTGAAAGTGACAACTTGTACTTCAATTCCTTTCTTTCAAAGGTTGTCATTACTTTTTGCAATTAGAACCACTTGGTTGACTTTTATTACTGCTTAAATAAAAGTTACGTGGTAGCAAGAGTAGCGGCATAATTTTCATCCTTTTTTTGAAGTATTTTATTGTCATTTGTTATTCTGTCAAATTAGGTTGTCAAATGATCATCAAAACTAGTGACAACCTTCTAAATTACGAATGTCATACTGACTTCTTTTTAATGCCATAAGTGAAAATAGTATAAATAGTTGTATTTTGTAGCTATTTAAGGGCTCCTTCTATTCCTTAACTTCAAATTCTTTGGTCACATCACATAATTCAATACGTAAATACATAAATCAAGAAAATGATGTTTCAAGGGATTAGGCTCAGCTTATAACAAAAAATGCCACACTGTTTGACGCTGTTTTCAACCCCCAAAAAATGTCAATAAATTTAAATGTCCACTTAATCCAATAAAGGCCCACTAATTGGCTCGTATTAGTTAAACTTTAAAATGAGTACATCGTCTTGTATGCACACGTTAATTGTAACAGCCGGCCGAAGATGTGAAGATAGTGAGAAAAGCATTCAATTTAAACATACCTAAAATGTGTTAAATTAAATCTTTTGGTCAGTTAGTTAGTGCTTACTGAACTTAGGGTTACCATCATTTACATATTATTTTGATTTAAAAGATTTAATAATCGAAGAAATCCTCAAGAAAGCTGGGTTGCCTAGTGCCCATAATCGTAGAGCTTGTATGAGGAGAATTGTGGATGTGAAGGAAGCAAGGAAGTTGTGTCAGGATCATGGCAAGTGGCGCTCCATTGTCTCTGCTTTAATTGATTAATTTAATAAATTCCAAAAACTATACCAATGTATCAAATATACATCCATGGTTCAAATATAAAATTTTGACATGATTACAGCTAAAATATTGATAATAATAATATGAGCTAAAAATAAATTTGCGTCTTTTTTGTATTCAGCGCTATACCTGTAGCTTAGTTATAAATTTTACTTACAATTACATCACTATTTTACATTTCGCTACCTACCTTTTCCACAATTATTTGGCCCTGAAATTTTTGTTAAAACTTTTATAAATATATATACTTTTACCAGTTGTTACCTACATAACTTTTTAGAGGTTACTGTTTTTTAGGAATAAAATTTATAAATAAAAATATTAATTTTTTTATGATAAAATAGCACAGGATATAACTTAAAATAGCACAAAATAAATTACCCACAATCAGAGAAAGATTTTATATTGAAAATGCAGGTATTAATCCCAAATATTTGCGTAATGATGGTAACACTGGTGGAGGTCCGATTATTTGCTGGCGAGCGAGGCGGGCTCCTCGTAAATATGATGCTGATCTTGTTACATTATGTCCGGTGCCCTTTTTGAAACACCACGCGCCTTTGCCGACCGACGAAATGAGAGCATATGTTCCCCCTTAAGGATTTGAATAAAACACTGGATTAGATGTTGCTTTTATAAAGCATTTATAAAAGGTTAAAGTCGGGAAAGCTTAGGAGTAAGAAGCAGGTTAAGTTAGTCACAGTCATTTGATTAAAGATGCGATTAAATTATTTTTTTTATTTGGTCATCATTTGTAAGTGGCTTCTAAAACCTCAACAAATTCTCAATTCTAAATTCTAATCTTATTATTATTTAGTTATAGACGCAAGTTAGGAAATACTCAAAAAGAAGAAAAAAACACATTTTTACAATTTACAATTACCCTATAAACATCCATTCGGCTTCCAACAAATATCACTTATAGGATGCAAAGGTTTTTTAACTAAAAGCATGATATCGTTTTGACTATTTTTTGGCAGATACACTGGCAACGTACATGCGAAGAAAAGGTATTAATTAGGCCTGCTGAAAGCCTTTTTTTGGGTAATTCTATAAGACTACTACTGTAACTATGAGTTCAGCGAGTACTCCAAAATAGTTTCATATGTGGCCGCCATCAACTTGTCAATATATATTTATAAAAAAAAAACAGTCGTCATATATTTATCACGTAACTTTACGATTTATAAATACCTTATCCAGTGTTAAAACAAATCCTTGTAGCCCCACATACAACATCGTGAAACATATTTTAGACAAGGGGAAATAAGAACGCGAAAAACGTACTTTATTACACAATAAGTAAATAAATTTAAAGAAAAAACCGAACACCATTCGCCGGTGAGATAATAACTAAAACATTTTTTTATTTTAACCAAAAAATACCGTTTATGTAACTTACGACTTTTTGTTTGAGAACAATACAGCTGAGATTTTACTTTTATTTTATTTTGACTATTAAAATGTTTAATATTTTGAATATTCATATTATGTATATTTATTTTTTATCTCTCCACAGTCGTTTCCTCAGTGTTCATGACTGTATTTGATATTCATCACCCCTCTTCTGTCAATCACCCTCTCTTCTGTGAATCCCTATTATTGTACTTTGGTACTTTGGACATATAATGTAGGCACTTTGGATAATAATAATGTACTTTGGATAATTTGGGGATAGAAAGTTTATCAAACAAGTATGGCTAGCCCTTAAATTACTCGTAAGTCTTTACTTCCTTAGGAACGTATGCTTAAGGGCTAGTAATAAATAATATGTCGATATGTATTGCTTTTTGTTATTGGTATTTATACCAATAATAATTTGTTCCTCGATCACATAGTCGGCATAGTGGATGTGAACGCATTTAATTGTTATTGACGAGCCACAATAACAACAATTCGAATACTTGAGAACAAAAATAATTCGCTCATTTAACTCGAAAACAATTCCAAACATTTTTGTTTTTGAAGCAAAATTGTCGCAACCTTTTGCGTTCAATTAAGTCATTTTGGTAAAAGCGACATAAATCGCGGAACTATCTCCGTTGCTTTACGATGGGGCGGCAACCGATTTAAGGGCAATTCAACTTTAAGGTGTGAATTGAAGTGAACTACCTCGTACATCATTAGTAAATTGAAGCCTTTGAGATCATAAACAGTAAATATCGGTACTTTTGTTAAACAGAACATTTTCATACGTGAAATTTATTCATGATTTTATGGGTTCTGTAATATAGTTTATTTTTTCTCAAATGTTTCATTAAAAGTGTAAGCACTATAATAAACACTTCTTTAAAAATATAGTTTTATAATATTATTCAATAAATTATTAATTTAAAGATTTTAAGTATAAACACATTTCAATTAAGTACTATAAATGAATAATTAATTAATTCCGAAAATGATTTTGTAAAGTTATTGCATTTCATAGTTAACTTAACAAAACCTAACAAAAAAATTATTGTCATTAATTATACGCAGACCATTAAAATAAAACAACCAAGGAGTCCTTTGGGGATTTTTCAACGAGTACCAAGGAACTCCGACACCGTAGTTCACACCCACCCAATCTTAAAGCATATCTACAACAATGATTACGTCCGAGAATTATTTACTAGTACGTGTTAATTTTTTATATAATTGTCGGTTGTGATATAACAAATCAGAGAGCAAAATGTCTTTATTACTTATATTATATGCCTATATGCAAGATAAGGCGTTTTGTTCCGCGAAAATGTCGTAAATATTTTCTTTATTGTCTGATAATTTACGTAAAATACGATGTGAAAATTACAAAGGCGGGCGTAGTAATGGCGACGCTAGCTGTTTCAAATACGTAGTGAAATATCTGTAACTTTACATTAATGCCTTGGTCAAACAGTGCGCATATTTGCACCGCGTCAGGGTGCCAGGTTTCAAAAACCTTCAAACGAACAATCAATCAATCAAATTGTCTCGGGGTAGGCAGAAACAAGGAAGCCACTTGCCACGATCCAGACACAACTCCCACGCTTCCTTCACATCACATCACATCCTCAAATAGAAATAACGCAATTTCGCAACAATTTCGTCATTTGTAATCTATTGTTTTAATCTCTTTTGCAAATTGCAAACCATAACGCGGAGGTTATAGTTTTTTATTGTTACTCGACATCTGATGTCGACCCGCCTGATGATAAGCAAGAGGAGGATTAAGGTACAATAAATCAATCAATCAAATTGTCATGCCTTTTTCCCACAGGAAAAGGCAGAGACGATGAAAAGCCACTTACCACGATCCTGACACAACTCCCTCGCTTTCCTCACATCCACAATTCAACTAGCTAAACGATTATAAACACTAGGCAATTCAGCTTTCTTTCGGATGTCTCCGATTTGGTCGGAGAACGTCCTCCTGGGTCTGCCTTGATTAACGCATTCATCCACATCAGATACAATCAAATTCTGGTAAACTAGGAGTTGTGGTGGAGATATCAAGTGTGTAATAATAAGTTGAAAAAAAGAGTGATATTAAGGATAAGGTAGACAATGCATACGCCAAAATTAAAAATAAATAACTTATATCCCAACAAGTGGAATGATTTACCAGCCCGTGTGTTTTCTCCAGCCTATAGCCTTGGATTCTTCAAGGGAACCTTTGTCCGGTACATTGGCGGCGACTGGGGCAGCCGTGAAGACTCGGTTTTTCAAGTCGTCGGCACTCTTAGATCTCTTCTTGTTTACCATCAGGCGGGCCGAGGTCAGATGTCGCATCACATTAATAAATAATAAAACAACTATAAACTATAACAATATAATGTGTATAAAATATGTAATAAATTAATGAATTAAGGCATAAGAAACAATAAAACAGATCTACCGCGACAGTGAAACGTTCATAAAGAGTAGTAGTTCATTTTAAAGAGTGGTAGCCAGTGGTACCCAGTCTGCCGATCCGGGGTAGTACCACCACTTACAAGTATACAGACCGTGAAGTGATTTGGTCACGTTTCAGGATCAGCTTGTAAGTTGCCGGTTCCAACTAGGCCGGCATAGTGGATGAGATTGATACTCACACCCAATTGTAGTAGCAGTGGCATTTATGGACCACACTCCAGCTTAACATCAAGCGGGGTCAAATGTGTCACAATAAAAAATTAAAAAAAACATTACAAGAAAAAAATAATTATAATAATCGCAACACCTTCTTGAAACAATTTTAACTACATTATGAATAGTAATTTAAAGTTAATAATTTCTTAAGATGTGTTTTATAACTTCGTTGGTGTTCGAGGAATTCTCAAAAGGCCATTATGACACCCGCATTTTGAGCAGCGATAAATTCAATTTTCGATCATTTCCCCGAATAGTTTTATCGCGATTTCTCGTGCAGATGTCCAGCAACTTTTGCTCTCTTCATTTTCATTTATTTTTCATTTTTAATAGCTAACTTTAGTTATTTATACAATATTCACAGTAAATGTACTTTTTTCCTCAATTTTCATTAGGGGATTTACGAGTATAAAATGGCGATGCCAATATAAGCTTAACCTACTTTATAAAATATTGTAATTATATTTATTTTTACATTTTTAAATATGAATATAGGGCAAGTGGCGCTCCATTGTCTCTGCCTATCCCTGTGGGAAAAAGGCGTGACAATTTGATTGATTGTAATTATATTAATAAATACAAAATAATACCTAAATAAAAAAAAACGAAAAGGCAACACCGCATAATTAAAATGTATAACTCTGTACTGTACATACTCTTAAAAAATGTATTGAATATTTTACAATCAATTATGCAACATTACGAATTACATTATTTACATTTTCTGTTCCATAAAAACTATGGACGTCGAACCTTAGGACTTAAGTTGTTCAATACTCTCTCTCTAATAATATTAAACCTTATAAAGAGTTATAATATTATTACTTAATTGTCTTTCTTAATTACTTTGGACTTAGTAGCAACTGGGTAAATCGCGCTGGATTCCACTAATATTTATCTGTTTACCTAAATCACTAGGAGATAAATAATTATAATAATACTTAAATAAAGATACTTAAAATGTAACAGGGAAATATAAAACTATTATTGAATTTAAATACATTTTATAATATTTAAATTTAATTGTATTTGTATGTGTACTATTTAAGACCTAATTTTAAATCAAAATAAAACTAAACTCTAAAATGTTTACAACACCTGAATTTATGAAAAAAAAATTAACTCCACATTACTCCACGAAATAGTGGTTAACTGTAAAAAATCAACAAGTAAAATTGATTTCATTGGAAATTGTTGGTAGCAAAAGATTTATTACCTTAAACACTGCCACAGAATAAAGCTATCTTTCCACTAGAGGCTGCATAGTGTTGTGTGTTTGTAAAGGATCATTAGATTGTAAAATTTCATTATGATTTTTGAAAACCTTTTTTTTCTGTTTTAATTTCCTTCAAAATTAAAAGACTAATTTTAGGAGGCCCCGGGACTGTTAAAAACCTGTTAGTAGATCTGGAAATAATACTGCCATTACCTATATTGGTTATAGTAGCAGGTTCTCCAATATCGACACCTAACAACACAGTATAGCTTTGGTAAAATAGCTTAAACCGCTTAGCTTATCTCTAGTGAAAAAGTAGCATAAAAGCGTCCGTCCACATTGAAACCAAATCGGCCGCTGAATTTGGGTGTTTAGTGGCTTATTTGAGAGAGAACCTAACCTAATGAAAACTGAACAACCTTCAAAACATCCACCAATGAACCAAAAATCGTGAACCAATGTATGTTCGAGCTAAGATTTATTACAGGCATCTCTGCGACAGAATAATTGTTTCAAAGAACTGTTTAAATCGGATCAAGTACCGTCTACTTGTAATAATGGAAAAAGAATGGATGCATCGAACAAATTATGCCTCAATTTTTAGTAACTTATAATTATTTATGCTAACTTAAAAATTGTAATAATATATTATTTGTATTGTAATGAGATGTCGTTGGTTAAGGTTTGTTTAAGCAGATATTCCCAGAATACCTCACCCAACTAATTATAATATCCTAAATATTAGGTTCATATATTGTTTTATAGAGCCTGTATGAGGAGAATTGTGGATGTGAAGGAAGCAAGGGAGTTATGACAGGATCGTGGTAAGTGGCGCTCCATTGTCTCTGTCTATCCCTGTGGAAAAAAGCGTGACAATTTGATTGATTGATTGATTCATATTGATTTGGTAAAACTGATGTTACCCTGTTACATTTCGATCTCTATGATAAAGATTTTTGATAGCTATACTTTGATCATGGTTGGAACAAATTTTATATGAATAAAAACTTTTATCGTGTATTTTTTCTTTTTATTGATCCTTTATAATAATAGGTGATGACAGATAGACCGTCATTAGTATTAAACACTTTGAATATTAAATACGGAAGTCAAATAGACAGCTTTTATAAAAATATAGATAAATCAATAATTTAAAAACTATTAAATTATTGGCTTGGGGATTATTCTTGGAATTATGCCTTGCATACACTTATATGCATTGTATCTAACATCTTTTATTATTACGAACAATATATTTAAATCAAAATATAAAACTATAGAGTAGAGAAATTCTGTCAAGTAAAAAAAATAGTTCGAAATGTGTACGTAGTAGAAAATAACTGCGTTTGCAACAGATAGTTTTGGATCCTAAATTCTAGTTTCCCCTTAACCGCAATGGCTGCAAACTACTTATTAAAATAAACACGATAGTAAGCTATTTCGTGACTGTCTAACGTCTAACCTGTATCATGAAGATATTCCAATAAACTTACCTACCTTTATATTTATACAGTATACAGACAGACCTTACAAGTATACAGACCGTGAAGTGATTTGGTCACGTTTCGGGATCGGCTTGTAAGTTGCCGGTTCAATCTAGGCCGGCATAGTGGATGTGATTGCTACTCACAGTTATTGAATTGTAGTAGCAGTGACATTCATTCATGGACCACACTTTGGCTTAACATCAAGCGGGGTGCTGTCATATGTCGAGTCACAATACATAAAAAAATTATATGCGGAAATTATTCTTTATACCTTTGAGATTAAACTTACAATTGTGCTACGAGTTTTCTATTTCTATTAGAACGATTCTCAATACTTGTCTCCAGTAACATATTGAAAGCTAGAGATATATTTTGATATGATAATAAAATAATATTAATAGATTATAGAGATATCATCTTAAACGTGTACGGTGGGTCATAGATATTATTATAATAGTTGGGCGGAAGTCGTTTTTCTTAATGCAACAATACACTGTAAAATATAGCAGTGGTCTTATTCGGTTAAGATGAATCGCCTCATATATTATTTAGCGCAAAGTTGATACATAGAATAATTGTATTTATTAAACAGATATGACAATCATTTTGTTATTTTGGTCAACTATTAATTTTTACTTTATTATATTCAAGTAAGGTTTAATTCATAAATAAGAAGTTTTTTTTTACAATGAGGCTTTGAGTGAATGTTATAGGGTGGTAGAATGGTAGGGCTAGGCAAACAGTTGATGGTCAAATAGACAGTCTGCCAGGATAGGTAATACCACCACGTTCAATTGTGCAGACCGTAAAGTTACTTAGTAGCGTTTTGAGTTCAGCTTGAAATTTGTCAGTTTCAACTAGGCCAATTAGACGAAGTTTTTTAACCATAGTAGCAGTTGCGTCTGTTCGTGGACTAATTCTGATTTTAGCGATTTCTTATCGGCCGACCGTTAAAAACAACTGTAGGTAAATATATAAGTGTTGTTTTTTAATACTCAAAAAATTAAAAGACATATATTTTATTCACTTTATGTTAGGAAGAAGAATTTCACAGTGCCTATAACAAAAGAGACTGTTATAAGCGAAAGAGTTGTGTCAGGATCGTAGAAAGTAGGTCTTCGTTTTCTCTGCATACTCCTCTGGGAATAAAAATTTGGATTAATAATGATGTGGAACAATTCACATCTGCATAGTTAGTAATCTCTATGACAGTGGAGGCCCCAGGACAATGTGATACTATATCTGTAGTGCAATGCGTGCTAGATAATCTATGATTAATGTCGGGCACCCCACGGCCATGGAACATTCTTATAGCTACCGGTCTAAATACCACATACATTGCTACTTTAAACAGTATCTCTACACAAACTCATAGAGGAATAGGGGCAATGTATTGTAAAATTATTAGGTATTATTATAAGCGTGTTAGGCTCTGCTACTGGTGTTCATGAGTTTATGACTTAATAATATAACAAGTGAGTTATAACGCTTGCCCTCTAAGCCTCGTGAGAATTTCGTTTTGCATTTAATTGATTTGTAGTTTCATTTCTGTTTTGTTATCTGTGGAATGTGATTTTATATTTTGAGTCTAAAGATGTCGAACTAACCGATTTTGTCATTTGCCCGTTATAGTGTCCATTGTCTCTGCCTATCCGCGTGGGAAGAAGGCTTGACAATTTGATTGATTGATTTGTCATAGACTAAGGCAACCGTAAACTGAATCGTTCTTTTTTCAGTCGTTGGCGCTCTTGTGATTCTCCTTGCTAACTATCATGCAAATCGCTGTCGGGTCTCAATAAAAATAATGGTCACTCATCTAATAATTACCAAGGAAATGCATAGAGACAATGCGTCGCCTTTTCACGCTTTTGACACAGCCTCCCTTTCATATAAGCCACAAAAATAACCACAAAAATGTTATTTTTCATTTTAACCTGACATATGACCGCACTTTATACTAAAATGGCATAGCTGGTCGATGAAATTCTTTAAGGAACTATGGAATGAGGTTTAGGTATAACAACTACAGTCCACAGATAAAAATTGCTGATTCAATTTTGTATCTCCTACAACGGCCTAGTTAGTAAATGATTCAAGTTTATGTTAATATAGGATAAGTAAGGTTTTTTATTATTATTTTGGCTCGAAATAATATGACACCCGCCTTTTAATATTGTTGCAAATGTTTTTTTATAAAATGTCTTGTAAACGCCTGAATAATTTAATCAAACTAAAGTAATTGTTATACATAGTTCTCGTCTATGTAAAATAATTTTATTTGAATCGTGTGAGAATCAGGTTTACTGTGTCATGAATAATTGTTTTTTATGTGATAAAGTAGCAAAGCTAAATATCATCATCATCAGCCAGAAGGCGTCCACTGCGGAACATAGGCCTCCCCCTTAGAACGCCATTTCGAACGACAAGATGCCAGTTGCGTTCACCGGTTATTCGTGACTTTTACTTTTACGTCAGTCCACCTAGTAAAAGGCCTACCTATGCTACGTCTTCCGCTTGGACAACTCCTTGGCCAGGCGTTTGTCTATAGGTCCCCAAGGGCCCATTTATTTATTTTTATTTATAAACTCTTTATTGCACAAAAATAAGGTACATAGGCGAGCTTAATGCCTTAGGCATTATCTACCAGCTAACCTTTGTTGTGTAGTGCTGTGATTAACTGGGTGCAAACCATTTATTATAAAAATTTAATATTATTTTAATTGACATTGGTTATAAAAACATATATATATATATATACATATATAAATATAAGCAATACATACATTAGGCAACATATACACAAATATACATAAGATTAAACACATGTATGAGATAATAAGGATGTTATAAGGTTTGTTTATTTAAAAAGTGATTGGTGAGTAGGTGTTTAAAGTTGTTGATAGTTGGGGCTTGTCTAATAGTCAGGGGAAGCTTGTTCCACTGGTGAGCTGCAGAGACTGTAAAAGATTCGCCGTAAGCAGAGGAAGAATGAGTTGGAATTTTTAGTTGATTATTTTGGGATGAACGAAGAGAAAGCTGGTGGGAGTTACAGAGGAATTGAAATCGGTTTTTTAGATAAACAGGAGACAATGGATTGTAAAGGATATCATAAAGGAAGGTAAGGAGATGTGTTGACCTGCGAAAGCGTATGTTAAGCCAATTTAACTGAGTTCGATAAGCAGAGATGTCTTCTTCTTCCCATCGTCTTGTAATTGTTTAAAATAAATAAATCATTAACGCCGCCATTAAAAGTAAGGCATATTAGACTCTCACGAAAATAACATTAGTCTATTTGTAATTACATTAAGATTAATTTTAATGTGTTTTTAATAAACCGTACGCTATTAATAAAAGTTATTTTGTTTTCAATTCAACGAGCCGAACGGGCATCTATCATGTTTAGTGTTTTTGTTTCATTTTAATTTAGTACCTACTTACTTGTATTTCTTTTATCTTATTGTGTTAAAAATATATCTATTTAATCCAATATATTACTTAGATCCTATATCATAGATTATCCATAAACTGAGACGGGTTCTTAAGTCGTAGGCGCTCAGATGTCGATTCACAATAAAAGAAAACTATTATCCTAATGTTCACAACATATTAAAGGCATCTTCAAGAAAGCTGTGTTGCCTAATGTCCATAATAGTAGGGTTTGTATGAAAAGAATTGTGGATGTGAGGGAAGTAAGGGAGTTTTATCAGAATCGTGGCAAGTGGCGCTCCATTGTCTCTGCCTATGTCTTTGGAAAAAAGGTGTGAAAATTTGATTAATTGATTCACACTTGTGACAACAAACTACCTTATGGTAACCTGGAGTGCGATGGTTTCATGAGTGAAGGCGACTGGTTGTTATCGCAGATAAACTAAAAAAACGCAGATAAAACGTTAATGTTTTCTTTTTAATCTTGGACATCCCCTTTCCTACTATCGGGAAAGTCAAGGTCAGATGTCGCGTCTCAATATATATAAAAAACAGTCACACCGACCTAACTGGATTTCAGTGACTTTAAAGTTGACTTAGAATAAGTGTTTTACTCGTAAGTCAATAATCAGCATTAAAATATAATTTGTGATTTATGTAAATAGCCTTTATAAACGTGGTACATTTGTAATCTGGTATTATTGGAAAGCACGACCTAAGTAGTGCATGTACTTAGAACGAACAGAAAACTTTTGGAGTCTTGTCACGTTTGGCAGACCCTGGTTTTTTACGCAAACCTAAAGCTTCTGGTGCAAAACTACTTGCCAGAACCAATACAGAAAGAACAAAAATATAATATATATATGTTTAATGTATCTTTGATAATAAATGTACGTTGGTCGGCCAGTTTTTTATGATACAAGCGCGATACAAAAATGTATTGAAAAATGCTTAGTCATTAGTAGCTTAGTACAAAAATTTAATGAAAATTGTTATGAATTAACGATGCAAAAATAATGCACCGAGGAAAAGCCTGATAAATTCATGTGATATACAGTTTTTGATATTCATTTTTAGCAGGGTACTTCACCGATCTACGTATCCTGTTTAATTTTATATTGTTTTTTTCTAAAGCTTTCTTAATATGGAGCGATCGTATCAATATTTTATGATAAATGGTAAACAATATGGTGTTCTGAGAGGCGTTTCAACTTATATAAATCATGCCACGAGACGCGTAGGTGGGCGATGTGTATGTTCAACCTATAATTACCAATTACCTTGCTACATTTCATAAATACATGTTTCTTAATAGATGTTCTGTTTCGTCCACTTCTGCTGAATCGATTCAATGTGCAGACATACGAGTAAAATGTAGTTAATCATTTTACTTTTCTATACTAAGCTACTAAAGTGCTTGTATCATAAAAACAAGACGACCAAATCATATGTACATATGATGGTACATATATCAAAGATACATTTTGAACCCGTGCTCTCGGTTTGCGTGACCATTTCACTGCCACTACACTACGGTCGCCCTAACGGTTGTAATTGGAGGAGAAATCACGGTTGTTAATGTTTTGCACGGAATCCAATCAATGCCAATTATGCATTGTAAATTGGTCTATTTGAGCTTACATTATCAAATGACTATACCATAGGTTTGGAAAGGGCTTTGTTAAAAAGAAATCACAAGAATCTCTGTTTTATTAAACCACAAAAAATACAACTGACAGAGAAATATCTGGCCTCGGATTACCTATATATCTGAAATATCTGGCAAGGGCTACCCCTAACCGCAGTTTTTGACTACTCAAAAACCGCCGACGACTAAAAAAACCCGATACAGTTTACGGTTACCTCAGTCGCCATTGCTGTTTATAGAGGTTTATTGTCTCCGGTCACTATGCCGGTCATAAATTATATTGCCCAAAAATAATTAAAAATTATATTAAAAAGTATATAGGAGTGAGTGAGAGAGCAGTTTCATAAACATTGTCTTTCGATGGGAAGTCTAAATTCATTTGTAGACTTCTATATATTTTTTATATTCCTATATTAAGCTACTAACGTCCTTGTATCATAGAAAAAGCTTGACCAAAGTACATATATCAAATATGTACAGGTGAGTGGTTTGAACTACACCATGGTCAGATGAAAAACTAACCTTTCTAGATACACGAATAAAACTTAACAGACACTAAAACGTTTCAAAAAGAAGTACTTCATTTACCTACTACTTATACTAATTTATTGTTATCACTAAGCAACTTTTAAACTTATGCATAATGACAACTTCTTAGCGTATTTTCGGATGAATTGTACCAGATGAATGTGTAACAGTCTTGCACCAAATATCGAATGAGTCATATCAACAAATTTGTACCGTGAAATATCGATAAAATTTTTCGTTACTTGGATATTATTAATTTTTCAAATTCATCTACATACATATACATATTCTTAATCCATTCTAAAATAAAACTATTATTAAAGATTTCTTTAAAAAAGTAGTGTTGGCGGGAAGGTGTTAGTGACAGGTCGTGCAATTTTATATCACTAAAACCATCACTCACCACCATCTTCATCCTCATCCTTCATCCTCATCATCATGGATGAAACACCAGTGTTTCTTCTTCACAAATCATCCACGGAAGACATAATATAGTAGATATAATAGTAATTAGAATATGCCAAAAATTGTTATTAAAATATTATCGTATAAAAAAAGATTGTACCTTTAATTTATTTGTTTCTTCCAAATCTGCAATGACCTCTTGGTAATTTTCTTAGAATATTCTTACTTAAAGGTAATTTTTCGCTGATAACTAATTGTAATCGATCGAGTCTCGGAGTCTCTCAGCAATTATTGAGAATTCAAATTGACAGACCAATCTGTACATTAGCCAATCTGTACATTTATTAAAAGTAGTGGTACTATCATACCACGAACAGTCTGCCTGTACAGAGGAAATTCGCAATGTCTTCATAAAATAAAACAATCAATCAATCAAATTGTCACGCCTTTTCCCACAGTGATAAGGATAAGCAGAGACAATGGTGCGCCACTTGCCACGATCCTGAAACAACTTCCTCGCTTGCCTCACATCCACAATTCTTTTCATACAAAATAAAACAACTCTATGAATATTAATATATAGTGTATTATTCGAATCCATTTTACATTATAATAAAAATAAAATATAAACTTACAATAAAATAAAAATAGCTTCTCAAAAAGACACAAATATCTGAAACTTATGTATCTAATACTTATATTAAAGCAATTATACTTTGGTATAATACGAGTATCATAATAAATATTTAAAAGACATCTGATGCGACGTCATTAGATGATATTTTTTATTTATAGTTTAATTATAGTTAATTTTATCTGTTTCTCAATAAAGAACATTTTTATATTGAAAGGACATGATTCATTTCGTATGGGGACTTGGGCTTAATTGTATTAACAGTTGCATATACATTTTAAAATAGTTTGATGTACGAAGTTTACAATATAATTAAAATATCTCCTTTATTTTGCATAGTTTAGGTGTGCAAAATGATCAAACTATAGTTATGACAGTTCAAAGCAGAACTATTAATATGGCGTGTCTTCGTGATCGACATCCATCCATCCACGAAATCCATATCTTATTTCCCTAATAACTCAATTGCACAGCATATAAAAGCAACTTTGTTATTAGTTTTATCAACACAAGTATCGAAACTACCATTCATATATTTTTTCATCATTGGACATTACAACAGTAGTACATAAAAGCCCAAAATGAATGATGACCTATATAATATTTATTTTTTCTACTTATTATGTTTCTACTTTCTACTTTTAACACCTCCCTCGGTACCTCGGACTACATAGAAAACATAGACTGAGCACTAGCCTCACAAAATTGATCACTCTTTAGAAAGAGACGACGCGACTGTGCGACTACCTAGTCAAATTTATATTAATAAATAAAATACAAATTCAGCTAAGCTCCTGGCCAAGGAGTTGTCCAGGCGGCTGACGGAGAAGTCTGGAGACAGGAGACTGTTAATTATTTCTGCCAACGTATTAGCCTTGCTATACAAAGGGCGAATTGTTGCCAGTATCCTTGGGACTATCTCTGATGCGACGTCAATAGACATTTTTTATTTATAGCCTAATAAATTATAATTAATATACTTTTATTATATCTGTTTTTCAATATAGGATGACACTAATTAAATTGAAAAAAATAATATAGAAAAACAATTTTCATATAAAAAACATGCATACAAATATAACCTAAAGAAGAGACAACTATTGGCCGCACGATGGTTTTGTCCCTCTCACGCTTTGCCGCCCGATTTACTTCACACCTAAAAAGGAAACGCTCAGCCTATTCTCCTCTGACAGACTGGATATCCAACCTCTGGAATTTCTGGATAGGAAATTCAGCCTCTGACAGACTGGATGTCCAAGGGACCCTTTGCAGCGACTTAAATCACAGGGACCATATCGAGCGGGCCATTAAGACTAGATCTTTGCCTTCCTAAACAATATGCGGCAGTTCTACGCGCCAGTAGCGCCTGTTAATACACAAAGCTTAAATTCGCTCCAGTGCGTAGTACTGTTCGCACCTCTGGGACGGCTCTGTCAAGTATCTTCTCGATGCCCTAGATTATTTGCAGCGCCGAGCTGTTCTAGTTTAGGAGATAAAGAAGTCACGCGAATTCCGCAGCCCCTATTTTGCAGACATAGCAGCTTCGGGGATAGCATCCGCATTCTGTCGACCGAATCGGCAGACGAACTAAGAGGTTCGATGCGTCGTTTCTTTCTTAACATAGGTAATTTACAGGTAATTTTACATTTTTAGAACGCGTGAAAGAAATATTTTTTTATAATAAATGTATTTTTTATAATATGTACATTGCACAAACCAATAAACATTTTAACAATTCTTCTAATTATTATAAACAATTATTTTCTACAAAATTACAATTTAAAAGCATAATTTAACAATAATTAAAATCAATCTAAAAATTATATTAATAAAATCTTAGCACCAAAATTATTTAAAATACATAAATGGGATTACCGCTTTTCATTCAACGTCAAATTCTGCGTGTTAGGTTAAGCCGTAAACAGGCGTAAGCGAGTTTACACACCAAAAGTATTTTTGGTGCTTGTATTTTCTTTAGTCGACATAGAGACATGGATATTGGATACTTATCCATATATTAGTGGATATGACACTATAAATAAAAAAATATTGCATTAAAATTTACACTACAAGAGTTTTAACTTTCAAAGTAATCATTAAAACGGGTTCAAAATTAAAATAATGAATAAATATTTATTTACATTCCTATACTAAGCTACTTAATATGCTCGTACCATAAAAACTGGGCGACCAAGTACATAATATCTAAGATACATTGGTACCGTCAAGTGGTTCTGAACCAGAAATTCTTGATTTGTATGACTATTTCATTACCACTTGACCACGGTCGCCTTAAATAAAAAAGTAATAAATGCAAACTTTATAATTATGTAATTTTAATAGGCCAAATATAATATTTCGATTTGACATAATATCAAAGTTGTACAATAGACCCTAGATCAAGATCCTAAAAGCAACCTACTTTTTGTATGGTCTCTTTTCATTATATACTAAACGAAAGAGAACATACAGGTAGGATCGTGTTACAGCTAAAGAGACAACGACGTCACTCATGACGTCGGTTGTGCAGTAGATCTGTTATTCTTGTCTAACTCCTAAAGCCTAAATGGGTCTGAAAGAGACAAACTACAAACGAACACATTGTGCCCGCGTTTTGATGCCACTGGAGTTAAAACACTGTGCTGTAACGTTTAATTTAAACAATGCAAAATATGAAGTTGTAAAGACATCCCATTTGAAACAGGACACGCATATTTATCCCATAATAGAAAGAAAAATATTTTTTAGATTTATCAAGGGGCATTCAAATGACGTATGCATATTCCGTCATTTAAGTCGATATACTTGTATATAATGTACAAACCTCATTCCTTCAAAAGTTTACATTAAATATTATATAAATATTTTATACAGACCGTGCAGTGATAGGTCACGTTTCGGGTTCAACTTATAATTTGCCGGTTCCATCTAGGCCGGCATAGTGGTTGCTACTCACAGTAATTGAATTGTAGTAGCAGTGGCATTCATTCATTGACCACACTTCGGCTTAACATCAAGCAGGGTGCTGTCATATGTCATATAGTAATGATAATTGGATATGTATAATATAAAAATGTTAAATATAATATGTCTTGAGTTATATACAGATATAAAGGTTTTTAATTTTAAAATATATTTAATTTTAAAAGATTTTTGCTTTTTATTATTATTTAATATATTTGCTATTAATTTATCTTTATTGTTTTTTTTGTTTATTTTTTTTGCTTAGTCAATACTAGTTTGTATAAAGAATGTTAGGTATGCCTGTAGAGGTAATATCGTACAGAACAAATATATTTAATATAATTCTCATAGTGAGAGACAGGCGAAACACAGAAGTAGAGATGTTGAGAGCATTTAATAGTTGTATTAATTATTTCTAATTTTGTATAAATGTTTGTTTAACTAATATAATATATATTTTAACCTATATTTGGTGTTTTAACAAAGTATGTTGTTAATGTTCCTTTGCCTTTAACAAATGTTGGACCTCTGCATTCGCACGTGTAACCGCTGTTCATTAGGATTCTGCAACAAAATACACATCATCAATAAGAGAAATCCGTATAGTATTTTCCTAGATTATGCGCGAACATTAATTAATGAATTAAACAAATTTTATGCAACTTACTATCGCGTTTATTTTGGTATTGATTTTACATTTTCTTATTATTCCGACGTTTTGAGAGCTCTGTAGCCATCGTGGTCACGGAGACACGTCGGAATAACAAAACAAATGTAAAATCAAAACCAAAACAAACGCGATAGTAAGCCACATACAATTTGTTTAATTCAGAAATGTGGATATTAAGAAAAATATTTTTGGCACAAAATCAGACATTTTCGCACAACCAAAAATATACAACGCAAAACCAAACCCACTAATGTGTCAAAGCGGTTTGTTTAGCCACATGTCTAAGCTTGGTTCATGACGTTTTGGTTATGTCATAATCGTCCAGCACTTACTAGTAGAGCCATATTTGAAAAACAGCGAATTTAGTTGTACTTGTGTCAGGATCGCGGAAGGCGACACTGAGTTGCTCTTTACCCGGAAGGAAAGAATCAAAGTGTGGGCAGAGTGACATCTATATCGTTTCAGCTTCAAAGTTTCAGTTTCTTACTATCAGGCGTTGTCATATGTTAAACTATATTTATTAAATATTATGACAACATAAGGGTCTAAGAGTGCCAACGACTGAAAAAATACCGACTCAATTCACGGTTGCCTTAGTCGCAGGCCAAAGGAAAATAAAATAAATTCAGTTATTAGCCTAAGAAAATTAATCAAATCAAATTGTCACGTCCTTTTTCCTACAGGGATAGGCAGAGACAATGGAGCGCCACTTGCCACAATCCTAACACAACTCTCTTGCTTCCTTCACATCCACTATATAGGCTCTCTCATGGTCTAAGTACTTCTCCAAAATTCTGCCTATCCCTATAGGATTCAAGGCATAAAATTGTTGATGAAAATACAAAATATACAAACTTGGCAGTATCTTCAGTAACATGTATCTTGCCCATAATGCCTGTTGAGTCCATTCTGGAAGCCACGTTCACTGTATTGCCCCAAATGTCATATTGAGGTTTTTGAGCACCAACTACACCGGCTATCACTGGACCATGGTTCAAGCCTGCAAAATGCTTGATGTTAAGCTGGAGTGTGGTCCTTTAATGGATGTCACTGCTACTATAATTCAATAACTGTAAGAACCACATCCATTATGTTGGCATAGTTAATTACGAAATGTCTCTTAGTATATTATTTTTTGACAGCACCCTGCTTGATGTTAAGCTGGAGTGTGGTCCATTAATGGATGTCATTGCGACTACAATAACTGTAAGTAGCAATCAGATCCACTATGCCGACCTAGTTGGAACCGGCAACTTACAAGCTGATCCAAAACGCGACCAAATCACTTCACGGTCTGTATACTTGTAAGTGGTGGTACTACCCTGGATCAGCAGACTGGGTACCACTGCCTACCACTCTAATAAATAAACAATCAATCAATTAAATTGTCACGCCTTCTTTCCACAGGCAAGAAACCATAGAGATGAATGAGAATTGTGGATGTGAAGAAAGCGAGGGAGTTGTGGCAGGATCGTGGCAAGTGGCTCGTGAATCGCTCCATTGTCTCTGCCTATCTGGGAAGTTAACAAACATATTGCATATATAGACCGTAAAGTGACTTGGTCGCGTTTTGGGATCAGTTTGTAAGTTGCCGGTTCTAACTAGGCCGACATAGTATATGTAACTGCTACTTGCAGATAAAAATCAGATGAGGTGCTGTCATATGTCAAGCCACAATAAGAAAAACTATAAGGGACAATAACAAACTATTTTTAACCTAGCTTAATCTGCGAGTGGCGAGTTGAAAGTGGTGGTACTAGTGAGGGACTGGCAAAATTTACATTACTTAAAAGAAACATACTATATTTTAGTTAAAAATAAACATAAAATGTTCATCAAAAAAATAATACTTTTTTATTGTGACTCTTGCATCTGACGCATTGGTCTAAATAATTTAATATTAATTGAATTTTATTAGATACTAACCAATTCTTAGCTTAAACCTCTGGAAGGACTCTCTGTTAATTTGTTCCAACATTGTCATAAGAGCGAACGCAAACTCAACCAGAATAGCAACTGTATGCTCCTCCTTTTTATTTGCATCCTGAAATTATAATATATATTTTACTGGTTAAATTGATACGCCTAGGGAAAGGCAGAGACTTTTTACGATCCTGACACCACCCTTTTACTTCATTTACAGAGTTGTAAAGGCCCAATCAGACGGTTCATTTACGGCTTTCATTCAGCATCTTTCACTCGAAATGAAACGTCTAAACACAAAATGAAAGAAAAGTGTGGAATGAATTCATTAATGAAAAGATCCAACAATGTTTTTTGTCGAACAATTGACAACATTATCAGAAATTGCAATCATAGGAATCAGGATATTTAAAATTGTGAAACTTTTTAATTTTTTTATTGTAACTCGACATATGACAGCGCCCGCTTGATGTTAGGCTGGATTGCGGTCCATGAATGAATGTCACTGCTACTACAATTCAATAACTGTAAATAGTAGTCACACCCACAGGAACTCTGAAATGCGGCTAAATCACTTCACGGTCTGTATATTTGTGAGTGGTGGTACTACCCCGGATCGGCAGACTGGGTACCACTGCCTACCACTCTTTAAACCAATCTTTAATGGCGGTTCTATTAATAGATTTTATTAGACTTTAGACAAAAACACATGGTACAGGTGAGTCGATTTAGGGTCATAATTTATCAAATTAATTTACCTCTTGTCCTTCCTTCCCAGGTCTTAGTCCAGAAGCAATCATATAAGTGCTGCCTATAGTTTTGATCTTCTCAATACAACTAAATTTTGGCTTCAATAATAACTGTAAACAATATCAATTAATCAATTCAAATGTCACGCCTTTTTTTCTACAGGAGCGCCACTTGCCACGATCCCGACACAACTCCCTCGCTTCCTTCACATTCACAATTCTCTTCATACAAGCTCTATGGTTATGGGCACTAGGCAACTTAGCTTCCTTGAGGATGTCTCCGATTTGGTCAGCGAACACATGAGATTTATAAATTCTTTTCGTCAATCTACTTTCACTCATCCTTTCCATGTGCCCAAACAATATAATAATAATAAATGTTTTTTTTATTTTTTTATTGTGACGCGACATATGACAGCACCCCGCTTGATGTTAAGCCGATGTGTGGTCCATGAATGAATGTCACTGCTACTACAATTCAATAACTGTGAAGCTATGAAACAAATATTTGCTCCGACCGGGGATCGAACCCGGAACTTTACGCGCAACAAATCAGTCGCTAAACCGTTCGTCCACGCCTGTCGTCAAATTAATGTATTAAACAAATTTAATGCGGCTTACTATCTAGTTTATTTTGGTTTTGATTTTACAATTTTATTTTAAATGTTGCAAAATCTAAGAAAATAAAATGTTACCTTATCAAAATCACATATAATTTCATTAAGTAATCTCAGACATTCTAATCCTTGTTTGTTGACATCTGTCTCATCATAGAATTCTTTATAATTAGGTATTGATGCAAACATAACAGCGATACTAGAATACCTCTCGTGGTATAAATCTTCCTGGAATTACATAATATTAAATCATTAAGGATTTTGTGTAAAGATTTGCGAGTAAAGGCAGTGGTACCCAGTATGCTGATACGGGGTAGTACCACCACTTACAAGTGATTGACCATGAAGTGATTTGATCGCGTTTCGGGATCAGCTTGTAAGTTGCCGGTTCCAACTAGGCCAGCGTAGTGGATGTGTGACTGCTATTGAATTGTAGTAGCAGTGCCATCCATTAATGGACCACACTCCAGCCTAACATCAAGCGAGATGCTGTCACGAATCGAGTCACAATAAAAAAAGATCCTTTGGCCGGCATAGTAGACGACTGAGGCAACCGTAACTTGAATCGTACTTTTTTCAATCGTTGGCGCCTTTTAAACACAAATAACTGTTTTGTGTTTAAAATTATTAAAATAGTTTTTTTAATGATTATATATTTTAACTTGATAATTTGTTATTACTTTCCAAAAACATAGTAGAGAGTCTGAAAATGCGCAAAAGCTGGACAATTTTTATGTAACTTTTTTTATGAAACTTTACGACTTTTACTATGTAACAAACAGTGTTTATTTTGTTTCTTAAATAAAAGACACAATTAATAATTTACCTCTGAAGCGACCGATGTCAGGAAATGTTGTGCAACATGAGCAGGTAGTATGTTCTCCAATAATATCTGGAAAACACAACATCTCATAATATGTATATCAATCAATCAATCAATCAAATTGTCACGACTTTTTCCCACAGGGACAGGCAGAGACAATGGAGCGCCACTTACCACGATCCTTACACAGCTCCCTTGCTTCCTTCACATCCACAATATGTATGTCACCGTATAATTGTAAAGATCGTTAGTTTATAATCTATCAACCTAGTTTGTAAACTGTCGATAAATTTTGAACTATCCATACTACTTACAATATAACGTATTAATTTTTGATTAGTTTTAGTATTAGATTTTTTTTTTTTATTGTGACTCGACATATGACAGCACCCCGCTTGATGTTAAGCCGAAGTGTGCTCCATGAATGAATGTCACTGCTACTACAATTCAATAACTGTGAGTAGCAATCACATCCATTATGCCGGCCTAGATGAAACCGGCAACTTACAAGCTGATCCCGAAACGTGACTAAATCACTTCACGCTCTGTATACTTGTAAGTGGTGGTACTACCCCGGATCGGCAGACTGGGTACCACTGCCTACCACTCTTTGACTACCACAATTAACTGGTCGAGTATCGCCTACTGAACAGAAATTTTCATATATATTCTATCCATGGCAAATCATCAAATTGTGAACTGGTATCGAACTTTAATGCGAAGAACGCCCCTTGCGCTCTTATTGGTTAAACATGCTGGTGTTAACATGCAAACAGTTTATTACACTTAAAGCCCTAAGTTCGATTCCCAGTCAAAGCAAATACTTCTTTCACAGCTTTTTTCTTATATTTAATTTATTATTAAAAGTATATAAATATTAAAGTATATTAGTCATCCAGTTTCTTTGACACAAACACGTATAATTAGTATATGTAAAAAAAGTCACCTTATTGATGCCTCTCATAGTTTCAACCTCTTCTTGTTCAAATTTCAATTTATCTTTCCATAAGAAATCAGTACGAGATGTGAATTCTATTTGACGATCTAATACGTGAAGTAAGGCTGCCAAAAATACTAGAATAAGACCTGCTTTCGATGCATATGGTAACATGAAGAATCTGAAATAGATTTTTAAATATATTTAGTCTATCACTACATTCTCGATGCCCTAGATTCATTGCAGCGCAGAGTTGTTCATATAAACTCACGAAAACTGGGGCTTGTAAAGACATGGCGGCTTCTCTAGGGAGTCCTATAACCTTGTTCCTATCTCATATTTCTACCCTCGTAATATATAGACGAGGGAAGCATCTAAATCACCAGTCAAACTTAAAGGTTTAGCGACTCGTTTCTTTGTCGATCGATCCGAAGCATAGCCGGTCAAAGCATAGTGACGACGATTAAATATAAATCACATAAAATGAAAATCCTATGACCTTGGATCCTTCAAGAGATGTGTGAAGAGGCATATTTGGCCGACTGAGGCAGCCGTAAACAAATTGGTTTTTTTTTTCAGTCGTCGTCACTCTTGGACCTCACTCTCTTGCTTATCTTATCATCAGGCGGGTCGAGGTCAGATGTCGCGTCACAATAATAAAAAATTCTACTTACTCTAAATCGCCATCGTTTTCGTGATAGTAATTAAATACTGCTGCAGTGCTGAACAACACAAGATGTAGACAAATAGACAATAACATTAAAAATAACTTCAATATAAAACCAACACGTAGAAACACAGAAATAGATGCTAATGTTAATACTGAACTGTACAGGTAACTCTGTAAATGAAAAATTACATATATATTTAAAGGGTCTTTAACCAGTGTATGTTGCCAGTGATGAGGTTCTAGTTAGAAAGGTTCTAGAGTGGAGACCTTGAACCGGAAGACGCAGCGTAGGTAGGCCTTCCATTCCATGATAAATTTTTGAATCTTTCCTTTTGCATAGTGTTTTAAGCTGAAGTACTATCTCTTAACGGTGGTATAGATTCCATTAGATAAAAAGAGCGCTGAATTTCGAGCTGTGCAGCAGAAGGATTAGCTGATAAGAAGACCTCTAGACGACTGTGGTAGGAGCAAGTCCACGCATCTATTCTGTCGTGCTCATAATTAATAAAATTCTAAAATTATTAAATTCAAAAAAGGAAAAGTATGTAGGTAATTAAACAAGTCCCAGTGGCATTCACTGTGCAGCTTGAATACCAGCGTTGTGATCTGATCTGCCGGCGTCCATACCTGCTATCAGCTGTGACCCGCATTTACAGCAGAATGCTATGAAGACGAAGGCAACTTTTGAGACGCGACTGAGTCACTTTAGTCTTTTGATCTAAAATTGGCGGTATTATCCTAGATGAGCAGACTAACTACATCTAACTACGTTATTGGAACAAATCCTCAAAAATGAAAAACAATTAATTTTATTGTATTGTGCCATTTCTACAGGAATTTTTCTTTCTCTACTGTATTGGCTTACTATCGCGTTTATTTTGGTTTAGATTTTACAATTTTTTATTATTCCGACGAAGACATTCTAGTGATGAGAGCCGACAAAGGTAATGCCACGGTGATTATGGATACTAAAGATTACAATGAGAAAATTTCTAACCTATTGTCTGATGAATCCACGTACAAGAAGGTTAAATCCGACCCAACTAATAAGATCATGAAGAAAACGACTGATCTGTTGGCAGCACACCAGGAAACATTGTGTCTTGACATATCCAAATTAACAACATCATGCATTAAACCACCTAAACTGTACGGACTACCAAAAATACATAAAGATAACATCCCTCTGCGTCCCATAGTGAGCCAAATTGACACACCAACTTACAAATTGGCTAAACACCTAGCTAACATACTCTCACAGCTACGGGGATCAACGCAGGCGTATGTTAAAGATTCATACCAATTTGTCAAAGAACTGAAAACCTTGAAGCTCGGAGACAATGAAACTATGGTCAGTTTTGATGTTCAGTCTCTATTCACATGCTTACCAGTATCAGACTGCATCAGAATTGTAAAAAGGAAGCTAACCGAACATGATTACCCTCAAGAATATGCACAACTTCTTGAACACTGTCTTACATCGGGATACCTGTACTGGAATGGTGAATTCTACAATCAAGTGGATGGAGTAGCAATGGGATCTCCTGTGTCTCCTGTGGTCGCTGACATCTTCATGGAGGACTTCGAAGACCTGGCCCTCCAAACAGCACCAGTTAAACCACGGTTCTATAAGAGGTATGTGGATGACACCTTTACTATACTGCCCATAGACAAAGTTGATGCATTTCTTAACCACCTTAATTCAATACACTCCAGCATTAAATTCACAATGGAGTTAGAGGAGAATCGTAGGCTAGCCTTTCTTGATGTTTTAATAATCAGAAACTTTAACAATACAGTAAGCCATACAGTTTTTCGGAAACCAACCCATACAGACAAATATCTCAATGGTGATTCACACCACCACCCGAACCAATTATCTGCCGTAGGCCTTTCCTTGTTACAGAGAGCACGTGGCATCTGTGACGACCAACACTTGGGAGAAGAGGACATGTGAAAACACCAACAGTGGATCGTGCCCCCCTCATCCTGCCATATGTGAAGGGTGTTACAGACAAGATCAGCCATGTATTGAGAAAAGCATCGGTCAAAACATATTTCAAGCCGCATAAAAAGCTACACCAATACCTGAGACCTGTGAAAACTAACATTCCTTTACAAGATGCAGGGGTGTACCAGTTAGAATGTGACTGTGGACTCTCGTATATAGGACAGACAAAAAGAAATATATGCACACGCGTACGGGAACATATCGCGGATATAAAACACCAACGTAGTGGAAAGTCTGCAGTTTGTGAGCATCAACAGGACGGCGCCAACCACTACATCCGTTTCGACAAACCGAAGATCCTCGCAAGGGAAAGTCGACTGATACCCAGGATGGTACGCGAGGCTATTGAGATTAAAAAACATCCTAATTTCAATAGAGAAGGTGGTTGGCGATTATCTAACACCTGGGACCCTATAATACACAAACTCAAGTCCCAAGTCCAGCAAACTGCCAAACCAGATGACACTGTCAGTTATTTTTGCAAAAATTTGAAATAAACCGGGAACAGAAAAACAAAATCAAAACATGAAACGGGGTAGTTTTGTAAACAATAACAGCATCAACCAATAGGACGACCAACACCTCAGTCTCTCCGTGACCACGATGGCTGCAAAGCTCTCGAAACGTCGGAATAATAAAAAATTGAAAAATCTAAACCAAAATAAACGCGATAGTAAGCCGCATAAAATTTGTTTAATTCATTAATCAATGTTCGCGCAAAATCTAAGAAAATACTATTCTCTACTGTAATTCACTCATTAATATATACATTCTAAACCACACTCTAACCTCATATATTAAGCCACTTCGTCCAGCTTTTGGCTCACTCATGGCTTTAAACCCTCGTAATTTAAGGACTCATGTAGCCTTACTAGATGTCCTATCTCATAAGTAAGGCAGTGAGACTTTGTACTATATTTGCTTTCTAGGAGGTTTGGCAATTAACTCAATTATATTCATCACCTTGCTAAAGAACCTTTAAAATACTTACAGGTGCAGCTTCAACATCAGGATACAAGAGGACTCTGCTTACATTAACAAATGATTCAGAATCATTGCTCATGCTGGACAAATTGCTCAATTCTGTTGCTAAGCCAGGCTCTAAATCCACTTGGAACTGAAAAATATAGGAAAGGTTTTCTTTATATATTTTTAATTTTATTATTTTATTTTACCTTTCCATACTAAGCTACTAAAGTGCTTGTATCATAATAACAGAACAACCAAAGTCCATATATATCAAAGATACATTGGTACCAGCAAGTGGTCTTGAACCCATGCTCTCAGTTTGCATATCCATTGCGCTGCCACTACACCACGGTCGCCTTAATTAGTATGACAGTGTTAGTACACAGCTTGATGTTTAGGAAATGCTGCTACAGACCATAGCATGCAGTGCAGATATGGAAATTTAAAAATATTTTCCACACCAGGCCATAAATACCGGTTACAACCACTATGCCAGCCTAATTGAAACCAGCAACTGAAAAGCTGATCCTAAAACGTGACTAAGTCACTTAATAATCTGTATCGGCAGACTGAGTACCATTACCTAAACCATTAATTAGTAACCTAACCCTCTTTAATAACCAGACCCATAGCAAATATTCACCTCTTTTTCTTACTAAAAAATATTTATAATAAGAAGAAAGGTTCTACAGTGGAGACCACAAACTGGAAGACACAGCGTAGGTAGGCCTTTCACTAGGTGGACTGACTTTCTCTTGCTTACCATCGCCGGGCAAGACGAGGTCAGATGTCGAGACACGATAAAAAAACTAATTCAATCAAGTAAACAGTGGAAATGACTTACCAAATTAATAACAGCACAGGCTGCTATTAGAAATACTGAGATCAAAAATATAACAAGTCTTATACACCTACTGCTGGCAACAACCTGCAAAAATAATAAATTAAAACACATAGTGTAGTGTAGTAAAATGAAATGGTCTTGAAAACTAGGATACCCTGGTTCAAAACCACTTGTCTGTACCAATGTATCTTTGAATACATACTTTGGTCACCTTTGATAGTATAAAAAAGTATTATAATAATAAACTAGCTGACCCGGCGAACTTCGTACCGCCTAAAAGTGAATGAATGCCATGTTACAGATTAGCTTAACTTAAGTTGTTGTGAATTGAGAAAATTAATATATTTGTTTCTCTTTATAAATAATACAATATAGGTTTTTAAGCAATATATTTTTACTGATATGCCAAAATGTACAATTTGTTTTTATTTCTCAACATCCTCCAAAGAAAAGAAATAAATAAAGTTGTATATCAAAGAAAATAGATGTCTTCTTAAATCTATTTTTGGAGGTGCCCTCATAATGCGTCCATTTCTCGTTGCAGATAATGCATTCAAAACCTATAATTATAATGTACCATACGGACTGGACAGGGACAGGCAGAGTCAATAAAGCGCCATTTGCCACGGTCCTGACACAACTACCTAGATTCCTTTACATCCACAATTCTTTTCATATAAGCTGTATTCATATAAACACAGCTTTCTTAAGGAAGCTTAAAACATACACTTTTGATATTTATCATTTAAAATATTTTAGAGCTTTTCCTAACCTATCTAAACTATTTTAAAATGTATGTTAAACTGGTAATACAATTAAGCCCAAGCCCTCATACAAAAATAATGATGTCCTTTGTTGATTAGAAAATATATAAGTACTTACATTGATTTCGACATTCAATACATAGAGATAAGTATATTATGATTTAATAACGCTTTTCGGCATGCACGAAATTCACGAACACATTCCGTTGAACTTTTTGTGAATTTTTTTTAATCTTGTTTTCCTTTTTTTTGTATTCCGAAAATTGCAACAATAATTTGCATTTGTTTTCGGCATATTTAAAAATTTAAAAACGTACAAACAAAACACTACTACAGTAATTTGATCTATTTGATTTGACAGGTCGCGACGCGTCGGTTACTTTGTGACTTACGAGTCTATGTCATTGTATTAAAGCTCATAATTCTACAGCCATTATCGAGATGCCGTAAGATGCCGAGTATACACGAATGCACAACGAATGTCGCAAGTGTCAGTTAAGTTATTCAGAGCAAAAGCGTCTTTACCTCATTGTAATAAATCCCATAATTCTATAGCAATTTCTTTAGAATTTCTATCTCATTTTCTCCCACGTTAAATCTTATGAATTTATGTTTTGTCTCTTTTTACTGTCGTTTACTTCAACTAACGGACATTCACATTTATAATAATAGTAGGATAATAATAATAATAATTTAATATAATATAATAATTTGTTTTAAATTCTCAAGAGCTTGATATGTTTTTCTTAGTTTACCCAAAATAAATTTCTGAACGAATGCAAAATTAATTTCTGAACGCGCGCAATTTTGTATGGGAAAATGTTTTTTCTTTTATTTTATTTATTATAAAAGTTTTTTTTCTAAAATAAACGTAGCCTAAGTTACTCCTTGTTATATCAGCTACCTGCCAATAAAAGTCCCGTCAAAATCGGTCCAGCCATTCAAGAGATTAGCGGGAACAAACAGACAGACAGACAGACAAAAATTTTTTTAAATGTTATTTTGGTGTATGTACCGTATATATATTCATATACATGTATTAAAAAATGGTTATTTTAATATTACAAACAGACACTCCAATTTTATTATATGTATAGATATAGATAAATAGAAGCAGCTACTTTGGCCGCCATGCATTATCGACGCAGACCAGTAGGGTGTTTTCAGACCAAATTGGAGCCTAGTGCCTATAACCATAGAGCTAGTTTGAACAGAATTATGGATGTGAGGGAAGCGAGGGAGTTGTGTCAGGATCATGCGCTTCATTGTCTCTGCATATTCCTGTTCAGACTAACTGTTCCTAATTGATATTAGTCTTTGTCTTTGTTGCGACTGGGCTATCTCTGTCCTCTACATAAAAACAATTAAAGCGCCACTTCCCACGATGCTACCCCTTCCCATTCCCATTGTTCTCGCTTAACTTCTAACCTCGACCTGCCTGATGGTAAGCATGATGGAGTTTCAAGAGTGTTGATGACTGAATGAGAACCTTTTAGTTCACGGTTATATCAGTTTGCCGTCACTGTGTTAGCCAAAGGTGCCATTTCACATATGAATGATCCAAGGTTATGGGATAACAAGAACACAGAGGCTGGAAATCATTCTACTTGTCGTTTGTTCTACAAAGAAACAACCCACCAAACCTTTTAGTTCAAGTGACAATTCAGTAGACAGAATGCTTACCCTAAGTTGTGTGCATATTACAGGTGTAAGAAGATGAGGTAGAACAAGGTTAAATAATAATAATAAATAAATTATAGGATAATATATACCTGTCCAGGCTTAGTACAATTATCAGCATACATTGATTCCATCAAAGGTATATTGGACAGTGGTTGTGATTCTCTTTCACTTAACGGACTATCATAACCAGATAGATAGACAAATGTTAACAAAGTTAATAAAGTAGGACCAAATGAAGCATACAGGACTATTCCCCTGAAAAGATAAGTATTTAATTATATAATAGAGGCAGATCAAGGATGGTGTTTTGTTTTCCCATCAAATCATAAACATCCACAAAAAGCTGGGCTGCCTGTGTTTATAACCATAGAGCTTGTATGAAGAGAATTGTGGATGTGAAGGAAGAAAGGGAGTTGTGTCAGGATAGTGGCAAGTGGCACTCCATTATCTTTGTGGGAAAAAGGTGTGACAATTTGGTTGATTGATTGATATAGACTACAATCTCAATCATAATCACAATCTCAGTCATAATAATATTTTTCACAGTTTTTAGGAGTGGCAGGCAGACATTTTGTGGTCATTTGCTCACTCTGCCAATCTGGGGTAGTACCACCAAAAGTGTACAGACTGTTAAGTGACTTAGTCATATTTCAGGTTCATTGAAAAGTTGCCTGTTCCAACTAGACCGGCATAGTGGATTTAATTCGTAGTTAATTAACTGTACTTAACATGTGGAATGCTGACATATATTTCTTGGTCTGAGGTTTGGTTGTGGTACTCACTTTGGTACAGTCAAAAGTTGTATGAAAGCCATTAGTATAAATAATGCAGCACAACATGCCACATTATATTTGAACTGTTGATCACCCTGGCTCCTGTATTGCTGTTCCTGATTGCCATTCTTGAACCAAAGAGTTACTGGGTTCATGCCTTCTGAATTGCTCCTAAAATAACACAAAAGAATGGTCTAGGTATTTGAGAGAAATAGATTATCAACGGATAATCATCTGCTGAACGCAAAATATATAAATAAAAGATAACTAATGTAAAATATATGAGAATAAATTAATTTGTTACCTGCAGTCGCAACATGTTGTTCTTTGTGGCAATAAATTTTGCTCTATCATGGCTAAACTCTGAAATAGATGATGCTCTTGTTAAACTCATATTTACTATTAGAAAAGAATCACAAGATTCTCGAATATAAACAGCGTAAATAAGTGTAAACAAACGGCGCGGTACTTTTTTTTTCTTTCTTCTTGTTTATGGCTTTAGTATTTAACTTGCCAGTGTCAAAGTAAAAATATATGGTTCAATGTTAAAACATTGTCAAGTAAAGATGAAGATGAACCACGCGAGTGATTCATCAAATGATGATGATGAGAATGAGGTTGATGATGATCGTTTTAGTAAAGCGGCTGAAAGCCTTTACTAAAACTTCAGAAGAGGTCTTGGAGGGAACATGAAGACACACGTTTCACAACTTTAAATTACTTGTTTATACTTGATCAACTTAAAAACTATTACTGGATAACAATTCCACCATTATTACACATTAATATTTATGAAAAACACAAGCTTTTCAAATAATCCAAAATTGCGCGTCCTGTCAGTTGCAGTTGCCCGCCAAAACTCCAAAACGGCGCGGTAAAAACATTTGACAGTTCACAACAATACGCTCTCCGAATTAAACTATTTGTACAGTTAATTATTACCCGACAAGTTAAAAGAGTTTTAAAACGTAGAATATTTTAAATTATGCTGTAAAATACTTACAGATATTCCTATGTTCTTAGCCAATGTAGAATCTGTGATGTTGGCAAAAGGTTTGTCTGCACCCCAACATTCCACGTATTTCGTCATTTTGCTTGAAGGACGCGATCTTGATGGAATACCGGGATTTGCTATAAAAATTAATAAATTTATGGAAACACCGCCAATATTAATAATTTGCACATAGAAGCCATTTTTAGAAAGTAAAAGCAAACCCAATTTTAAAGCCCAAACTGACCTGTGCCCATAATAGGGCTAATTGCGCCAATTATTGAACCACTCCTACTTTTGGGTTTAGCAGTGATTACGACCCCTGAATTTAATCCCTCACCTGGGCTAGTAGCTATGTTATTATTATCGAAAGCAACCGTCTTCCCACCGTCTATTTTCACAGAGGCCCTGCGACTTATATCTGAAATATGTTTAATAAACTAACAACATTTCGATTTGCTGTATTTTTGTACATTTCTATATTAGGCTACTAAAATACTTGTATCATAGAGACAGGTGACCAAAGTACGCACATCAATCAAAGATACATTAGTACCGGTAAGTAGTTTTACACCCGTGCACGTGCTCTCAGTTTGCATAAACCATTGCACCACCAACTACACAACGGTCGCCCTTATTATACAAGCAGTATTATATTGATCATCTTCTAGTGCCGACAGAGTGGAAGGCGAGAAGGTCGCCATTCGATGGACAAACCAGATAAAGTCAGTTGTGACATGAACACGGCCGCTCTGCCAAGAGTGTACCAAAAAAGATGAAGAAGAATCATTATGAGTAGCTTAGTTAGACTAGCTAATAAGACGTTTCTAAGTTGTTATTTTATACCGAATAAATTGAACTTTAGAACCTACGAGTCCCGTTCTCTAGCTTTTACCGATTTAGCCTTTCTCTGAATAAATTAAAATTATACCTCCAGGATTAGTCCGAATAGATTCAGTCCTTAGAACTCCTTTATGCCCTTCCAATGGTAAAACCTGGTCACCGCCGTTAAAACTATTCTGCGATGGTGCTGGCGATATACTATGCTTGGGCCTCGTTGGTGACACTTCCGCTTGGTATATGGAACTTACAATACTTGCTTTTCTGTCTGTCCCACCAACTGATAGACGACCATTTTCTGATAAGCCGGTGGGTTTCTGTAAAATATATTCGACAGTGACTTAGGGTTTGATATATTATAGTTTAGTTTAGGATAGTTTTATTGAAATAACTTAAGCGCACATCGTTCCACTAAGCTGGATAGTCTTATGACCGAAAGCCTATGCTTCTGGTAAATTTGTCAGTCGCCCGCTAAAACGAGAGATTTGACGGGCAACTGCAAGTTTCATTCAGATTCATTCCGTTACAAATTATTAGTGAAAAACATATTTACTCTTTTAAGTAACGGTAGATTTTTTTATGGCGTCAGTCATTATTTAACAATTTGTCATAATAGTAGATTTATTATAAATTAACTTTGATTGGTAAACTCAATTATAAGCACAGAGCCTGTATGAAGAAAATTGTGGATGTGAAGGAAGCAAGGGAGCTGTGTAAGGATCGTGGTAAGTGGCGCTCCATTGTCTCTGCCTATCCCTGTGGGAAAAAGGCGTGACAATTTGAATTTGAATTTTGATTTGAAAATTTGTAAATTATTTTGTGTTTCCTCTATTGAAAGTGTTTTAGTAAAGTTTTCCTCCGCATTATTAAAATTATTATCATGTTTATTCATCCACTAAAGACATGATAATTATTTAATTAAAGCTTAGACTCTATGGACTAAGATTCTTTAGCCTTTAATTATCAAATAAAATCAAATTGTCACGCCTTTTTTCCACAGGAATAGGCAGAGACAATGGAGCGCCACTTACCACTTCATACAGGCTCTGTGGTTATGGGCACTAGGCAACCTAGCTTTCTTGAGGATGTCTCCGATTTTTTTGGCAATATAATATAAATATTGCCTTTAATTAAACCAAACAAATGACATTAAAACCCCGAAAATAAATGTAATAATTGTAACTGCCAGTCATATAGGCTAGAAGAAGCATACATACACCTTTGAGTGCGAATATGTATAACCCAACTTAAATACATTAACCTTGTTCATAATATTATTATATTTGACCCTACATTATAACATAATTAAAGTTCTAAGATCAAAGTGCCCTAAAGCTTATCTTAAATGTCAGAGCTTCCGTGACTCGGAACAGCGTAATAATAATTACATTACCTCCGTCTGATAACATGCAGCTACTCTACGTGTTTAAAACTTAAATAGATAAATCATTATGAAAGGTATAAAGGTTATTTTCTTTTAAAATAGTCTTTATACAAGATATTGATGCATAGTACAAAATTCAATGTATTTTCGTTTATTGATTTTGTGTTATTTTTATACTATCTACGAAATAATTAGTCCATATCGACTTTTTATAGGTATTTGTAAAATCTCCTTGAAAGTAAACTCAGTTCAATATTTTGTTAGATTAAAATACACTAAACGCATTTAATCATGTAAAGTGCACATAAAATTAACACCACTATGTTAAAATAACCCTAACTTGGTATTGGTTAAAATTTCGTCACGTTATCTGAACCGCAAACGATTCGATAACTTTCTCATTTCATCACCTCTGTTTTATGTAAATTTGTTAGTGTACTATGTGCTCGTAAGATATGTAAATTAGAATTCCTGTAAGAACAAAGCTTTTCATGTACGTGTGTATGTATAGGTAGATAGATTTTCTTAATGATGCGCTTCATCTCCGTAATTCATTATTATTCATACAGCTTCCTGATAGGAATAGATAATGGAAATTATTTTGGAACTCCTTTATAATTCTAAACATGTTAATATAAAGTAAATCAACCAATCAATTATAAAATATCGTCACATCTTATCCCACAGAGACAGGCAGAGAAAATGGATAAAATTCTTTAACAATTCTTTGACAATAGCCATTTAGGACTACGTCTCATTTTATTTATCGCCAAAGCCAAAGGATGTCTTTTGTATCGAACTTGGCCCCTTTTTTATATGATGTGATAAACACGAGAGAGGTCCCTTTCCAGCTTCAGTGCAGCGTTATAATACTTACAATATTTTTTAAAATTTATTGTGACTCAACACATGACAGCACCCCGCTTGATGTTAAGCTGGAGTGCGGTCACTACTACTACAATTCAGTAACTGTAAGTAGCAGTCACATCCACTATGCCGGCCTAGTTGGAACCGGCAACTTACAAGCTGATCCCGAAACGCGATTAAATCACGGTCTGTATACTTGTAAGTGGTGATACTACCCCGGATCGTCAGACTGGGTAGTGCCTACCACTCCCAGACCCGAAGCAAATATTCGCGTCTTTCTTTTATTAACAAATACTGAAAGTTATGAAACAAATATTTGCTCTGTCCGGGAATCAAACCCGGGACTTTACGCGTAATAAACCGGAGTGCTAACCAATCGCCTGTCATTTGTTTTATTATTAACCGTTGAACTTTATTTTTATTATTGTAAATGTTGACCTCAGTTACATTAAAAAGGATACCGATGAAAAAGCAAAGTGACGACAACTGTGAATTGAGTCAGTTTTTAAGTCGTTGGCGCTTTTGGACATCCCCTTGCTTACCTTCAGGCAAGACGAGGTCATATGTAGAATCATAATAAAAAATAAAATAATAAAGTATCCCTCTGAACATTAAAATATAAAAATGTATAAAAAGAATATTAGATTCCTTAGAAAAGAACCGAAATATAAGATTTCAATTATGCCTTTAAAATTCAAAGGCTCTATTCATGAAGTAAGTATGTAAAAGACTTAAATAATGAAAATTTCCCTCGTTTATCCTCTAATCCGACTGAAATCTTCCAAATAACGCTTGGAATTTTCTTGAAAACGAAACCACATCACAAGACATGAGGTTTTTCAAAGTTTTCATTATGATATGCTTTGTGTCGTGTTCAAGCAGGTTTAAGTATTCGGCTACTTAGTTAAACAATATAAAAAGGCAAATTTTAAACTAATGTATTTTAATGTAAAATTTTAAAGTATCGCTTAGTACGAGTATTAGATAAGTCTGCTGATCTGGGGTAGTACAGTTGTAAGTTAGTAGTAACTTACGAGTATATAAACCATGAAGTGACTTAGTCGCATTTGGGGAACACCTTGTAAGTTGTCAGGTTCCAACTAGGCCAGAATAGCGCATGTGACTGCTACCTGCATTTATTTAACTGTAGTTGCAGTCGCCTCCATTCATGGAGCACACTCAAGCTGTTAAGGCGGGGTGCTTATGCTTTTATATGTCGAGACATATTATGTTGAAACAAAGATGACACCTAATAACACGAAAATACAGTCGCGGAAAAGAGTTGCCAAGGGGATATTTGAGCACTTACGCCCAGTTAAATTATCTACCAGCCGTCAGTTAAAACCGTTCTAATAAAATACCACTAGTAAGTCAACTAATAGCATAAAGCATTAAAAGAGTAAAACTGTTTTTATATTAATTTTCAAACATCAGTGAATTGTGAATTGAACAACGAATGGTTACTGTTACCGATGACGGATAGTTTATTACAGGAACCGGACATTAGTTGCCCTGATTTTTATTATTTTTAGCTGACATAGTGACGGCAACTAAGGCATACGTAACTGTGACCCAACATAATGGTGTTATTTTTCGTAGTATCTTACTTACCTTTGGGGGAACAATGAGGTATGTCTCCACTTTGTGATCAGCCAGATATCCTTCCCTCGACGCCCCATCGCCAGGTTCCACCTCAAATCTGTCCTCTAACTGTAGTAATGTTGCTTTTGTTATGTGGACACGGCTGGGAAATAATAAAAAGTATTGGTTTGCTTTAAAAAAAGAAGCAGGAAGGAGCATCATAGGTCACCGTACACTCTCGTGAGTGGGTTTTAATTGAACAGGGAATAATTTTAGCTCATAAATAATATTTATATGAGTATTTTTTCTTAATAATGTTTTATTTTTGAGATCTGAATTAAAGTTAATATTTAAATTAAAACAAATTTGTCTAAATATAGTATGTTTGCACTAGCGGGGTGGTACGTGCTCGTAATCTATTTAATTTAGGTGTCTCTTGCAATAAATTAAATATTTATATAAACAATAAACATGTGAAGAGAAATTATTTATCAAAAAAAATAGTCTATCAAAATTATTATTCAAAATCTAAAGTGCTAATTCATTGTTTTAAAAGTCATTTTACATACGACCTAAATAAAGGTTTTATTTTTTGGGAAAAAAAAGCTATAATATTTCGTATGTACTGGTATCCTTTGTTATTTAAGTGTCGATTATTAAAAAGTCTACCTTATCGTCTCATAAAATGATTTTTATAAAAACGTATCGTTAAAACATTCTATTAATTTCATTAAAATAATTGAGGTGCACATAAAAACGTTCCGGTATACTTTAGTGTTCACATGAGCGGCTATAAAACTAAAATATAAAATATAAGCTATAACCTACTTATTCTGCGACTACTTAAAGCAAATAAATAAATAAATAAAGGCGATTAATTTTAATGTATGTATTTATTTATTAGTGGCTAATAATACTCACCCGGCGATACCACCAGACTCCATATGATTTGCTAATGTGACATCGTCACTCCAGACATCGAATTGCCATTTTCTCAAACCCAACACTCCGCAAAGCACGTTTCCTGTGTGAATACCAATTCGCATATCCACGTTGAATCCTGTAGCTTCACGGACAAACCTATAAAAGGACATCGAGTTAGAATGATAATAATTTTTAGTTTTAGTTTAGTTTTTATGTTTATGTTTTATATTATTTATGTTTTTTATTGAATGTTGTACATGCGTATAATTAGTGGTAGTGTAAGTCTATTTTTATATAATATTTATTAGTTTATAAGAGTTATACTGTTGGTGTGTCTTAATGTGTGCATGTATATGTACTGTACCGCTTGTATGAAGAGAATTGTGAATGTAAAGAAAGCGAGAGAGTTGTGGCAGGATGGTGGCAAGTGGCGCTCTCCATTGTCTCTGCCTATCCCTGTGGGAAAAAGGCGTGACAATTTGATTTGATGATTGACTTGTACCGGAGTAGTACCCAGCCATTTAGATCTCTGCACACTGCACGCTATACTGTCCTATGTCAGTATAGCGGAGGGCAATATAACAATTCTATGTAACATTGGGAAACAGAGGCTATTTACTAACCGTATAGCATCAATCATTTGCAATCCCATATTGACGCAGTTGTATGCATGATTTGGCCTCGAGACTGGAAGTCCAGACACACAGTAGTAGCAGTCACCCAGGATCTTAATTCTCATGCATTGATTTTCCTGTTAAATAAATAGCAACGGATTAAATAAGATAGAAGATGTGACAAATATTGCTTAAAGCTGAGGGATCGTTTTTTTTTTTATTGTGAATCGACATATGACAGCACCTCGCTTGATGTTAAGCCAAAGTGTGGTCAATGAATGAATGTCACTGCTACTACAATTCAATAACTGTGAGCAGCAATCACATCCACTATGCCGGCCTAGATGGAACCGGCAACTTACAAGCTGATCCCGAAACGTGACCAAATCACTTCACGGTCTGTATACTCTGTGTAAGTGGTGGTACTACCCCGGATCGGCAGACTGGGTACCACTGCCTACCACTCTTTGAAATCGTAAAACTAATGCCAATGCGCTAACCTTTCAGGTATAAAGACTTAAACTTCATTTTGCATCATTTTGTTTATGGCTGCAATCACCTTTGCTCATAAACCGAAGAGATGCTGTCATTATATAGTGCCACAATAAAATAAGAAAAACTGATTTAATAGATGTGCTCGTCCTGTCTACAATACAAGCAGGCACGTAAAAAAGACTTTTATAATATTTTCCCCAGACTCTACACACGTCTTCACTTGTACGTTTATTAATATAGGACAAATCACATACTTCAATGCACCAGACGTCATCGTGTCTAATAATGTTATTCATGAACATGTAAAACTGTCGCGTCTGACACATAGGACATTTTTATTGGAGCGCGCTGTCGAGGAAATCACATATAAACTGCTATTTTCTATTCATATTGGATTCTTTAAAGTAAATACAACTCTAGGAATATAGTAATATTTTTCTTTTTATACTAGATACATACATGCTTGTTCCCATCAAGCATGTATCTACGAGTATAATCAAGTAAATCAATGGAGGTAAAGTAGTGAATGTAAGGTGTGGTAGCAGAAGCATATAAGTAGAATTGATTCTGTTGATATGATCATTAAGAAGTACGGGTAACGATTGCGGATAGAGTGAAAAATACAATCAATCAATCAAATTGCCACGCCTTTTTCCCACGGGGATAGGCAGAGACAATGAAAAATACATTGAGTGAGAAGTTGACTTGACGTGACAAAGATTAAGAAAGTTGTGTACGTTTGTTTAGGCATATTAAAGGGATTGTTAAAAAGATATTGACGAAATAGATTTATAAATTAGAGATGAATGGAAGGTTTAAACGGGGACGATCCAGAATATTATTGATCAAATCGGGGACGTTCCTTAAACGCAAGGGGAATGTCCTTTCCCTGTGAGAAATGAGACTAGATAAAATTGATGGTGATAAAATATTAAAATACTCATAATTAAGCAAACAATTATCCTTGGTCTAAATTTAGTTACAATCATAATTATTGAGTGCATTTTAAATGATCACTGATTTTCCCACACAACTCCATTTCTTCTCTCACACAGTTCTCTTCATACAAGCTCTATATGGACACTAGGCAACCCAGCTTTCCTAAGGATGTCTCCGATATATATCAAATCTTACTGGCTTTATTTCTACCACAGATTTACATCCAAGCACTCGCAGTGGATTCCAAATTAAGCTACAAAGTTATTCTGAACAATTTAACACTTAGTATTTCTATATCTATTATACTACCCATCAATATCAAATTTAAACTAAATTGATGTTTATAACTAGTTTAGTTTATATCGCAGTAATAAAAAGAAATGTGATCGGTTGTAGTTTTTATAGCGGTTTGCCCAATAAAGGTTTTGTCATATTGACAAAATATATCGAAAGGAAAACTACGATACTTTTTATATTAGAAATATTATTGCTTATGTCAGATAAATAAAGTTGGTTTAGGTTTTTTCGCCTTTTCCTTATTACACTTTAATACGAATTCAGAAGTCTTTTTTTAACTAACATAGTTAACTCATAATCACAAAATATTTCAAGTATGCGTAGAAATTTTTATTTAGAATGGATGGAACGGAAGCGAAAGATGTCCCCGTCATGATCGTAAAAAGCGGTCGTAATAAGGATCGCTGCCCAGTGGCGTAGCGTGGCGGGGGCGGAGGGAGCGGAACGCCCCGGGCGGCACATTTAGGGGGCGGCAAAATTTAAGAAAACAAAGAAATCGTTAAAATTTGAACCTGAAATTCATATTTTTGTTGTACCTATGATTGAAATTCCTAAATAAGGGGCGGCCAATTTTTTTTCCGCCCCGGGTGGTTGATTCCCACGCTGCGCCACTGTCGCTGCCTATTCTTATGGCGTGACAGATGTACTATCTAGTTTATGTAATAATGTAAACTTGTACCTAATAGCAGAAACAAAAGTTAGAGTCTTAGTTGCGTTTCATTGTTAACTTTAAAGTTGCCGCAGTTCTGCAAGTCGACATAGGAAGTGTAGACATTTATCTATCTGTGACAATGAGGTATTGTATAATAAGGTAATAACACAGCTCATATAAAAAAATTGGATAAATGCGCCTGAATTTTCAACACTATACATTTATTTTAAATAATAGAATATTTTAAGGACTTAAAGATTCAACTTCTATTGAAATATTGTGCCCACTTTTTTTATAAATACAATATTTTTAGGTTAATACTCGTAATTGATTTAAAGAAACCTCTAACAAATCTTAAGTAAATTATATTGAGTTGCGATTGTAAAAGTTCTCATTATAATTCTTTTATCAATATGATTTTTGAGAGGATTCCTTGCTTAAATCAAAATATCTTGCAAAATGATTTTATATTAAATACTTAATTATGAGTACATTAATATAAGAAGCATAATTTACCATATTAAAATAATATTCAAAAATAATTCTGTAAATATATTTTCCCTACAAAAATGTTTACAAAATACGAAGTTTTAAAAACACACCTACTCATATTGATGCTTTCTAAACCCAGACAAGGTTCTCTCTAAAACCAGACAAGATTTATTATATTTTTAAGTCCTAAAATAAACGAAATATTTTTAAACATATTTTTTTTATTAAGGGTTAACATTCTTAAATGGGATTAACTTCGTTTAATCAAGTTTTAAGAACACTGCATAAGATAAATTAGTCTGATCAAAGCGAATTCTTTTAACTGAATCTATTTAATTAACTTCAATTGCACTTTTTAAATTCATTCTTTGAATAAGAGTGATGAGCAGACAACTGATGGTCATTTGGATCTGGGTTAGTACCACCACTTTCATGTGTACAGACCGTGAAGTCTAAGTCGCATCTCTGGATCAGCTTTAAAGTTTTCGGTTCCAAATAGGCAGGCATAGTGGTTGCGACTGCTACTTGTATATTTTTTATTTTCATTTCTATAATAAGCTACTAAAGTGCTTGTATCATAGAAACAGGACAACCAAAGTACACATATCAAAAATACATTAGTACCGGTAAGTAGTTTTGAAGCCGTGCTCTTGGTTTGCGTAACCATTGCACTACCACTACACCACGGTTGCCTTAACGCTCGACTGTCATATAACCATAGTAACAATCGCTTCCGTTCATAGACCGCACTCCAGCTTAACATCAGGCTGGTATCTATGATAATATGTCGAGCCATAATAAAAATAACTACTTACTTGAGCAATCTGATCAAATCTTCCAAATAGTTCATTAAGTGTCTTCACAAGATCAGAGGCGCTCAATCTCTCTGATAACGGCGTAAAATTAACAATGTCGGCATAGAGGATGCTAACATTATTATGTCTTTGAACGTGCATCTCATGGAAACGTGTTTGCTTTGAACTATCAGCGCACGCATCAGCCATTTTCAGCATTATTGAGCGCTTTACCTGTAACAAGATAGACATTTTTATAAACTTTTATTTTTTATATGTAGAAATATTGTTACAATTCAAAATCAAAATTGTGATGCTACGATTCGAATGTAATCATTATTTCATAAAAAGCCAACAAAAAATCACCCACTTCTTGTTCCCGAAAGTAAAGGTACACATGTCATGTGGCCATGTGTACCTTTCTTGCGATTCTTTGATTAGAATAATTACTTATAATTTACTTTTGAGTCTATTTTATTCCTACAAATATAAAAGTTTAGAACTGTAGAAATCGTACTATTTCCCACATTGTAAATCTTTTATATTGTAAATGTAAAAGTATTAATAATACTCGTCGTGTATGTTTAAAACTACTTTTTGATAGTATTTTTTATAGTAATTATACTTGTGGGAGCACAAACTAAAATTGGTCTATGACTGGAACGTATATAGGTAGATGCAGATCAAAGGCAGAAAAGAGGGTTACGATGATTACCATATTTTTATAACAGAGTGACCCCACTTGCAAGATCGAAGACCTCACTTTAACTAATAAAATTCGATGAAGGCGTTTGTACCTACTATTGACCACAATAATAAAGTATTTTGTGAAGTTTTGCGCGAGCATTATGTATAAGATATTTGCGGCTTACTAAAGCTTTTGTTTTGATTATTTTAATCCAACTTCCCAAGCGTCCCAGCGACCGCGATAGCTCCAAACTTTGATTTTTTTAAATGTAACTTGATATGTGACCACGACCTGCCTGATGGTAAGTATGATTAAGGTTCAAGTGCCAACGACTGATAAAACTCAGTTGCCGTCACTATGCCGGCCAAAGGTGCTTCTTCACGCATCGCTTGAAGGATCCTAAGTTATAGGATGGGGAGAACACATGGGCTGGATAAGCATTCCACTAGACCTGTTAAGCCATGGATTAAAATTTTGAATTAGAATAAACGCAAAGAAACATTTATTACATAGGTACTTTATTAGATTTGAAAAACCTTAAGTAGTATTTTTTTAAATTGTGTTATCAGTCTTTTGTTTACAAAATGTTCTTTCCTTATCGGTCAAATATTATTTTAATGTTATCTTAAGTGTTCATTTTGGCTGATAACATAATTATTTTAATTAATAGCTCATACAATAATAGATGCGGCCTATTTCTTTTAATCAGATGTCCCACTTTTCCTTTGTAACAAAATGGGGGAAATATAGAAATTTTAGGAAAAATATAGCCGCGGATGTAAAGAAAGCGAGAGAGTTTTGCAAGATCGTAGAATATCAAGAAAATCTCCGCTTATCCCTGCGGAAATTAAGTCGTGAAATTGATGTCGCGGTTGCAAGTGATCACTACGAAGTATTGTATACATATTGATTTGATATTCGCTGATTGGTCACATGTGATCGCGACGCGAATTCACCGCTCTTTCGTCGTCGCCATTATGTATTAGGAGAATCAGAGACCTGGTCGGATGTCGCGTCACAAAAAAAAAATACTCCCTTTATTTAGAACTAAATATCTGCATATCTTGTTTACGAATTATGTGTCTAGTATATACCAATCAATTTTTAATTATACTAAGCCACTAAACAGTATCAAGACTCAGGAATCAGGACAAATAAAGTACCTACATAATACCAAAACCGCATTGGTACCGGCAAGTATTTTGAACCGGGAAGTATCTTGAATTAATAGACCAATTGTCTACCACTAGACCACGGCTGACTTTAAAAGATTCATATCTGATAATGAAGGATATTCATTTGATAATGAAGGAACTAATAGTAATTACCAAATTATCATTAGATTTAATTAACATTAAGTCTGAGAATTATAATTACAATATAAACATTCACTCGAATTATGAGTCCCTAATCATGTTTTGTCTGTATTAATGTTGTTTTGTTAATTATAATTAGTGCGTAAAAATAAACTGCATACTATATTTAAATGTAAAGCAAATAAACTTATTAAAAACTCAAATCAAACATAGTAAACAATAATGTTAAGCCATTACAAACAAATTTAACATAATGAGCAACTCTTAATTTGCAAAAAAAACAAATAAATTACATAAACATTCTTTTATGTTTATTACCACATTAACTCTGACATTAACCACGTGGGAAAAAGGCGTGACAATTTGATTGATTGATAGATTACCTCTAATATTACAATTTAGACGGCATAGTTGCGGCGACTGAGGCAACCGTTAACTTAATTAGTTACTTAAGTCATTTTTCCTATTATTTTTTGTAATTAAGACTACATCTGTCTTCGAGTAGGCTGAAGTTCAAGGGCGTTGAAAAACCTATACCTACAACTTACGGTTGTTTCACTCGCCGGCACATTACCGGTCGAGGGCAGATTTTAAGTCTTAATAATAATTTGAAAAATAGTATTTTTACGGCAAAATGTTTTTCGATCGACTTTTAGTAGTTTGTCATTAAGACTCTATATCTGATCTGCTTGATGGTAATTAGACAGAAGTCCAAGAGCGCCGAAGACTGAAATAAGTTAACTATCAAAAAGTTGATTAAAAAAAAGTATTTAAGAAATTTTTACAATATTATTATCTCTTTTAATTACATTAATACATTTTGGCGTATTAAAAAAAAAACAATAAACCTCCGTGGACTGTATCTGGGCTGGTACTTGTAACGAAAACTTGTGTAAATATGAATTGAAAGTAAATCACATCCGTTTGATACAATATTAAATATCCAACCAGTTTATGTCAAAAAAAAACAGTCAAAATATAAAAAGTAAATATTGTGGAACACAGCGTATATAATTTTTTAAGTATATTTTTTTTAAAGAATTAATGTACTGCTGAGGCCAAATTCGATTCGATTGAATCCAATTTCTATTACTAATATGTAAGTAAGAATCAAATCCCACATCGTAGAGTCCAACAGTAATTAAATTTCAATGAATTCGAACCAGGTATACCCAATAACAAATTACTATTGTAATGTGAAATGACAATCACACCGCCCTCATACGCACCGATTCCCAAGGAAATTCCTCACAATAATGATACAAATAAGAAATAAATTAGTATCGACATATATTCTATCTGTTTTAGCTTCTGTCATTTTGTGGATGTGAGAGAAACGAGTGGATTTGTGGACAATTGTGGATGTGAAAGAAACGAGGGAGTTGTGTCAGAATCGTCGCAAGTGGCGCTCCATTGTCTCTGCCTATCCCTGTGCGAAATAGGCGCGACTATTTGATTTATATGGTAGATATTTTAATAGATAGTAAAATATTTAAAGAGTAATTGGGGGGTACATCCGGGGTAGCACCACCACTTTCAATCGTACATACTATAAAGTGAAGCAGTCATGTTTGGACTCATTTTTCACTATTGTGTGATCTATTAGTGGAGGTCGCATCAGCCGAAAGCGCATTTTATCCATGGAGATTCAATTATATGTTATTATCCATACATATATCTCTATGATTTTATCACAGTTTATGCATCGATCATCTGTCTGCCTATCAGACCTAAACTCCGTTATGTATTAAAGCTAAAGTAGTTTGAATAGAGTTGTGGATATGATGGCGCTACCTTGTCTCTTTGTCTAAAAGTCAACTGTGATAACCTGATAACAAACCAACAATATATTCAATAGATAACAATTATACTTTAATTATTTGTTTATCATGGCGCACCCTTTTTCTTCTCCATGTGAAAAGGAAGTCAAAATTGTTTAATTAGTATGGTAATAGTTTTCCGATTAGCAATTTTCACCAATGCTGACTCCCTCATTCCGAAATGAATTAGAATTAAAAAAATACAAAGTTATTCCTTTTCGGGTAATTAATGCAATTGGAACAAACGGGTAACCCCACTCTTTAGTTATGAATCATTGTACTTGAATCATTCAGAAAACTCATCACAGATTCAGAAGCGACGAAGCGATCGGCGCGTGCGCATGTGTCGAGCGAGACGGCCACAGCAGCGATCCTTTGCGGTGTTCCGCGTTTTGTTTCATAGACGATGCTCTTAAAGTTGTGATCGAAATCATTGTTTCTTTTAGTGCGTGTGCTAAGTTTTTACATTTGAGTGTTTGAATTAACTATTACTGTGATATTTTGAGAAAGATGTTTCCTAGAATTCAGGGATTGGTGAGTGGACTTAATTTAATTAACAGGATAATAAACGTTATAATTATTAAAGGAAATATTTTAATTAAATGTAATATGAATAAGAAAATTACATTAGTAATAAGATAGGAATAAATTGTTCCGATTTAAACTGACTCTATATTTGGAATATTTATTAAAACATATATTTTACTTTTATCTCTGCTTATCCCTGTGGCAGCCGAGGGTTTGATAAAATATGTCTACTTTGTATTGTTTTTTAAGGTTAAATAACTAAATAAATAACATTTTAACATTTATTGTCTAAGCCAATATTGTAATGCTAAGGACGTAAAGTGTCTAGTATCTAGATATCCCAAGTAAATATAAAAATAAAATTTAGGAATTATATATAAAAGAATTGTATTAAAACTGGTTATTGTATAGAAATAATTTTGCCTGTCCGTCTGTCTGTTCTTCAGAAGGGATATCATGAAAATGTGGTAATTAATATTTTCCTAATTATTGTGAATCAGTTACGTAATTTATATTTAAATTCATATCAACCAAATAACTATAAACCAAAAAATAATTTGGCTTACTCATTATGCCTATATAAGTATGATAAAGTAATACCTAAAATATTAGCCAGGAATATGTCATATCATTTTCCTTTCATATATAAAAGTAAAAAGAATTATTTGTATAATATATTTTAGCTTATTTTCACATCAGTCATGGTCCATATTTTACCTACTACATCTACAACTAAAGGACTATGACAAACAAAAAGAAATTAATAGCGATTCCTACAGAGATAGGCACGATCCTAACTATACTTTTTCACTTCCTTCATATCCACAAGTCTCTTTACCTCTTCTGGTTAATTAACTATTATAGAAAATTATAGCAAAAAAACAACAACAAAACTACAACACAAACACAATCAAAGTAACAAATGTAGCACAATAATACTTTAAGCAACATTCTACATTACTGATGCGTATTACGTACAATATAAGGTGGTCAGATAACGGTTAATATAAATGAGTAAAAGTTTAGTCCCAATAAACAAACTAATTTACAATTTGACACAAATATCCGTAAAAATATCTTCAAAAGACAAACATTCATAATCATAATAACTATGAATTGTACGTCACTAAATATAAACGTCATACAGTTGAACGCAAGTCGGATATGGGACAAGATATCGCAAAATTGTTCATACATTCCGATCACGCACATTTTTTCAACTTATATTCGATTTCACCTCACTCTCGCCCGCATTTATTGCATTCCTTCTCACATGAGGAATAGATTTGTTGCCCGTGAAATAGGTTAAAGGTGACAATGTCATTTCTTAGAAGGTATAAAGATGGGAAAGGACTTTTTATTATTTTGACTCTAACCCTGATGGTAAGCATAGATGACCTCCAAAGAGCGCCAACTATTAAATAAACCGACTTAGTTTACTGTTGCCTCATTTTAGTTCTGTTTACCAAATTGCCGACAAAATTCGGTCAACAGAATGCGGATCCTTTTTCGGCAGGGCCGTCTTTACCCGGAGGCTCAAGGGGTGCGGTGCACCCGGGCGCAGAGTCCTAGGGGGCGCATGCCGAACGCCATAAACTTCGATAGGTCTACACTGAGACCACGCGAGCGGAGCCTTGACTTTCGCACCCCGGCGCTGAATATGCTTAAGACGGCCCTGTTTTTCGGGTATCACCTGAGCAAAAAGACGAAGTTAAAAACTTCCTCGGAACAAGTCCTCATATTGAAATTTTACATGTCAATGTATTCTAAGTTATAATACTAACCGTGATTCAATCATAGAAAAGGAGCGACTAAGGTTTAATACTTTGGTGCCAGCAATTTGCTTGTGAACTAGGGGCTTTTTGTTTGCAAGATCATTTCATTACCACTAGACCATCTCACTACAAAAACATATTTATAAGTGAAGACGTGTACTATCCATGGTGGAGATAACTTCTTGTACAAATAACAAGGATAGTAAGTCCCTAGTTCCGTCAGGGTAATGGCGTTGTCTCTGCCACTCTATACTGATTAGAATCATTATAATTTTATACTTTATTATAAGCATTATTTTATAGATAATATTATCAACATAGGAAATTGCACAAAAACAGCAAAGTAATAAAACTTTATCGTATGCAAAAACTAAATATAGTTACACGCAATTGATTGATAACACAAAACAATAAAAATAGAAAAAAAGCGAATTCTGAAATTCCGATAGATGTAATAAACTTCTTGATATAGTATATAAAGTTCTGTAGAAAATTAAATTAGGTCTTTAATTTTTTTTTAATTTTAATTTAAACAAGGTTTTAAAACTTGTCTTTAACACGAGTTAATTTTGACTAATATTTTAATGTTTATAATCAAAATTAGTGCACCCATCTTAATAATGCAATGTGCAATTCTTAAAATACTCTTATACATATAGTACATTGACCACAGAACAATTGACTTGTATGAAGAAAATTATAAATGTGAAGGAAGCGAGGAAGTTGTGTCAGGATCGTGGCAAGTGTCGCTCCATTGTCTCTGCCTATGCCTGTGGGAAAACGGCGTGACTAATTGATTGATTGAAGTATATGTATATGTATACATAGATGATGCATGATGTAGGGAATTGTAGATAAAACAAGTTGAGTCAGGATTGTAGTCCCCCGTGGTCGTCACAGACTATGTCTGTGGCGACAGCAATCTCGCCCAGGTGATTTGCTGGAGTTTGCTGGTCTCCCATCGGGCGCGTTCCCGGGTGGCGGATAGGGAGCCGCGACGGTGTACTCCGTCGCGGTATCGGGACCCGGGCGTAGTGCACCCGGGTTCCGACGCGGACCAAAACCAGCGTGTGGGCGCCCCGGCCTAACAGCCAGCGTGGCGCAACCCGAGGGCGGTGAACTTGACACCGCCCTCACCCCGTCCTCTTCCTGTTAGCCTCTGGCTACCAGAGGCGCATCGGGAAGAGGACACGAGAGGATTGTCCCAGCTGGGTGCCTGGCGCCTGGCTGGGACGGAGAGCGAGTGCGTCGCCCGGGCAATGACCGAACATTGCCTGAGCGGCGCACTACTAAGAGGTGGCGCTGCCTTGAGCTGTTGCTCGGCAGCGCCAAAACTCGGAGCTCCCTCGGGCAGTGCTTTTTAGCATAGCCCGAGGTTGAGCGATTGGAGGATGCCGCTGCCCAAGCCGGGCAGTGGCAGTAAGGGAGAGACGTGCAACCGTTTCCGTACGGCTCTCCCAGAAAGAGGGGCCCGCTCGTCGTGTCAGCAATGTCGCGACTGAGCGGGCCACATTGTTAGTTGTGGCCCGAAAGGGCCAACGTCGGCGGAGTTACGCGGGTTTGCTAACGCGATACCAGTGCTCCGCCGATGACGGTTTGTGGAAACGGCGTGGGAGGTTTTAGCCGGTGAGAGCCCGGCACTTCGGCTGGTAGAGCTTTCCTCCCACGTTAAAAAAAAAAAAAAAAAGGATTGTAGTCCAATATTTCACGCTTTATTCTGCTTCCTAATAAAACAATAAATTATTAATTATTCTCTACTTAATGAATCGTTTAAAAACAATTTTTAAGTTATTTTTAAAACATTAATTAAGTGCAATTAGGTTGTCGTTAGACTAGTTCAAGTGTACTACGTGACCGTTCGCATGTTTTGTTTACATTTTAAATTATTTATTAATTAGTTTTTATTATTATTATTTACCTATTTAATTATCCTACTACAAGGCAAAGAGCTCCCTCTCTTTTTCCCATCACTTTGACACTTGGCGGTCTCCCACTACTATTGTTGGAGTCTAACGAGTATCTCGACATCTCCGTTTGGACCTACTTGCAATATCAATCAATCAATTAAATTGTCACGCCTTTTTACATAGGGATAGGCACAGACAATAGAGCACATTTCTGGACGACTGAGTCCACAATTCTCTTTATACAAGCTTTACGGTTATGGGCACTAGGCAACTCAGCTTTCTTAATAAATATTAAAAAGAATTAATTTAGGTAAAATGTTCCGTTATTATATTAAAAAAAATAACAATAGGTAAATAGAAATAGGTATTTTGAATGTTACCTAGAATTCTATTGAAATGATTAGCACATTATACATAACAGTAACTGTAGGTAAGCTCGGCATTGTTTTTTGAAATAATTACCTACGATAGGCAAACGCGCAATGGTTGCCCAGCAACTGTCATTGTTAGTACTATGTTATTAGAATAAGAATAGGACGGGCTGTTGACTAACTTCACTTGACTGATTCAAACGTGTCTTTTTCTTGACGGTCCGCAAAGAAAAAGACACCATACTAAAGTGAAGTTGGTTGGTCACAAAATGGTGCTGATTCCGTCCTATTCTTATTTTAATCGCATTATATACTAAATTGACATATTAACTCTTATTTTCATGTGAAATGAGCAAGAAAGTAGTATCACGACCGTTGAAAGAGAAGTTTCATGCATGTGCTGATCCGTGTGAAAAAAAGGCGTAATAATTTATATATACAGGCGACCGTGGTGTAGTGACAGTGCAATGGTTACGCAAACCGAAACCACGGGTTCAAAACCACTTGCCAGTACCAATGTATCTTTGATACATGATGTTGTCCTGTTTCACTTTAGTAGCTTAGTATAAAAATGTAAAAAAAAACTTTAATTTGATTGATTGACAAAAGACTGGGGTCTGTGGAAGCAGTAAAATAAGTTGATAAAAGCTAAAATATCGCCAAAAACACGTTTGTTTACCCATCTGTTACTCGTCCACCCATCTGGGCGACCTTAGAATAATTTATACATAATCCATATAGCTCATTAATTTCGTGATAATGCGATCGCAAGTGAGGTGTAATAAGTTGACCGGATGCGTTTACAATTAGTCGTGTCCTGTATAACTGGTCAGGCAGGATTTCACGCAGGTGTCCTGAAGCCATACTTGTGCACACTCCAGTTTAGTGATTCTATTTTAGGTACAATGGCAAACTTAGTAAAGTAGGTTGTATTTTTATCATTAAAAACTAACCAGCACTCTCGTTTGTAAGAGAAGGCGACTGTGGTGTGGTGGCAGTGCAATGGTCACGCAAACCGAGAGCACGGGTTCAAAACCACTTGCTAATACTAGTATATCTTTGATATATGTACATACTATGGTTGTCCTGTTTCTATGTAAAATAATAAAAAATAAAAATAAAAACCTCTTAATGTTATTAGCCTTTTTAAGATATAAATATAATATATAGATATAATGTAAAAATACATTTTTGTACATTCAGAATGACGCCATGAAGATGGAACTCAATGTCAATATTTAAGGGAAGGTATTCACCTTCACCGATAAAATTGTAGACTGCAGATTGTAGACTGCAGACCGCAATACTAGTTTGTATGAATATGTATGAGATTGCAGTCTGCGGTCGCGCTATAAAGGTTTAACCAGTAGTGCGGTCTGCAGTCTGCGGTCGCCATCGGAATTACACCTTAAGTCGTAGATGGGGTTGTACTACAGTGCAGTATCTGGTGTATCAAATTTTATCAATTCGTTATTATCTATGATTCATACTAAACATATGTATGATTGAAATATATTTAATTTTAATTGGCTGGTAGACTGGTGATAGACGTAAAAAGAATATGACTGCGGCTTGGACTGGGAACAGTTACCTCCACTCATGGACAACAATCTAGATTACTGATATGAATTATAATTAGCTAAAAAAAACAATATTTAAAAAAAAATATTAATATTACAAACATTGAGAGTGGTAGGCAGACAGATGTGACCTCTATGAACGATCTGTACACTACTTTGAAGTGTACAGACCGTTAAGTGACTTAGTCGCGTTTTAGGGTCAGCTTGAAAGTTGCCGGTTCCAACTAGGACATCATATTAAAAGCGACTGCTACTTGCAGTTATTTAATTGTACTAGCAGTCGTCTCTATTCATGTACCGCACCCCAGCTTAGCATTAGGCATCAAAGTATATCGAATTAAACAAGCCACCTAAAAGGTGTTAATTTGAAATATTCACTAGTCAAATACGAGGCAAATGACCTTAATAAAATTAACATCCCTTCGAGCATTATAAACAGTTGTCCATGTTAGTTTGTATTTTGGCATAGTCACTGTTTATAAAAGTAACCACAAGGTATCGTTGACACAGACCAAGGTCTACAACTTATCGATACGGGGAAGGCCGTAGCTTGTTTTCTTACAATTATACTCGTATACACACTTGTAGTGTATAAATATAATATTCGTTAGGGTATTGGGGTAGGTAGAGATTGTGGAAAAGACGTATGTACAGCTGGAGTTCGGTCCATGAACGAAGGGGACTGCTACTACAGGTAAATAAATGCAAGTAGCCGTTACATCCATTATGCCGGCCTAGTGTGAACCGATAACTTGAAAGCTGATCCTAAAACGTGACTAAGTTACTTTACGGTATGTGTAGATATATTATAAATAAATAAATAATTCCTTTTTACTATATCCATCCTAAAGCTAGCTTTTGTCTTATACGTTAAAAAATAAAACATATTTTAACTAGAATAAGCTTGAGTCCGTTTACGGGTTAACCAACCTTCGCAAAGTAACATTTATAATGCGCCATCGACCTTATGAGTTAAAGCCTTTGTCTTGGTAGATTAAAAAAAAACTAGGAAATTACATATTTACACGAAGTATAACAAACACTACTTATTACTAGAAACCTTTTAGGGTCTACAGTTGTTAAATTGCGTATCAAGATAAGCCTCTTGCGAGTAGCAGTCGTATTCACTATGCCGGCCTAAACATTAAAACCAATCTCGAAACGCTACTAAGTCGAAGAGTGGGTGCCCAGTCTCCGGGGTAGTACCACCACTTACAACTACAGATTGTAAAGTTACTTAGTCGCGTTTTAGGATCAACTTGTAAGTTGCCGGTTCCATAGTCCGCTAGGCATAGTGAATGCTACTTACAGTTGTTGAACTGTAGTAGCAGTCACCTACATTCATAGACTGCACTCCAGCCTAACTTCAGGCGGGGTGCTGTCATATTATGTCGAGTCACAATAAAAAAAGATAAAAGTCACTTTAGTATCTGTAAATTTGGAAGTAGTACTACCCAGGATCGATATGCTGTCTGCCTACAAATCCTAAAATAATTTACCCCTCACTGAGATTTGTTTATACGAAAAAAGAACACATGTTTACAATATAATATCATTATTATTTTTAAAAGATCACTAACACAAAGTGTTTAGAAGTTGCGTAAAAAATAATAGTCGTTGAAATCGGTAGACTGATCGAGCGACATTTATTGTGACACGACATCTGACCTCGCTTGCCTGTTAATAGTGAGCAAGGTGCTTTAAAAGCGCCGCCGACTGAAGCCACATAAATAAAAATTAAGGTGCACTGAGAGTGCTAATGCACAATAATACATTATTGTAGTAAGTGGAATCGTAGCAAGTGGCGCTCTATTGTCTCTGCCTATCCCGGTGGGAAAAAGGCGTGATAATTTTATTGATTGATTGTTATTGTAGTTTTATCAATAAAATGAAACGCAACTTCCCTCAGTCCTAATAAACTCTTCAGATGCACTTCCTTTCTTCATTCATATGCGCAATCTATTCTAAAGTTTAATAATGAAATCCGTCAACTAATCGAGCGATTTGTTTTGTAAACAAATCCACAACATACCGTCTAGAAATCCCTGTTGAATCACGGGATAATAATTTTAACGATCGTTTTAATAGTTGGACCAATGTTTGTGTTTTATTTTATTATTTAGGTTGTATGATAACGTTCGCCGGGTGGTAAGCTAGAGCGCGGTCCGTAAAGACGTCTGCTGCTACGGAAAGGTCTGAGCTATTTTAATAATACAACTAGGCCGGCATAGTGTATGTGACAATCTATGGCAGTAATCGCATCAACTCTTGTATAGCACTTAAGCTTAACAACAAATTAATCAAATAGTCATTAATTATGTCTACGGTATAAAAATCATGCCTCTTCTATTTATTGCACGTTACTCGTATACTCAATTCATTACTTATCAATGAATAATTGTCTAATCTGAATGTACGTCGGTAATGAACTTTTTTTTTGTAAGTTATGGCGCAAAAGAAAAATAAATGGTCCTCTTATTTAAAAAAACATTACTTTGTTTTTAAAACAATCTAGAAATAACATATCTTAGAATAAATATTTACATTATTAATATTAAATATTATTTTTCGATCAATATTGCAATGCATTAGTCGATTATCCGGCCTTGCGTTTTCTCATCGTATAATAACCAATTGATAAGGTAAATAGGATACTTCAAGTGGAGCAGAAATAATCATCTATAGGCAAACGTCAAACTTAATCGTATTTTTCAGTCGTCTGTACTTTTGGACATGCTCTTGCTTACTATCATACAAAAGTTTAGAAATTTTGACGACAGGCGTGGACGAACGCTTTAGCGATTGGTTAGTTGCGCGTAAAGGAGGTTCGATTCCCGGTCGGAGCAAATATTTGTTTCATAGCTTTTATTTGTAATATTTATAAGTCACTGGTCCTCCCATTTGAACGTCCACAATCCTGACTCACTTGAAGCGACTGTGACAGAAATAGTCTCACATGCTTCTTGTTTTGTTCTACAAATGGCAAAACTGAAAAGGGACTCGCCCTTTTAGAAAGTGTCACGTGCCACAAATTAATATGAGCTTGACTTTAACTCAACACATGGGGTAATTACATTTGATAATATAAAGGCTTTTTAGCTATAAACTAATATTCATTTTTATTTATTAATTTAATCTACTTAACTATAATATTAAACTATAAACTAATGAAATTATTAACTTTTATAGGTTTTCTATGCCTTGTTTTTTATTTGTCTACATCTATTCCTACATACACTAAAGAAATTTTTTATTCAAATTTCTTGAAATACTAATTTTCTTCTGTCATATCTACATTTAAATTATAATAAATGAGTAAATTTAAAGAGATGAAATTCGATGAAAACATAATATGAAAATAAAATAAAGAAATAGTTTATTAAAAAATATATTTATTAGTAAAATATCAGATACAGATATATAGCAGATATTATAAATCCAACTATTTCCAGATTGTCTACTATTAGAAACAGACGTCCCGTAGCATTCTTTTATTTTGGCCTAAGATATGACTGAACCCGCCTTATGTAACTAACATACCTTGACCGCACTCTAGCTTAAAGCGGTCAAGAATGAAGACAAAAAAGCAACTGCAGTAGCAGTGGCGTCCACCTAACCTAGTTCAATCTGACATTTTGAACTGATCCTGAAACGTGACTAAGTCACCTTATGGTCTGTGCACTTGAAAGAGGTGATACAGCAGATCGTCAGACTGGGCTAATGACCACCTAATGACTGTCTGTCTACCACTGCCTACTTTTCTAGTAAAATAATAATTATGATAAACTATATTTAAAATGTTAGGTATTATTGTATTAAAGGTATTTCATACTGGTACTACCTACCCCATTTACGCGCAAATATGCACATAAAGCGTGTGTATACAGAAACCAGTTATTACCAGCATAAAGTCGTGGCTTAGTCTGAACAAAGATATATATTTTATTACTTTGAATAAATAAACGCGCATATAACAACCTCATGATCGTTGCATGTACTCTAAATCATATTCCGCTTCAATAAACACAAAACATATTTATTGTTTTTGTAAATAATACATTTAACACATAATTTATTTAAAAAAAAACTGGCAGATATTTGCTCCGGATCTGGTTGTTTTAGAGTGGTTTGGCAGTCTGCTAATTCGGAGTAGTACCACCACTTTTAACTGTAAAAACCGTGACATGACTGAGTCGCGTTTCAGAATCAACTTGAATTGACCATTGACATAGTGGATGCGACTGTTACTTACAGTAATTTAACTGTAGTAGCAGTCGTATTCATTCATGAACTGAACTCCAGCGTCAGGTCAGATGCTATCTTATGTCCACGTCCAGCTATAATAAAATAATTCAAACAAGCAGTCAGTACGTTAAGCTGTGGTAGGCAGTGGTACCTAGTCTGCCGATCCGGGGTAGTACCCACCACTTACAAGTAAACAGACTGTAAAGTGATTTAGTCGCATTTCGGGATCAGCCTGTAAGTTGCCAGTTCCAACTAGGCCGGCATAGTGAGTGTGACTGCTATTTACAGTTATTGAATTGTATTAGCAGTGACCTCTATTTATAAACCGCACTTCAGCTTAACATCACGGGGTGCTGTCATATATCGAGTCACTATATAAAAATAAAAAAAGCATCACTCTCACTATACTGACTTAATAAAAGCGTTGTTACAAAGAAACAATTTCTTAATCGAACGCACAACGCATTAAAAATATTTTTAGCTTTCCAATTTCTACTGGCGATTAGTCATGTTAACCTAATTTAATATAGAAATAGATACGCACTTCTAATATATATTAACGACTATGAAACACACAATAGTAGATAGACAGAAATATTGTTTTTTTTTGTTTTTTTTGTCATTTCTGTACTTATCTTAGTGTATCAATAAAAGAGGACAGGAAAATACATATATATCAAAGATATATTGGTACCGGTGGGTGGTTTAGAACCCGTGCTCTAAGTTTGCATGACCATTGCACTACCACTACACCACGGTCACCTTACTGTCATAAAGTTAAAAATAATAGTGACGATGACTAAGATAGATAGAGTATTTTTTTCAGTCGTTAGCGCTGGACTTCCCCTTACTTACCATCAGACAAATGGAGGTCAGACACCACGTCACAATAAATAAACAAAAAAAATTATAAACGTAATAAACCTGTTTTAAAACGCGGTTTTAAATGCTACCATATAGAAAGAGGTCAACACATATTAAATATTTTCATGTAATGGAAATTAAACTATGGCTTAAATTTATTTAATTTCAACGCTAATTAATGATGAATCGAGTGCATTAAAAACAATATGCATAGACTTTAGACGTAATTAAATCTAATCAAAACACTTGTTTATTTATTGCGTATTTTATGGATATCAGATTGCACCTACCTACCTAACAGCGGATGACGTATTGATAGATTATATAGCATCTACTACCACGCACTCTTAATAATAAGTAATACGTACAAACCACATATTTATGTTATTAAATCTTAGGAATTGTTGCTTACAAACTCGGTACTTAAGTAGGTAAATGTTTCAAATCAAATCATATTGTCACGCCTTTTTCCCACAGGGATATGCAGACCCAATGGAGCGCAATTATATTTTTGTTATTATTAACATTTCTATACGAAGCTACTAAAGTGCTTGTATGAAAGAAACAGGAGAACCAAAGTCCATATTTTAAAGATACAGACGGTGATCGCTCGCATTTCTCTTTTCTTGTATCAATATTGCATTGCTTTTGTTACTTTTACTAAAATGATTAATTATCCATATTAACTCCTATAGTTATGTATGCTTTTGTGTATGTAATAACTGGATAATATTATTTTCCTCATTTATCACATTTACCGTAACATATCTATAGCCTAATAATATGTTTTTTTTTACATTGGTAATTCTAGAACACAGCATGATGTTTATAATCTGAAGTTACAGGTGCTACTTAATTCATGAAGTCATCCGACTGACAAACTGATTCTGAAACACGACTCTTCATGCTCTCTATACACCTGAAAATAGAGAGCATGAAATGACTCAATCTTGTTTCAGAATCAGTTTGTAAGTCATTTACATTGAAAGTGGCAGACAATTACGGGTACATTGGCAGTCAAAGCACCTTTATAAGAAAACAAAGTGTCAATCAAAACAAAATTAACACGTGCTTCCGTTCCCATAAACGACCTAACTTCCAACGATCCCGACACAACTCTCTTACTTCCTTAACAACCTCCTTTTCAACCCTAACAACTCTATTAATCTGTATAAAGCTAACTGTTAGGGTTATAAGCATATTTTACCTGTATACCCGTAGTATAAGTCATTATTTAATATTGAAAACCGTTTGTAACCTATTTAATAAATCAAAAATATGACTAGAATAATAATTAATATGCCTATAAAACATTTGAAAGAAAAAATCAACGAATATTTATCATAAATTGTGACGTCTTTTTTTATTACGAACGTCAGCAAAACGGTTTATTTGATTAAATCAGCTTTAATAACTGGTTTTTAATATGAAGCAAACACGGCATTAATGTAATCCATTTTTTTTACTTTTTATCTCAATTGTGTTACGTCAAACCTTTGATCCAAAGCGTCATTTAGCGGGAGAAATTACGACTTCGTACGATCGTACGACGTTATAAAAACGATTTTTTTATTATAATTTATCACGCGTTTGAATAAATTTGGATAGAACAAGTTTTAGCTATAGTTCTTACGAGTATTATTTCAAGGTAAAAAAGTATAAACTCTATGATAACCTCTATGAAAGAGGAGTGCCGACGACTGTAAAAACCTAGTCTTCACGGTTATCCCAGTCGCCGTCACTATGTCGGCCAAAGGTACTGATTCTTGCATCGCTTGAAGGATCCAAGATTATAGGATGGAGATTTTAAATGTTTATTTAAATATTACTTTGTCATGACCTTCACCAGCCATAAACATATGGTTTTGTTTACTTTTGGAATTACGTACCCATAAACGGTCATTTCCTAGGCAATGTATGAATGAGTCTAGTTGATAATTTACTATTTATAAAATGATGACTGATATTATAATTGAATGACATTGGATGTATTTTTATTATATTTCTTTCTTTACGTAATTTTCCACTACCCAAATGACTTTATTTTTTAATATGTATATCGAATAATTCTCACAACGAAATCAGAAGTTTCTTATATTATTTTTATGGTAGGTTGGATTTTTTATTAAACTACATAGTTTTGCGGCAACGTCTGTGATCTCAATCTTGTTAATTGTAAATTGTTGTGCATCTAAATATTAAGAGTTTATACTCCTAAAGCTAGGGAACGGTATACTTAGGTTGTACTTAGACTTACAACCGATATTTAACTATGTGCCACGATATATCATGTATTTGAATTATAATAACTATCAGAAGTCAAAAAGTGAAGCCGGGTTCGCAGCTCCAAATTTCTAACAAAACATGTTATCAAAACAAGTTAGTAAAATATGTTAGCAAACCGTCCGTCGGTTGCTCCTATTGTTTTGTTTCATTTCAAAAATGAGTTTCGACGAAGAAAATTTGGAGCGGTTATAGCAATAGTAGATTTATTTCTCCAAAGATGAAACAGAAATAGATTTCGGTTCCGACCCTAATTGCAACCTCGTTCGTTTGATATTTATCAAGAACTGAAAATTTATGTTAGGTTCGGTATAAAAAATATAAAGAAGAAAACAACGTTGTTACGCTTTTTATCGTTTAGATAATGACGTCTTCCTCTAGTGAGCGCGTACACAAAATGCATCACTTCCCCTCCCCGCAGGCGAACGCGGGGGATGTTATCCATTCGTCTCGGCAAACATGTTAGTGTGTTTTTAATTTACCCGGACCAGGCTTAGTAAATTTAATTACAAAACTAATTGAAATTGATAGTCTTAATGTATTTAAAATATTAAAAACATAATAACATGTCTACATGCAAAACGCGATAGATAAGATAAATTTAATCTTTGCAAGTAGACTTTCTTTGTTTATACCCTACTCTAATGACCTACATCTTGAAAAATATTACGAAAATAATGTTTTCACATGTTCTTTTTAAAAAGGGATATTCACGATAATACATAATAATTTAAATCAGATATTTGTAGATCAATGTCATATTTGATCATTTATGATATTGTCTATTACTTTTTAGCTATCTAGATATCGGCCTCACTTTTAAGTAAGTATCATTAAAAGCAAAACATTGTTATTTTTTTAAATAAATTTATTTATAAAATATTTTTTATAGCTCTTGTACCCCGGATAGAACTTGAAACCAACATGACTCAATACGAGTCCACTTATAGGAACAAGCACTCTTATTTGCCCACAAGAGCATGGTTAGGTTACTGACACATAATGAGTAATTTCCGTAAGTTTTTTACTTGATATGACGTAATAAAATATGAATTTACATTAAACATGTTTATTTTACTAACAAAGCGATGATTGAAATAATGACACGATCGTTTACTACCTACCATCTTAAAACAATGTTACTCATTAAACTAATGAGAATTTTTGAGATAAACATTATGATCCTAATTAATTTATTTTGTTCAGTCACCTAATATGATTCATTCTTTATTTCATCAAGGTTAAATCTTATGCAAAAATTGTCGTCCATGAATGCTGAAATCAGAAGTCCAGCCATTACAAATTAAACAGCGATGTTAAATTACAACTATATCACTATGAACAGCGGATCAGCGCAATAATTAATTTTAAGTTTTCCAATAATTAATTTTGTTTGCATTTCAAAGTTGATGGTTCAACCTGTTGGTACCACTTTAGATTGTGGAAAAATATCCCGCATCGTAAAATATTTTAATATCTCGCAAACGTAAAATCCTTGTAGGTAAAGGCTTAACTAATAGAGAATGCTGTTATAGAGGATAGAATGCTTATAATTAACAAATAATACAGCTAAACATCATGTTTTAGGTTTTAAAATATAGTGTATAAAGGTATATGCTACTTTATAACCTTCCTGAATTTTTAATTTTTATTGTGACACGACATTTGACCTCGATCCGCCTGATGATAAGCAAGAGGAGGTCCAAGAGTGACGACGACTGAAAAAACCGAGTTAGTTCGCGGCTGCCTTAGCCGCCGTCATTATGCCAGCCTAAATTTTTTGCCATCCCGAAAATTAAAAAAGAAAGTTTATAAACTGAACTTATTAAACTATGTACAATACTTTGTATTTTACAGAACAGTTTTGAAACTAACAAAGAACTTGACCTCATTTAATTGTCACACTTGATTAATCTCACAAGGCACTATTAAAATTTTAATTAATTAAAGTTTTAATGCATAAAAATTCAATACAAGCATTAAATGCGTCTAATTAAAAAGTTTGCACGATATTAAATTTTGTTTGGGATTTATTTTACTTTATTAATTTGTTTATAAGAATTCAAAGACACGCTTTGGAGATATACGCAAACACAATGACAACTCAAGGGATAAAATTAAAAACAAAATTATTGTTTAGGTATTTTTTTAAAATATTTCATTGCCCTTAGAATTAAGGCGTGACACACTATAAAAATTAAAATAAAACACATGTTAAAACACTTTTATAACTAATGTCGATAATAATTAGCTAATTAACAGCAAGCTAATTAAATAAACATTGAAATAACACAAAAAGCGCGATTACAAAACGAATTAATAAATTACAATTGTTTTAAACAATACCATTTTGTAATATGAAGTATTGTTAGCATTGTATTGTTTTTCCTTTGACAATAGCAAAAGTTTACATTCACCTTATCAATGCACAAACCAACCTAACATCTGTTTAGTTGCAATCTAACTTAGTGACCGATTGGTCGTGATCGTGACATTATAGAAAAGATAAAAAAATAGAAATTATTTATTTCATGAACAGTTTGCGATTTAAAAGTTATTTTTAATAAAAAAAAATATTTTTTAAATAAAATAATAATTATTTTTGAATTATATTGTGAATTTCTATGAAAAAATGAGAAGGCATTATATGTTTTACGATTGCCCTTCCTACGACGAGTGGTGTTATTGCGAAAGGCAGAGTTTTACATTTAATCGACAATCCAGATTGAATAATTTACGCAGCGAGGTAAATGTTTATTAAGCATTTAATCAGGTGCTTCAAATCAAAACACAACAAGGAATATTTTTAGTAAATAATTAAAATAGAAATGCAAACGCGATGTTATATAAAATTCATAGATAAATACCGCCTACATTTCTTTATGGAAATACTTATTACTTCCTAGTATCTTTAACCTGATCAACGATCAGCAATTTAGTATACCAGAAGGTTTTTTTTATATTAATTTACAAAAGACAATGAAATTGAAACGGAAATTAGATGGAAAAAATTACATTGGTACGCGTGTACATTGGTTAATTGAAACTGGTGATCGAACCCGGCATCTGTTGCTTAACACTTAACGATGTTTATCCGTAATTTTTTCCATTTTTAATCTGCATTACTATTTTACATAGAAGGAGGTTATTAATTCATGAATTGCTACTTATTACTATCGGTCTTTCTTACAATATTTTTGACCTCTGTGTTTTGATTTGAGGTATCAGGTTTATTGTAATCCTAATTCTCAGTTATAATAGAAACATGTTTTATTGCTCGTAAAATTATAATGTTTATTTTGATTATAGATTTGTTAATTCTAAGTATGTTTATTGTTAAAACAATGACTTAATAATCGTAGATTTATAAAACTTTTAATTCATATTTTAAGTATACCGGCGACTGCATCTTGCAGAAATTTATCACCTCCACTGGTACATCTCACTCTGGCATCAGCTAGACTGCAAATAGATTGCAGAATTTCACATTAAATCTCTTTTTACATCGTGGATCTAGAATTTAGGTTATAAATTAAAATTCTTTTACCGCACATTTCTACTCTCATTAATATCGGATAAGATAGTATATATGATTCGATAGATAGATTTACAATTTTATTCATAGTAGCGTTCTTAATTTTATCCTCAACTTTAGTAGCTTTTGAGCGAGATACGAAAAGAGAGATTGAGTAACTGCGATTAAGATCGCTAAGAGGAAGAAGAACCGTAAGAAGATTGCCGAGCCAAGATATTTTATAGAGCAGGCTAACGCACAACAATAGAAGACGTGCACCCTGGTTGGTGTCGATAATTTCAAAGAGTATATTTTTAGGCAACTTAATAAATAGAGTAGCATATTTGAAACACGAAATGCATGTTTTATACGAAATGTCTTTTTTCCTCTTATAACATTATCTAAAGCCTTCTTCATGATATAATTTTACGTGCTTTGTTTTCAAGGCAGATCACGTTGGAACAGTATATTGAATACGATGTATTTTGGAAATTATTTTCATTCCATTACGAAAATTGTTTTCTTTTCCTTTATTTTCACGCACATTTAGCGAATTATGTTTTAGATATGCCAATTTCAATTCCCTCGCTTTAATTTCCTCAAGGATTGGCAGAGACAATAGAGAGCGCCTTTTGTCGCGATCTGACACGACTCCCTTCACAATTCTCTTCATGCGAGCTATAGACACTGTTTTCTTCAGTGGTTATAGACACTGTTTTTTATATAATTTTTCTTGAGTTTTTGTCTATAATTCTATACTGAATATTATTTTACAATGGTATTTACTATGCGAATGTGGTCAGTCTTTATCAGTACTTGATAGCTAGAATTTTTTTCTTATTACGTAGGTACACAATGGAATATTTTTCTATATTTTTTGCTTTATTTTACGCAGCAAAATAAATGAATAGTTTTGATTTTAAAGGCGAGAAAAGGTATTTGAATTAAACTCCGTTTATTTTATATTATATTGATCTCTTATCAGTATTATTCTTCTACATTATTTTGTCGATAATTTTATCTGAACTAATTTCCATGCAACTATTGCAACAAACAAATCCCTGTAAGCAGCGATTCCATGCACTATACCAGCCTGGCAGAATTTCAACAACTTTCAAGCTAATCCACAGAACCTCACTTCTCTTAAAAGTGGTTTACAACCCTGGATTTGGTTTCATAATATTTTAAAAGAATTTTTAATAATTAAGTCAAATAATTCGCAAGTAAATCCCCTAGTATTGTATCTAAATATTTTAATACATATTTTAAATATAGATAGACAAATAGTATTTAAAAAGATAACAATGAATAGGATTTATCGTTGGTCTGCGAAACAACCTATTAATATGCTCGATTGACATTTAAAAAACAAGATAAAAGTAATTATTTATTAAATAAATATTTAATTAACAGATAAGCTTTTGTTGTACGGAAATAAATCTTACATTGCGAGTGGTAATTCATAAAATAAACTTTACAAAAACAAGAAAACACTCTCGAAGTAAATCTCTATATATTTTACTCACACAAAAGATTTCGTTTTGGCGGCTAAATCGTAAACTTTGGGCTTATGTTAGAATGTGGTGAAGGGAGTATGGCTATATGACATAATTTCGTTTCAGTGTCGACCTTACACATCATTTTGAAGCTCAACTTTGTCCTAACACTTCAAATACCTACAGTTATAAATGCACGTTTTAAGAAAATCAATAGTTGTTTCCAATAAAATATTTGGGTCTCTACATGATTCGAACAAATTTTCCTAAACTTTTAACGACTTTTGTAAAGTCGATATGTTGCAGATATAACATCATTCGTCGAGGGTGTCAGAGTTTTGGTTGTTTAAGGGCACAAAGGGCTTTGCAGCACAATTTTATGTATCATATAAGATGGTAGCGATAAATGTTCATACCACAGGCATACATGAAAGTTTATTTCTCACAATTTCATTTTAAAATAAATAAAATGATAAACGGAAACTATTTACTGAATTTACACTTTCAAATCCGCATTCCAAAACAATATTTACATTTTCGATTGGGAAAACAATACTAAATTTATTAGACAAAGTATTTATATTTCTGTATAATAATTAGAATATATTATTAAAGCACCCTTAAACTTTATTGTTACCTTACTTCCAAAGGTTAGCTGGCTGATAATGCTTTTTAGCAATAAACTCACCCATTGTGTTTTCACTGTGCAATAAAGAATCCTATTATTATTAAATTTAATTTTAATATTAATCAAAAACTATTTCTTAAAAAAATAAGCTATACTTAAAGTAAAATATTCACTTCGCAATGAGAGGTTGCAAAATGATGTTGACAAAATAATACCAATAAACGGCTTGTGAAGTTACGGCCGCAATACAGTAAAGGAAGTGTTGTAACAAATCAACTATTGCATATAAATTGATATTTTAAGACCAAAAATAGTATGCTTTTAATTTTTACATTGCACGATTTTACGATAACTGTAACCATGGCACGGGTGCGTAGGGTTGCCAACCATACTTTATAATAACGTATCTTACGTTATTTTTGGTAATTATACTTTATACTTTTGCATACAAATAAAGTATGTGAAAATACTTTATTTTGATTGCGTAGCAAACGAATTGCTTATTTAAGTATATAAAGGACATCATTCATTTTATATGGGTCTTGGGCTTAAATGTATTAACAGTTGCATTTTAAACTAATTTGATGTACGAAGATTACAATGTAGTTGGAATATATCCTTTTTTTGCATAGTTTGGGTGTGCAAAATCGTCTAACTATAATTATGACAGTTCAAAGCAGAAAAAATGTAGCGTTGATTAGATGAAAAGATGATACAAAATTCATATTTTATTTTCCAAATAACTCAATTGCACAGCAATTAAAAGCAAAATTGTTATTAGTTTTATCAATACAAGTATCGAATCTACTATTTGTATATTTTTTCATTATCGGACATTACAAAAGTAGTACATAGAAGCTCAAAATGAATGATGTCCTTTAAATGATGATTGTCAAACAAGCTTTGAAATATTTAAAAATAGCAAAAAATTGTTAGCATTTTAAAAGCACACAAAATACGTTTTTAAGGCATAAAATTTAAAAAAAGACTTTATTTTTCTTCCAAATACTTTATTTTTATCCTATTCAAACAATGGTATACGTTTTTTTTTGTCAAAAAAGTTGGCAACCCTACGGGTGCGTTATTATGGGCAAACATTGACCTTCTTCTACACTATACTGTTTGCAAAACCTGTGAATAGGTAATAGTCCAAAAATCGGTCAGTTTTTTAGCGACATTGCTTCCAACATTGGGGCTTTACATTCTGGTGTGTCTTTAGCACATAAAATCTTTATTAAAAAGCGATCTTCCATACCAGTATCCTTGCTTTGATAGTTTTAAGTGTATGCTTAAGGGACTTAGGCCGCCCAGTATTAATCATACGAGTTTTAAGAGTATTCTCACCCGTCTAGTGAGGCAGGCACAATAGATGATCCATAATTAACATCAGGCGGGTTTGGGTTTATATGTTGTACTAATATAAAATACAATAATATAATTATTATTGTTAAGTAAATATTTGCAAATACTTCACAATACATTTTCACACTACACCCAACACATACTACTTACATAATATTTTGCGAACGGCACTTGACAATCGGATTTAATTGTCAGATATTTTCTGCCTTTCAAAGATTCCTGGATTTTTTTTTCAGGAATTCTTTACTCAAGTACACCTAACAAAACATTTGCTGGCACAACTTAAAACCTACAAAACTTTCTTTAACTAATTATTTCTAAAAGAACATTACGTATTTTAGAATAAAATATATTTAAACACCATATTTTTAGGCAAATAATATTATATAAAAACTCAATTGAGTGACAGTGAACCTATTTTAAGGACTGGCACGTATCATAAATTGCCAGGTTCAAAACTATTGTAGTGTTTGAAGAGTGTCACGGTCTATGTTTGTTTTTATAGACAAACTGCGTGTTGCGACCTTTTTTATAACTTGATTGACATGTAAAAATTAGATGATAGAAAACGTTCTGCCAAGACGAGAATAAAATGTGATTTTTTATTATTGTGCTTTATTTTCACCAAGACGAAACAACCATTGCTGGTAGGTGATGTTGTGATTATAGTTGACGAACAAATGCCTCGGAACCTGTGGCTCTAAGGACGAATCACTAAGACATATGGGGCAAGAGACGGACAAGTGAGAATTGCTGACGTGCAGACCACCATTGGAATTTACAAAAGGCCTGTGACCAAGTTGTGCAGACTTGACTTACAACCTTCTACAGACGACTAATTGACATAGATCAGACTTTTTACCAGACTGAGTATTGACTTTCAATACTATGGGTGGGAATGTTGCGACCTTTTTCATAACAACTTGATAACGTTCTGCCAAGACGAGAATAAAATGTGATTTTTTATTATTGAGCTTTATTTTCATCAAGACGAAACACTGCGTGTTTCTATGATTTAAAACAAAATAGACAGCGACTGTTTATTTATGTTACGTTTTCTAAACTCTACTCATTTATAACCTATCTACATATTATATTCATTTCATAGTTATTTTATTGTGTTTTATGTTATGACAGCTGTGTAGGAGTTTTTCTTACAACTTTTCGGTAACACATTAAGGTCATATCTTAAACAAGGCTGCAATTTACGTCACACATGATAAATACAAGAATTTTTGCCAACGCAAAAAATATATAAAAGAACTGGCTCTTTGCACGAAATCCCGGAAATATTAATCGTAATAAATTATTATATTTTAATTGTATTTTTTTAACTTGTTTAGTAATGTTTTGTCATTATAAATTTTATTGCAGATCAAATACATTATTTCTTTATAATTTTATTCAACTCATAACAGATTAACTTCTTGTTTTTTTTTGTATCTATATGGACGTTCGAACATAATTTAAATTTCCTTTTTAGTACCTTTTATATTTTATGTAAATTTTACATAAAAGCCCAAGAGAACAACGACTGAAAAAACGGATGCAGACCACAATTGACTCAGTTTCTCACTATGTCGGTTCTGGGTACTTTTATTTTCTCTTCAACAAAATTGTGACTTTCAGAAGTCAGAATAAAAGCAATGTATTTTTACTTATTTATTATCATTTTACTTTTATCTACACCTATCTATTTTTAAAAGAATGTACCCACACAGCTTTTCGCTTAAGTTCTACGAAATTATCCTTTATTTTCTGTTGGTACATAAGGTTATCTATGGTCATACGGTGTACACTTAAATATTTTGCTCTCTTACTTATTATTGTTTTTTAGTGTTCAAAGTGACTAATTAAACAATTTGAAGTGCAATAATAGTTCAGTAAGTTTGCTTGCGTTAATACATTGTGAAATCTTGTTGTAATTCGTCAATAACAACTGTAAAATACATCGCGCACTTGTGTGCCGTGATTTGTGTGTCACGACGATTGACTAACAACTTTGTAACGCAGTAATTATTTCGCTCATCTGGATTAAACTTTTTATCAGGCTAACTGAATAAGTACCGACGTCACAGCCACAGAATAATTAGATACTCCGTTGCGCGCTCAAGTTTTTTTTGTACTACCCTCTGAGACAATATTTAATTTACCTTTACCTTGAATTAAGTCCTGTAGGGTGGTGTATTAATTATATTAAACTAAAACATCTAACACAAAATGAGCCTACAACGAACTCCGCCCTACGGAGCTGGTGGGTCACATCCTGAGTTATCTAAATTACAAGAATGCGAAGGCTTGAATATCAATCTTCGCAAGAGAAAGAAAATCGACAGCGATTTATATGATCAATTTTCTGAGTTTCGAAAAGAGGTTATGTCGGAAATTAAAGATTTTATGAGAATTCAAAATGAGACCCTACGCAAGATGAGTGATGATTTCAGTTTTATAAAGAACCAAATGTCTGATATCAAACAAGCCCATGACACTTTCACGCAAGAAATTAACAGTTTGAAAAGTGAGGCATTAAACTTCCGAGAGAAAACGACTGAAAAACTTAATGCTTTTGAGGGTGATTTGCTTAAAGCTAATAAAATTGTGTCTGAGCTAACGAATACTGCACGCATAAATGACCAACGTGGTGAAAACCTAAATACTATTCTATATAACATTGCTGAGAAAGTTGGTTTCACATTGTTGCCCACTGATATTGATTACATCCACAGAGTCAGGCGTTATCCACATGCGACTAATCAAACCGAAAACCCACCAAATATCATCGTAAGATTCTGTCAACGACAAAGAAAAAGTGACATGCTAACAGCTATACGTGCACGACGTGGTTTATCAAGTGCAGATATTGGTATCAACGGGCCCTCAAAGCCACTATTCATAAATGATCATTTAACTCCACATTTTAAGTTGTGTATAAACAGGCAAGAAAACTTGGTAAAGAAAATTGCTACAAATTCATTTGGCTAAACGATTGTAGGATATTTGTCCGCAAAAATGAGAAAACTCGCGCATTGCTGATTGCCGATGAGAACGACCTAGCAAAAATTAAGTGACTCTTGTTGGTGTTATTTACTGCATTTTTTATTTTTACTATATTATACTTCTATATATGATCATTACTCTCGATATAAATATAAACATAAAAAATTACTAGGGCATATTAAAGTGAACTGTATTTTATCTATATTTTATTTTAACGAACTAATCTGCGATGGCTTCGTTTGAAAAATCAATAATTTATTATCAAAACGTTAGAGGTTTACGCACAAAATCACACGATTTTTTGTCCGGGGTTCTACATAATAATTATGATATAATCTGTATAACAGAAACATGGTTGACGCAAGATTTCTATACCGCAGAATACTTTGATGAAAGATACGAAGTATTTAGATGCGACCGTGACTCACTTGCTAGTGGCTGCGATAGGGGTGGTGGCGTTCTTGTGGCCGTACGCAGCGAATTATTTCCTAGGTTATGTACCCAATGGTGTGCATCACCACCAGCGGAAGAGATTTGGATTACTATTCCCCTCTCATCACACACCACTAGCGCTATCCACCAATCTCAAATTCATATAATCTGCGCTTATATCCCACACGGTCTCCATCATAAAGATAGGTTGAGCTCATTTTATGATAAAGTCTCTGACATCCATAATTTATATCCCGACGACAAATTTCTCATACTAGGAGATTTTAACGTGAGTAGTGCTAAATGGTATTATGATGATAATATAGACAGTATGAATGTTTACACAGATAATAATGTCTTTGTAACCCTCACTGCCGACTTTATGTCGTTTACATCATTTTCCCAATACAACGATCAGTTCAATACACGTAATAGAATATTGGACTTAGTGTTTAGCAATGTCTCGTGCGAGGTAAAATCCGCTGAAACACCAATAGTTACTGAAGACAATCATCATAGGGCTTTAAATATTGGTATATCTTTTCGCCTACCTTCACCTCTTATTAAAGACAAAATAATAAAAAAACAATTTTTTAAAGCTGATTTTATTTCTATTAGGCAAAAATTATCTTTAACCGACTGGGATAATTTATTTTCTCACAAAGATATTAATACAATGACCAACGATCTACATACTAAGCTAAATGAACTTATCGATGAACACGTCCCATCTCGTATAGTCAGTTCAATGACAAAACATCCCCCATGGTACAGTAAACCACTTATAAAATTAGGTCAAGAAAAATGTAAATATCATCGTAAATGGAAACGTTATGGCAATCAAAAAGATTACCAAACTTTCGCTATGTTACGTAGTCGGTTTCGGAAAATGGAAACGGAAAGTTACAACAATTATATAGAACTTACTGAGACCAAAATAAAAATAAGTCCTAAATACTTTTGGTCATATGTTAAATCAAAAAAAGACAACAGGAATACTGTACCATGTGAAATGAAATACCAGGGTGTTAGCTTAAGAGGTGGTCAACAGATTTGTGATGCATTTAACACCTATTTCCAGTCTGTATTTATTGAATCACAAAACAGTGTACCCACTGATGGATGTACCGCTACAAATGTATATCTTAAATCAAGCGTAGACATTAGCACAATCAATATAAATGAAAAAATTGTCGGCTCCGAACTTAAACGTATCAACATACACAAAGGCTGTGGATATGACAACATTCATCCATTACTTATTTCGCAGTGTGCTAGCGAACTCACAAAACCGTTAACTCTAATTTACAAGCATTCTTTAATGTATGGTGAATTTCCCGAACTTTGGAAGAAAACTCTTGTGACCCCAATCCCTAAAAATGCTAAACGCGATTTACTCACCGAATACAGACCTATATCTAAATTATGCTTATTTGGTAAAATTCTAGAAAAAATTGTCACTATACAATTATCCTTCATGACTCGTCATTACATTTCTCTAAACCAACATGGATTCGTGAAGTTGCGAAGTGTGGATACTAATTTAATTACATTTACTGACTTTTTATTAAACTCAATGGAGAAAAATAAACAAATCGATGTCGTGTATACCGATTTTTCCAAGGCCTTTGATAAATTGAACCATAACAGATTAATACACAAGCTTTCGTTAATCGGTATACACGGAAACCTACTTAGATGGATTGAATCCTATATAAAAAATCGAAGTCAGGCGGTATGTCTGAAGGGTTTTCAATCTAATTTTCTTCCTATACAGTCAGGTGTCCCTCAGGGTTCACATTTGGGCCCATTGCTCTTCTCACTATATATCAATGACCTATGTGATCACTTTCAACATAGCGACCAACTATTATATGCCGATGACACCAAACTCTTTCTAGAAATTACCACCGCCAACGATTGCAGTAAATTACAGTCTGACTTAATATCTTTATCTGAATACTGTTCCCTAAATCAATTATTCTTAAACGTTGAAAAGTGTCAAGTAATTAGCTATACTAGAAACCGTAAACCAATTCTTTATCGGTACACCTTAAACAATCTCAGCCTTAAGCGTATTACGAGCACTCGTGACCTGGGAATTATATTGGATGACAAATTATCTTTTAATAATCATATAGACTCAATAGTTCAAAGAGCTTTTAGGAATTTAGGTTTTATTAACAGGATTAGTAAAGTTGTTTCTTATATAAAATTATTCATAGCCTAGTAGATACTCCTGTGTTGTTGAAAAAAATACCATTTATTGCCCGTTCGCAAGCGTTGATTCGACCACCCCGTTCAAACCAACGTAAAGTATCTTTTAAAATTTTCGTGCCTCCAACCTCTAAGCGAAACTATGTGCAGAATCGATTTATATGCCGCTCCTTAAAAACTTATAATGATCAATTCAGTGATATAGATATGTTTCATGTTCCCTTTAATAGATTCAAAAAAATGCTTATTGAGAAGTTGTGTTCAATAACATAAATTAAGGATTTAACATTATGTTTATTTTCTTTTAATATCTCTTTTTTTTAGCACAGTATCCTATTTTGTTTCAATTTTTATTTTGTTTACACTGTATGACTAGTTTTATATCTACCACAAACTGTATAACTTTTCGGCACTATCTGGTATTGTTGTAAAATTTATTTTTAAGTTACTTGTTTGTTGATTACTGTTTGTTGCCTTAATAAAAAATAAATAAAAAAAAGGTTAACTAGCAAAGAATGTAGCGCCATTAAGCTTTGCATAGTGTTTTAAATTAAATGGATTATACAGTCTCGAGGTTAATAAAAGTTTGTCAAACTGCAACGTAAATAATACATGATGTCAATATTTTATTAGCATAATAAAGTTTACAAAGCTACCATAAAGGTTGTATAAAGATAATTGAGGATGTGAAGGAAGCGTGAGATTTGTATCAGGCTCGTAGATATTCCGAATATAGTGATGCTTCATTGTCTCTGCCTATATCTGTGGGAATTAAAGCATGTAATTTGATTTATTGATAATTTGGTTATTAAGGAGTATAAGTTGGTTGAGTGACGATAACGGATAGAATAAGGTATAGCACAGAGCGCGATAGATGCGCCTATATTTTAAACGTATAATGAATTAAACAAATTTTATGCGGCTTTTGTTTTGGTTGTTGATTTAACTAGACCACGATGAGATGGCCGCAAAGCTCTTAAAAAGTCAGAATAATAACGAATAACGTTTATTTTGGTAAAATTAATAACCAAAATTAACGCGATAGTAAGCCGCATAAAATTTGTTTAATTTATTAATCAATGTACGCGCAAAATCTAAGAAAATACTATTTAAACGTATATTCGAATTGAATGATTTTATACAGTTCAAATCTACGTTTTCTAAGAAATATACATAAATAAATAGAATATTCTATACACGTTGATTAAATGAAACGAAATATATAGAGCTTTTTATTATAATATATAGTTTTTCTAATATTTACTATCAGTCATGACTTTTATACGTCTTATTAGTTAGTGACAATAGGTTATCTTAACCTAGATACTAAGTAACCATTAAATACATAATATAATACGTTTTAATAATTTACTAAATACTCACTATCTTTAAATTAGATATTACCAAACATTATAGACAGACATTCAGGCTGGCATAGTGGAGGCAAATTCTTATACATATAAAGCATATAAACAAGCGGTATACTGGCGAGAGAATACAAGTTGTAAATCGATGAAAAGTCATTTGAGATGACGCCCAATCACTTTACATACAGACAATGCCACCTTGATATTAATTAGTTCGACCGGTTATTAGAACGACTCAAGTCTCTTCTTTTAATTTCAGAAATTTTCAGACTGATAATTTTAATTGTCCTTTAAAAAATTGTGTCGGGATCGTGGCAAGTGGCACTCCATTGTCTCTAGCTATCTCTGTGTGACAAAGCTGTGACAATTTATTTAATTGATTGACTGAATTAATATACATTTGGTAAAGAAAAAAATTAGCGACTGCTCCCAAAATGGGTTTTACTTTCCTTTTATTAAAATTAAGATTATAATGACGTCATAAGTATAATCATGCGTGCCCTAATAAGCCGTTAGGACACATTTTATGGGCTTCTTGGCAAACATTCGTCAGCAAGTGCCCTTATTCTTGAGTTATTTTGCATCGAGAATGCCAATATCAATTTATGAACAGTCTATAAAATCTGGACCAACATAATTAAGTGAAATTTTTTATATTATAAAAATGGTAATAATACAATAATTATTTACTTGTACAGTCATTAATTATACAATTATTAACCAAAAATAAACGCAATAGTAAGCCGCATAAAATTTGTTTATTTTGTTAATAAAAAAATAATCTAGATAATAAAAAGACCCTCTATTTGTTTATTTAATAAAAGAACTACACTACTAAATTGTGTGTAAAAAAGGAACAAGTCAACATTTCAAAACAAAAAATAAATAATTAAAAAGTTACATAATTTTAAAACGATTTTTTATACTTCGAATAGCGGTGCTAATAAACTTACAATAAACATGGTGAGTCATGTTTGACACGAAATTTTTCATAATCGGATGTTTTGAATTTAGAACGGCCTATATTTATAAAAATATCACGGGCTTCCTGCCCTTTCTTTCCCGACCGATTGTCTATGACTCTATGCCCTAATTTTATCATAAACTTCTAAAAATAGGCTTTTGCAAAGATAAAGAAAATGTTTTATTAATATTTATGTATTGTGTATTATTTGATTAGGAATAGTAAACAGTAATCGAATCAACTATTCCGGCCAGTTGGAACTAGCAACATTCAAAGCTGATTCCGAAACGGGAGTCCCTTTACAGCTTTTACACTTTAAAGTGTGGTACTACCCGGCTTTGGCAGACTTGGCAAACGACCACTTACAATTGGAACTGGCAACATTCAAGCTGATCCCGAAACGAGACTGAGTCACTTTACAGCTTTTACACTTGAAAGTGGTGGTACTACCCAAGATCGGCTGACTTGGCAAATGACCACCAATTGTCTACCTAGACTCTTAAGTAATTGGTAACATTCCCACGTGACTATATAGAGTAAAACATTCTAATAAATAATGTCTATTTGTGGTTTGTTTAACAATCAAGTGTCATGGCAAACTGTATTATAATATAGTTGAAGTAGGACAAACGCCATAATCAGTTGCACGATATTGCATTCGGTTATGTAACTTTATTTTCTATGTTGTTCTACTTACTGCGTACTTGTGTGAACTAACTAAGTATTACTCTATTTTTTACATTTCTATACTAAGCTACCAAAGCGCTTGTATCATAGAAACAGGACAACCAAAGTATAAGTATATCAAAGATACATTGGTACCGGCAAGTGGTTTTGAACCCGTGCTTCCATTTTGCGTAACCATTGCACTGTCAATTAATTTTCCTCCTCTGTATCGAGCGCAAGAGAAACAGCTGTTCAATAGAGGGAAAGCCAGTCTTGTCGCGGATAGACACTCACTACTTGAGATAACGATAACTTTTTATAACTCTTCTGTTTACCTACTATATTCTTAAGTAATACGTATAACAATAGAATTAAAGAATGTAATAAATGATTAAAGACGTAGTGGAGAACAAGAGGGTTATATTAAAAACGTGGAAAGTAGCGCTCTCTTGTCTCTGCATATCCCCGTGGGAGCAAAGGCGTGATATTTAAGTTAGACTCTTTTTTCAAATGGAACATGTTTTTATTTTATATAAAACTTCATGTTTTTATCTTTGCAGTTCCATTCAGTGACCGAGAAGCGGTCACAAAATGACTGCGGTGAGAACAGCGTGACCATTGTTACTGATAAGAAAATTGAAGATGACACCTCTAGTGGAGAAAATGTTGATATTGGGGAAGGTAATTCTATGTTATACATACATATTTATAAAAAAAAACATTTATTTATATTTTCTTATTGTGGCTTGATATTTAACAACACCCTGCCTGATGTTAAGCTAAAGTGCGGTCCATGGATGGAAGCGACTGCTACTACCGTTAAAAAAACGGAAATTTACAAAATGATTTCGAAATGCGACTAAGTCACTTCACGGTCTCTATAATTGTACTACCCCAGATGGGCAGACTTACACGCTATCATTTCGCCTGTCTTTAGACGCATTGATAATAAACGTTAATAATTTTGTAGTAATGCCCATAATTTTAAATTATTTTCATTTTATTTCAATATATTTCGAAAGATACCTTAACTATTATAAAATTATATTATTCACACTAGGTACATTATTGGTTCTAGTCCACACGGGAATCAAACCCACCACCCTTTGTTTTTAAACTTTGTATTTTAAGATTAGGCGCCACAATACCTTCCCAACAATTTTCCATAAAACAATGTAAATAATATTTTCACACGTTTCGGTTTTTCTAAGGTCAGAGTTCACCATGTTTTAAACCTGAGTTTAAATAAGGATTTTCCGTAGGTTATATTTTCATACATAAAACTTTAAATTGGAATCAAAAAAACTTCTTGTACAAGAAAAATTTATTTAATTGAAAACACTACTTTGGTATTTCCAAATACGTAGAAAGAACCCAATATAACCCAACACGTCGGAAATATATCCCTTGGCTTAATATATCACTTTTAAAAGCTACTAGTATAAAGCCTTTTGCTTCACCGTGAGACTTACTGCATCCGTGCTATGAATACATAATGTTTTCTTTCTGAAGTTCTAATAACCATTTTAGATTACGTTTTCTCCTGCAAAGTTTAAAGTGAGATTCCACATTGTAGATATACTATTTCTGTTAAACATCAATTAAGGATTAATATTTTCTTAGATTTTGTGCGAACATTGAATAATGAATTAATCAAATTTTATGCGGCTTACTATCGCGTTTATTTTGGTTTTGTTTTACTATTTTATTTTATATACCGACGATTCGAGAGCTTTGCAGCCATCGTGGCACGGAGAGATAATAAAATAAAATTTAAAATTAAAACCAAAAGAAACGCGATAGTCCGCATAAAATTTGTTTAATTCATCAATTAAAGATTGTTATATCGAGCCTCAAATGAACCTCTTGTGTAAATTTTCTTATTGTGTAAATGAAGGCGTATGGTGTAACCTAACAATAGGCGCCATTGTCAATGATTTTTATAAATATGAGTAGTTCACACAGACTTCATACAATCAGACTGCCCTCCTCTACTCCTATAGTATGGAAGGGCTTTTAGATTCTGTGACAAATGAATTAAAATCGTAGCTTTACCTGCCTTTCTATCTTCTGTCCATAGTTCAACAAATCTCATAGGTAAAATTTTAAGGGCAACCCCTTCAAACTTTGAGATTGCTGCCTTGGAAGAAGCTAGAAACGCTTTCTTAATTGCATGCCCAGGTCAAAATTTTTCAATTTCTCCAAATTCACAGAGGAGCTGGGACGACATAAACTGTAAATTGACTTATGACAATCTATTGAGCAGTAGTACAGGTTCGGCGCGTGCTAGGCTTTTGGCCGTGGGTACGCATGAGGCCGGCTACTGGCTTCACGCGTACCCTTCGTCAAATACAGGAACATTTCTTGAGCCTGACACGCTCCGAATCGCAACCTGTCTACGGCTTGGGGTTCCGGTCTGCGCTCCTCATAAATGTCCCTGTGGCAGTGATGTCGACAAGCTAGGACATCACGGACTGTCATGCCAAAAAAGTGCAGGCCGGTTCTCGAGACATGCCGCACTTAACGATATCATACGCCGGTCTCTTGCCTCCGTCAACGTGCCAAGTCTACTTGAGCCGACTGGTATTGCAAGAGATGATGGTAAGAGACCGGATGGTATGAGTTTGATTCCATGGAAGATGGGCCGGGTGCTGGTATGGGATGCAACCTGTTCAGACACGCTGGCACCTTCCCATCTACATGGAACCAACAGCAGAGCTGGTGCGGCTTGTGAAGCGGCTGAAAAAGCTAAAGCTTGCAAATACAGGGGTCTAGGCTCCGAGTATGATTTTGTCCCATTCGGTGTCGAGACCCTTGGTCCGTGGGGTCCTAGCGCTTTAAGGCTTTTTAAGGAAATATCAAAAAGGTTAGTCGACATCACAGGAGACCGAAGAGTTGGCAGCTACCTCGGACAAAGAATTAGTCTAGCTATTCAAAGGGGGAACGCTGCCAGTATCTTCGGAACCTTGCCTAAAGGGACTCCTTTTAATAATGTATTTTAGTTAATTTTTTTTTTTTATCAATATGTTATATTTCTGTTTTATTTATTTAATATACTCATAGTTTAGAGTTTTGTTACTATATACTTGTTCGTTTCTATGATACACGCACGTTTAGTAGCTTTTTTTTATCGTGACACGACATTTGACCTTGATCCGCCTAATGATAAGCAAGAGGAGGTTCAAGAATGACGACGACTGAAAAAAAAACGAGTTAGTTCACAGCTGCCTTAGTCGCCGTGACTATGCCGGACAAAGGTGCTTAGTATAAATTGGTAATTAAAAAAATGCACGCTGTGTTCTTTACATAAGAACTAGTATAGATCATTGTAAAATTGCTGGTTTTGTTCCCTGGTTGTGTCTGTTTTTAAGCCAAATAAATAAAATAAGTTCAATGGAAATTGTTAATGTAGTGTAGTCTAGTAATATGTTGTCTGTGGTAATTTATTATGGATTTTTCTTTTGTCAGTTCCGTTGTTATTGTGCGCTCATTGTTGTTTTTCTACAAGGATATCCTTTTTTTAATGTTTATTATTATTATCACCTTACTTCACTGCGGTTTATAAATACAAATACCATTAAAAAAAGTAACATTTAATAGCTTGGACTTTTGAAAACATTCCCTTAGAAATATCTACATATTTCTAAGGGAATGTTTTCAAAAGTCCAAGCTATTAAATGATACTTTTTTTAATGGTTTTAGAGGTCAGAATAGCGGATGCGACTGCTACTTGCAGACAATAATGTGTAATACTATAGCAGTACAGCAAATTAATTTATAGATTTCGTATATGGAGTTAAAGAGAATTGTGGATGTAAGGAAAGCGAGGGAGTTGTGTCAGGATCGTGGAAAGTGGCGCTCTATTGTCTTGGCGTTGCGTTTCAATTTGATTTAATTATCTGGACAAAATTTAACTCAGTCAATCAAATTGTCACGCCTTTTTCCCACAGGAAGAGGAAAAGACAATGGAGCGTCACTTGCCACGATCCTGACACAACTCCCACGCTTTCTTCACACCCACAATTCTCTTCATACAAGCTCTACGGTTATTAGCACTAGGCAACCTAGCTTTCTTAAGGATGTCTACGATTTGATCGCACTGCAAATTACATAAATAAAATGAGATAGTGAGGAAATCTGTGCCATTTAGATAAAAATGATTGTTTAGTATGTCTTGGTTATTTAAAAGATTGAAAGATTGTAATAAAATGACCTTAATTATTTTTTGTAAAGAAAATAGAACGGGTCAATGCTGAAAAAACTTATGAAAAACTAAAATGTAATGATAAATGATGTGAACGTATTGCACTGAAAAAAATGTTGTTATTATTGTAATGGATTGAAAAGTCAATTGAGTTCGAAAGTTTTTCAAGGTTTTATATTATTTTTAGTTTTTAGTAGACATTACAAACAATATTTTTTGGTTACAATAGTTTTACTAGGTGTAATTATATTTTTATGATTTACGTATTCCATGCTATTCTTCTATGCCCGGCATAGTGACGGTGACTGAGGCAGCTGTGATTCTCGGTATTCTCAGTCGTCGTCACTCTTGGATCTTCTCTTGCTTATCATCAGGCGGGTCGAGGTCAGTTGTCGTGTCACAATAAAAAAAAATTATGTCTGTGAATCAAACACTTTTTAATGTTTGGCTTTAGAACGCTGTACACACCTTTAATAGCTGCATTTTGTAGTTAAATTAATTTATTTATTTCCACTATAATGTACAAAGAACATTTAATACTTAAAGGTTTATTCTATTGAAACGCGGCATCAGACCTCGGCTTTTCAGGTGGTCTAAAAGCGCCTACGGTTGCCTATGTCGCCATCACTATACCGACTAAAGTATTTTTTTTTTCACGGGAAATGCCTCAGATTGTGTAACCCAACCATGACTTAAACTTCGTCAGAATAAATCATTGAACAAACCAGAGTTTCCTGCAATTTACTGTTAATTTAAACTAACGGTGGAAACGTGCGTAACCACTTCCTGCACGGCTGTAGTAGATTTTTAATAAGATAAACAGGTAGGTATATATAGAATATTCCTGAAACTGAATAAATCGACAAACACATTATAGCTTAACAGTTACCAGCTAATCCATAGATTAATTATTATTCAAAGTAACCACATAACATTGTCTAATTAAAATCAAGGCTCGTTCGGTCACCACAATCTAACCTTATACGGCATTCTCTATAGAGCCTACATGATAGTTAGGCATACTAATATATATATATATAAACAATGACAATACGGTGTTTAGGGCGGGTGTGGTCTATTGGTCTGTTGGACAAATGTCTCGTAAACCAAGAGCTCCCGGTTCAAAGCTAATATACTTCTTGTTTCGTCTTGTTTCTATGATATAAGCATGTTTAGTAGCTTAGTGCAAAAAATGTAAGAAAATTTGCAATTTGCTGGACCTATGCTATTTTGCCGTTCTCAGTACCAACACATACAAGTAAAGATCGTAAAGTGATTTGCTTGCGTTTCGAGATCAGTATTAAAGTCGCAAGCCATCTCAAATAACTACTTTGCTAAATCGTGTTTTTAATGGGGTATTTATGCAGACATTTGACCATACTCTGCCTCATGTTAGGCTGGAATATCAATAAGCTATGGTGACTTTGATATATTACGTATCCTTAATACCCATAATTCTCTTCATTATGGTCGTTAAGATGATTTCATATTAATAAAACGCATATTTCCCAAAACTCTACGTGGTTATCATTATATTGCACCATATCTTCTTATTTGGTCAGCGAAAAGACGTGTCACCCATCCATTTAGAATTTCGTGACGTCATTATACACTGAAACAAATGAATCAAGATTTCTAAGAAAATCTTTTGTATGAATAATTCCATCTAAAATGTTTGCAAGACACACTTCTTAAGAAAGGAATGTTTATCTTTGTTTGCACCTAATTACTTCATGACTAATTGTTAACTTAATTAGATAAGCTATACTTTATCGAGATGGTAAAACTAAACGTGAAATTAATGTATTTAAATACATAATAACGAAAATAATAAATTAGTATCATCAATTTCTAGAAAATTATCGTCAACAGTTCCACACCAGTTCTCATTCCTTGTCACGATATCTTTCTTTAGAAAACGTGATTTGTGATTTTTGGCATGATGTTCAGCTGGTGCCATCCATAATATAGTATCCACAAATAAATGTAAGATTAAGAAGAGGACCTCAAAGAATGTATGGGCATTCTTAAAAATTAATAAAAATTACCATAAATATAAAACTTATAACCAATAAAAATAATTACTTCTATTCAAATAATAAGATTAGTTTAAAAAATAAATAAATCATTATAAACATAGTATATAAAAAAGGTCCTCGAGCCGAAAACGTATAAGTTGATATTATGTGTCAAGGTTAATGTATGACGTTTCATTACGTGAATATGATTACTTATGAAGGTTACATAAAACTGTTTCAACTCTTATGTCAAAGTAGTTTGGCATTGGCATTGAAGATAACTATGTTATTACTTACTCTATGTAACAAGCATAATAACCCGATGATGGTGAGCTATTAAACACCCGGAGATTTTTACTATTATTAAATAAAGAATTTAATAAAAGTTATGAATATAATTTTGTTGATTATATTCATAAATTACTTTATTACAAATTATTGTGTTCTACACCAAGGCGACCGTGGTGTAGTGGCAGTGCAGTGGTTACTCAAGCCGAGTGCACGGGTTCGAAACCACTCAGTGGTACCAATGTATCTTTGTTCCTTGCGATGCATGAATAAGCACCTTAGGCCGGCATAGTGGCGGCGGCTGGGGCAGCCGGGAACTGACTCGGTTTTTTCAGTCGTCGTCACTCTTGGACCTCCTCTTGCTTATGATCAATAAAAAATAATAAAAAATGTGTCAAAATAAAAAAAATGTAATTTGGTTGTCCTGTTTCTATGACACAAGTACTTTAGTAGCTTAGTATAGTAATGTATATAAAAAATAGATGTTATTAAAACCACATGTAATTTAAATGACCTTAAAAGTATCCATAATGTTATGTATGAGACATATAGAATAATAATGTACTCGTATGTATGCGTTAGATGTTCGTTTAGTTTGGTAATAAGCGCTTTATAAAATAATAGAGTTTGAAAACCCGATAGCAACAACAAATTATCTCGTTTCCATAATGTATTTGACTTGTAAAAAATTATTGCGTAAATGTAACCTTGGCAATCATCCTTGTTTATTTATCTGTGAACACTTCACCCTTTCACTTTTGAACTAACAACGACATAGCCGGTTTCTCTCGTGAAATACTTATGCAATTTCATTGCAATAACTATATTTAGTATTATGTTTTTTTATTAATAATAATGCGTGTTATTTAATCGGTAATAAGATATTTTTAAGTCTTGCTAAATGGCAAGCAAGATTTAAAAAAAGCGGCAACGACTGAAAAAACTGTTTCAGGTTACGGTTGCCTCAGTCGCCGCCATTATTCAGATCCACAATTCTCTTCATACAAGCTCAATGGGCACTCCTAACTATTTGTACTATCAGCTTGACTTTTAGTTTCCTCTTATGACGGTCAAAATTAGGAAAGCCTGTCAAAATCAATCAAATTAAATTGTCACGCCTTTTTCCCACAGGCATAGGCAGAGATAATGGAGCGCCACTTGCCACGATCCTGACACAACTCCCTCGTTTCCTTCACATTCACAATTCTCTTCATATAAGCTCTATCGTTTTAGACACTAGGCAACCTAGCTTTCTTGAGGATGTCTCCGATTTGGTCAAATTATTATTACTAATTAATAGGTATCAAGTGTATTTAAATTAATTGTTGTTATTTCGTGTTTCACAGAGAAGCCCGTTGCCATACCAGTTGTGACGCAGACAGTAGAAAGTTCTGACAGCCATTCAGCTCAATGTCCTTGTCCTAATTGTGATGAAGTTGTATCTAGGTTCTCTGAATGTGGCATATGCTTGGAACCTCTGCAGGTATGTCTATTAAAGATCTTTATTGTTTACTATCGAAATCGCTCCGCTATCACAATCGCTGTAATTTTTCAGCAAAATTGTAACTTTTATTTTCACGCAACGTCTCAGAAACGTTTTAAATAGTGGTGACAATTTGCTAAGGAATTTTTTGCGGTTATTATTATCGCAAAAAATACAAGTTGTACTCGTATGTTTCAAAGGGTTGATTAAAATAACGCAACAATGGCCCACAAAATTAAAATATATATATTAGTTATGGATTTGTTTTTTTAATATTGCTAAGCATACTAAAAATTAAAATTCTATTGGGTTTTATCTTTAAAAAAACTGTAATAAATTTTCTGTATAAAAAATATTTTATCTACGAATCTTTTAAAACTATGTTGTACACGTATTTACATTCCTAATTTGTTTAATACAAATAAGTAAATATACAACGAGAAAATAAACAATTGTTTACATTTAATTGTTTAAAAATATTAAACAATTATTTGTTTAATATTGTTTACATTCATGGTAAGAGGAAACATGCAACATTAGGATCATATTGCTGTTTCTTAAAAACCATTGTCAATAACATGTTAGTATCAAATTATAAGATCATGTCTTTAATTTCATGGGAAGACATTCAATGCGTAGGTAGATACGTCATTTAAAAAAACCTTTTTTATATTTGTTCATAGATATGTGTTCTCTAAACTTAAGTGATTTAACATCATCGACAGGGACAGTCAGAAACAACAAAATGCCACTTCCACAATCCCGACATAGTTTCCTTCATATCCACAAATCTTTTCATACAGACTCTGCACTGCAGACCCCTTTAAATCAAGTAACAAACTAAATAACTAAAACGGACACGTTCTTGAAACAAAAACATAGTGTTTTCGATGTCCATAGCCAAAAAGCTTGTATAAAAATATTTATAGTTTTTATTTTTTATTTTATTATGGCTCGACATTTAATAGCCTGTTGTTACACTAAGGTACGGTCCATGAATAAAGGCGGGTGCTAATACAGTCAAATAACTACAACTAATACATTATGCCGGCCGTTGGAACCGGCAACTTTCAAACCGATCCCATAACGCGCTTATGCTCTATTGTCGCCGACTATCCCTGTTAGATTGGAAAGGTGATATGTGATCAAAAAAAATTTTAAATTTAAATATAACTCCAGACAAATTAAAATATGATTATTAAAATAAATAAATACTTTTAAACATTAAGAAGGTTTAAAGATACTAATAATGATGCATAGAGAATACGTTCGAAGTTCAAAGTTTTTACGTTCAAAGTTTCTAGATGTAATAAGCAATATTTACAAAAAGTTTAAAAACTTTAAATACTGTATTTACATGGAAACTTCTTACTCAACATTGTATTATCAACTTTGGATACGAAATTCAAAACTAAAATAATGTTTATATTAAATTCGGGGTTAAAGTTTTCCAAAGTATTCTTTGTTTAATAAATGTGACTTGACGATCGGGTGACAGTGCGATCGCGACGATCGAGACTTAGACAGGGACTTCCCATCCATACTCAATGCAATAAAAAACTTTAACCCCCCCTTAGCAATGGCAATCCTATCCTATTTACGCAAAGGTGCTTTTTCACCAAGGGAGGATCGTGAATTCGTGCGGACCTGGGCTAATATACTACTCAGTATTTCAGTATTAGTATTTAAATGTGTATTAATCATTTAAATACTACTCAGTCTACTAATTATTTAAATAATTGTCGTATTATCAAGAAACTGTTTTCTAGGGTAATCTAATTGAAAATAAACGGGTTGCCTCTTTTTTGTCAATTAGATCACTATAGATCTATTTAATATATATATATATATATATATATATATATATATATATATATATATATATATATATATATATATATATATATATATATATATGTTTTAATTTACATATTTGTCTTTACTTTACGTAAAGTAAAGACAACGTATCGTCTATTGTTTTTAATAAGGGCTGGGGGGGCCTTTGTAATCACGGGCCTGAAAAGCCCAAAAAGCCCTTAAGTAGAGCAATACTTACCGCCCATGTTTTTCGTGCTATGTACGTTTGTACGACAAGGACATTTAAAAAAAACGAATCGTTTATTTGACTGCCAATTTGGTCAACAGAATTCGGATGTATAACCTGATCTGTGTGGGAGTTACGGGATTCTAATTAGATTATAGTTATCTCGTTTCATTAATTGTTTTTATTATTTAAATTCGTCCCGTAATCGACTAAAGCAACCGTAAATTGAGTTTTTTTATTCGTCAGCGCTTTTGTCGACTACCTCATGATTACCATTAAGCAAGTTGGAGTCAGAGGTCTCGTTTCTAAATAAAAAAAGTTTAATCATAAAATCATAAGTAAAATTTATTTAACCGACCAAAACTTTGGTAAAAATCAATACTTACCTTCATATTCTTTTTATATAATTTTTGTATATAAAATATTTCAGTTTTTTTTACATTTCTATTCTAAGCTAATTTGCTTGTATCATAGATACAGGACAACCAAAGTACATATATCAAAGATACATTGTTTCCGGCAAGTGGTTTAGAACCCGTGCTCTCGGTTTGCGTAACCATTGCACTGCCACTACACCACGGTCGCCTCAATTTATATTCATTTCAAAATGATACATAAGATACCGCGATAATGCAATGGTCACGCAAACATAGAGCTGTGTTAAGATCGTGAAAAGTGAGGCATCATAGTGTCTGCATATTCTTAATGGAATGGGGGCGTGACAGTATGATCAATGTAGTCATCTAAAAAAGTAGTCAAACAACTCATAAAAAAGGCGTTTATCAAACTTAAAAAAGTCCCCATAAATTAATAACAGTCGTCATAGTGGCAATTTAACATAACCTGTACAATATAGTATAACGAAATTGATAAGTGAAGAGACAAAAAAGTAACACTGCAATACAAGGTAAAAAAACGCACTCTGACGTCAATAACACACTTATAAATGTGGCTAATCCTTAGGTAGATATAATTAGAGTGCGTTAAACCTATTCTATACTAAGCTACTAAAGTGCTTGTATAATATAAACAGGACGACCAAAATACATATACCAAAGATGCATTGGTAGCGGTGAGTGGTTTTGACAGTCGCCTAATAATTAAAGCGGTAAAATGACAAAACTGAAAAAGCACATTCGGCCGGCATTGTGAAAGCGACTTCATCAGCAGTAAACTGATTTGTTTTTTTTTTTTGGGTGCTGACACTCTTGAACTTTCTCTTGCATACTATCAGGCAATTCGACGTCAGATGTCGATGTCATGTCACAATGAAAAAACTTTGACATCTAATGTGTAAAGACCGTAAAGCTACTCAGACGGTTAAAAATGGCCAAAATTCAGTTGTGTCGGCATACTGCTAGATAGAATTACAATAGGTAAATCTTATATGTATATCTAGAAAAGATTTTGTTAATTAAAAAGTTATTAAAGGTATTTAAGTTTTACGGAACTCAGAAGCAATTTTAATTTTTCTATACTGTTTTCGATTCATAAACAGTGACTTGATTCTTTACGCAATTAATGAAATTTGTTATTGCCGAGAGTTTGTATTAAGGATTTCAAAGAACAACCACGAGAGTTATGCCAGGGCGCTCTATTGTCTACTGTTCATACATATGCTTTTGGGTCATACTTTAACACGCGCACTCTACTCATACACTTTAATAGCCACGCCCAAGACATGATCTTAGTGACGCAAATTTGCAAAAAATATACAATTTAATACATCCTATTGATTAGCATATATTAGTTCATAAACTAGAACACGACCATTTGTAAAATATAATCACAAACAGATACTAAAAAAAAACATTTATAAACTACAAAAATAATAAAAGAAATACGCATCATCAAAAACATCATGGTTTAGTAGACCTATCTCTGAATTTCTCATCAAATTTACAAAAAAAAGAATACCGTACGAAAACCACTCACAATAAACAAACGAAACAATAAAAAAGAGTAATCTTCTTTAATAAATCAAGTCAAATTGTCACGCCTTAATTCTCACAGGAATTGGCAGGCTGTTGGTAAAAAGTATGAATGTAAACACTGTCAATTATTATTTCATATAACTTATTATTCTACAAAATATAGTTTGCAGGCACTGTAAACATCGCCCTTTTATGTTTCTACATAATATACTAAGAAGCATTGTAACACTCTACAGTCCGTCCGTCCGATAGAAATTTGTTCCACTAACTTTTATTATAGACCGCTGACGCCAAGTTTATCAAGTTCGATCCCCTGATCAAATAACTGACGACATCGGCTTAAAGAGCTGTTAAAATTGGTCGGTTATTAGTAGAAATAGACCCCAGGAAAGCAAATATTGGATAAAAATATCGCATAAAAATAAAATTAGAATGCACCTGAAGTTGTTTTGTATTATGATGTTTTTTAACATAATTACTTTATTCTTTACAGAGTTGCGGTCCGTGTGTATGTAATTGGTGCGGTGGCGTGTGGTGTGTAAGATGCTCAAGACGCGTGGCCAGATGTGTGTGGTGCAGAGGACCATTAAAGTCACCAGTCACACCATGCTTGGCGCTGCAGAGGCTCATCAATGATCTTCTATTGCCATGTAGAAATTATAGGTAAAAATTATAATATTTACTCGGAATGTGGCCGTCGCTTATTGTTAAACTGAAGTGAGATCCATTAGTGTAGACGACTGTACCACGGACCTTCGTAGGAAACAGTCGTGTAATAATTTTACCAAAGAGTATCTTGTATCTTTGGTTATTTAAATTGAGAGTGGAGTCATTAAGCTTAATTGTCTCTGACTTTCCCTGTGAGAAAAGAAGCATTATGTCTCTGACTCTCCCTGTGAGATAAGAAGCGCTATGTCTCTGACTCTCCATGTGAGAAAAGAAGCGAAATGTATCTGACTCTCCCTGTGAGAAAAGAAGCGAAATATCTCTGACTCACCCAGTGAGAAAAAAAGCGTGATATTCTGACTCTTTCTATGAGAAAAGAATCGTAATTTGATTAGGTTTTATATTGCAGACTAGCGTTTGTTTTTAATCTCTTGCATACACTAACTTAAAAATAAATAGATTGAATAATTAAAGTATTCTGACATGTTTTTATATTCTACTATTCTCGCAAAATCCAAACCAATATAAATTCCAAAAATATATTAGGATATCTATAATAAATGTGAATACTACGAAACCCTTGAACCCCAATGAATTTTCTCAATAATATTCATTTTACGATATGTATTCCCAAATCCAATTACACATAAGAGTTTCTTTTACAATTTGTAACAGAGTAAAGCACCTCTCAAATGTGTAATGACATTATAAAATATTTAATTCTACTCATGTTGAAGTAAAGACAACCTTAAATGTACACAATAAGGTCGAAATTATTTTAAGCAAATATAAATACGAGTTGTGGACAACTCATTTCACCTGTCCACAATAACCATTAACTTTAATTCAATATTGAATAAATAAAGTCGACAATTCAATAAAAAATAATGTTGCATATAAATACGAATGGGTGTTAATAAATACTTGTACAAAGCACCCCGCCTGATGTTAAGCTGGTGTGTGTTCATGAAAATAGGCGACTGCTACTACAGTTAAAAAACTGCAAGTCGCAGTCGCAGTAGTGTTGGATTTTATTAGAATGTACCAAAGGACATTAGCTTTTAATTTTTTTACCCAATCTCTAATTTAGTAACCTTCTTTTATTATTAAGTTAAAACTTGTTAACAAACAAAAAGATTTGCAAATCTAATAAACATTAAATGGATTTTAAATACCTGCGCTAATGTATTTGCCTTTAGGAAACTTAAAATAATTAGATATTTCTTTCCATATAACACTAAAATTAAATTTTATATACGACCGTAAAATAACATTATTTTTATTTCTTGTTGCAGACGTGGCTGTACGGAATTCCTAACAGCAGACACCAGAGTTAAGCACGAAGAAGAATGCAAATTCGATCAGATCTCCTGTCCTATAGCAGCGAACTGTCCATCGATAGGCTTCGAAGAACTCTCAGAACATCTCCAATCACAACACAACATAATCGCTGTTTACTCACAAAAGATAAAAATCCTAATAGAAAATTTCCAAACCAAACTCAAGAAGACAGCCTGCTGTAGAACCAAATACAAGATAATACTACTCCACCATAAAAGCGCTTTTATTATCAAAGTGTGTATTTTCAATTATCACGTCAGAGTGGAGGTTATGCGAAGAAAGTTAGGTTATTCCTCCGACAGTAAGGAGCCTAAGAAAAGCGATTATTGCGCTTTAATTGAATTCCAAAGTAAAGCTTTGAGCACGAAATCCGCTGTTTTGATTGAAAATGAGAGTTATAGTAAAAAGGCTGAAGTACAATGGAGCGATGTCATTCTGAAGTCGGACAACGATGAGGCAATAACGATACATGTTAATATAGGAAAGTCGGATGTTATGAGTTGATAATTAATTGTATTTTGTTATGATCGGAGAACAATGATGGGTAGATAACAAAATAAGAAAAATGTTTTTACTTATAAGAGATGTTATGTAATTAATGTCATCAAATGTTTTGATTAGTTCTACTACCATTGTGTTGGTGACCTCAGGGAAAAGTTGTCTTATAAAACAACTTGTTCATTAGTTAGTTACTATACAGATATACTCGTATAGTGGCAGTGCAATGGTTACGCTAACCAAGAGCATGTATCTTTGATATATGTATTTTGGTTGTCTTGTTTCTATGATACAAGCACTTTAGTAGCTTTGTATAGAAACGTAAATAAATACAATATGTCTTATTTAGAAAAGTTAGTAAATAAACCAAAGCTATTAGAAATAATAGTTTAAGTAAATTATACCATCATTGTTACATGATCTTGACGATTTGTAAATAAAAGATATTAATTTAATTAAATTCATGAATTCGCCTATTTTGGCCAAATCTGACTGATTTAGGATAATTATATTAGATATAGTCACTAGTATGTAATCGTTTATAAATATAATATTATATTTTATAAACAATATTAGTTTTATTTATTCTACATTTTTTAAGACCTACAATATAATAATTATCTATAAATAGTTTAAGTCTTATAAACGATACTTTACGTCTTATTGCTGAATAGCAGTTAATGAAGATATCCATTCTTCTAAACAGATGTGAAACAAGTGTCAGTTTTTTCAGCATCTTGGATCTCCCCTCGCGTATCATCAGACAAGTGATGATTTTTATTTATTATTGTAACGCGATATACAATATGACAGCACCCCGCTTGATGTTAAGCTGAAGTGTGGTCCATAAATAGATGTCACTGCTACTACATATCAATAACTGTTAGTAGCAATCACATCCACTATGCCGGCCTATTTAGAACCGCCAACTTACAAGCTGATCCCGAAACTCGACCAAACCACTTCACGGTCTGTATACAGTCTGCGGGGTGCTGTCAAATGTCGAGTCATATTAAAAAAAATAAAAAAAAATTTTGGCTCGACATAAGACAGCACTCCGCCTGTGGTTAAGCTGGAATGCGGTCCATAAATGCAGTTGACTGCGACTACAGTTAAATAGCTCTTTAACTGCAGAATACTAGAATATGAAGCTGCGCAACGCAAACATAGTGAAAGGTGTACGCATAATATAAGTAGGTAAACTAGGAAATATATATTACATAATTTTATTTCTAGAATTTACTTAAAACCTAGATGAATACAAAATAGAATTTGTGGTTTATCATAATAGCATCTTATCTTTTTTATTATAAGTGTGGCTCGACATAGTTTTTTATAGTGTCGTGTCACAAATAAAAATATATCTGCTTTGACCTGCCTAATGGTAAACAAGAAGAGGTCCAAGAGTTACGGCGACTGAGAAAAAGACGAGTCTGTTCACGGTTACCTCAGTCGCCGTCACTATGTCGGCCAAAAAGCTTGCATATTACATTTACAGCATCCAGCCTGATGATGCTTATCTTCAGGCGAGTCGAGGTCAGATGTCGTGTCACAATAAAAAAGCTGGAGTGCAGTCCATGAATGGAGGCGAGTGCTATACAGTTATAACTGCATTAAGCAGTCGCATTCACTATGTCGGCCTAGTTGGAACTACCTTGGATCGGCAGACTTGGAACCACTGCTTACCACTCTTTGATAACCTGACTTATATCCCCACCTATTTTTTTAATTAACAAATATTTGTAAAATTAATTCCAATCATTGCTTCGACCGGGAATTCGACCAGGACTTTACGCATAACAAATTAGTGTGCTAACCAAGGCGCCACGTCTGTCGTCATGATCGATATTCAGAATGTCCTATGACAATTTTTATTTTTAAGGGTCATTCCACATAGGCGTGATCTCTTTTCGTAATCGCTTGGACTAAGGTATATGAACTAAAGTGACTTTCCACGCCAGGACAAGTTTGCTAACACGTGGTTACCAAAATGTAAATCAATGGTATTTTTTTTGTTTTTACCTAAGGGTAGTACAATTCTTTTAGTGTACAAACCCTAAAGTGACTCAGTCGCTTTTTTACATTTCTATCTTAGGGTACTAAAGTGCTTATTCATAGAAACAAGACGACCAAAGTACATATTTTAAAGACACATTAAAATAAATGTTGATATTATGATTTTACTAACATTTTCAAGTTCGCAAAGTCTACATTAGTGACGGTGACCGAGACCTGCATGACCTCAAAATGACCGTGATATTTGTTGCTTAACGCTACACGAGTAGAAGTCCGCATGTCGATCATGAATTAACAACAACAACAACAAAGGGATATATTTCATGGCTATAGAAAATAATGACATCCTAATGGAATATCTGATATTAATGTCCTTGTCAATGGACTAATATTCAAGGTCTGGGTCGATGGATAGCGTGTTGTTGATGTTCTGATTGCTAAGAACCTGTTTGATATTGAAAATTTGACCCGCAAGACCTAAAAATTATTACAGGCTAATGCTGAGCTTTTATTCTATATAAAAACTGTAGTTCATGTTTATTAATGTATTAAATTCAATACCTATTTATTTAAAAAAACTATTCTAGTTTTTTTTTAATCATTTTTTTTTATTTTTTTTATTGTGACTCGACATATGACAGCACCCCGCTTGATGTTAAGCCAAAGTGTGGTCCATGAATGAATGTCACTGCTACTACAATTCAATAACAAAATGGTGGTCATGGTCATTCTCTTTCATTTAACATTAGCTATAATAAGTTATACAATAAATGTGAAACTTAGCTAGAATATTACATTTATTGAGAGGTCATTATGTCATAATGACGCATAATGATGCCTCTTCGCGCTGCACTTAAAAGATTAATGGACAGAATGAATATTTTAATAGATTTTTAGTACACTGCTTAAAAATAGGGGTCCGCAGTGCTTCTAGCCATAACATTAGGTGAAGAGAATTGTGGATGCGATATATTGAGAAAGGTCAATAATTCAAGTTCCAATTGGGAATGCAAGTTACAGACACGCAATTGCGTTATTGGTGGTAATGAATGATGAAAATGTCAATTAATTTAGAATGGCAATTTTAGTAAAATATGAGTCTACGACCTTTTATATTTTTCTTTCTATTTTCACAGCTAATTGGAACACCTTTCCCATTAACATTACTAAAATTATTTACTTAAGTTCATAATGTACTTTATTGTTATTTGGGACTTAACTAAATTATTATAAATAAAATATAAGGCGACCGTAGTTTAGTATTAGTGCAACACTGGTCACGCAAGCCCTTTTTATTGTGAATCGTCATCTGACCTCGACATCTTGCCTCATAGTAAATTGACAATTCTCTTCATACAAGCTCTATGGTTATAGGCACTAGGCAAGCTAGCTTTATTTTTTTTTTATTGTGACTCGACATCTGACAGCATACCGCTTGATGTTAAGCCGAAATATGGTCCATGAATGAATGTCACTGCTACTACAATTCAATAAATGTGAGTAGCAATCACATCCACTATGCCGGCCTAGTTTTTTGATGTTTAAAAAATCAATAAACATAAAATAAGATAGACGTTCCAAAAAGTGGAGATCAGGTGACTTTGTATATGGGTGTTAGTAGCTTAGTATAAAAAATAGTGAGCTAGATAAACTTATAAGTCGAGGTTTATTTATTATAAAAGATGTCCCTAGACAATCTTTCATCATGTATTATATGAAAATAACATTAAGTAGTTATTACATGAACCTAGGAGGCTGTGAATCACGTGAAAAATATATAGGTAACTTAGCTGTACAATTTAAAAGGAACTTGTTACGCTAACACAGAAACGTGACAAAAGAAATAACATTGAACTTGTTTACGATATTTTGAAAAGTCTAATAAATAAAATACCGTTTTTGTGAGCAACCGTTTAGCCTAAATACAAGACGACCTAAACTATAAACATTATATACATTGAAGCTTATGTGATAAAACTAAAGACAAAGAAAAAAGTAAATGATCTATACATAAATTAATGGAAATATCAATAATTTTTTGATGATAAGCAAGATTACAGTCCATTAATGTAGGCAACTGCTATTGCAGTAAAATAGCTTGAAGTAGCAGTCGCATTCAGTATGCCGGCTTAGTTGGAACCGGCAACAAACAAGCTGAACCCGAAACAGCACTTTAAATTATATGGCAGCTACCTCGGACAAAGAATAAGTCTAGCTATTCAAAGGGGGAACGCTGCCAGTATCTTCGAAACCTTGCCTAAAGGGACTCCTTTTAATAATGTATTTTAGTTAATATTTTAAGGTTTTTAGTATTAGCAGAATAGAGGTGTAATTAGTACATTTTACATTACATTGATAATTGTATGTTACCTTGTTAAATAATATTAATTATAAAATTATATATAGTACAATTGAAAGTGGTGGTACTATCCCGGGTCTCAGACGGGCAAATGACCACTAATTGTCTGCCTACCACTCTTGAACATTGACTGAAATTCATACCTTATTCCCAATTAGCTACCCATTATGGTAAAATGGGTAGTTAAACATGTGAAGGCTTGATAATTAAATCACATCGAATTTATATCAAATTTCACGTAAAAATGTATTTTGTATCAAATTTTGTCAATATATGCCAAGGGCACGCCGAATTTCAAATAGGACCTTATTTTATGCGTCATTCAGCAACTCATTTAACAATATACAACAGTAAGCAGTGTCAAACAAAACATGTGATCTGCCTAAATGAGAGAGCCAAGAGCGCCGACGACTAAAAAACTCGACTCAGTTTATGGTTGCCTCACTTATGACCGTCACTTTGCTGGTCTGAGTGATTTTACATATGTCATATAAATATTTTTACCTAATAGTGCAAAAACTGCCATTTATGAATGCTGACGATTAGTTAATTAACTTCAAACCATAGTTCAATCCGTTTTCATATCTAAACTTGCTTCTAATAAAACTTGCTTCAAAATAAATGCGATAGTAAGCCGCATAAAATTTGTTTAATTCATTAATCAATGTTCGCGCAAAATCTAAGAAAATACTAAATAGGGATTGTTTGAAAAGTTAGAATAAGGGAAATAAGAGAGTTATAAGAGTCTATTCCAGTGGAAATTAAAGCGTGACATATTGAAAAACAAAAAGGAGTAATGTATAGTGATATTATCGCGACAGTCGTGAAAACCAATTTAGTACAATTAGCGTGTAGTTGTAATGTCCTGACACAAAATATTTCACAAACTGAAAAACGTAACTTTCCATAACTGTTAACTTTCAGTTTTGTTTATCTAGTTTGAGGAACACGGATTCGTTTTCAGGCCTGTGTTACTGATCCTAATAACTGTGTATCCATTTAAACCTGCGTCATTTTGTTAATCAAGTTTAGTTTGTGAAGTAAAGATACGAAAAATAAAAATTCTGAAGATTTTTTTCAGTACTTACTTGCAGTGGTTACTCACACTCTCAGGTATACTTCCGAAGCACAGCGTGAGTCACGCCGCAACATTAAAATGTTAGAACACTATCCTATTTCAGTCTACGATTGCTTTGAAAGTCCATGATGTCGAGTCACGATAATAATAATAATAAAATAGGCATCCAAAAGATTTTTTTTGACGAAAAGGGCTATTCGAAATAAATGATTTGACTTAGATATTCTAATTATGAATTTAAATAGCGTAAGATTTAAATCTCTCGCTTCCCCGTTGATTTATGATCCCCGTTTAGATATTTTTGATTTCTTTTTATATTGAAAATCAAGACCGCACGCCTTTTAATAGTGGAAGCAAAAGTCATTTCCACTATGCTGGTCTAGCTGAATTCCAGCAACTTTCAAGCGTACTATGTACTTACAAGTACTTATCTGAGAAATAAAATAATAACTTTCATCACACGTAAAACTTCAACTGGAAGAGATTAAAACTTTGTTTCGACTTTTGCTTAGACTTATACTAATGCATGTTTGAGGTAAGTTTTTACTTATTGTGTACTTTGCGTGTAGTAAGATTGATACTACCAAGGCAAGTGGTAAGATTCACTAAATTATTTTTTACCATTAGAAAAACAAAATATTATATAGTAATAGATAAGGTCGCCTTTTACGTCACTAATAAACTTATATTTGAGTTTTATTTAACTTTATGGTGTTGCTCAATTAAAAATTAAATACTCGTAAATAAAACCCAAAAATTTGGGCATTCCTTCATCTACTTTTTTCTTTAAACGCATGAGGAGGCACACATGTTTTACCGGACTGCTGCCTCCAACCTATTCTGAATAAGCGCTCTTCTATGCTCATAGGCCATAATATCATATTGTTTATACCAAATACTAAAAAGAATAAATGTTATTTGACTTTGACACAATATCTAACCTTCTTTAAAAATAAAAATCCAATTTGTAATTTTGTCTGGACCTCAGTAGTTTAGTGGACTATACTTTAAGGATTGGCTATATCATCATTATCACAAGGGTGGGCAGAGTAAATAATTCAGCTAAATATTATTAAAAACCCAAAAGTAACGTATCGAGATTTTTAGATACTTTTCAATAACACATATCCAAATATTAAAACTATTATATTTTCCATTTGTGTGCTCGATAAATATTTAAATTGCCTAAAACAAATAATCATAACATAACGAGAGGTCTTTGTTATTTGAAAGGCATACTTCCGACGCAAGCGTGAATAACAACACTGCGTCGCTGAAAAGTCTGAAAAGATAGGGACGCCACTCGAATCCAGTCTACGCTTGCTTCGAAACTCCACCTTAACGATAACATAACATAAAACAGCGACACATCGTTAAAATAACATTTATATTTGAAAACGTTATTTTTGGAAATAATTATTGATATTTATGGTAATGGACACTATGCCTAGTGCCCATTACCATAGAGCTTGTATGAAGAGAATTGTATAATAAATGTGAAGGGAGCGAGGGAGTTGAGTCAGAATTGTGGCAAGTGGCACTCCATTGTCTCTGCCTATCCCTGTGGGAGGAAGGCGTGACAATTTGATTATTGTTATTTGTGAAGAAATGTTTATTCTAATGCCATGGTTAATCTAAAGTTGTCAATGTTTCTATATATACTCGTATAAGATTTAAGTTTAGATTAGTACCTACGTATTAAATTAACTTAAACACTCATGCTTGTGTTTTTAAAAGGATAGGCAGAGAATTCGATTTAGTAATCACTTTGCACCTTCATGCATTCTTATTAGACATATAAATTTTGTTTTATATGTCTAAAAAACAACGTGAAATATACTAATTTATACAACAACGTATTTACAATTGCTATACGAGAATTTACAATACGCTTTGATCTATTATATTTTTACAAGGATAAAAGATTATAAAATTGCCTAACTTTGATGCTTTCCCATGATATTTAAAAAAAGGCACAAAATACATTATTTACAAAATTATAATGTTGCCCCGGGTTATCTTTTTGCGTTGGATTTTGGACGTCACATTATGAAGGGAATAACAATTATTTTGTTTATAATAATTTCTGTGTTAAAAGAAGTTATTAATAATTTTGGGATATGTCCTAGGTACCTATGACATATCCTAGGTAGATATGTCATAGGTTAGGGAATAACACTACAAGAAACACTACCTATTAGTAGATTTGCTAAGGTTTGTAACACCTATCAACGAAGGACCTTAACTTACAGATGGACTAAGGACCTTTTGAAAGTAGCAGGAAACCGCTGGATGCAGGCCGTTTCCGACAACCGACTGTGGGGATCTGACCTCGACTGAACGGTAAACAAAGGGAGGTCCAAAACCGTCTCATCTTACAGTTGCCTCAGTCCCGTCACTATGCCGGCCGGAACGACTAATGGACTAACATGACGATAGCAACAGTATTCAGTATTCATTCGCATTCAGAAAACAATAGTTAATTATAACATCTATTTAATCTATAATCAAATAGTTAAAGGTGGCATTGGTACAATATTTGGTTAGATTAGGTTTTTTTTTTTATTGTGACTCGACATTTGACATCGACCTGCCTGATGATAAGCAAGAGGAGATCCAAAAGTGCAGACGATTGAGACAACCGAGTTTGTTCACGGCTGTCTCAGCCGCCGTCACTATGCCGGCCAAAGGTGCTTCTTCACACCTTTTCTTCAAAAAAAAAGATTAGGTACTGAGGAAAGTGAGCGTTGACGTGATCGCAAGCTTTAAATGCATTCCTTTCCTGCATGCCACCTGGACCTGGCATCCGCATCCATGTACTGTTGCAAAGAGTGCTTCTATCACTTTTACTCATTATACTTACGTTATTATACCTAATTTTATTTTTATTTATTTAATTTTCACAGTACGTTAAAATTGCTTATGTAAATATTCATAACATGTACGTATGTGTAAAAAATGGATGTGGATATGAAGTAAGCATAAGTGTCTGTCTATCCCTGCCTACTACTGTTCGTGACTAACTCTCTAATTTACTTGTAAATAGAAACAAATTTTCAATAAACTACTTTCCTTAACTGTTCTTAACTGTGACACTAACATCTCCACAAAGCCACCTAAATTCTAGTTTATACCGCAGGAAAAGAAAATGCATTTTGTCTCTGCACTTTATCCGATTAAGTTCAAGAAACATATTTCTTACTTTTTGTTTAAATTGCATCAACTGTGCTTGGTATATATCCCGGCAGAGCTGTGCAGTATAAGGATCGGCAGATTATCAAAAAAAACTGGACTACTGCAGTGGGTGCAAGTCTGCCTATCTAAACGATTGTGCACATAATTAATAATATTTTAAATTATATACACATTATGTAAAAGTAAGTATAGTAGGGGAACGAGTTAAAGGAACGTGCGAGGAATGCAGTTGTGACGTCATGGTCACGTGTCTATTATGAATAGTGAAGTAACATGCAAAATGTCGATAACAATAAACACACACTTTACTTAAAATCGAAAATAGATTTAGTTATTAAAAATTATAAATGTGTATTAAATTGAAGTATAAACATTAGACAGCAACAATTTTTAATGATTTAAATATTTATTTAATTTTGAGAATAGTGACTGCATATTTTTTTTCTTTTTCACACATTTTAATTACGTTTCTAATAATGGTTCTAGCCTGAATACGGATGACGACTCTCTTTTATTCCAAAAACTAACTAAATTTTCAATAATCAAACAAAGAAAATATGGACACGTTTTTATCGATATTAAATGACATCGCCGAGCTATGAGCGTCACTAAAAGCGGCCACTAAGATACGGGTGGTGGTCGTCTCACGCCCCACCGCACCTCAGCCCCCGAATTCATTTAACTCGTTCCCCAACTATAGTTAACAAAACTATGCGAGCGCACTTTTTATCTGCCGGGTTCTATATGCTATTGTAGGTTTGACATATGTTACCTCCTCTATCTAAATGATCTTATATTTTATTGAGACGCACATCTGACCTCGTCTGAAGGTAAGCAAGGGGAGGTCAAAGGGCCGCCGACGACTTATTAAACCGTTTCAGTTTGCGGTTGCCTCAGTTGCCGTCACTATCTACTTATATCGCCTAAATTCTATGATACAATCAAGTTTAGTAGCGTAGTAAGTAAATTTAAAACACTATAGGTACCAAATGCCTTCTAGAAAATTTTTAGCATTCCCTAATGGCGCAGCACTCTGTTGATGAATTTTTAATACCACTTATGTGTATCCTAAGCAAATAGAATAAACTCCTAAACTTAATAATAACTCCTAAACTCCTAATAACTATATATTTCTCTCACTCTATCTCACTGTCTCTGCTTTTCGCTGCCTCAATGTTGAGGATCGTTTCAAAGGCTTTCTCTGTCAACCACGGTTTTTGGCTTCGTATAAAGCAATGTGCATCGACATCTGATCGTGGTCAGAAGTCGGCCTAGCGCCTCCAACTTTTCCGCGTTCCGACTTTTTTTAGATGCTTTTAACATCTTTGACGACAGGCGTGGACGAACGGTTTAGCGACTGGTTTGTTGCGCGTAAAGTCCCGGGTTCGATCACCGGTCAGAGCAAATATTTGTTTCATAGCTTTTATTTGTAATATTTAATAATATTAAATATTACAAATATTTGTTAATAAAAAAAAGAGATGGATATTTGCTTCGGGTCTGGTTATCAAAGAGTGGTAGGCAGTGGTACCCAGTCTGCCGATCCGGGGTAGTACCACCACTTACAAGTATACAGACCGTGAAGTGATTTGGTCACGTTCGGGATCAGCTTGTAAGTTGCCGGTTCCATATAGGCCGGCATAGTGGATGTGATTGCTACTCACAGTTATTGAATTGTAGTAGCAGTGACATTCATTCATGGACCACACTTTGGCTTAACATCAAGCGAGGTGCTGTCATATGTCGAGTCACAATAAAAAAAAACTGAAACAAGTTAAGTTTAGAGTCATGTTTTGAGGATATAGAGAATTAAATAATTATAGTTCTATTATATATTACTATGATTGTATGTAGAAGTAATCATTATTTTGTATACTACGACTTATTTCATTATTTAAGTATATATAAGGTGAAGTTGTAGCTAGTTAACAATGATTTAAAATACAACATCGACCTAACATTTAAATATTCATATTCACATATTAATATTGTAAATTGCATGTACACACATTATTTATAATCACACGAGTATATACTAAGTTGGATTATTGACAAGTAAGTAATCATTTTAAATGTCATCTACCAATTCTGCGTCAGATACCACGCAGCCTTTATTATGGAATATGTACGAGTAATATGGCAATTACCTACTTTCTTTAGATACTTGAAAAGTGGTCGTAAATGTGCTATACTTACTTATACCAGTTACATAGTTACGTCATCTCTGTCTCTCTATAACAGCAAACATAAAATGGACGACAACTATTTCATTCCACGTTAATCAATGTTACTGCAAGTGGCATCAAAATACTTCTTCAAGTTTGAGCACTCGCTTTCGAAGCTAAACATGGTATCCCGGCAGATAAAAAGAGCGCCGACTTTAAAGCTGGACGACTGTGGTAAAAGCAAGTCCGCTTATCTATTCTGTCGTGCCCATAATTAATAAAATTCTAAATTTTATACACATTCGAAATACGAATAGTAAGAAGGTAACAAAACAATTTACTGCGCAGCTTGGATGCTAGCGCTCTTTTTATCTGCCGGCATCCATATACTCGAAGCTGATTCCAAAATGCTATTGGGCATAATACATGTTATACATTAATGAATTAAACAAATTTCATGCGGCTTACTATCGCGTTTATTTTGATTTTACATTTTATTATTATTTCGCGTTTCGAGAGCTTTGCATTCATCTTCGAAATAATAAAAAAATATAAAATTAAAAACCAAAATAAACGCGATAGTAAGCCGCATAAAATTTGTTTAATTCATTAATCAATGTTCGTGTAATATCTAAGAAAATACCATGTTATACGGCTTAATTAAATGACTCACCTCAGCGGCAATATAGGCAGGTATGACAGATAGTAACAGGCGTTCCTGCTGTTCCCTTTCACACTCCAACTTGACACGCTGCTCCAGGCATGTCCTCGTGCCGGCGAATGTGTTCCTGTGCGCCCTTTCCGTCAAAGCCCTGTAGTAGAGACCGACCCCACTGGCTGATGCAAGCAACGCAAGTTCACATATAAGCTGCAACAAAATTAAATGTGTTACAGACTTTAATTGCTGGTGTATAAGGTTTATTATAGGATAAGAATTAGTTTTAATAATACTTAAAATTTGATATATAACGAAAAATATTTAAAAAATAGGTATTTATAATGCAGTTTTATCTATTCCTAAAACGGTAAAATTATCCAAACGCTCAGATCGATTCAACTCTGTTCCTAGCAAGACAATCTTCTTTAGTACTTCTACGACTAGTAGACAATCTTCATAAAACTACAAAATTTACTGTCTGGGTACTAGTGTCTAGCTTTCACACCTAGACAGTAAATTTTATTAGAATATAAAAAAAATAAAACAATGGTTTAAAATTATGAAAAGCTTAATAATAAATATTTAAAACTAAAAGTATAAAAAAGAAAAATGCATTTACGAGTAGAACAATGAACCTTAATTTGTCCCACGTGTGTAATTTGAACTGAAAAAGTTATTTCGCTTTTTTTGTTTAGTACTTTTTCATACAAAGCCACTTGTTAGCTTCTATGATACAGCTTTTAGTATTCTAGGTGTGTTGTCTTTTAAGTTTTTTACGTTAATATAAATAATTAACGAGTATATTGTTATCAAATGTGTTGCTATTGCTATTAAACTTAGTTTTTTTTCTAGTATACAATATTATAATGTAAAACATTGTTATCGTCGTTCTTATAAAAGTCCCTAAAATATGTACATTAAAGAGATGCGCCTGAATATAAAACAGACAAATAAAAAGTAATAATTGTAATTGCTATCTCAAAAGTTCAGGCGCTCAAAACAATAAAGGTTGAGAACATCTCTTCTGCTATTGAAACAAAAGCCTTTAGACTATTTCAGTGCATTCAAATGAAAAGTCCTTCTCGTGATATCTTTTTACTAACAAAAAATGTCTATCTTATTTTGTTATTTTACACAAACCTCTTCATGTCCCGATACTTATGATTATCTTGAATTGTGAGTTTAATTTATTAATTTATTTCTTGTTGTTAATTATTTAGTAACTCTGTAGTCATAATAATTTGCGTTAATTTATCTGTCAAAGCAATTTATTTAATTGCTAATATGTCGAAAGATCTATTTTATTATAAAAATGTGTACGTATATAGTTTCAGTCAAAAAGAAGATAAGTATAGAATTTAATATTCATAAAAGTACCATTAGGACAATCAATCAATCAATTTGTCCCGCCCTTTTCCTAGGGATAGGCAGAGACAATAAAGTGCCACTTGGTACTTATATAATATAAATATCAATAACTATTTTAGATAATAGATAATAACTATTAAGATAAATTAATATTAAGCTAAATTACTTACTTGTTGATAAAATAGTTTTTGTTCTTCATCTGGTCCAATACCCAGAGCTAAGCCAAAGTAAGCTAAGGTCAAGGCAGCAGCTAGGCCAAGGGAAATAGATCTCGCTACAGGCATCATTGTGTGGACCATCTATTGAAACAATTATTAATATTAACAAAATGATTTTTTTAAATATATAATGACGTGAAAACCACTGAGCTTCGGTTTGTAGAAACATCAAGATGAACCAAATGGCTGGTGGATAACAAACTGTTCGCTACTTGGTAAGATCTATGTTGGATTTACGTTCTTGGCATTTGTTAAATATTTAATGAATAACAACCCTCAGCTAGCTGTGAGAAGACTATTCACTACTGCTATTAGCAGAGATCTAAGCTAGCAGCAGCCGTATCCACTATGCCGGTCTACTATGGTGGCTTAAATGATCCAGGTTTATTCGAGGAATAAATAAATAATAAAAAATATGTTAAAAATATTTGCTTCAGGTTCTAATGATTGTCCTTGTCCTGTATCCCTAGTACAGAATATACTAGTTTATTATTAATAGTTTGCTATATTTAAGGAACTATTTTTTATTAAGACCGCGTTCTCACGAGGCGATTTGAGTTGATCAACTGCGAAATCGTTCGAGATTTGAACCGTCTGAACAGACTTTCAACCAAATTGAAGCAATTAATACATATAATTTTTGTTAAACGACAAATATTGATCAACTGAAATCGCCCGGTGAGAACGCGGTATAAGACGCAACATCTGACCACGTCCCGCCTGCTGGTAAGCAAGAGGAGGCCCAAGAGCGCCGACGATTAAACAAACCGTCTCATCTTACAGTTACCTCAGTCGCCGTCATGATGCCGGCCAGGCCAGAGGTGCTTTTTCACGCTGCATATAGCAGACCAAGAGGTTATCGATGGTTCTACAAGAAACGAAGCGCCGAACCTTTTAGTTCGACTAATAAAATTTGGCCAACAGAATGCGGACGCTAATTAGATGCTCAATTTAATTTAACCCCCTGTATAGGTAAAGCAAAATATTTTTATTCACATAAAAGTAGATAAAATGTAAACATTGTGTATCTACGGTGTCCTAATTAGGGGATAAGGAAATTCAATGTATTTTTAGGGGCTGCTAAGGATCAAGGGTAAATGTTACAAGGGATAAATGTACGAAGAAAATTGTTCTTGTTGAATTATTTTATATAATAAATAATTTTGTTTCTTTTACTTTTTTACTCTTTACTACTACTCTTTTACTAAGGACTTTTCAATTAACTTTAACTTTCAATTCCTTTTTTATTACTTAATTAAATCACTACGTCAAAAAAGTTATTTCAATAGGAAGGATAAAATTGTTTCCAATGTTTCGCCATTACAGTTTTGACATCAATTTCGACTCGAACCACTTTTAATCGCCGTGAGTTTGATACGTCCAATTTATTGTTGGTACGTAGATGGAGAGAAGCGCATTAATATCAATGCTTGTAATACCATAAAAATATAATGTAAAACATGCTCAAAGATATTTCCTGAGTAGAATAAGTACTTGCTTTTAGCACGTTAGGAAACTGGAACAAAATACTTAAACAAATGGTTTTTCGTAAGTTTACAAATGCCTTTTAATTGTCAAAATAAATAATATACTAAAGATTGAAGCGTATTTTGTGAAAATGACCGAAAAGATAAGAATAGCCAAACTAAATAAAAATAGTATTCCCAAGTCCTACAGTCAAAACTATAAAACACGATAAATAAACTTTTTAAACACTTAATAGAATAAACCAAACTTTATGTGTTAAGTGCCTATTAAGCTATGGCTTTATTGTATTCATTAGTTAGAGATAGTATTCCTTGAAAGCCTTTAATTGATAGCCAAGATACACTCAAACACTTAAGCTAAAACCCTAGGGTATATGTACTAGTGCATTAACCATAATCCAATCAGATTCGCTATATGTCTTGAAAGTGGTTATTACTGGATATCTTTGTGGTATCAAATCTAATCCCGGTCATAAAACCAGTTCCAATCTTGATAATGGATCTACAGTATTGGTTTTATTAGATATGTTTATGTGTCCACAAAGAAAAACCAATAATTCATTGTAAATCCCTATCTAAATCTCAATTAAAATATTCTTTCAATCCAAATCATAAGAATTGTGAATGTGAAGAAAGCGAGGGAATTGTGACAGGATTGTAGAAAGTGGCGCTCCATTCTCAACTAATTAATAATATCACCTATTTTTAAAATAAAAATGTTACATAGAAATATATCCAAAATGAAGCTTTGGATACTTACAAATTTATATCGTATAAGTCACCGTGCCTGACTTTTTTTCAAATGAAATGGTAAAGGACACGAGGGAAGTAATAAAGAGTGCTTTTGTGAACTCACTGCAATGCTCACGATTCAGCTATGGCATTTTAAAATCAACAAATTCCATTTAACAAAAGATAGCATACTTTTATTGACAATACGATCTATTTATATTTATTTTTCATACTACCAATATTTTCATTATTATATAAACTAACAATTAACTTTTAATTTCAATTAAATTGTCACGTTTTTTTTCCACAGTGATAGGCAGAGACAATGGAGCGCCATTAAAAATTACCATATGCCCTAACCATCAAACCATTACTTTGTCAATCCTTGTCGCTACATCTATCAATATCGATAGATTAAAGTTTATTAGGATAGGCTGTGTGCCGTCAATTTCAGAGCAACGATATGTTAAACGATATGTACTACTTGTTTTTTTTACTATCAATCAAGAGTCATAGAAAAAAGTTAATTAATTTCTAACATCTGCATTTGAACTTTGCGATTGAGAGGTTTGTAATTAATTACACATTTTGTTTTATTTTTGTGTATTACATTAATTTGATATCGTACTTTTAACCTTTCTTTTGATAAAAATACACGAAAAAATGGATTAATTTATTTAAATTCTTGTTTCAAAAATATTAAGAGATCAAAGTTAATCCTAGCGCTGAGAATTGTGAATTATGAAAATTTAACAACCGAAAAGGTGTGGATTATATCATGTCAGTCATTAGTCGTCCACTGATAGACATAGAGGGCCATGCAATCTTCACAGTGGCCGACCTGCTGGAAGCGAACGACATCCTGCAATCTATGATAGGTTTTAAAAGCGGACTGCGAACTACTGCTCTTTAAAGAACGCTTAGACTATACATAAGTAAAACGAACTTACCAAAATCAAAGCGAAGAGTGGTAATGGCGCATGATGTGTCGCTAATAAGGTGCCAATGCCAAGACTTAAAGTGACCAATATAGATCCAGCTAGCGCCAAAGCTTCCCATTCCGGTGCAGCAGGTAGTAAAGCCACAGACAGGACAGCACCAAGTATTAAACTTATAACTGATAAAGAGCTTATTACTTTTATCTGAGATGATAAGTCCTGAAAAGAAAGTTAATTTTTTATAGACACTTTTGTGATAATAAGATACTTATACCTACTTTAAACAATACTTATAATAATAAATTAATAACGAAATATACCTATAAAAATCAATGGTATTTCGAGTTGTAGATAGGTCTTTTTTACGGAGATCATGTAGGCGGTATTTAAACTACTTGAAATGCAACAAGTAATGCCAAAAAAAAACGAAGCGCCACTTTCCACGATTATGTCATAGCTCTTAAAAATATAAAACTATATTGTTTGAAAATCACGTTCACATATTTGACTGTAACATAGGCTGTGACAGGAAATTATTCAAACGGTAGAGTTTTACAGTTCGACGAACATACAAAGAAATAAAGAGCCATCAAATTTCTATTCCTAAAACTATTTCATGGACCTTCTCTATCATCAGTCAAAAAGAGGTCACGTGTCACTTGTCACGTATATTCTGTGTATTTATATTGATTTTCGAATCAATGCAACGTAGGGTAGTGTGATCTAGTGGATCTCACAAACCACAAAAGAAATGGATCTGCTGAATTTACCTACAAAATAAAGTTAAATAATGATTCTTCAATTTTAAAAAATATGGAAATAATTTATCTTCATTCAACGTCTTATTTCACGCTATTCTTCCCACAGGAATTAGCAGCGACAATGGATGGTTATTTAGTAATAACTTGACACATCATTTTAGGTGCCATATCATTACGTAATGTACAGTAAAAAGAAGCATATTTTAGTAAACTTAAAGTTGAATTTGTTTTAATAAAGTCCTGTGTGTAATTTATAAGGAAGCATACTTATTAGGTATGTCGGCAACCGGGGACAATAAAAATCATACCGAATCTACAATGCTATGGCATAATTATACCTTGGCATACATAAATAAATAGTGAATTGAGGATGCAAATGCTACTTGCAGTTATTTAATTCCGTAACAGTTTAGGCCACAATATAAAAAAATCATGCTTTAGAATTTTGTGAACACAGACGTTCTAATGATATTATAAGACGATTTTAAGTACAATCGTGTGACATAGTTATGAAAATACTATAATAGTGTTCGGCAACGTTCTCAAACGTTTTTTAAAGCGCGGTGAGATTCTGTTAATGAATTTAAGGAATGATGTCACATGGACGCATCCTTAATATTTAACAATATGTGAACAACATGAATAGGAAGATTTAATACTTATCGTCAAGCAAAACGTCAAAGCAAACGTCTCAGTGAGGAATCGACGCAAGAACTTAAGAAGTATTATATAGATTGAACCGCAGTGCAAGAAGAAACTCAATCATGAAAGCACGTGAAACTATAAAATTGGATTACTTTCATACATAAACTAAAAGCTAACTATTTTGTAAGCAGTACCTACATAGAAGAGGTACTGTGCACATTTCTTCTAAATTAATAATTCAGTAAGAGTTACCACTCGCATTTCCCTTGTTGATCCCAACACGTATTTAATATACTCGGTAGGCTAAAGTACTTTCCTTTACATTCACATCCCTATATTAAATCTTACTCGAGTAAAGATTTTTGCACGTAATTCCTAATAAAACCTTTTTGAAGGTGTATTATTTGTCTTCCATAAAAAAGATGACAAATTGTCACTACCTAAGAATCAATAAATTCAGATATTTACGTACTGTAAAAAAATCCAAGCCAGAAAAGCATAGTACGAGGTAAGAGGTGTCCCACTATCCATTATTTGTTACATTTGCAGATGTCAGTGCAAATGTAACAAATAGTTTGCAGTCTAACCAAAAGAGATCGATTTCATTTTCTGTTCTGTTACCAACAGAACAGAGAAACTTAACTTTGAAATAAGAACCGATATACATATTTACTGTTGTATGAAGTGTGTAGTTTTTTTTTTGACAATACAGATAGTTATAAAAATAGAGTTAAATATATAATAATAAACTATGTTTTATTATTATATATTACTAAGCTATTAAAGCGTTTGTGTCATAAGCACCAGGCAACCGAAATACTATAAGTATCGTTATTAAAACGCACGCCTTTGATTTACGAGCCCATTTCACTACTAGACCACGTCGGACCACTGACAGCCCAATAACTATGATCCAAGTATGGGAATTATGGTTCTTCTGCAGAAAATCTTAGAGAAAATTCTACACGCAAATCAGGGACATTCTTCGAGGGAAATAGGTCCGCAGTGCCCATAGAGTAAAGTTAAAAGTGGCGCTTGATTATCTTTGCATATTCCTGTCAAAATGAAGGATCAGTCGAAATGAAACAGTCAGTTTGATTTCTTCATTGATTTATTATTATAGTGATACTTACATCGGAATGCAGAACACTGACAGCGCATATGAGTATAAGACAGCAGAGTAGTGTTATGCACAGTGCTGACACGAAGAGTGCATGTTTCAATCTGACGCAATATCTCCGATATAAAGCCTCCAGTTCCATTCCATCTTCCTCTGAAACCAATAAAAAATAATATAATTATTTTCTTTAAATACCATAACCTTTCGGTCGGTATTGACCTTAAACTGAATCAGCTTTTTCAAGTTGTCAGCGCTCTTAAGGCAAAGTACATTCGTCACATTTTTGTATTATTGCTGTTTATCATTTTTAAAGAAGTAACAACAGAAACGCAAAGGTATTGAATAAAAATGTATTCAAAATGTTCAGACAGAATTTATTTACAAGAATTCTATGCATAAGGCTATGCAGAGACGACGGAGCACCACTTTTCACCATCCTAACAGAAATTTTGCCATTTAAATCTAAATTCTTCTCATCATAATTCTCTTTTACACAAATCTGATAAGGGTGTAAGATAACCGTGATTAACATTATGAATGCAACTCCAATCAAAGTAAAGCACTAAATGTCATCATAGCTAAGACCGAAAGCTATAATTCAAAAGCTATCTAAACTTCTCGTTCGACACAGACTTCGTGATTACTATAATAATGTATTAGCTTCACACGAGCTAAGCTATTAGAATTTTGTTATAGTATTAACAAAATAAAAATGGTGTCATGCTGCTCATTAGTTGATTATTTTGATTTTATTAATTAAAATAAAAGAATTGTGGTTGTGAGGGAAGCAAGGGATTGTCAGGAACGCGGCAAGTTGCACCGGAATGGGAAGCTTTGGCATTAGGAGACTCTCTCTACACTATATTGTCTCTGTCTATCAATGTGGAAAAAACGGTGACAATTTGATCGATTGATATAAGAGGAATTAACATATTTTGTTATATATTTATCTTAGGTATGTTGTAATTATATTGTTTTAATAAATAAATGAGCTAAATACATAAATTAAAATTAAAACAATAAAAAATAAATACAAAGTCCTTTTTAAAAAAGATATTAAACGAAATATATTATTTATAATGGCGAAAATATCAAAATGTAACTTTAGCGGCTAATGGACAATGTAATGTACAATGACACGAAATGACAGGTTGTCAATGTCGCTTTCCGCTTCACGCTCCGCTTTCAGAAGACCGTAACCTAAATCCAATAATGTAGAAAGGGCAAGAGTAACTTCTTGAGATTCCCTTTCAGGAACCCTTTCATGAAGGTTTGTAAACTTCGCAACCTTCTCTCAATAGAAATTTGATAAGTGCTGCTCACTTCTGATGTTTTTTGCTCATTCTGCTTCGTAATTTAGTTTTGGGATGGTTCTCAAAACATTTTCTAACTTAAGAACTTAACATAAATTATGTTTTATTTATTTCCATTTCTATATTAAGCTACTAAAGTCATAGAAACAGGAAAACTTTTTTTTATTGTGAAACGACATCTGACCTCGACCCGCCTGATGATAAGCAAGAGAAGGTCCGCCAAGAGGACGACGACTGAAAAAACCGATTGAGTTCACGACTGCCCCAGTCACTATGCCGGCCAAATGAATTATATACCTATCTATTTCATTTGGCGAATAAGGCCTAAGTAAGGAATAAGTCTATTCTTCATTAATAGAATTTTCATATTTCGTAATATTAAATAAAAATCTTCTAGTCACTTAGTCGTTTAACAATAAAATATTGTATTTTTTATTACAATGTTCATCTCACTTCACAAAGAAAGATACGAGTGTAATATTAAGTTAATTTTTTCCCCATATAGAAATGTGGGAATATTATTGCCACATAATATAGCAAAGAATAAACTGTAATATAAAAGGAAAAAATGTTTCAACAAAATCGAATTTATTAAGCAATTTTGTGACATACAGCTTTTTTCGTAAAATGTATTTTTTTTCTACTTATTTTTTATAGTTCCTTTGTTAAAGTAAAGAAATTCATATAATTTGAAAAAAAAATTACATATATTATAATATATTGTTGTTTTCAAAAACATACTTATTATTTTGGTATATGAGTAGTTTAACGAACTATACTGTTGTATCTCTAGAACTCTGGTCCTTAAATCATTTTCTAGTCTCCTTTGGTTATTAAGTATCTGTGATATACATAATAGGTATAATTTTATGTACTTAGACTAAGTACTTTTTTTAGGTGAGAACTTAACTCGTAATATGGATTTTTTTTATTATACATTTCCACACTACGCTACCAAAGTGCTTATATCATAGAAACAGGACAACCAAAACACATAATATATATATATTATATAAAAGAGGTGAGTGGTTTCGAACCCGTGCTCTCGGTTTGCGTAACCATTGCACTGCCACGACACCACGGTCGCCTTAATCAGTTTAACTTAGCTCGCAGAACTGGTGCTGAAAATTTATTGAAGACATGCTGGAAATCGCAGCATGGGACGTCCACCCACAAGACGGACTAGCGAAGGGTATCAGAAACCGCTGAATGTAGGCCGTTATCATCAAATTGTTGGGGGAGCAGTGGACGACTAATTGCTGAGCGAGAAGTAAATAATGTTACTAAAAAATATTGCCTAAAAACATAAAAATATTTTCTAATATTCTTTCGTCAAATAACATATTTAATTATACTTTAATAGGCCAATAAGGATAATATGGGATATTTCATTTGGTTGTCGCGTGAGGACCAACTTTTTTAATATAAACGAGATCGTGCGTGTGACATGCGTTAAGGGATGGGGTCACGAAGTCTCTGCCATTATCATGAGTTCCAATAACGTAAAAGAATACATCATTATTGAAGAAAACTATATCAACATTTGAATTTTTATTGTGACTTGACATTTGACTCCGACTTGCCTGTGGGCAAAGGGGAGATCCAAGAGTGTTGACGACTAAAAGAACCGGCTCACTTCAGTAAATGCTTCAGTCGTTGTCGCTTTGCTGGTCAAAGTAATAACAATGAAATAATAATAAAAGCAATGTAAAGAAAACAGAAGTTCCAATTACTTAATCTACATAAATAAATGTCACGCATTTTAATTGCATGTAAAACACAACTCCAAAAATGATTTTACGTTTTTAATATATTCCGACGTTTCGAGAGCTTTGCAGCCATCGTGGTCACGGAGAGACTACCAAAAATTGTAAAATCAATAACCATAATAAGCGTGATAGTAAAGCCCGCATAAAATTCATAATCAATGTTCGCGAAAAATCTAAGAAAATACAATGACACTTTATGGTTATTTTTCTTCAATCATCGCTACATATCGCTATAAAATACGTCTTTTATCTATAGTAGTTCAAAGAATAGATCTAATTTAAACATTAAATACAGCTCATAGTACATACAGTACTTACATAGAGCACGTTTAAATATTAAAGTTCGTTTGACTACTGGATTTCTAAAGTTTTAGTAGCTCTAGTAAATTTAGTGTTTTACAAGATGTCACGGGTTTTTTTTAACGATACGATTAAAAGAATACACCACACAAATGGATTAGGCAATTCTTATCTTAAAAAGCACAATAGGGCAAACGACCATTTTCAAAATAAAAATATACATAAATATACCTACTAGTACATTTTTTTTATTGTAACTTGACATCTGGATCTGTGAATACTACTGTATTACATTTATAATTTTTCCCACTATTGCAGTCCCTTTTTCTCAAATATTATGAGTGTTTCTAATATTTCAGTAGTGGCAAAAATGTATGTGTGTTTGCATACATACATTTTGTATACATACATTTTACAGTTTTTTTTATGTACTATGGGACTCTACTTAAATCGTCTCGTTAGTCGTTTCCGTGGTAGAGTTACTACGAGTATTAACAGACCGTTTAGGAATAGACTAAAACGAAAATGTCAATTATCTCTTAGTGGAATTTTACGGATGTGACGTTTTGAAAATAATGCTTTGTTCCTCCTTTGTATGAATTGATTTTACAAAGTACATATAATAATGATATTTCTATAAATATCCTTTGGTTCATTTTTAATTCATTAAGCTCAAAGGTTTCCGTGTTACTTGTTATTTCTTTTTCTATACATTTCAACGCGTGAGCTTTACGGCTGAATATTATTCTATTTTTATCAATGTTCTGTTAATCTGATGCTTGACTTTAAAATCATAAATTGGGCTCTTAATATTTTGAATGATTCGTTTGTAATATTTTTTTTTACAATAAAGTATGCCACATCAAAAAAACAGCGAGGACTTAGTTGACAATGCGCCTATGTACATTGTCAAATTATTCTACAACTACAATGTTACCTGTCGGAAAGACTCCATAAGCCATCATTGTTGTTTGCCACTCGAGATCATTGTTTTGTTGAGTGTGATTACTAACAGGCGATTGTACTAAAAATTATAATTTACGAATGTGTAAAAAATGACTTGCACCACTCTTAACTTCACATTTTACATTTACGTTTAACGAATGTTTTATACAGAGCTAAAGGACATCATTCATTTTGGGTTTCTATGTACTACTTTTGTTATTTCTTATGATAAAAACATATATAAATGGTAGTTTCGATATAAAATTATTAACAACTCAATTCACGATTTCGTAATAGTAAACGTAATAGAATTAGTATAAAATAAAACTAAATTCGTAAATTGAAACTTTTTGGTACAACCGGCTGTATGAATCACTACTTAAAATTTACATAAATACAGTATACGTAGATGTAAAAATAGCTAGGTACTAAGATACATAATTATTATTTTTTATCAATATTTTTTTGGTTTATACTTTAAAATAACCTTACCATGTGGTTATTAACAATAAACAAATAAAATAAAATGAAACATTATAATACAAACTAATAAAGAAAATTGTGAAAGAAAACTCTGTGAGGAAATTTCCGCTTACTTAAAGGGTAACACATTAAACGTTGTGTTTATGGTACACTAAAACTGTCACTGTTGAAAATCGTATCAGTATATGCATGCATATATAATTTAATTGGTTGGAAAAGTAAAAAAAAATAGAAATCATTTTAATTTTTAAAACAACAGTTTCCTGTAGATGTTTTTCTTAAGCATGTGTCGAAAAAACTCACGTTCAGAATTTCATTCATGTTTTAAAGTATTATACTATCAATCAATCAAATAAATTGTCACATTTCAATTCCACAATATCTAAAATACATAAAATAGCTAATGAATTAAACAAATTTAATGCGGCTTACTATCGCGTTTATTTTAGTTTTGATTTTACAATTTAAACGTCGGAATAATAATAAAAAATATATAAAATCAAAACCAAGACAAACGCGATAGCAGGCCGCACAAAATTTATTTATTTATTTATTAAAGGTGTACACAACAGAACACAACCTTTACCTGAATTTATTTGAACATAATTTAAAAATCAAGGTTGTATCCCATTACTGCATACACACAGCATAAACAGTTGCAATTGACGGTAACAAAAAAAAAACAACACAAACAAAGACAGCAACTAAGAGAAGGACAATGACAATAACAATAACTATATAAAATATATAAAATTAAAAAAAACAACACAAACAAAGACAGCAACTAAGAGAAGGACAATGACAATAACAATAACTATATAAAATATATAAAATTAAAAAAAAACAACACAAACAAAGACAGCAACTAAGAGAAGGACAATGACAATAACAATAACTATATAAAATATATAAAATTAAAAAAAAACAACACAAACAAAGACAGCAACTAAGAGAAGGACAATGACAATAACAATAACTATATAAAATATATAAAATTAAAAAAAAACAACACAAACAAAGACAGCAACTAAGAGAAGGACAATGACAATAACAATAACTATATAAAATATATAAAATTAAAAAAAAACAACACAAACAAAGACAGCAACTAAGAGAAGGACAATGACAATAACAATAACTATATAAAATATATAAAATTAAAAAAAAACAACACAAACAAAGACAGCAACTAAGAGAAGGACAATGACAATAACAATAACTATATAAAATATATAAAATTAAAAAAAAACAACACAAACAAAGACAGCAACTAAGAGAAGGACAATGACAATAACAATAACTATATAAAATATATAAAATTAAAAAAAAACAACACAAACAAAGACAGCAACTAAGAGAAGGACAATGACAATAACAATAACTATATAAAATATATAAAATTAAAAAAAAACAACACAAACAAAGACAGCAACTAAGAGAAGGACAATGACAATAACAATAACTATATAAAATATATAAAATTAAAAAAAAACAACACAAACAAAGACAGCAACTAAGAGAAGGACAATGACAATAACAATAACTATATAAAATATATAAAATTAAAAAAAAACAACACAAACAAAGACAGCAACTAAGAGAAGGACAATGACAATAACAATAACTATATATATAAAATTTAAAAAAAACTCTTTTCTTTGTTTAATTCTTTAATCAATGTTCGCGCAAAATCTAAGAAAATACTAACAAAATAGTAAGATTTGCTCCTACAAGTGTTCATAGTTCGATGATGAAGATAAAAAGTATTTAAAATGATGTAGCCATATCTAAAGTTGTATCACGCGATAAACTGGATTGATGCCAAAACATGAATTGTTATTATAATGTGTGAAAATTATATATATTTTTAAATAAAACTGTACGACTATAATAGTTTGTATATCAATCAACCAAATTGTCACGGTCACGCCTTTTTTCACAGGGATAGGCAGAGACAAAGGAGCGCTATTTGCCACGATCCTGACACAACTCCCCCACTTCCCTCACATACACAATTCCCTTCATTAAAGCTCTACGGTTATGGGCAGTAAGCAACCCAGCTTTCTTGAGAAAGTCTCCAATTTGGTCAGAAAACATCCTCCTGTGCCTGCCTTGTCTAACGAATCCATCCACATCAGATTTATAAATTCTTTTTGTCAATCTACTTTCACACATGGTTGTATACCACTAATATAATATATTACTATTGTATTATTTAAAACTAATATTTAAAATTTAAAAAATCTACACTTATTGAGGAAAGTGTCAACGGGAAACCTAACAGCAAAATCCTGCAAAACAGCAAAATACAAATGTAACGGGGAAATATATAGAAAACATGTTTCAATTTTTTTTCTATCAATTGACATTTTCTAACACTTTATTGTTTCTAACTTATATATATATTATATTTTTAAATTAGGATAGGCTGACACAACGAAAAGCCATTTTCAGGCTTCTAACAAAAATAATATAAAACTAGCTGACCCGGCAGACTTCGTACTGCCACAATCGATGAATAAAATACCTAAACTTTTTAATAATAAAATAAACTTAAAACAAAGAAAAGGAATCCATAATTAATTAAAAAAAATGCTCGGTATGAATGAAATATTATTATTATTTTCGATTAATTACACATGATGTTGCTTACTTACAAAACAGAGTTAAATCAATTAAAAAAAAACTATATTTTTTGTTTTGTTTTGTGGTGCGTAAATAAACAAAAATGACGGTTTTCCGACGCGCTAGTGGATTCTGCAAACTTCCAACGACTGGCGTTGCGATTTATTGATGGTCTTACTGGAAATTGTAAACGTTTAAAATCAAATGGTAAATCTGTTGGAATCATCGGTATACGCAAGATCAAGACATCCTCTCCTTTGTGTTTTCTTTTTATGATGATTGCCCCGATGATGTTACTCATCACCTTTTTCACAGCCAGTCTTGTTCCAATGCACAGTCGAGGTTAAGCAGCATGATGACAACTGATCCTACATTTAACTGCAAATCGTGAGGTGGTAATCCAGGTAATTTCAGTAAATTTAAAATCCGTGGGATAGTTGACTACCTCATCCTGGTTCATAACGGCGTCGACTGATTTAAAGGAAACCAACTGTCCCAAAAGAAAATTCCTAATGGTCGCATTGTGATTCTCGACATCTTTATTTTTCCCCGCCAATATATACCAATGTCAATTAAAATAATATTAAATTTTACTTATTTTACCTTATTTTGTGCAATAAAGAGTTTATAAATAAATAAATAAATAAATAATATTGCTCGTTTACCCAGTCATTTATGGTTATTAAACTGTTGCGCTATATCTGGAAAAACACGCTGAATAAACTCCTCTTTTAAGTCTGTGATGTGATGTGACAGAAAATCGAGGTGCCCACTGTGACTTTATTATTTCCAATGTCTAACAACTGCTTCGCAAACACATTTGCAGTTTCATCTTGTTGCAAAAACACTCGCATATTAGTTGTTAATTAGAGTGTCTTTACGTACCGCCACAAATTCGATGATTTTAGGCATGCGTTTAGTTTATTAGCAACAGTTGATCGGGGAATAACTGGAAGAGTCTGATGAATATCACCTGACAACAGAATCATGGCCCCCCCAAAAATATTTTTTTGTTTGTTTTCAATGTTCTGTTCTGTCAAATGTGACCTCTTATGGGTCATTGTGCATTAATCCCAAATAATCAATTTGCATACCCGTAGGGTCTTGGCCATTGCGCTATTTGTGGTGATGTTACAAATTGGTGTTTCGTTAATTTGCATGTTTAATGGTAATTTCGAGGCAGAATGTGCAGTTTGCCGCCCTTCTAGCAGAGTCGCAGCTATTCTAGATGAAGCCAACGCTAGAGCTACCGTGATTTTCAGTTGACAGGGATTTTTATGGCTGTTTTACAGACACTGTCACGCGGTGGACAAACGCGTTATACATGACACCTATGTTGGAGGTTTTTTAAGGGGTCAAAATGAACAAAAAATGTAGAAAAAAATCCGAAAAACGATTAGTTCGATAGCGACGCAGACGTTGAGAAATTAAAAATTTCGAGTTCTTACGCTCTATTAGTGATTCAGTGGGAACACGTTGACGTCAAAATCGTTTCTCTAACTTGACAGTTGTATCTCTAACTTGATACAGGATGTTTGGGAATCGAAAAAGTCCGATTCTGTCAACATTTTCTGATTAAGTTTTTTTGCATATTAAATAATGTTCGACGATTAATCGATTGCGCAAAAAAAAATTCCGTCAGCGAGCAAAGGAACACAGAGAAAAAATAATTTGACAGTTAAAAATGTCAAATGTCAAAATTTGTGACTTAGCTGGGGGTCACATAAACTTTGTCTACAACTCCCCCATACATGTCAAAACTGTCAGAGCACTCCTTCTGGAAAACTAACCTTCTACATCGATATATCGGTAGGTAAGTGCGTCACGCAAGCGGCTGTATATTACATGGGACTTTCATATTTATTCACCTTTTAAACCTTCCCTGGACTTCCACAAACAATTTAAAACCAAAATTAGCCAAATCGGTCCAGCCGTTCTCGAGTTTTAGCGAGACTAACGAACAGCAACTCATTTTTATATATAAAGAAGAAGAAGATTTCTTACAAATATCAAATTGTCATCCATACGTCATTACATAGCTGTCATTACACGTCAATTTTGTTATTCCAAGTCTGATTCTTTTTTGTTATACCACGTTTTATAGTGACTGACGTTACATGTCAAGTCACACGGGAATGCTGTCGAACGGGATAAAAAGTATCCTATGTCCTTCTCCTGGGTCTAAACTACCTCCCTGCCAATTTTCAGCTAAATCGGTTCAGCCGTTCTTGATTTATAAGTGAAGTAACTAACACGACTTTCTTTTATATATATAGATTACATGAGACATTAAAAAATGATTAATATAATAAGATAAAATGTGAGTTTTATTATGGGATCACATTACATTTATCCCGTTTTTTATTACATTAATTCCTAAGAGGATCTTTTCAACAAATACATTCCACCCACAGGGAATATTCTCATTTACAAGTCAATTAGCAATATTTTTCATTTAATAACAAATTTTCCAAGTTCATTATTTAAGAATGTGTGTGCTTGTATTATACATACTAGACGGTGATTTTAGTATCTTGGTGTGTGAATAAAGTACTGGTTCACACAAGCATTATTTATTTTTAATATTTAGATACATAAGATTTTGGATAGGGTCCTCAAAGGCAAAGCCGCTATGCACTCTGGAATGAGGCATGTACGAGTATATTGAGTCAGATTAATCCGACGCCTGAGGTTTTTCGGGCAAGTCGAGGTTATATTAATATATCCAATTATATTTTTATTTAATAAATAAATTATTATTTTATTATAATAAATTAATTTGAATGATAAAAGAACAAATGTTTATAAGTAAATGTAATTAAACAATACATATTTGTAGGTGTATTTAATTTTTAAAGGTCATTAATAAATTCAGTTGCTTATACCTAACAATATTGTTAACCTATTGTTTTTATAATGTAGGAAAATTAATAAAGATGTTTCTATTATGATTTTTTACTATCACCCCTTGTGACATAAAGTAAGGGTGTCTAGAACATTACTCACAATGGGAACAGCTTGTAAATTGACACCGATTTAGTGTATAGCCCGTACATTAAATCGTACATTAATTAGATCTTTTTACATGGCGTAGCCAAACGGTTAGCGATTGGTTTGTTGCGCGTAAAAACCGGGTTCGATTCCCGGTCGGAGCAAATATTTGTTTCATAGCTTTTATTTGTGATATTTAAAATTTATATAAAATATTGCAAATATTTGTTATTAAAAAAGAGGTGGATATGTGTTTCGGGTATGGTTATTAAAGAGTGGCACCCAGTCTGCCAATCAGAGGTAGTACCACCACTTACATATAACTATACAGACCGTGAAGTAATTTGGTAAAATTTCGGATCAGCTTGTAAGTTGCCGGTTCTGGCCGGCATAGTAGTAGCAGTGACATCCAATCATAGACCACACTCCAGCTTAACATTAAGCGGAGTACTGTCATATTTCGAGCCACAATAAAAAAAAATGTAACAAATAACTAAAATAGATATACCTACATGTAAAAGTCAATCAAATGATTTTTCACATGGATAGGTAAAAGAGATATTGAAGCAAAAAATATGTTTTAACAACAACAAGAGGCGACCGTGGTGTAGTGGCAGTGCAATGGTTACACAAACCGAGAGCACGGATTCGAAACCACCCACCGGTACTAATGTACTTTGGTTGTTCTGTTTCTACGATACAAGCACTTTAGTAGCTTGGCATAGAAATGTAAAAAAATAACTTATTTAAAATAATCTACGTATATAGTTTACCTAATGACACCAATAATTGGAAATCTTTTGAAAATATTCCCCATCACCTTGAATCGAAAGAAAAACAAATCTAAGAACGACACACATGACAGAAATATAGTTTTGATTCGTGTAACCTTCAGATGTAGATACGTAATCGATTTGCAACGGAAATGCGAATTTAACTAAAATTAATTATTCTAATAGATAAACTTAGATCGATCTCGCAGATTTATTTTCATAACTGTGAACAGATCAAAGCAGAGCCTAAACATGACCAATACTCTGTTGTAAAATTAGAATTAAATAAACTTAAATGTTCAAAAATATATTACTTTTATAAAACATACATTTTGTTTTATTTTGGATAGGATAGATACAGTGATAGGCAGGCCGTGAAGTGACTTAGTCGCGTTTCGAGATCAGCTTGAAAGTTGCCGGCTACAACTAGGCCGGCATGATGGATGCACTCAACCTATGGATGCTATAATATGTAAAGCCACAATAAATCAATCAATCAAATTGTCACGCCTTTTTCCCCACAGGGATAGGCAGGAACAATGGAGCGGCACTTGCCACGATTCTGACACAATTCTCTCGCTTCCTTCATATTCACAATTCTCTGATAATAATAATGATTATTATTTATTCCACAATAAATATAAAACTATCTCTCCACTTTTCTCACTGCAGAATATAGTAGTGACTTTAATTCAAAAGTTCAATACACTTCTTTCACATAAATAACGTCACCAGCTAGCGGATTATTTCATGTAGAAAATTGACTTCGACTCGATGCGAACATTACCTATCACCGTTTTCCCTTAGGGTGTTATGGGCGTGAACTAAAGATGGTTCAACGATCACACATTTTCGAGTTTCCGACATGTTCCTCTACATTTTTAATGTGACTACTTTAAAAACATTATGTACCTATGTATTTTACATAATAGATGTATACTTCTCGCAAAAATTAAAGGAACAATAAAATTTTCTAAATTTTTTGGCAATTTTCAACAGGCTGTATTTCAGTGAAAAATTGTCGTACAAGAAATAAAAAACATAGCTTTTGAAGCTTAAAGACTCTAGTTTTCGAATTTTTTGGTTAAAAACTTTTTGGAGCACCGGTAGCCCTGAAATTCTTGGATAAAGCACGAATAAAAAACATTCCAAATATTTTATTATTTTCTTTTTGCTCTACAGACATGGAAAAAATTTTTCGAGCTAGACCAATGCATAAGTCCCATATCCTGTTTATTCAGCTTCATTTTCTTTTTTGCGGAATTCAGATACGATCATTTGTCTTCGAGATATCGAATTTTGAATGCAAAAGGATCCTTTTTCACTCAACTGCCAATATCTCTGAAATTACTGGTCACCCAGCGAGCGGACAGAAAGTTTCGTTATTTGCAGAAAATTTCCTACAAAAATTTGTCATGGTCGATTGGAAAAAATTTTTTTTTCCACCTGTAACGTTAACGTGAAAAAAGAGCAAAAAAATGCCATTTTCCCTTTTTTTGGTTAATCGACTGTATCTTCGGCAATATTAGGGGAAAAGCTTAGGTTAGAAGAATTTTTTTCAGTTTAATGTACCCCAAAGGCCCTCCTAAATTTTTAGATCGATCGGTTCAGCGGTTTTCCTGGACCGAGTGGTTGAAATTTTGAAAAAATTAAAGGAACAAGATTTTTGTTGCTTAAACTTGACCTAATTTTTTAAAAATCAATAATTTCATTTTTTTCGGCTTTTACTCAATTTTGAGTTTTCTGAAGATTAATTAACAAAAAAAAAACAAAAAAAAAAATTTTTTTAAGATTAAAAACGACGAGTCTCGCTTTTGCCTGTATGGTAACGGCCGAAGACCTCGAGTTTGGCGTCGTTCAGGTCAACGTTATGAACAGTGTTTTATTCGTCCCATAGCTGCTTACGGTGATGGTTTGGGCTGCAATTTCACGGGATTCTCGAACTCCTTTAGTGATTGTTCGAGACACTCTCAATGCTAGGCGTTACATCGACCGAACACTTCAGGTGTTACCTTTAGCAAGAAATAGGAGAGGATTTATTTTTATGCAGGATAATGCTAGGCCTCACACAGCGAATATCACCCGTCAATTCTTTCAGACAAACAACATTAGATTGTTGAGGCATCCTGCAATGAGTCCTGATCTGAATCCCATAGAGCACGTCTGGGACATATTGAGCCGCCGATTGCGTCAAAATTATCCCAATCTGAATAATTTAGCAGCATTAAAGAACGCTTTAATAAGAGTTTGGCGTCAGATCCCTCAACGAATGATCCGAAATTGCATTTCGAATATGCGACAAAGATTGCTGTGATTAGGAGTAGAGGCGGGAACACTCGATACTGAACACGATACACACACACACACACACTTCACACTTTAGAAAATGAGTTTGGAGTCGTTAAATACTGTGGAGCTGAACGACCTGTGGGTCTCATTTTTCCGAAGAATCATAACACACGTGCGTAAGCACAAAAGAAGCGTAAATCCGACCGTGCAACCTCCACGTTGTATGCTTTGGATAACGCTAATGCCAGCGGTGAATCAGTTATCAATTATCAATCAGTCCAGGAAAACCGCTGAACCGAGCGATCTAAAAATTTAGAAGGGCCTACTGTAGGGGGTACATTAGACTGAAAAAAATTCTTTTAACCTAAGCTTTTCCCCCAATATTGCCGAAGATACAGTCGATTAACCACAAAAAGGGAAAATGGCATTTTTTTGCTCTTTTTTCACGTTAACGTTACAGGTAGAAAAAAAAAAATTTTCCAATCGACCATGACAAATTTTTGTAGAACATTTTCTGCAAATAACGAAACTTTCTGTCCGCTCGCTGGGTGACCAGTAATTTCAGAGATATTGGCAGTTGAGTGAAAAAGGATCCTTTTGCATTCAAAATATCTCGAAGACAAATGATCGTATCTGAATTCCGCAAAAAACAAATTAAAGCTGAATAAACAGGATATGGGACTTATGCATTGGTCTAGCTTGAAAAAAAATCCATGTCCGTAGAGCGAAAAGAAAATTATAAAAAAATTGTAAAACAATTATTCGTGCTTTATCCAAGAATTTCAGGGATACCGGTGCTCCAAAAAATGTTTAACCTAAAAATTCAAAAACTAGAGTCTTTAAGCTTCAAAAGCTATGTTTTTTCATTTCTTGTACGACCATTTTTTTACTGAAATACAGCCTGTTGAAAATTGCCAAAAAATTTAGAAAATTTTCTTGTTCCTTTAATTTTTGCGAGAAGTGTATTTATTACAAAGTAGATGTAAGCTGCATTGTTTTACTATTTTTAATCAGTTTAGTATAATTAACTAAAATTACACAATCTAGACAGGCTATGTTTGAGATTCCAGCTCTTAACTTAATCAAACTTTTGAGTATACATTAATGTATACTCAAAGAGTCAAACAAATTGTCACAACTTTTTTTCCCACAGGGATGGGCAGAGACAATGGAGCACCACTTGCCACGATCCTGACATAACTCCCTCGCTTCCCTCACATCCACAATTCTTTTCATACCTTCATACTTCAATTCATTTCTTTTCATTTCGTACAAGCTCTACAGTTATGGGCGCCCCGATTTAGTCGGAAAACTCCCACCTGGGACTGCCACGCATCTTTTTACATCAGATTTTTTTTTAATTTTGTCAATCTTCTTTTACTCTTCCTTTCTAATTAAGCTTTTTTATATTTGTCGTCTTTAAACTACTTCTATTTGTGTGCCTTACTAGGGTTAGGGGCAGTCCTTGATTCTTTACACTGCGATGAAGAGATCCGAGGAACTTTTTAACCTTTACTTATGACATTGACTTTTTGTAGGAAATTTATTAAAATGTTTTTTCTATATTATTTATTTTCAATGAAATTGATCATCTTGCCAGCGCCAGCCTGTTGCAAGTGACAGTTTGTCTTTTAAGAATACCTAGTAAATTCTCTAGAGATTTAGATTATTAAAATAAATACGAAGAATACGTTTTCCGTTTTAACAAAAGATTTATTACAATGTATTGGAGATAGCTGAAAACGTAACCGTCTAGGGAAATCGTCCGTGTGTACAAATCGAATTTACGATATCAATAAAATATACCGCTTATAAATAATGGCTTTAATACGAACGATTTACGTACATTAAGCCTCGGCTACGTCAAAGCGATGTCGCGGGTTTTAAATCTGCTGATATTCAATTACAATATGTAGTTACATTAATATACGTGTACAATTAACGTTCACTTTATGAAAATAGTAATAACGTCCAATTAGGTAGCGATTAAATCAAAAAGAAAATATAGTTTACAATGTGATACCGATATATATATATATATATCACGAGTTACGCCGACAAGCCAGAGACAATTGATGCTTTAAAGGACAATATTCGTGAAGCACACAATCGATAATGTACTTAAAAATTGGACTGATCGTGTAGGCTACTGCATGGCCAGCCGAGGCAACCATTTGAATGAAATTAGTTTTTTTATAGCATTTTAAAAAAAAAGTTATTTGGCGGAAGTTATTTGGTTAAAAGTTATTTTTGTAAGGATTAACATAGACAACCTCTGTGGTTTATGGGATATTTTATTCACTTTTATGTTGTTGCTCTATGTCTTTTTATACTCGTATCTAGTATAAAATCGTTTGCAATAAGTGGATTAATTTTAAGTTAGAAAAAATATATGAATTGTGTTGAATGCTAATTAATTCAAAACACAAAAACAATTAGGTCAATGTCAATAAACATAGATATAAATTGTAACAAATAATTAACTTCGTTTATTATCCCTTATTGGATATTACATTTTGTGGTAGACAATAATAACAATGAAGTGTTCATTCGTCATCTACGTAAAAGTCGTAAAAGAAACCTCATTCAATAATAATATACTTGTATTTTATTACTTAGCACCTACATAAAGTTTACGGAACATTCCCATTGTATCTATTCTGTTAATGAAATAAAGTACATATACGTATGTTATGTTTCAACTGCAACTAATGTTCAGGTATGCCGCCAACTTTAGGGCGATTTTTTATCGGGAAGTCCATGCGCGAAAATCCAAGGTTATAGGATAGGAAGAACATAATATGGCCTGCTAAGTATTGTATCGATTGTTCTACAAAGAAACAATGCGCCGAACCTTTTAGTTAGACTGCCGGTTCGGTCGACTTTCGATTTACCGTCCTGTATTACGGAATTAAAAAGACGAGGTAAGAATAAGCTCTTTAGAATATTCTCCGTGGTATAGGCGATAAAGGATGCATAGAGTTGCTATGTCTGCGAAATTGCAGGAACTACAAAGTACTCGTGGCCTTACCATCTATAATTGGACAGCTCAGCGCTGCAATGAATCCAGATTTAAGATTCTCCGGATAATCTTTCGCAGTCAAATATAGATATAGAAAGAGATATATAGAAAGAATGACAGGATAATGTAACCATGTGTTTAATATTGATGATTCGGGTTCGTTTTTTAGCATACATATGGATTCTTCGTGCTGGTTTTATCTTCGGATGGTTGACCAGAAAGTATATTGAGGATTCCGTACTTAGGTACAACTGGAAAGTAACAAAAGCGAAACTTTTAAGAAAGACCATGAAGGGACTCAGTTGGTACGGAAGGACTTAGAAATTTCCAGAATTCAGCTAGAAATGTAGTAGAGTTTGAACGATCAACCACGATTAGGCATACAGACTAGTAGAAATAGGACGACAGATATTATTGAGAGAGAAGAAGAGACAAATAAATGTTGCTCTGTATCGCGACACTTTTAGCATAGTTTTAACGTGCCTCGCTCGGAGCGCGTAACATATCTTTTTTTTAAATATCATTGATTAGTACGATATATCTATATCCATATCGTACTAATAATAATAATAATGATAAGTTAAATTAATCATGAGTTATGTAGCGTTTAAATAACACTTTAGTTAGTTAATTCAGATATAGGTTTAACATAGGATCGAATTAATAATTTATCTACATTCCACATGAAAGGGAGAGGTGTTGTATACGTGCCTATTTATGTATTTGTACTCATCAATATAGCTCAAAGTATTAGCAAACTAAACCGTCAGTAATCCTAGCAACGTTATGACTTACAACCGATAATATAAGATGGTTAACATGGTATTAGTGTACCTGTTTATAAAGGGAGAGCGGCCTTGTACGATACGTCTTGTCGATATACTCTTGTCGAAATGTAAAGATGCATGCTCCAGTCGTTTTTTTTACTGAGAATTTGAAATAATAGCCTTAACGACGTGATTCCGCATTCAAAAACGATAGTAATTCTAACTGATCCCAAAACGCAACTATGTCAGTTCACATTTAATACCAGAAAGTCGGTGAACTAGCAAATACTACTCTTTATATTTATAAAGAGTAATATATCTACTACTCTTAGCACCATCTCATCCAGTGTTTCCCGACCTTTTTAGGCCATGCCCCATCTTAACATTTCTAAAGTTTTTATGCCCCCCAAACATAATTTTTAACCTTTAAAAATTGTTTTGTTCCCTTAAGAAATATAAATGATTTTAAGCATAAAAAAGTGTAAAAGCAAAACCAAAATAAACGCGATAATAAGCCGCATACAATTTGTTTAATAGATTCAACTATTTATTATAAGGCAGCACAACCTAGTACCACAAAATAACACTGTGGTGGTTGGCTTATTTTCTATTTCAAAACTAGTTCAAAATAAATCAAAATTGGTGCTGCCAAAGACCATTTATGAAGAGAATTGTAGATGCGAAGGAAGCAAAAGGGTTGTCGCAGGATCGTTAAAAGTAGCGCTCCGTTGTCTTTGCCTATCCCTGTGGTAATTAAAGCGTGAAATTGATGATGATGATGATGAATATGATATGTTACGCGTATCCTCGTCTTGACTTATTTACATTGAATGTGGCCACTTGGGAATAAGATCTATTAATAAAACTATATCTTAATTTCCTTGTTTATTGAAGTTGATTGTTATTTATTTTGATGAAAAAAACATAAAATGAAAGATTGTAGCATTCAAAATAAACAAAGCAATGAGTTAAGGCCAAATACACATCACAACCTGCCAAAATCAACTGCTAATTGTATAAACACATTCTGACTGTCCTTATTTTGTATAACCATGCTTGTGTTACTGACAAGGTGAGGTAGAAGTTAGAAAATCAGTATATTCTGATTTGCGGGATTAAGTTTTACCATATACCTATTTTTTATTACTAATTAATTCAATAGAATAGATAATAAAAGTGCATATCGGAAAACATAGGTCTATATTATTCTATACACTTATTTTAAAATATTCTTAGATATTGCGCGATCATTGAATAATGAATTAAACAGATTTTATGCAGCAGTGGCGTAGCGTGGAAGTCAGCCGCCCGGGGCGGGAAAAAAATTTGCCGCCCTAAGGAGGAGTTTCAATCATAGGTACAACAAAAATATGAATTTCAGGTTCAAATTTTAACGATTTATTTTAGTTTTTATAAATTTTGCCGCCCCCTAAATCTGCCGCCCGGGGCGGGCCGCCCCCTCCGCCCCCGCCACGCTACGCCACTGTTATGCGGCTTACTATCGCGTTAATTTTTGGTTATTACAGTCATCGTGGTCTCTCCGTGAATATGATGGCTCGAAACATCGGAATAATAAAAAAATGTAAAATTAATCACCAAAATAAACGCGATAGTAAGCCGCATAAAATTTGTTTTCACTTATCTAAGTTTACCTTCTTCACGGCTTTAAGTCCTTCCACCTTTTATATATTTTTGCAATAAATTAATAAAATATGTATTTTACAAACTATTGACAACAATGTTAACTAAAACTAGTGAAATAAACTTTCAGCAGCTTGGCATTTAGTCATGAAACACTGGTGGTAACCCTACACAGGTAGTCTACCATGATGATTATCACTTCATAAAGAAAGAAATAGTTTTTTTTAAGATTTTAGTGTGTATCATATAAGATTTATTATATTTTTTTATTTATGTATTTGTATGTATAGTATATACTTATGCAATAATTTGTATGAACTCGTATGTATTTTAAAACTTAATTTCTATTATTGTATTAAATAAATAAAAGTCTATAAATATTTCTGTTTATATGTCTAAAAGCATTACGTTCGTCTTTGTTAATAGTACAACACAGTTTTAGTTATTTTAATTAACTAAGATAAACAAATTATTATATCTATCTAAGATTAATTTCAGGCCAGCAAAGTATTAAATATAGGCTACTAGTGGTTTGAATGTAGGTGTTCATCCAGTTCTGCCGACGGGGGTAGTACTACCACTTTTAAGTGAGCCATCAAGTGACTTAGTTGCCTTTCGGCGTCAAATTGAAGGTTGCATTACAGTACACAAAGAGCAGAATAAAAACTAGTCTATTGTCTGCATTTACAAGTATCTGTGGCAGCAGTCACCTCTATTCTGCCAGATTTATGATAAAAATATTAATATCAAACTCTGTTTACGATCTAAACTCGTAATAGTGGTGCAAAATTCACTGCCAAAGGCACGTCAAGGTTGATGACCCGTCGTTAACTCATATAACCGCGTCCATTTACATGTTTCGCCTTGAACTGCAATTGATTCAATGAAATATAACACGTAATGTATACGGCACATGTGACATTATCGTTTACAGTAATTGCACACGAAATTACTTAAAATTTGTGTCTACTTCCCCGGTTACATTTAGTATATAGTTTTGCTACGAATTTAGAGATTTTTTTTCAATTCTTAGTAGACTGTAATTAACTAAGAATTAACTCACCGAAATAGTTGCAGTAGAGTAGTTTCTTCAGTAGTTTCTTATAGAGAAATAAAAGAAGTTTAACATTTTCTAAAGTTCTTGATTAATTAAAAGTTCAGTGTATTAAATCTCAGTATACTGATTTTTTTTAAATATTTCTATGCATATTTTAAAGTCAATCAATCGACTAATCAAATGTTCACGCGTATTTCAACAAGGATAGGCAGAGACAATGGAGCGCCACTTGTCACGATCTTGACACAACTCCCTTGCTTCCCTCACATCCACAATTCTTTTTTATCGTATGATCATAATATAAATTATCCAAAAAGTTGCTCTACGATTATGACAAGATAAGCACCCATTGAAATAACGAGCCTCAACTCACTTGATTGGTTAGGTTAACGAGGTGACGTTTGGCAGGAAATACTTGTAGATCAAAGAACCGACTTTATTTGAACACTAATATAAAAGTAATTCTGTCTGATCCTAATGTCAATTGGTCAATTTATTTATATGGCTCGACATACGACAGCACCCAGCTTGATGTTAAGCTGGAGTGCCGTCCGTGCAGCTTTTTACATGCTGGCAACTTACGATCTGATCCTAAACCGCAACTAATTTGTATCAGTCTATACGCGACTAACTCTCTGCCTACCATTACAATTTAATTTCTTATTTTAAACATATTTTGTGATGTATATTGCAGTTTCTAGGAACAGCGTACAAAGTTTGTCATATAATAATTGCAGAAAAATATATCAAATTGAAATAGACCCGATGCCTAAAATGAGATGCAAAATGTAGATATACTCCTAGATAGATATACCTGGAAGGTAGACAATGAGTTATATATGCCCGTAAAGTAACCCAGTCGCGTACCAATTCGAAACCTTAAAAGTCATCGGTTTCAACTAGGCCTCGCTCAACTTCTTGTACGTAATTCATGGACCGCATTCATGCCTCAGTAAATACATAATATGAATATCATGGATGCAAGATAGTTGTGCTGGATAGATCCTAATTGAGAACCTATGTATTTACCTCATTTATATGTATTTACCTCATTTATATGTATTTACCCCATTTATATGTATTTATCGATACAGCCAATTCCTCCACTTACCCCAATTTTACAGTCAATCAACATGTTGCATTTGATTTGTCATCGTATCTGAACTATTTTACTTTTCCTTGTCATAACAAACAAGTTTGTTTTTTATCAGCGTAAAGGCGCTCATACACTAGCGCAATTATAAATTTAATAAGAACTCTACTCAATATTACCAGATAACCAATATTACAAACAAAATGTATTGATTCCTACAATCCTACAATTTTTTGAATGTTCGGTTATAGGTACTACGAAAGTCTTATTGGAAGAAATATTAAGAAAATCAAGTTTTTTTATTTTTGATACAAGAGCGCGGACCACGGAAAATGCCGACTATACTTATCATACCAAATGTATGTGCGAGTATATTTTAAAAAATCAACATAAAATTCTATTTCCAAATTATCAATCAATACTAACCACGATCCTTACACAACTTCCTCCCTTCACATCCACAATTTTCTTCATACAGGCTCTGTGGTTATGGGCACTAAGCAATATAGCTTTCTTGAGGATGTCTCCGATTTGGTCGGAAAACACCCTCCTAGGCCTGCCTTGTTCAACGCTCCATCCACATCAGATTTATAAATTCCTTTCGTCAATCTAAATTAAAGCTTTTTAAATGGTCTAGTTATCACCTAGCTGACTTTTAGTTGTTTTCTAGCTCGTGACATTTTCATTGATTGTTTGATTTAGGAAATCAGCCATCGTACTCGTGTGGACATATAGCCCTATGTAGAACTGGGGCAAAGCCAAATTTCTGTTGTAATTTTTGACAAGTGTCGTTGTTAATTGGCAAATTATTATTATTAGTCATTTTACTAATACTTTGGGTAATTGAGCTCAAACAGGTTTTAGGTTAATTATAATAACGAACTATTTGTTGGGATTTTTTTCTAATTAAAATCTTTTTTTATATATAAAGCACGCACAGGCTATCATAATACAAGGTATGTCATGAGGTCTTGCCTTTTTTAACTTAACTTTCTCTTTTTTCTAATAGATGGGTACTGCACTATTTCACTGATATAAATATCTCGAAGCAAATATTTGTTTCATAGCTTTTATTTGTGATATAAATAATATTAAATATTGCAAATATTTGTTAATAAAAAAAAAAGATGGATATTTGCTTGGGGTCTGGTTATGGTCAAAGAGTGGTAGCCAGTGGTACCCAGTCTGCCGATCCGGGGTAGTACCACCACTTACAAGTATACAGACCGTGAAGTGATTTGGTCACGTTTCTGGATCAGCTTGTAAGTTGCCGGTTCCATCTACGCCGGCATAGTGGATGTGATTGCTACACACAGTTATTGAATTGTAGTTACAGTGACATTCATTCATGGACCACACTTCGGCTTCACATCAAGCGGGGTGCTGTCAAATGTCGAGTCACAATAAAATAAAATAAATAAATAAAATCTCTAGAATATTCCTCATGACATATTTCTTTGTCAATACAATTTTAACCTAAAATATTATTTTTTCCCTTTTATTGCTTTAATAATTTTTAACTATTATCATAATATTAGTATGTGATTTAGTAAATTAATAAAGCTTAGTTAAAATTTTGTTTTAATCGTATGTTCTTTGTCTGCATGATGTATGTTGGGTACGCCTGTAGGCTTAGAACATAGAAACATTTTTAAAATTATAATTAATCGTGATGTACCAATGGACAAATAAAATAATTAAAATTAAATTACACTCTTATACCACTCACAGCAGTTAAATAAAATGACTTAAAAATATTATTAATACCTATCTGCTTAGAGCCGCCAAAATCTAGTACAATTTTATTACATTACAAGAAATTCAAATTATAATTTAAAATACTTAGATAAAGAAACGATGTGTCCTTCACTGGTCTGAGTTGGATAGCAACAGTGGAAATAAAACTATTGCACTTCTTTCCACAAGGATGGGCAGGGTTTTTCTAGAAGAGACAACAGAGTTCTCTTGACCTTAGCATCTCCTACAGTTCGGCGGCGCTGCAAATTGAATCAAGGGCATCGACCATACGTTGATTCCGGCTGACTGACTTGATTTGACTGACCGGCAGTGACGGCGATTGAGACGAAGAGATCTGAGACGGTTTTTAGTCGTTAGCACTCTTGGACCTCCATCATTCTTAACATTAGTCCGAGAAGTGCTATTTGAAGCGCAAGATTATAATGTAATAAATCAATATTAATATGAAATAAAAGCTAATAAAATACGTTTATATTCCTAATAGTAATATATCTCTTTAACCTTGATTTAACGCGGAAGATGGGAGCATGTTACACATTTACAAACAATCAATGTCACTATTATATAAATAGATTGTCGCGTGTATAGATTACATATATGTATTTGAATGCGCTTTTCGGATTACATTATATTTAAATGTATTTAAAAACCTATTTCTAACTGAATAGCCAGCATGGTGACGGCGGTTTAAGCGACTTTTTGTCAGTTAAGTCGTCGGTGTTTTTGCGTCGAGGTTATAAGTCGTGTCACAATAAAGAGGTTATTTTTTATATTTTAAAACAAATAATAAGAATAATAAACATCCTTCCATCACTTCACAACACTTTTCACTCTAACTCTGCGACTCTACACAAGAGTTTTAGAGCTTGTATGAAGAGAATTGTGGATGTGCAGGAAGCGAGGGAATTGTGTCACTCGCGCTCCAGTGTCTCTGCCTATCCCTGTGGGAAAAACGCGTGACAGTTTGATTGACTGATTGATATATCGTATTTGTAAGGTAGGATTCCGCACTGCCCGCAGAAATAAGCATGAATATACATACACATGAATACATACTTATATATTATATGAAAAAAATATAAACGTAAAAACAGCAAGTGGATTGTTGAAAGTATCGTTGTCTCTTTTAATAGATTTTTTTTATTGAGACATGTCATTTGATCTCGACTTACTTGATGGTAAGCAAGAGTACTGTCTTATTGTTAAGTTGCCTCAGGCATCGTGCCGGCCAACAAAAACAATGTAAGAGTAAATACAGAATTTATTTATTTTAAAAAATCTAAAGAGATCACAGTTTCGTTTTGTTATCAGTTTAAATAACAAATAACAATGATATGAGGTTATAAAACATGTGGAATATTATGTTTTTTATTATATCTAGACAATTTAAATTAATTGTCTTTTTATTTTTCTTTATTATTTTATTTTATTATTTATTTTATCTTATTAAAAAATTCATTTATTTTATTTTTGAACACGAAATTGTTGTTAACTCTTCTCTTTTCAAGGTAACCTATAAGTTTAATTTACTTTTAATATTAAAAATTATGTTAATAATTGATTATAAATATTTTTTCTATATATCTTTTATCTTATTGTCACCAGTTCCCACAATTATTTAATTACTAAACAATAATATAGCAATATGTGCATATTGTTTAATTTCAAAATAAAATTAAAGCATAACCTAATAAAATAAAAATAATTCTAATAATAAATAAAATATTGTTAAATAATTACATACAGTAAAATCCCACGAAAAATACAAATTTATAAATTAAAATAAGTAATTACAATAAAAATCAGACTCCTACCTTCCATTTGCTCATCTCTTTCCATATCGTCAGACATATCTTTTATTATTTCACCAATAGTACAAAATAAACCCACTTCACATTTCAATAAACAATCTTTTAAAACTTTTTCCGCGTTTTAGTACGAATGATTTTCTAGCCGCGTAACACACGCGCCGCCCGCCCTACCGAAGCGACGACTCGCGAAAGACTGATAACAAGCCCTTACTGAGTTCACTGATTTCTTATATTTATACGTAAATATATTATTTAAATATTAACAAAACTTATAAACACTTAAAAAACATATTTGATTATAAATTGAATCAATTAATCAAATGTCACGACACCAATTCAAAGAAAAAGAAAAATTCGAAAAATTCGCAAAAGAACATACAATATTTTTTTATTTTTTTTTTATTGTGACTCGACATATGACAGCACCCCGCTTGATGTTAAGCCAAAGTGTGGTCCATGAATGAATGTCACTGCTACTACAATTCAATAACTGTGAGTAGCAATCACATCCACTATGCCGGCCTAGATGGAACCGGCAACTTACAAGCTGATCCCGAAACGTGACCAAATCACTTCACTGCCTACCACTCTGATAACCAGACCCGAAGCAAATATCCATCTCTTTTTTTTTTATTAACAAATATTTGCAATATTTAATACTATTAAATATTACAAATAAAAGCTATGAAACAAATATTTGCTCCGACCGGGGATCGAACCCGGGACTTTACGCGCAACAAACCAGTCGCTAAACTGTTCGTCCACGCCTGTCGTCATATTTCCTTCGTGAGAAAAAAACATTTTACGTTAATAGGTGAAAACAATATTTATAAATTGTAAGCATGTTTGGTACTGTGAAGTTACTCGTCGCGTTTCCTATTCTGTTTTTTTAATACTTTTGCGATCTCATCAAGATTTTTAATGCATGGAACGACACGACAGCGATATTCAACGGTCTGATGGACAGTCTACACTTCTGTGTATCTAACAGATTAGTTTTTAGACCTAATGTGTCTAAATTTTAAATGTTTTTCTATAACTATTTACACCTTTATATATATATATATATAATTCTTCATTTACACCTTGGCCGGCATAGTGACGGCTACTGAGGCAATCGTCAACTAAGTCGTTTTTTTTTGCAATTATGTCAAGTAAATGACGCCAATAACGCTTTTGTATTTGTAATGCGTATTAGCTGTGAATCGTTTAAACAAATGAAATCAATTAAAATAATTGTATTACGTCTATGTTTGAGGTCATTTATAATAAATACGCTTGCCCAGGTGTGGAAGCCCCGTTATGTTACGTTAAAGCAATTTTTATTGGCCGGCTTAACCGACAGTTTTGACGACAGGCATATCGTAGTGGTGTGCTACCAGTCCGTTACGCGGGTGTTCCGGGTTCGATTCCCGGTCAGAGCTAATATTTGTTTCATAGATTTTATTTTTAATATTTAATAATTATATTAAATATTGCAAATATTTGTTAATGAAAAAAAAAAGAAATGGATATTTGCTTCGGGTCTAAGACCGTGAAGTGATTTGGTCATGTTTCGGGATCAGCTTGTAAGTTGCCGGTTCCATCTAGGCCGGCATAGTGGATGTGATTGCTACTTACAGTTATTGAATTGTGGTAGCAGTGACATTTATTCATGGACCACACTTTGGATTAACATCAAGCGGGGTGCTGTCATAACGAGTCACAATAAAAAAATTAATAAAAGATGTTTTTTCTTTTATTGCGACTAGGCATTATGACGTCACCCCGCCTGATGTTAATCTGAAGTGGGGTCCATGAATAGAGGTAACTGCTACTACAGTTGCATCAATCAATCAAATTGCTCTCTCACATCCATAATTCTCTTTATACAAGCCTTAGAGTTATGGACACTAGGCAAACCAGCTTTCTTGAGGATTTCTCCGATTTAAGCTGCAGGTACCCTAAAATCATGAAGTAATATTTATATAGTATTTTCTTAGATTTTACGCGAACATTGATTAATGAATTAAACAATTTTTATGCGGCTTACTATCTAACACCTGGGACCCCATAATACACAAACTTAAGTCCCAAGTCCAGAAAACTGCCAAACCAGATGACACCGTCAGTTATTTTTGCAAAAAATTGAAATAAACCGGAAACAGCAAAACAAAATCTCAAACGGGGTAGTTTTGGAAACAATAACAGCATCAACCAATAGGACGACCAACACCTCAGTCTCTCAGTCACGGGACCACGATGGCTGCAAAGCTCTCGAAACGTAGGAATAATAAAAAAAATGTAAAATCTAAACCAAAATAAACGCGATAGTAAGCCGCATAAAATTAGTTTAACTCATTAATATTTATATATAATATCTGGGTACCACCCCCCACTTGGCAAATAATTAGATGGAACTCGCCTTTCACACTTAAAATTAAAGTTTTGATTAGTTTTAAACACGTCTTTATTAAGCTACAATTACAAAACTCTGGAATAATTATATTATTAGTAATTAACTTCAAACCCAATTTAAATAACGTATTTCGTTTTTAGTTAACTTAAGATAAACTAACTTAAAATAATAAAGTAGTTAAATTAAAGTTCACAAACTTCTAATATTATTCTAAAACGAATAGAAAATAACACTACGATGAATACAAAAATAAATTAACTCTATTGTAACTTTTCCATAGTGCAAATTATCTTTTTGGCAATTTTCATCGCAATCTGTTTAGCTGTTTAGGCGTAAAAAGGTAACAAACAGATACATTCACATTTATGGTAATATAGATTTTGTACATAAATCTTTATCTTTTATTTTTCTAAACAAGAACACGTTGATTTAAAATATGTATATATAAAATGGCGTGACAATTTTATTGATCAATATATAGTCATATAGTCAATTGAATCAAATAGTCCCCTAACCTCCATCAATATTAACACACACTACTTATCCAGAATTCCTAACACGTTTACTCTACGCACATATACAAACAACACGTATTTTTACATGTAATATGGATGTGTCGGACCTCAAAACTCAGAACAGAGAAACATAGTAGAAATGCTGAATGCTATCATTCGCGGCCTAAGTTATCTTTCTCTGTTCTGTGTGCCGGACTTACATAATTATCAGGGCCGTCTCTACCCGGGGGTTCAAGGGGTGCGGTGCACCCGGGCGCAGATTCCTAGGGGGCGCATGCCGACCGCCATAAATTTCGATAGGTACCTACTACGAGCGGAGCCGCAGGCAAATCTAGTTCATTATACATCATAGGTAGACATGCGTCCGCGATGTTCTAGTTAATTTTACTCTTATTACTATAAAGCTAAAAATTAAAATTCATTCAAAATGTATGCGAGCGCGGTGCGCTCTTTGACATAGCCGCCCGCACTTGAAGCGAAATGCCTTTTAATTCTCCGAAATTAGGTGCAATTTCGTTTATATTTGGCACAGATAAAGGTACCACGATGCGGCGGACGCCCAGTAAGTGTCGGTCACTAAAAATGTTAATAGATGAACTATGAAAATTGAGTCTTAATACTTGATTTTGTTTATGTGAATGTGAAACTGGTTTATAAATTGTCAATTGCATATACTCTTCAATAAAATTTCTCCCCATGATGAAATTCGTGATCGCAGTGACACAACTGCGATCACTGAGGAAAATGTGGCTACTATCAGGCAACTATTTGAAAAGAAACGGCGTTTTACCTGCGAGGAGATTTGAGAACATTTAGAGATTGGTAAGACAAATCCAAAAAATCTTACATCATTTAAAATTTTAAAAACTCTGTTGCCGCTAGATTTCACCCCAAAACAAAAACATGGACTCGTGTTGATTGGTGTGACTCTGTATAGATTTTGGAGGTGACAGCAAACCAAGAAAATTTAGGCAGGCAAGAGTGAACGTAGGCAAAAAGTGATTGCGTTTTTTCTCCTGTCTGCACTATCCCACTTGAAGAACATAAGACAGTCAATGCTGAGTGGTACACCCTCATTTGTTTGCCCAGTATCTTTGAAAACGACCAAGAAGTCGCATCCTATTGCACCATGACAATGCTTCGGCGCACATCGCCTCTAAAAAGGTGGAGATAGTAACCCATTCTGCACATAGTCCAGACCTGACACCATGCGATTTCTTTATTTTCAAAACATTTACGAGGCCTCAGTAAGTTTCAGTGTACCCCATGTATAATATGATATCAGAGAAATAAATAAATGAAACAAACAAAATATATAGCGTTTTTTTGTGGTTACAAAATTGGGGGGCGCAGGCTGACTTTCGCACCCCGGCGCCAGATATGCTTAAGACGGCCCTGATAATTATAGCCAAGAGTACTGGGATTGATGTCTTCAATAGCAATTTTGCAGATTACAAGAGATCTTTCACTCCAGATGTCCTCATACTTACTCAGCTCCATACTTAGCGCAATTAATTGTGTATTTATATAATATTTTATTGTTGTTCAAAGATTAATTACCTACACTTCTTATTGACTCACTGACATAAATAATAAATTGATAACAAAACTAAAATATAAGTTTTTTATTTATTTATTATGGGTATAATTAGGTTAGTTGATATTTTATTTTGTTTTTGTCATGCTGTGTGCACTGTTTTGGGTTACAATCTAGACTTTATTATTTGTTACTATCTTTTGATTATGTTCCGATTGTAGGCTGTTTGTTCACCTATGAATAAATATATACTATGTACTGTGATACAGATATCATGTTGCAACGCGACTTTATGTCTACAGTGCAGATTCAGTTTTCCTGCAATAGCGGTTGCCAGTAGGTCACTACCAAATAATTTATAGCCCAATGTTATTAGTTTAAAATTATAATTTTAATAAACATCCCCTCGTAAGTAAATAACCCGTTTATGTTAATTAAAAGCGTCCAACCGCGAAAGTCCTCTTAAAATATTATTAACGAGAGTTGGCTTGTGTGTACTCGTATGTATTTAGTGACATTTTATTATGCTTATGCAAAAAAGACTTTATTGAATAAATACATTTTTAATTTTGCTTCTAACAGATGCTTTTTTTTATTGTGGCACGACATTTGACCTCGACCGGCCTGATGATAAGCAAGAAGTGGTCCAAGAGTGACAACGACTAAAAAAACCAAGTTAGTTCCCGGCTGCCTCAGCGCCTAGGGTGCTTCTTCACGCTCTGGACTACTATGGTCGGTGCTTGTAAAATTATAAATTAGTCAGAGTCGTGAAATAGTGAATCGTCTCCGTTGTCATTGTATCAATCAAATTGTAACGCCTTACAATTTGATAATTGATTTTGAGTTTTCTTAAATTACAACTTTTCTTCCTAATAAGGACGACAGGCGTGACCTGTCGACCTGTAGCACGTTAAGTCTCGGGTTCGATTTCCGGTCGGAGCAAATATTTCTTTCATAGCTTTTATTTGTAATATTAATTAATTACTTATATTATTAAATATTGCAAATATTTTATAATACAAAAAACCGGATATTTGATTCGGATCTGGTTATCAAAGAGTGGTAGGCACCTAGTCTGTCGATCCGGGGTAGTACCACCACTTACAAGTATACAGACCGTGAAATGATTTAGTCGCGTTTCGGGATCAGCTTGTTAGTTGCCGGTTTAATTAGGCCGGCATAGTGGATGTGATTGCTACTAACAGTTATTGAATTGTTGTAGCAGTGACCTCAATTAATGGAGACCACACTCCAGGGTAACTTAACATCAAGCGGGGTGCTGTCATATGGTCCAGTGACAATAAAATAAACTAAAGTAACACTGAAGATACACTCAAGGATTTTTGGGCAGGATTTGAATGTAAACTCCACAAATTCATACTTAAAGAAGCTTTAAAAAGTACTTAGACAACGAAAATTTGTCTCCAAAAGCATTTGTTTAGTGAATTTTCACTGGGCTATGTTAATTAAAATCTTCAGGAAAACAAATCCGGCCAAGTAAAAAGCTTTAATAGGATCCAAATTGACTTCTTAAATAAGTTAAGCTACTTAAAGCCCACAAAATAATTCGAGCGAATTTTTCATGAAAACTGTTACAATTTCCTCTCCTCGGACAGTTAATAATGATAATAAGATTTTCAAGATTTACAGAACCGCAGATGGCTCGTGATTTTAATTATATTTAAATCTTATTTTACATCGCTTGTAAAATTTAAACTGGGCAGGTTATCTCTGTCGCATGTCTGATATTTGAACACTATGGGCAAAGTTCACAACAGAGTCGACTCCACATTGCAGAAGACATCGCGGCAGGCCCAAACGGAGATAGCGAGATGAAATAGACTCCTACAATAGTTCGTGGCCAGAGATCGAAAAATTCGTGAGTCATGGAAAAAAGAGAGGAAGGCTTTTACTCAGCAGTGGTACAAAATAAATAGGCTTATAATAATAATTAGGAAATTTCCACGGATTTAAAATTTCCCTAAGAATAATGTCGATCCATTGAAAAATGGAATAACCTCTCGAAACACATCTTTCCTCTATCCTATAATCCTAAATACATCAAGCGCATAACCAGACCGCCATAGTCGACACGGCTGCTGCCAGCTCAGAGCTCTGTCTAAGGCAGCAGTAATTCATGTTAACAATATCAAATATCAATATTAAACATTATCAATATCAAAATTAACTTAGCTTATTTATACATTAAATCATACCTAAATCAAATGGCAGATTTTTTTTATTGTCTCGAAATAAAACAGCACCCAGCTTGATGGTAAGCTGGAGTGCGGTCCATGAACGAAGGTGACTGCTACTGCAGTCAAATAACTGAAAGTAGCAGTCACATCCACTATGCCGGCCTAGTTGGAACCAGCAACTTACAAGTTGATTCCGAAACGCGACTAAGTCACTTCACGTACATCAAAAAGTAATAATTTTGTCTTATTATCAGATTTCATAATGCTGCGCCCTACAACTAAATTTTAAATAAAGGGCTAAAATTTTCATTAAGTGTTTAGTTAATTTATTTATATATTCAGGTGTTTTATTTTAAAATATGAATTACAAGATGCATTGGACACAAGTCCCTGCCGCCAAATCCAAACACAAATTTAACAGTAATCTCGCAATTGAAAAAGTCTATTTAAAAATATGCCTGACGTAATTTGTCGTAAATTATGATTTCAGAGAAACCGCAAATTGTACGGGATATCGTAAAGCCGAAATACATCCGTAAGCAATAAACACCTACACCAAATGAACTTTTTTCCTAACAAAATAAACAAACATAATAACTTATGATTTAAATTAAATTACAATGATGTGTAAAAAATAAATTGACATAACAGCACCAAGCGGGGTTAAGCTGTAGTGTGGTCCATGAATGTCACTGCTACTGCAATTCAATAACCGTAAGTAGCAATCACATCCACTATTTCGGCCTAGTTGGAACCGGCAAGCTGATCCCGAAACGCGACCAAGTCACTTTACGGTCTTTTTACTTGTACTACTGTCTACCACTTTGTTTTTGAAAACAGTTTACCGTTAATTATCTTGTAATTAAAATCTGTGGTGAATATTAATAAAGTAGTAATTAAACCAGCATGCAGTTTATAACATGCATTTATAGTATAAAATGCAAATTATAATAAAAATTAGTTGAGTCACGCTTTTTTCACACAAGGATAGGCAGAGACATGGAACGCAACTTACCACAATCCTGGCACAATTTACTCGCTCCCCTCACATCCACAATTCTCCTAATATAAGCTTTACGGTTATGGGCACTAGGCAACCCAGCTTATATGAGGATGTCTCCAATTTGGTCAGAGAATAATTTATACAGTAATTCTAATTAACCTATATAGTTCATCTATCTGTATCTATGGTTTGGACACATGGAAAGGATGAGTGAAAGTATCGAAAGATTGACGAAAGGAATTTATAAATCTGATGTGAATGGATGCGTCAAGGCAGGCCCAGAAGGGTGTTTCCGACCAAATCGGAGACATCCTCAAGAATTGTGGAGATGTGCTTGTGCCTGTATGAAGAAAATTGTGCATGTGAAGTAGACAATGGAGCAAGTGGCGCTCCATTGTCTCTGCCTATGCCTGTGGGAAAAAGGCGTGACAATTTGATTTTTTTGATTTTGTTGGAACTTGTAAACTCTTTTATGAGTAACAGTTATCAATTGTCACCGTGTTTACATAGTTTGTTTTAATTTATTTATTTATTTACATTTCTATACTAAGCTACTATCATAGAAACAGTACATATATCAAAGATACATTGGTACCGGCAAGTGGTTTTGAACCCGTGCTCTTGGTTTGCGTTAACATTGCACTGCCATTACACCACGGTCGCCTTATTGTTGTGTGTGAGTTGCTTGAAAGAGTAGCCAAGTTCTTGGTATCGCGCTAGGGGAAACATAAATAAAACGCAGCCAGCAATAGTGACGACGACTGAAAAAAACCAAGTTAGTTCCCGGCTACCTCAGTCGCCGTCATTATGCCGGCCTAAGATGCTTCTTCACGTATCGCTTGAAGGATCCAAGGTCATAGGATGAAGAACACATGGGCTGGCAAAGCATTCCACTTGTCAATTGTTCTACAAAGAAAAGTCGCACCGAACTTTCGATCGATAGAATGTAGATGCTTTCCCCGACCTGTACAGGTATTACGGGTGTGAAAGGACGAGGTAGGAACAAGGTTAAAGAGCTCTTCGGAACATTCTCCGTGTGGCTATTCTACTATTCTGTGCTATGAGGTATTATTCACGATCAAAGTTCTATTATTGTATAAATGTCAGTATCGATAATACAAAACTGAAGCCACACTTTTTCACTGTAATGAAAAAGTGAATTACCTTTTTAGTTTCATATAACAAGTTCGTCAAGCCTAAAAAACAAGTCGTCTAGCCCTAAAAGACAAGTCGTCTAGCCCTAAAAGACAAGTCATGGTTAGGTCAGTTACATATCCCTAAACCTACTTATGAAGCAAATAGTATATCAATATCCACCTGTTTCTATTAGCCGTAATTCGTTGTAATCTTTAATCATTTTCCTTGTTTTTTATATTAATTTAATTAAATTTAATTAATCATATGACGTCAGTAAAGGTGGATGACCTAAGTGCATTTAATTATTGATTATTTTATTAAATGCATTTACATTTTATTGTTTCCATAAATTAGTAGTCATTAATTTGTTTGCATAGAACCATCGATATTAACATTATATTATCATTGCGTAGAACGCAGTATCTCTACATACTCGTAGTAAGTTGGTAAGGTTGGTAAGGTAAAAAAGCCGGGTTTACAAAGAGCCGAATCATTTTCATTTATATTTAATGTGGGTGTGGGTGTTTATCCCCAGTGAGACGCACCTGCAACCTTACGTTTAGTAGATCTGTTGAGAAATAAATAAAAATTCTTTCGCTTTATCAAATTCCGTAGTGCAATGGTTATACAAACCGAGAGCACGAGTTCGAGACCACCCACCGATACCAATGTATCTTTGATATATGTACTTTGGTTGTTCAGTTTCTATGATACAAGCACTTTAGTAGTTTAGTATAGAAATGTAAATAATAAAAAAATATAACCTTCTAATTTTAACTTAATTTTCACCACCATACGAGTACTCCAAAGGTATGTGCAAAAAAAAATGTAATGATAACACACTTCGTTACTTAAACGTCGGTTACACTTTCTAAATTTGATTTGATATTATAATTTAACAGCCAATGAAAAAGAACTTGACTTTACCATCTAACCTCAAGGAAAAGTCAAAGAGTGCTGACGACTGAAACAACCGACTGAATTCTTGACTGCCTCAGTCGGCATTACTGAGACTATTAAATTATAATATATTTTCTATGTCAATGAATCGAATGATTTCTTTAGGCTTTTTAAACTCCCACTTCCTCTATCAACAAAATGTACGATAAATCTTTAGTACGCAATTGTACAAACACCATTCACTTCGAACATAAATTAATCAAGATGTTGCTGAAACGTTTATTTACAAAATAACATTGATTTTTAATACTTGAGTAAGATACATTAACTGTTAAAATATATTCAAAACAAACTGATACTCTATTTTTTATATCAACACAGAATATGACCGCACCTTATTAGAGTACATATATATATGTATATATATACATTCCTTCGGTTAATCTTAATCCTTGAGTTTTTTATGTGATTTTGTTTGCTTAGTAAGCTAATACAAAATGCGCCAACAACTAAAAAAACGTCATAGATTACTGTTGTCTCAGTCGCCGTCACTATGCCGGGCAAAGGTACTCCTACAAGCATCGCTCAAAGGATCCAAGTTTATAGGATAGGGACAACGTTTAATTAACGTCTTTAAGCAAATAATTTTTGACCTAGCTAAAATATACACAAATATTTTAGCGAGTATAACTCAAGTAGGCAACTCGTTGTGGTAGATGCCTAAACGCACATTTAAAACTAAAATTGCTAGTTACATTAGAGCACATCTACTGACTAAGGAGTCGTATTCTCAATCATGTCTGTCATGTCATCGAACTGGCAGGTTCGTTCCTCGGCTACTGATATGAACATTCACATAAAGTTTATGCTATATTTAAAATGAATAGGACCATTGTAAACAAAGCAATAAACACATGACGACATTTCTAAGAATATGAAAAGAATAGAAGCTGTGCTAAAATCATCGATGTTAAACATCAATGGCTAAAATAAGAACTAATTCAGTGTTATTTATCTCATTTATATTATGTTTTCACCACGTCTGACTGAAAGAAACAATTACTTGTACTTCAATTTCTTTCTTTCAAAGGTGTGACAACCTTTCTGCAATTACAAAGACCTGTAATTGTGGTTGACTTTTAATACTGCCTAATTAAAAGTCACGTGGTAGCAAGAGTAGCAGCATAATTGTTCCGTCATACTTTTTTGTAGTATTTTAATGTCATGTGTTATTGTGTCAAATTAGGTTGTCAAATGATCATCAAAACTAGTGACAACCTTCTAAATTACGAATGTAAAAATGTATATTCATCCCCTTCTGACTTCTTTTTAAAGCCATAAGTGAAAATAGTATAAACGGTTATATTTTGTATTTATTTTAGGGCTCCTTCTATTTCTTAAGTCCAAATCCTTTGCAACATTTACATATTCACTTATTTAAATATAAATCAACTTAATGGTGCATTTTAATCGTAATAAAACATAATATTTAATGATGCGAAATTTGTTACTAGTGTCTCATACGATATTGTGTAATAAAGACATATTATTGCTCAGAAATATGCCGACATAATGACGGCGACTGAGGAAGCCAGGAACTATTTCGTTTTTTTCAGTCGTCGTCACTCTTGGACCTCCTCTTATTATCAGGCGGGTCGAGGTCAAATGTCGTATCAAAATAAAATAAAAAACTTATATAAATGGATTCGGCCTGTATCCATTTATATAAGTTTTATATAAATGAATACGCTAAGGGTTCGATCGAAGTCTAGTCGAGCTCAAGTCTAGGTGACATTGTATTTTTATTGATACGCAGCATCTGATCTCGATTAGCCTGATGATAAGCAAAGAGAATCTGAAGAGCGCCGACGACTAAAAAAAAGGAATCAATTTACAATTACCTGTCGTAATCACTATGCTGATCTAAGGTTTTTTACGCTTCGTTTAAAGCAATAATTCCCAGGGATCCACAGGAGACTTACGGGGGTCTACGTTGGAGTGACAAAAAATAGGGGTTCATAAAACGTAAGCGGGGGTCCACGAAAATTTTTCTGGTTAAAGAACTAAAGAACTACTTCACCTATCAATGGAGGCAGATAATATTTTAAGATGCTCAGCGACTGTTACTTGTAAAAACTTGCATATTCCATATTCAGTATAACGTGTCAACACTTGCAAAGGCCGTTTTATGTCCTGAGATGCAGGGGGTCCACCGGAACCAGCCTTTTTTTAGGTAGTTGAGTAAAAAAAGTTTGGGAACCTCTGGTTTAAAGGATCCAAGATTGTAGGATTAGAAAAAATTGTGTTTATGTACCTACCACAAACGAGTTGCTTACTTCAGTAATATACATGTGTATATTTTCAGCTAGGTCGAAATTCATTTGCTCAAAAATATTACTAAAACGCTTATAAATCGTTGTTCCTATCCTATAAACTTAGATCCTTTAAGCGATAGTGACGGCGACTGAGGCATATCGTTTCATAGAAATAAAAATCAGAGAAAGTGCGAATGTGAAAATTGTATTTTCGATGTGAATATTTTATTCATGAAACATTTACATGAAATGAGTTTTCCATACTCGTACAATGTAAAATGTCTCACATCATTTCTTCAAGTACCAACCTACATTTATTCGATCTCTACTTTAATAATAATAGCATTAAAGTTCTAAATTTTATTATATTTTTTTTAATGTGGCTTAATATAACAGCAGCTTGTCTGATGTTAAGCTGAGTGCGGTCTTGGATGGAGGCCATTAATACTACAGTTAAATAATCAATCAATCAAATCGTCACCTCTTTTGACCACAGGGATAGGCAGATAAAATGGAGCGCTACTTCCCACGATTTTTTTTTGTTATCGCAGGAGAATCCTTTCGGACTAGCCACGATCCTGACACAACTTCCTCGCTTCCTTCACATTCACAATTCTCTTCATACAAGCTCTATGATTTGGTATAGACAGCTAAAATATTTTGCTTATATTTTATACACGTTTTGACATTTGCTGAGCGAAAATGAATGCAATATTTTTTTATTAAGTCCTCGAGATATGTACTCAACATTTTACCTTATGCATGTAGAACTTACTATAATAACTAAATTACCATTTTAATTTTCATAAACTGGCAAACTCTAAAAGCTCTAAAGCTTTCTTGTTCAAGAGCATTTAAGTTGCAAAACGCATTTAAATGTATGCAAATAATGAAGTGTCCTCTTCAGTAGGAAAAATAGTTTTGCGCAGAATATTTAGAAAGTGGTTTTAATTAAATCCCACGACGACTGTCGACAACAACCAAGCTCTATGTATTAATAGTCTGTAAAATATCAAATATTAAATAAAAAGACCAAAACACAAACAATAAATTCATTGCTGTGTCTGTGAGAGCAGCAGCGCCCGCAGGAGGGTCAATAGTAATTTTCAAAGTCGGTCAAACAGACAGACGATAATGGTTTGTCATCTCAGCCCATAACTTCGCCAATTTGAGAATGACAACGGTAGAATTGCTTTATTGAGCGCACAATGGAATAACAAATTGTTCTTAACTGTCTCTGTTCAGAGCCGTTATATCTGTTCCTCTTGATAAACCTCGGTAGCAATTGTCCCGCCTCAATTACCACACGGCAAAGACAACGCAAAGCCACTTTCCACGATCCTGACACAACTCGCTCGCTTACTTCTGATACATATTTTTTTTCATACAGATATGTGGTGATGGCCACAGCAGATCCCTGATTTACTAAGAATGTCTTCGATAATAAATAGAATTAAAAGATTTATTGGCAACTTCTGCAGTGCCCGTTAAAACGAAAAAGGTATGTCGAGATCGTAAAAGTGGCGCATTTTTGGCTACCCTCGACATAATAAAGTCGTGACAGTTTAGTTAGTTTACCTATTATTACAATATTGTTTTTAATTTGGCAAAATAAATGTTTATTTTTATAAAGAGATTTCCTAAAGTAGATATTTACTAATCAAGAAAACAATAGCGAGCCTCAATCTGTATTTCATTATACTTATTAGACAATGACCGGGATGGTTTAAGGGTCAATTGGTTACAATCCTTATTGTGAGGACAACTCGTGACGTTACCTTACAAGTATATGCGATTTTATAAACCTAATCCACACAAACATGCAATACGTTTTTAATCTGCAATCGAAATAAAAGGTTCGACGCGTCGTTTCTTTGTAGAACGAATGACAAGTGGAATGCTTTACCAGCTCATGTGTTCTACCCTTTTCATAGTCTAGGACACTTCTGGCAAAGCGTGAAAAAGCACCAAGCGAGCGCAATGACTGCTACTGAGTCAACCGTAAACTGCATATTGTGTTGATAGGTTTAAATCAATTAAACGGAATCGTTTTTTCATACATCAGCGCTCTTGGACTTCCTCTTCCTTATCATCAGGCAAGTCGAGGTCAGAGTTACCGGCAAATTGTATATTATGCCAAAATAGGAATTGTTATTTGTTATTTTATGTATTTATACAGTATCTGTTATAAAAAGCATTAAGACATTGCAAACCGTCCGTCGCGTCGGGTTGTTCCTCATGGGGCAAACTTTACGGCAAAATTTGACGGCAGCTCAAAATCGTTTAGATTCAAATAATAATTTAATCGGAAAAGAGTAATTCAAGACCAAACCAATGTTTAGAAAAACACACAGAAACAGATGAGATTTGTTTGTGTTTAACGATCAATCAATCAAATTGTCACGCTTGTTTCCAAATTTCCAAGCTGACGAATAGCTCACAAAATTTGCAGTAGATGTATGTAAAAGCTTTATTGATCTGCTCAAAATCTTTTAAAGACTAAATTACTTTAAAAAGGCCTAAATATCTCTACAACGTCGTGCCCGACTTCTGTATATTTATATTTTAATGCTTATAATTAAAAATAGACATTACGAAATGTCCTTAATACATTAAACGTATAAAAGCATTTATTTATTGCGGACATGACTGATCTTAGAATAATACTTGGCTATTTTGTGCTTCTTTCATAATAATATTGGTTCATCTTATTTTATTTTCACAACAATTCTAACCTTTGCATGACGTAAAAGCTGTTTTAAATCTTAAGTTGTCATTATCAACAATATTATAATATAAAAAATATTTGTGAAGAAGTTCACTGACGTCAAATTACTAATGTCTGCGTGAGACATTGTATTACAAGACAACCCCATCTATTGATGACACATAAAGTAGGTAAATTATTATAAAAAACGAAAAAAAAACTTCCCTTTTCACTTTCACTTCCCGCGCTTAACGAGGTCGCTTGGATGTGAGATGGGGCCAATGTGTCTATAAAATATGTAGAAAAATATTTTTTAAAAAACAAACAAAAACATAAATTTAAAAACAAGATTTTTTTAGTTTTTTTTTTTTATTGTGACTCGACATATGACAGCACCCCGCTTGATGTTATGCCGAAGTGTGGTCCATGAATGAATGTCACTGCCACTACAATTCGATAACTGTGATCAGCAATCACATCCACTATGCCGGCCTAGATGGAACCGGCAACTTACAAGCTGATCCCGAAACGTGACCAAATCACTTCACGGTCTGTATACTTGTAAGTGGTGGTACTACCCCGGATCGGCAGACTGGGTACCACTGCCTACCACTCTTAATTTAGCTTTTCCTATATTAATTCTGTGTCGTGAAACTTTGGATAATCTGTTATATTAAATACTAGAAAGATTAATACAAAATATAAGTCCAAATGGTTAATAATAAACTTTGAAATACAACATTTAGTTAATTGAGGCCAACCTGGTAAATTTCAATTAGGTACACATTTACACATGTAATTAAGGCATACTCGTATAATCATCAAAACACGCTAATATAGTGTCACGAAAGTAATTTTGGATGCAGACTGTATGATACTGTTACCTTTTTTTTTATTTTTTTTTATCCTTTCTTATATTATTGTATAAGAAGGGATAGAGCTAGGTTGCCTAGTACCCATAACCATAGCTGTATGAAGAGAATTGTGGATGTGAAGGAAGCAAGGGAGTTGTGTAAGGATCGTGGTAAGTGGCGCCCCATTGCCTCTGCCTATCCCCGTAGGAAAAAGGCGTGACAATTTGATTGATTGATTGATATTATTGTATGTGATAGTTTGATGGAAGTAAGAGATACTTAAATCAAAATTTATTTATTTATTTACATTTTTATACTAAGCTACTAAAGTGCTTGTACCATAGAAACAGGACAACCAAAGTAGATACATATATCAAAGATACATTGGTACCGACAAGTGGTTTTGAACCCGTGCTCTCGCTTTGCACTACCACTACACCACGGTTGCCACCATAGCGCTTCGATTTCTTGTGAAAGTGGGTATGTAAAAAGTTATTAAAAAAACTTTTGCTTGTATGGCAATATATTATCCTCAAAGTATTAATTCGTATCGTACCAGTTACATACAGAATCACATACGGTTTGGATTAGAGCCAAGCGTCACTCGATTATCTTGGGAACATGTTATTCTTGTAAAATTGTTACACTCGATATTTTTGATACAAAAGATTATAGTCTCAAGATACACCTACTCATATTAATGATAGAGCATTATTGTTCCAATTGTTCTATAGATTTTTTACATCTATATACTAAACGTGCTTGCATCATGGAAGTAGGATTACCAAAGTACAAAAATATATCAAAGATAGGTAGGTTTTATAAACCGGAGGCTCTTGTTTTTTGAGGTTATTACACAACATTACAAAACATTCGCTTAGAGTACACTCATCGAGCAACTATTCCGATTCACAATTGATTCTAATTCTAAGTAAGAGTTACAAGAAGAAATAAAAATAAAAACAATCAAATTAATCAAATTGTCACGTCTTTTTTCCACAGAGATAAGCAGAGACAATGGAGCGCCACTTGCCACGATACCGACACGACTCCAACTCAAACTATAATATTTATTTCAAAATCGAAAAAATTACAGCCGCCCTTTACCGTAATAGTAACCATAAAGTTATTCCTGAAATCGTCCTGTGTCTATTATACAAAAAGTTTTATGTACAGAAAACTAATAACAATTATAATAATAATTGCAATTATTATAATGTCAATAAATATATTCAAAGCTTAATGTATTTTTATGTCTACATAGAAACCTTTTGATATATTCACATTTTACATCATACAATTACTTCCACATTAGAGCATGAACAGGCATTTTGTTAAACGTTTGTAAAAAAGGAAACTGTGGTATCATTAAATATCCATTAAAAATATATCCTTAAACAGTTGGCCGGCATAGTGCTCCTGACCACTGCGGCTTTTATTGTATTAGGCTGGTTCCACATTACTGGTCTCAGCGTTGGCAGTAATGTGGTGCCCCGAAATACACCAAGGCATCCGTAGGTAGAGTCTGTCTAAGCCAAAATGACGCGCTTCTCCACTGCATTTAAGGACACGTGCGACTATAAAATATGGATGCAACACACCAAGAATGCAGTTGTAATTGGTCATCTAGTTGCTGGTTAAACACAAAAGGAGGAGCACGATGATAAAGTATAGTAATATAGTTAGCAGTATTTGTATTCACACATTTAAATAAACTAATAATCTAAAGTAGAGGGTCGCGTCATTTATAGTTAGACAAGCTTTAGTGGTAGTGAAATAGTCACACAAATATAGAGACCCCGGTTCTAAACCACTTGCCGGTACACATATATATATATATATATATATATATATATATATATATATATATATAGAGAATTGTGAATGTGAAGGAAGCAAGGGAGTTGTGTAAGGATCGTGGTATATATATATATATAAATATATATATATATATATATATATGTGTGTACTTTAGTCGCCATCTTCCTATGTTACAAGCACACTTAATAGCCTCGTGTAGACATTTAAGAGTATAATAACTTTTATTTTATATATATAATGTACATGGCCAATTTAAGTTTAAAATAAATAAAGATTGTCAAATGATTAATTATCGAAAACAGATAGAAAGCTTTTAAAAATAAGTGTCTTAATTCATATATATATGTATATATAGAATTTGTATTTGAGCCCTAATTGTGAGCCTACTGCCAGCAACATATGTCCTCTCTATATAATCGTTGGATCCACAAGCGAAATATAAAAAGCACCTCTAGTTGGCATAGTAACGGGGACTGATGAACGGTAAACGGAGTCGGTTTTTCAGTTGTTAGCACTCTCTGATCTAAAGGCAGTCGATAAAAAACTAAGATTTTTTAAATTCGCCAACATACACATAGTTATACAATACACACTTCGAATTTGTATTATGCATTAAAACAAACAGCGAAAATAAAATCGTCTTCAAATTGTGAAGCGTACAATGCTCCACACAAGGACACCGAGTAATTTGAAAAGATGTAAGTACAAATTAGTAATAGAAACAACAGAAATCAGGTACGAGAAGGGTCTCCTGGCCTTCCTGGAGGAGATCGGGTGGTTCCGATGAGAGCAAACCGTTGAAGAACGCACAGGAGTCCGGGACCCGCAGAGGGGTCAAGTGCGGAAACCAGCCCGTACATAACAATAACAACAGGAACCAGGTCCGATCCTATATCGCAGTTTTTTTTACATTTCTATACTAAGATACTAAAGTGCCTGTATCATAGAAACAGGACGATATATCACACAACAAGTACATATATAAAAAGATACATTGGTCCCGGTGGGTGGTCTCGAACTCGTGCTCTCGGTTTGTGTTACCATTGCACTGCCACTACACCACGGTTGCCTTAGCTAACCGATGTGTATGCGTATTTTTCTCTATTATTTTTTTTATTAATTAAAGTATAATATTAAAAATAGATGTACATAGGCGAGCTTAATGTCTAATGACATTTTCTACCAGCTAACCTTTGGGAAAGTGAGCATGGATTGTGGGGGCATTAAATTATTTAAATCTAAAATTACTTATTCACTAACATATATAATATAAATATACAAACGCAACAACATTTAATATATAAATAAGTATAAAATTCATATAATAATATAAATAAATATAAAACACACAACATTAAATAATAATAATTTAAAAAACACTAATAATGTAACTTTTATTACATTATTAGTAATAATCCTGGCATGAAAATATGCCTGAAAATCAAAATGTTTGGAATAATGTCAACAAAAATATTATACATGCAAATAGTTTATTTAACCAGTGGGTTGTCTGTATGGTATTCGAGATAGACATCTGTTTATCTTCAATTAATTTTTTAATTGTATCAAAAGTGTCTAAAAGATCACTCTGAAACTCTAACGATGCTTTGATCTTTTAGAAGGACATATAAATTTATTTTTTACATCAAAACATCTTGTTTCAATCATATCAAAGTTTAATTTTATTGGTATTTAATTTAAGGTTGAACTTGTGTATTTTAATTGATTCTTGCTCGTTTATACGTACGTATGTCTTTTAATTTTTTTCATTTTCTTTCTCCTTGTTTATTAATTTGCCAGTGTCAAAGTAAAAATATATGGTTCAATGTTAACACATCAAGTAAATATGAATATGAAGATGAAACACGCGACTAATTCATCATATGATGACGATGATCGTCTTAGTAAAGCGGCGGAAAGTCTTTACTAAAGCGAACGGAAGGGGTCTTGGAACATGAAGAAACACATTTTACAGCTTTAAATTACATGTCTATACTGGATCAACTTGTAAATAATTACTGGATAACAATTCCATAATTATTACACATTAATATTTATGAAAAACATAAGCTTTTCTAATAATTTAAAATTGTGCGTCCTGTCACTTGCAGTTGCCCGCCAAAACTCTTTTTATTAATATCATCATGACATGACTCCTGATGTTATGGCGCCGTCCATAAGTGGAGGTAACTGCTGCCACTAACGATGTTTTAAGAAAAAGACGTGTTTTAATATCATTGACTACCACAGATAATGTGAGCAGATTCTGAAACGCGTGTTGGACACATCCTTAAACTGTGTTGAAAGCTTGTTTGGTTAGTAAACCAAACCAAAATAAATAACTACTATTTATTATATTTAATTAGGTATAGTAGTTTATTTCTGCACAATAAATTGGCCAACATTTTGTGCAAAATTTGTACCAAAATACCAATAAAACCAAGTAATTATGTATATATTTTTTTTAATATCCGACCCCAAGTGACAATAAAGAGTTTGTATAAGAAGGGAGGAAAGGGTTGAATTCGTGTAATTTTCTCCAAACGAGAGCAAGGAGACACTTTTTAGATTTTATGTTGCTTAAAATTAAATACATAAAACATAATTGAATTTTATAAAAAATTAAGTATTAGAAAACAAGTTTTCGGAGTACCCGTACTGTAGAGCTTGCATAAAGAGAATTATTTTGACTTTTTAAGAAGAGTTCCAAGAGCACTGACGACTGGAAAAAACTGACTTAGTGCCTCAGCCGTAGTCACTATGGGCAACTAGGCCGGAATGGTAGATAAGACTGCTATTTGCAGTTAGTTATTTTTTTAAATCTTCACCGTAATATTTTATTTTTGTTAGGGCTTGATATAAGACAGCATTCCGACAGATGTTAACCACGCGTAGCGTGATTATTCACATCCACATTGACATGCCGACGTCTTGACGACCGCCACCCAGTGACAGCAATTAACTAACAGTTTAACATGCCTTTCAAACACGAGATCGCGATTTTTTATGCTACTAATGGTCACACATCAAACTTCTGACCGCATCGACAATGCTTTTTTATTTTTTTATTTTGACCCGACATATGACAGCACCCAGCTTGATGTTAAGCTCGAGTGTGGTCCATGAATTCACTGCTATTACAATTTTATTAATTTAAGTAGCAATCACAACCACTATGCCGCCCTAATTGGAACCGCCAACTTACAAGCTGCTCCCGAAATGCTACTAAATCACTTCACAGTCTGTATACTTGTAAGTGGTGGTACGACCGCATTCCGCAGACTGGGTACTGATGCCTAGCACTCTTATGCTTAACCCGTCTGATTGAATTATCTTATTAAAGATCTCGCCTAATATTAAGCTGGAGTGCGGTTCATAATCGGAGGTGACTGCTACTACACGTACAGTTAATATACTATACAATCACATTATCAGTTGGAACCGGCAACTTACGAGCTGATCGCAAACACCCTATTTTACGGTCAAAAGTCAATTTACAATCTCTATACCTACTTGTAAATAGGTGGTGGTACTACCCCAGTCGGCAGACTGGCCACCACTGCCTACCACTCTATGATAACCAGACCCAACTTAATTTTAACAAATATTCATTCTAATTAATAAATATTATTACAAATAAAAGCCATGAAACAATTATATTCTCCGACCTGAAATAGAATCCGGGACTTTACGCGTAACGAACTGGCGTGCTTAGTTGTTAACCGTAGTCGCCGTCACTATGCCGGCCAGAGATGCTTTTTATGCCTCGCTTGAAAGATCACAGATTATTGGTTACTCCAGCCAAATATTCCACTATCAAAATCAACAATCAACCGTATGTGTTACTGAACTCCTTCTAAACAGCTCCTTCTAGAAATAGCGATAGTATTGTGACGTCATAAAAATAATTGTGTCACAAACATTACATAAAAAGTGAATTTAATTAAAATACATTTCATTAATTAACAAAAGATTAACAATGTACATAATTTACAATTCAAATAAGTCACTATGCCCTTTCTTTGCTATATAACGAATAAGGAATTCGAAGTACCTAACTGTTTAGAATCATGTACACAACTTCATACGACCAAAACTTCTCCTACATTATGCCGACGAAAAAGCAGTGAAATTGCGTCGCGGTCGCAAGTGACCAATTAACGTTGTTTAATTAAATAAATAATATAAATCAAAGAATTTGTACTTAAGAAATAGAAGGCGCTCTAAATATAACCGTTTATACTATTTTCACTTATGGCATTAAAAAGAAGTCATAAGGGGATGAACATACATTTTTACATTCGTAATTTAGAAGGTTGTCACAAGTTTTGATGATCATTTTTGACAACCTAATTTGACACAATAACAAATGACATTAAAATACTTCGAAAAAGGATGACGGAACAATTATGCCGCTACTCTTCACCTGGTACTTTTAATTAAGCAGTATTAAAAGTCAACCAAGTGGTTGTAATTGCAAAAAGTAGTGACAACCTTTGAAAGAAAGTAATTAAAGTACAAGTAGTTGTCTCTTTCAGTCACACGTGGTATAAACATAGTATAAATGAGATAAATAACACTGAATTAGATCTTATTTTAGCACAGCTTCTATTCTTTCTTTATTATTTGTAACAATTACTTATTGATTCGTTATTCGCTGATTGGTTATGATGATGTCAAAAATCATTGAGACTATGATTTTTGTTTAGTTTAAAACAAAAGCCTATTAAAAATGAATGAATTAAACATTATTATTCCAACCAAAATAAAAATTATAAAATCAATAACCTAAATAAACGTGATAGTAAGCCGCGATAAAGATAAAATTTGTTTAATATCATTAATCAATGTTCGCTCAAAATCTAAGAAAATACAATTGATTTGTTATTCGCTAATTGTTTACGGAGATGTCAACTATCAGTGTGACTCCAACCTCACAGCTTTTTCGACGTCATATTGTATTAAGTGAATCAAGGCCCAGTAGGCATTGCCCATCCATACTGACATTTATTTATTTCTTTGTACAGGCCCGATGGCTTTATCTTCCAGTCAATCTTCAGAAAAACAGATAGTGAAAGGCTGGTGCATGAAACAATGTTTAGCATGGATACAACTTTTAGAACAAATAAAAATACTTAACACTAATGACTTAAATAACAATAAACGTACATATATATAATAGGTAAAAATACATAAATAAATATATTTAGAAAATAATATATATATAATGTATAATAATATAATCTATATTCATCCAAAGTACTACGATTTTTGAGTGAGATGTTTCCTAAGTTGGCTCCTAAAAAGTTGGCTTCCTGACATAAGTTTGTGGGTAAATTTAAGAGTGGTAGGCAGACAACTAGTGGTAGTATCACCACTTTCAAATATACAGACCGTGTAGTGGCTCAGTTGCGTTTCTTTATTTTTATTGTGACATGCCATCTGACCTCGACCCGCTTAATGATAAGCAAGAGGAGGTCCAAGAGTGACGACCGAGTTAGTTCACGGCTGCCCCAGTCGCCGTCACTATGCCGGCCAAAGGTTCTTCTTTACGCATCGCTTGAAGAATCCAAGGTCATAGGATGGAGAGAACACAAGGGCTGGCAAAAGCATTCCACTTGATCAGCTTGAAAGTTGCCGGTTCCAACTAGCTGGCCATTTTCAACTGATTGTCTACCACTCATACCCGAAGCAATAATATAGATATAATCCTTTTTTATTGCTATGTCTGTTACCTTTGACTGGAAATCGAACACAGGACTAACACGAGGCAATGGCAAAGCGGCACGAGGGTTGTCTATTCGTGCCCTCGAAATTCGTGCCTTTTATTATTATTTCTTACATTTCATTTATTAAAGTAATATTGGGTAATTTGCAATTCAAATACAAAGGTCGAGATTTCGTTTCAATTCAATTCTATAAGAAAATGCCAAAAATGGCCAAAATTAATAAATTACTTCATCGTATGAATTATTAAATTTTGTAAATTGCTTGCCACATCTTTTATTAAAAATATGTAAATGAATATATATTTTTTTTATTGTGACTCGACGTTATGGTTATGATGTTAAGTTGGAGTGCGGTCAATGAATAGAGGTAACTGCTACTACAGTTGGAAACCGGCCTAATTGGAACCGGCAACTTTTAAGCAGATTTTGAATCGCGGAAATTAAAAGCAAAACAAAATTAACCAAATATATTATTTTTATTTGAACATTTAAATATCCTACCACTTTTAAGACATGTTTTTTTATATTGGATGAATGGAGGTGACAGATAAATATGTCTGCAAGCATCAATATTAATATTTCCTTTGCCAGGGGCATGGGCGGTGACGAATATCCCGAAAAATATTTTTAAATTTTATGTGCCAATAATTTTCCTACCTGTAATTTCATATTTATCATCAACCGCAACAGTTTCAGTCATTTTCAGTAAACAGATGTGGATATATCAATGTCACGCATAAATTGTCCCTAAATTAACCTTGATATGCATCACTGGTCTCAAAATAAACTACACGAAAAACACCCAGCCAAAGTCTAAATTCAAATTCATATTTTTAAATTTCGATTAACCACGACACTATTTCATCGATGTTTTAAAAAACTTCGCGCCCTTTTTTACAGGCGCGGTGAGCCTACCGCTTTGCTCATGCGTCCGTTACAAACTGAATCTATTTTTGTTTTTTGTATAATTCATTTAACTACTAGCAAATTTATATAAGATTTATTCGCACCTACAATTGTTGGTAATATGTTTGTATGTTTAGGAATTTTCTAGTAATTTGTTGAATAAGATTTATTCTTTCTGAGATTGAGGTTTGAAGTTTCAACAAGTCAATTATTCTCTTTTTTATTTATTTACTGCTGAATGCTTAAGTAAATACAGTTTGTAATAATAAATAAGTGGGTGATATAAGAGAAGAAGTGAGTTAAAGCATCCATACATGATCCGATTTGCTTCGGCGCAGTTTGGTTCAACGGCCGCTCGTTCCAGCAAACTTTGTCAACATCATTAACCATAGTATTTCAAAACGCAGCTTTAGTTGAGGACACTATACAAAATATTAATTTAAGACGATCATACCTCGTCATCTACTTCGTCATCATACCTCGAGTTGTCGGATGGTAAACAAGGAGAAGTCTAAGACTGTCAACTACTAAAACAACCCACTTAGTTCACGTCACATTTGCCTTAGTCGCCGTCACTATGCTGGCCAAAATTTTTAACATATCTACAATTATTACACATAATTCAAAAAATAGCATGTATTCTCAGATGCAGTAGTTCTCTAAAACTCTTTGGATGTGTGAGGTACATTAAACCAACCAACGCATTGGTTGGTTAGTTAACACGTTAGTTGGGTAATTGATAAGCAAGTTACAAAAACTGCTTGTGTCATAGATACTGGACGACCAAAGTATATCTCGGTTTGCGTGATCATTTCAAATCACTACACCTCGATCGCTAACCTTGAAACCTGATTTTAGGATTTTATAATCATTTAAATGAATTCGTTCCCTTTGCCTTGATGAATTGAACATCGAAAAAAACTACTGTCAATTTGACATTGAAATGTTTTAAAGTTCGTGATTTTTGTTTTTTGCAGATTTTATCAAGTTTATACTTTATATAGTTATGACTTGATTTATTGTAAATAAAGGGAAACCGTGTGTTTATAATTTTGCTTCATATAGCATATTTTGAAATAGATAAACATGTCTGATAACGACGAAAGTATCCACCGTTTGGAAGGCTCGTCAAATGAAGAAAAAGGGGGCCTAATTATTGTTAATAAGGATAAGTCTAAGGAGTTTCAGTTTGCCAAACCTTCTATGCTGGGGCTAGATAAGTTAGCAGCCGCTAGAAGACAGCAAAATAAATTGATTTCGTTTAATGAAGAATTGCAAGACTTGTATGGTTCTGAGGATTCAAATGAATCCAAAAGTGCTAAAGAGAGAAAATATCGTAGGACAAACGAGGAAACACCAACCTATACTGGTGGAATAACGGAAGAAGCGAGGGAACGCATGTTAGAAAGATTAAAAAGGTTAGTTTTTAAGTACTGGCAATAACCTAAAACTGTATTAATTTACACAGTATAAACTCTGTATAGCGACATTTAAGAGACTGCCCATTTTATGGCGTTTTTGCGACGTGTCGTTAAATGAAGAGAAAAAGTATTATTATAATGTATTTACTAATAAAATATAAAAATTACAAACAATAAATAATATTGATACTAAGAAAAACTCTGCCATGGTCAGCTTATTAGTTTATAATGAACAATAAATAATGCCTAACAATAGTCAATCAGCTGATGTAAATATGTACAAGGTACATACAAATCACACTAAAAAATGAATTTCTCTAAATTTTTGTTACTTATGATCCTGGCCGGCTCGGGTAAATATGTCCTAGAGTCTAGACAAAAAAGCAATAATATGTACACAGCTTGATATTGATAATATTCTTTAAATAAAATAGTATTCATATTAACATATAAATATTTTAATTTCCAGAAAAGAAAAGGACTCAAAAGAGAAGGGTGTTTACAATTCAACAGAAGAAGAAAAGAAATCCAGACCTAAGGACGACAGAGATGACTACTACAGATACGGAGATAAAAGAGATAGACATAGATACGACTATAAGAGGGATAGAGATAGACGCAGAGACTATGATAGGAAGGATCGGGGTTCCGATAGAAAAGATAGAGATAAGGAAAAACCGGCTGGAGGTGATGACAGAAAAGACAGGGACTCAGAGAGACGAGATAGTTCAAGAAGGAGTTATTATGAGCCTAGATTTAAAGATGAGCCTAGGACTCCAAGGTGAGTTATTGCCTAAATTGAGTATAAAATAATTTATATATTATAGATCACACTAGCCTGTGATCCCGTAACATGGTTTATACACTTAAAAGTGGTGGTACTACCTCAGATTGGCAGACTGTGTAATATACCACCAAGTGTTTACAACACAAAATCTTACCTCGATTTGCCTGATAGTAAGCAAGGGGGGAGTCAAAGAGTACCAAGTAATGAAGGTAACATTTAATAACTCAATGCATTTAATTTTCAGCTTAAAGGCACTAAAACCAACAGACAAGACAGCTTGGGATGAAGATGATGATGACTTCAAAGTTCCAATTAGGAAGTCCAGTTGGGATTTTCCAACTCCTAATCTTAAGGACAAAGGGCCTGGAACTTCTGAGAGATCTTTCCGAGGTGATAGTATGAGAAGTGGACGGCCTTTAAGAGACTCTAGGGGACGTCTATATGATGTTACTGATAGAGCATCACCACATAAGTAAGTTTACTACTTGGAAAATTTATATATTTCTTAAGTATCTGAACTATGGAGAGAGTCATTCAACTACCGATATCTCTGGAACTACTAATCGCACAGCGAACAGACAGGGAATTTCATTATATCTTGAAAATTTCCTATAAAATACAGCATGAGTTAGTAGAGAAAAAATATTTTTCCAGTGACTATAACCCCTTTTTTTCGGTTTATTGACTTTATCTTCCCTAATATGGGCCGGAAAGCTAAGGTTAAAGGGAAATTTTACAGCCTGATTTACCCCAAAGAACCCAAAAAATTCATGTCAAAAATTTCATTTATGTAATAAAATGAATATCTATATCTATGATTAGATTAAATTATTAATAAATAGATATGGGATAAAATAAATAAATAAATTACAAATCTTAGTTGTACATAATTATGTTTTATTTACAGATGGGCAAGTTCTCGACGTGTTATAGATGTAAGTGATGAGGATTGGATGGAAGCTGAAAAGAAACTTGACAGAGCTTGGTATAATATGGGTGAAGGTAATATTATTATTTTTAATAGATTTTGAAGATTTATGCAAGCAAATATGAAGAGAATATAAATGTGTTGCTTTAAATTAAGAGAGAGAGTAAAGTCAGAATTGTGGAAAGTGGTGCCCTATTGTTTTTGCCAATACATGGGTGACATTTTTATTTTATTTTGTGCAATTGATTTTCCATCAATATGTTTTCTTAGGTTTTGTGCAATAATGAAATAAACATTTTACTTGTAGCCCATCATTTTTAGTATCTATTTTAAAAGTGATTTATTTAAATCTAAACTTGGAAATTATTCTAATATTGTGTGAAAAATTATAAAGAATAAAAATCAATCAATCCGTTAAGCTGTCACACTCACTAATCAATGGCGGACATAGTGAAGGATGCTGAAGCAATCGCAAACAATCAGTTGTTTCAGTCTTTGGCGCTCTTAGACTTCCACTTTCTTACCATCTAGTGTTTGTATAATATCTCATGCAGTAGTAACACTGATAACTAAGGATTACTGTAATCACAGGCTCGCCAACATATTATGCCACGAATCTGCCCTCGTCCAAGTAATAGTATGTGTATGTGTGTGTATCCCTCATACACTACACCTTCGATTCGACATCGAGTTCAGTGATCGCTTCCTTTGGCAGAAACAATCACTGTGAGATTGTCACATTCGCTTTCCTCCAATTTCTCCTAACCCAACTCTTGCTTTCTTTACATCCACAATTATGTTGATGGTTAGTGTGAACCCATGTTTTCTTATAATAATGATCCTAATTTCACTGAGAAATTTCACAAAAGAAAAGTTGTTCTATATTATCCTAGTTTATTCTTGAAAAAAAGGTTTTCATATAAAGAACTATAAAATAATTTGTTCATACAGGTGAAGCGGACGAATCAGATCCATTTGCAGGCACAAGTTCTGAATATGTGCGAGCGAAAGAGGAACAAATTGAAAAGAGAAGCAAGAGAAAGGTGTCAGCCCAAAGACAACAAATAGATAAAGACAATGAATTGTGGGAAAGAAACAGAATGCTTACTAGTGGAGTTGTACATTCTATTAATATAAATAATGATTTGGATGAGGTTAGTTGGTAATTATAATTATTTTTTATAGCATATTTCCTAGATTTCTAAGGTTTCCTACGTTTCTTTTGTTTTATAAGGCGGTGGTTTAATAATGACAAATAAACCGACAAAATGAATCTTCCCAAACATGATCGCTGCAAATCAGTCGGAACATTTTTTTTTCAGGTGTCTTCTCTCTTAGACCTTCAGGCAAGGATATTCATTATGTTTGCGTTATAAGATTTACATTATCTGATGTAACATCCTTGCTGAATTTCAGTAACTTTACATCTGATGTCGAAACGCAACTTCACAGTCTTGACACCTGAAATTTTTCTTAGGCCGGCATAATGACGGCGACTGACATAATCGTCAGCTCGAGGGAATAACTCGTTTTTTTCAGTCGTCACTCTTGGACCTCCTCTTGCTTATCATCAGGCGGGTCGAAGTCAAATTTCGTGTCACAATAAAAATAATAATTATGGTACACTAAAAACTAGACATTCTAAAATGAACAGATTGGTTACTACTACAATAATTAAACTATATTTTTTTAATTTTCCAGGAAAGTGTGGACCGAGTCCATTTATTGGTTCATAATTTGGTGCCCCCATTCCTCGATGGTAGAATTGTTTTTACTAAACAACCGGAGCCTGTTATACCTGTAAGTTTACGGACTATTTAATTTTAATTTCTTATTTAATTCTTACACAAATTGTAACTGCAGTCAACTTAAAGTCGTTATTCTATGCTAGAAGCTGTCATATCCACTATGCAACAGCACCCCGCTTGATGATATGCTGGAGTCTGGTCCATGAATGGATACCACTGCTACTGCAATTCAATAACTGTAAGTAGCAGTCACATCTGGCCTAGTTGGAACGGCATCTTACAAGCTGATCCTGAAACCAAATCACTTCTTGGTCTGTATACTTGTAAGTGGTGATACTACCCCGGATCGGCAGACTCGGTACCACTGCCTACCGCTCTTTGATAATCAGACCTAAAGCAAATATTCACCTCTTTTTTATTAACAAATATTTGCAATATTTATTAAATATTACAAGTAAAAGCTTTGAAACAAATATTTGCTCCGACTGGGAATTGTGCCTCGGGAACAATCGCAACAAACCAATCGGTAACCGTTCGTCCACGCCTGTCGTTTATGCTTGAAAGTGATGACATAATGTCCGACAAGTCATGAATGGATGTTCATAATGAAGACTTGTTTCTAATGGATGGAAGTGAATGTTGGGTATGGCAGAAGAAGCATGAGAGTAGAATTAACGCATTAGAAATGCGTTCATTTAGGAGTGTATGTGGAGTGACAATAGCGGATAGAATGAGGAATAGCTAAATGCGCAAGAGATGTAGTTTGTAAGGAGATGTAGTGACAAAGGAATGCTAAGATGGTCTGGGCACATGGAAAGTATAAGTAAAAGTAGATTGACGAAAGGAATTTATAAATATGATGTGGATGTGTGCGTTAAACGAGGCAGACCCATGAGGATGCTTGCCGACTGAAAAGAAAGTTGGTTTGCCTAGTGCCCATAATCATAGAGCTTGTATGAAGAGAATTGTGGATGTGAGGGAAGCGAGGGAGTTCTATTAAGATCATGGCAAACGGCGCTCCATTGTTTCTGCCTATACCTGTGAGATAAAGACGTGACAATTTGATTATTTTATTTTTAATTACTTACATTTCTATACTAAGCTACTACTTGTATCATAGAAACAGGACAACCAAAGTACATAAGATACATTGTTACCAGTGGGTGATTTTGAACTTGTGCTCTCGGGTTTGTGTAACCATTGCACTTCCACTACACCACGGTCGCCTTAAATATAATAAATAATTGTATTATACTTCCTAATTTTATTACATTATTTTTTTATTTCAGGTAAGGGATCCAACATGTGACATGGCACTTAATGCCAGAAAAGGCTCGGCTTTAGTGAAAGTCTTTAGGGAACAAAAGGAACGGAGAAAGGCACAGAAAAAGCACTGGAAGTTAGAGGGCACTAAATTAGGTAAGTAAAATTGTACTGTACAGCTTAACGACAGGCGTGCCCGATTGGTTAGTATACCAGTTTGTTACGGGTTCGATTCCCGGTCTGAGCAAATATTTGTTTCATAGCTTTTATGTGTAATATTTATATTAAATATTGTAAATATCTATTAATAAAAGAAAAAGAGGTGAATATTTGCTTCAGGTCGGTTATCAAAGAGTGGTAGGCAGTGGTACATATCTGCCGATCTGGGAAGTTCTTAATCATGAGACCAATAGTCTAGAAATATCTAAACCTTTAAGCTTATAATGATAATGAACACAGGACTGTTTTGGACCAAAAATACAGCTTAACATCAAGTAGTATATGGTCAAATGTCGCGCCAATATATTTAAACAATATATAATCATTATTTTATAGGATATTATCTTTATTATATGGTTTTCTTTTAGGTAACATAATGGGAATACAAAAGAAAGATGACGAAGTAGATGATGGACCTTCGAAACAAGCATACAAGTATGCAGAACACATGGATAATCAAGGTAATTTAGTCTAAAGCTTATTTGAAGAAAGTTTGTGGATGTGAAGGAAACGAAAGAATTGTGAACAATTGTTTTGACGACCCACGTGGAATCTCAGGTTCGACTCCCGGTCTAAAAAAGAACTTAAAGCATTTATTTCCTACTCCTACTATTATTACCGCACTCCAGAATGATATCTGGTGGGCTAAAACCATGTGTCGAACCGCAATAATTATTTAAAAATGTGAAGCTTTAATGTTTCTGCGTATCCCTATGGAAACGTGACTGTGTAGTTTGATGCACTACTCATAATTTTATTTTTATTTTTATTGTGACTCGACATATGACAGCACCCCGCTTGATGTTAAGCCGAAGTGTGGTCCATGAATGAATGTCACTGCTGCTACAATTCAATAACTGTGAGTAGCAATCACATCCACTATGCCGGCCTAGATGGATGCTATGCCATTATTTAGGTTGCTTAGAAGAGATCGCCATATTGATGATAAGGGCGTCATTTATGTGTTCTTCCTGCTTACGTATAGTTTTTAAGCCACAATTTGCATAATAAAGAGTGTACGGTGCCCAATCTGTACTACCACTATTTACAAGTATACATACCGTGAAGTGACATAGTCGCGTTTCAGGATCAGCTTGTAAGTTTGCTACAACTAGGCCAGAATAATGGATTTGACTCCTACTTGTAGTTATTTACCAGTAGTAGCAGTAACCTTCATGCATGAACCGCACTCCAGCTTAACATCAGGCAGGGTGCTGTTAATATTAATAGTCGAACCAAAATTTTAAAATATATTAGAGGTTAAAGTATGAAATCGCCGATTTGTACTGAAAAATCAAAACTCGTTTTTTTCCAAAATGTACATATTTATTTAAATAAAATATTTACCCTTATTATCTATACTATTCGGAAGTAAAAGTCACGGATAACCGGTGGATGCAACTAGCATCTTGTCGTTCGGAATGGCGTTCTAAGGGGGAGGCCTATGTTCAGCAGTGGACGCCTCCTGGCTGATGATGATGATGATTACGAAGTTAATTTAAGCCTTTGCGATAGAATTCTGGGGATCTAGTCGAAGTCGGGTTTCAAGTCAAAGTTTCCATTACGAAAGCGTTTGAAAACCAAAAATGGCACGAGTAATTCATTAGCAGTCTCTCCTCTCCAAACGCAGCATTGATATTGCAGGCCGCTCATGCTGCGTTAGTTCCGCTTCGGAACAAGTATTCAAAGATTACTCAGATTTTCAAAGTGTCCATCTTGCCCGTCTAACCTGATTAAAAAAACAATTGAACGTCAAAAATGATATTATATATATCATTATTCTATAAGTTGACAATGCTTTTTTACAGCAGCTACCATAACAGCTTTGTTTAGTTTAGTTTAGTTGTATAAGTTGACAATGCCCTTTTACAGCAGCTACTATTATACTACTATTCATTGATATATATTCAATCAATCAATTATTTTATGTTATTATTTTTAATTATTATTTTTTACTATTTTAATGTACAAAAGTGCTGTATTGCAGCCTACTTGTAATAAATATATTTTGAATTTTGAAATGTTGCACATGTTTTAAAAAAAAACTTTATAAATATTATGTGAAAAAAATTTTCACTCGAAAATCTCACACCATGAAGGTTTTATGCCGATTCAAGGTATATAAAACGGTATAATAAAATACTATAAAACGGCAATTTCATACTTTAACCAATATTATATCTATCTATTACGTTTTGAGATTAGGAACCTTCTTTGAACTTGTTAATATTAATGTAACGTTATGTTTCAGGCAAAGAAATGGAGTCCCCAACAGAGTTCATAAGAAAGAACACAATAGGTGAACAGCGGAGATACTTGCCCGTGTTTGCAGTCAGAGAGGAATTATTACAAGTTATCAGAGAAAATAATATTGTTATTATTGTTGGTGAGTTGATTGGAGAATTATAAAAAAAAACAAAATAAGTTTCATATAATAGAATTTTAAGAAAGCGACTAGTCATATTGTCATATCAGATGAGTAATTTTGATTGATTGATTTGTTTAACATGTTTTTTATTATGACATCTGACCTTGTCTCGCCCGATGGTGCTTATCATGGCACCTCTTGCTTAAGAGAAGGTCTAAGTTCACACCCGTAATACCCGCACAGATCGGGGAAGCATCCGTAATCTGTCGATTGAACTACGAGTAAAAGGTTGGGTGCATCGTAAAAACGTCTCTGTAGAACAATTGACAAGTGGAATGCTTCAGTTCATCAGGCCATGTGTTCTCTGAATCCTATAATATTGGATCCTTCCAGCGATGCGTGAAGAAGCACCTATGGCCGGCATAGTGACTGCACTTTACGGTTGCACTCTTGAACCTCCATCATGCTGAGAATCAGGCAAGTCGAGGTTAGATGTCGAGTCTCAATAAAAAATAAAAAGTCATATATTTTTTTATATATAAAACTTTATAATTAGCTATCAGTAACATGTCTATGATCTGTATCGGTTATTAACAAAGTTGTCTATCCAGAGGCCGATTTAGATCACAAAATCGTCTTCAAATCGGTCTTAGGTTTACTATAAGACAGCATTAATGAATCAAACAAATTTTATGCGCGTAACTATCGCGTTTATTTTGCTTTTTTTTATTATTATTTCGACGTTTCAAGGGCTTTGCAGCCATCGTGGTCACGGGGAGGCCAAAATAAATGCGATAGTAAGCCGCATGAAATTTGTTCAATTTTTTTTTATTGTGACACGACACGACGACTGAGAAAACCGAGTTTGTTCACGACTGCCTCAGTTGCAATCATTAATTCATTCGCGCAAAATCTAAGAAAATACTAAAGCAGCATTGTTTTTTTTTAAATATAAATACGACGTGTGTAGCTAGATTTGCAAGAGAAGTTACAAAGCGTCGAGTAATACATTGTTTTCTTTTCCAGGGGAGACTGGCAGTGGTAAAACCACACAATTGACACAATATTTACATGAGGAAGGCTACAGTCGCCTCGGCATGATCGGTTGTACTCAGCCGCGACGTGTGGCTGCCATGTCAGTCGCTAAACGTGTCTCAGATGAGATGAATAGCAAATTAGGTAATTATAACTAATTGTTAATACTAATATTGACGATAGGCGCGGACGAACGGTTTAGCGATTGGTTTGTTGCGCGTAAAGTTCGGGTCTGGTTATCAAAGAGTGGTAGGCAGTGGTACCCAGTCTGCCGATCCGGGGTAGTACCACCACTTACAAGTATACAGACCGTAAAGTGATTTGGTCACGTTTCGGGATCAGCTTGTAAGTTGCCGGTTCCATCTAGGCCGGCATAGTGGATGTGATTGCTACTCACAGTTATTGAATTGTAGAAGCAGTGATATTTATTCATGGACCACCGTTCAGCTTAACATCAGGCGGGGTACTGTCATATGTCGAGTCACAATAAAAAAAATATAGTGACAAGGATTGACAAAAAAAACGCTCAGATGGTTTGGGCACATGGAAATGATGAGTGAAAGTTTTTTTATTGACGAAAGGATTTATAAATCTGATGTAGATGGATGCTTTCGTTTAACCGCCCAGAAGGGTGTTTCCCGACCAAATTGGATACATCCTTAAGAAAGCTGGATGGCCATAACTGTAGAGCTTGTATGAAGAGAATTGTGGATGTGAGTGAAGCGAGGGAGTAGTGTCAAGACCGTGGCAAGTGGGAGCGCCCCATTGTCTCTGCCTATCTCTGTGGGAAAAAGGCGTCAAATAGCTTAGATTAATTTTCTTGTTCTAGGTGAACAAGTGGGTTATGCCATACGTTTTGAAGACTGCACCAGTCCCGATACTGTGATCAAATACATGACAGACGGTATATTGTTGCGGGAAGGTCTGAGAGAACCTGATCTGGACAATTATTCAGCTATTATTATGGACGAAGCCCACGAGAGGTCGCTGTCTACTGATATGCTGTTTGGGCTGCTTAGGGAGGTGAGTACTCACTCACTTTTTTACTTTTGAGACAAGTTGTATGAAAATAATTGTGGATGTGAGAGAAGCGAGGAAGTTGTGGCAGGTGGCGCTCCATCTCTGCCTATCCCTTTGGGAAAAAACGTGGCAATTTGATTGATTGATTGATTGAAGAAGTTGTTTATAATCAACTTGGTAAAAAAACAATATAGTTACGTTGAAGGTAGCTTTGGTGTAGTAATAATAAATAGACAATGGTTAGAAACCATTTGCCGATACCAATGTACTTTGGTCGCCAAGTTTCTCTGATACAATCACGTTTAGTAAAGAAATGTTTTAAGAAACATCTAACAGATGGCGCTATACTTTAAGCACGAGATACGACTTTTCTAGTGACTCGACATATGACAGCACCCCGCCTGATGTTAAGCAGGACTGCAGTCCATGAATGGAGGTGAACGCCACTCACAGTTAGTAACTGTAAGTAGCGGTCACAATGCCGGCGTCCTTGAAACCGGCAACTTACAAGTTGATCCCTAAACACGACTCAATCACTTCACGGTCTGTATTCTTTTAAGTGGTGGTACTACTTAACCTTATTATTAAAAATTACAAATAAAAGCTATGACCGGGATTTGAACCCGGGACTTTACGGATCGGACTGCATTTAGTTCACCAAATCAGCAGTCGAACTAAAATCTCGGCGCGACGTTTCTTTGTAGAACAATTGACAAGTATAGTGCTTTACCAACTCTTATGTATTCTCCCCATCCTATGACCTTGAATTCAGCCAATTGAAAATAAATCTTTAGCCGACATATAAATGGTCGCTGAGACCCGCCTGATAGTAAGCAAAAGAAGGTCCAAGAATTTCGATGACTGAAAAAACCGAGTTAGTTCACGGGTGCCCCAGTCGCCGTCACTATGTCGGCCAAAGGTGCTGCTTTTTCACGCATCGCTTGAAGGCTCCAAGGTTATAGGATGAAGAGAACACATGGGCTGGCAAAGCATTCCACTTGTCAATTGAGATTAAAAATAATAGAGCGGGCATGTTGGCAATTTTCATACAAAATCATTGTCACATTAATTACCAGCGAAGATAAAAGGATTTATCTTCGAAACACGTCATTATCGAACAACGTACTGTCATACTTTTTGAGCCAATTTGAGGTTCTTGTCCGGTCTACTTACTATATATATATTGAATGTCTTTGGGTTTTAGAAATGCTTCATACGAAATGAGGAATTCTGTTACTCAATTGTCCAACTAACCATAGAGCTTGTATGAAGAGAATTGTGAATGTGAAGGAAGCGAGGGAGTTGTGTCAGGATCGTGGCAAGTGGCGCTCCATTGTCTCTGCCTATCCCTGTGGGAAAAAGGCGTGACAATTTGATTGAATTGTCCAACTTATGTCTTCATTCCACTATCATGACAAATATGGCGCCTTCTTTACATCCACAATTTCCTTTATACACAATTGTTTGTTGCACATTTGCACTCTTCTGGAAAATTTTAAAACCCGCATTATCTTTCTTTAGTTTAATGCACCTGACATAATCATTTGACAAAGTACATTTTTTGACAGTTTTCCGGAACCTATATATATTATAGATAAAATTATCTTATCTTTTTGCGCATTTCATTTTAAATGTAACATTTTATATCCGGGTTTTTAATTTATGACAATATAATATATGTAAATGATATTTTTTGAGGATAGGCAGTAATAAAGATTTTACTTTTAAGAATATCTTTGCTTGGTTCCTATATAGTTTGCACTCGTCCAATCACAACACAACAAAGGTTAGCTGGTAGATAATGCCTAAGGCTTTTGTGCAAGAAAGAGTTTATAAATAAATAAAATAAAATATGTTACAACAACATACAATGTTAAGCCCAAAGACATTAAAGTCCATACAAAAGTGGTTTCTATCACAGCACCCCGCCTGATGCTAAGCTGGGTGCTGGTCCCTAAATAACTTCGCCGGCAACTTTCCAGCTGGCCCCGAAACGCGACTGCGTTCCTTGTACGGTGTATACACGAGCCGTTAATTAATTTTTATCATTTAATATGAATATGAGCGTGAATTGAATTCTAGGGAATTATTTGGGAAACGATTTCATGAGTGGGAACACAATATTATTAATATATTATGTTAGTGGGATTAGGAAGGATAGATACAATTTGAAAAACAGAATTTGTCATATTTTTTTATTATAAAAACAATAATATTCTTCATAAATTATTAAATATAACTTACAATAAACATTCACAGCAGCCGTTTATTTTAGACATTTAGACACATTTCCTTTTTTTATAAACTATTTAGAGAAAACAGATATATTTTTTATATTTTCTTTTTAGAAAGAAAGACTGCTCATTTAAATAAAATTATTTTGTTTAACAATAATAAATATAAATTTTATTTTATGTAAATGGTGGACTATGTAAACATGATTTTGCTCTTGATTACAGAACATTAGGTACTATAATAATTGAATTAAACAATAAATAATATAATATAAAAACAGTTTTAACTTTTTACTAAGAACTCTAAAACTGTTTGTGTAGTGAATTTGTTTACATAATCCAAAATTCGATAAGTTCTTTGATTTAAAATCCATAATAAAATTCTATTTTCGCCAAATTTTAAATATTTCATTTTTTAAAATTGTAGTGACTTAAATAATAATCCTCTTATAATATGATTAAAAAAATACTTAATTATCTTTATAGATAGCAATTTTGAGATTAATTCGTAGGGAATATTATCTTATAATACGGAATGTATAATTGCCCTTTTTATTTGAATAATAATACTGCATAAATTAAAAAGAGCAAAAGCGCTGATACTTTTTTTTTACATTTTCCAGCAATAATATGAATTAAATTTCGTTTCAAACAAATATTCCCTACAAATACAACAGTCCAATAAATATTTTTAAAATTAGCTCTTAACTAAAAGGCGCGAATACTGTATGACAAGTAAAGTTTTTCACTATTGTAAGCTCCGAATTCCAACCACGTGTCATTTGAAGCCAAAATAAACAAACAATCGTTTACACAAAACATCAATTTAAAGTTAAAGCATCTTTCAATTTAAATATTCGATAAAAAAGAGATCTTATACAAAATCGTTGGTTTTGATTTTTGACGCGAAATGCAATAATACTTTTGACATGCTGTCTTTTCTTCTAGGGGCCGTACCATCACTCTTCAAAACCATATTTGTCGTATCTGTGAATTCTGTTTTATTCTGCATAAATTACACTGTTGGTGACCAAACAGTGGATCGCGATTGAACATTTAAACTGCCAAATTTGACCTTGGCTACTTTTCAAGAAGTACTTGTATCGAAGGTACTAAACATACGCTGATATATAAATAAATGAAATCAGAGGTGGTAGCGGCCCCCAGAGTTTTGTGACCTAGAGGCTCGTGGCTGGAACTCAGACTGATTTAGCTTTAGGCCTGGCGTGATTCTGATTGACCAGCAGCACGCCCATGTTCATCCCGATGCCCCATTTGAGCGACTCGCTAATCTGCAACAAGAGATAGATAGGCATATTATTATATATTCAATTGTTTGTTCACTTCATGTAGGTGGATTATTTCCTAAAAAAATATTATATAATCTGTGTATATATATATGTATTTAAATCGTTAATTGCTATTAATATATTTATTTTAAATATATTGGTACATAATTGATAATACAGTAATTGTTTATCTTAGATAATCTTATATTTTCAATCTTTACTGAAAAGTTCACTTAATGTTATGATATCCCCTTTATTTTATGGTAAAATAAAAAGAATAAACGCAAGGAAGGAACCTCTGTCGGGCGTGTCCAATCTCAAGCTAAAATCTTAATTTTAATTATAAATTACTACCGAGTTAGAATCTAAGTAGCCCGATCCAAGGAGTTTTTCAGTGGCGTCCGACCGAGGTTGTAAATGACTTAAATTTATTATCACAGTTTATTATTTGACTTTGTTAACAAATTAAACAAATTTTATGCGGCTTACTATCGCGTTTATTTTGGTTTTTATTTTACGAGTTTATTTTATTTATGAGATATTTTTATTTATGCAAATTTTATGCGATTGTAAGCCGCATAAAATTTGCTTAATTCATTAATCAATGTTCGCGCAAAATCTACGATGTTTTGTTAACAAAGTCAAATAATAAACTTAACTATATTCTTGTATGTATAATAAATACCTAATCTATACATTTTTCATTAAATATTAATAAACAATCTATATTTATACAATTGCTTGATAAAATCGGTCATAAGTCATGTAAAAATAAACATTTACGAGTACATTAATAATTACTATAAAATAAATACAATAAACTTAAGTGTTCTTTTAACCTGTCACGTCTATTTAATCTGTCAATGTGTTTCGTAACATCCAAATGATTGCGATAAGAGGGCGACAATCTTATCATTTTTAAAACATTGCAAACTGTTATCGGATTATTCATATTTACTGACATTACATCTTATAATATGTCACAGCAAAACAATTGATTATTTTTTATTGTCCTTTACTGCGGCATCAGTCGCCTCCACTTGTAAATTCCACAGCTTAGCATAAGGCGGCGGGCGTGAAGTCTACATCTACTTTTCTGATAGTAATAAAGCAAAAGTCTAAAAGTGTCGACGACTGATAAAAGAACTTTTTAAGTTCACGGTCGACTTCACTATGCCAAGGGAATATATTTAAAAATGTTTAGTAAACCACTAAATTAGATCGTTAGCAAATAGAAAAATTTTGTGAAATGATGCTGTCAAAATTCAAGGTGCGATATCTCTGGCGTTGCTCCGGATACCTATTCAGGGACCCACACATGCGCAACTTGAAATCACAGCGTACACCTCTTTATGTGACGTCACTCGATCAATATAGTCGTTACTATGATCTTTGATTTGTAGGAGGGTCTAAAACCGGAAATGTTTTCTTTGAATTGATGAAAGAGATAAAAAACTTAATTATCAATAAGTAACAACTGTAAGAGACTCACTTTGAAATTATGTCACTATGTCATTAAATAAACATAAAAAGATCCCTTAAGTAACAATTAAATTAAAAGATACATCTATAATATTCTAAGTATTATGTTAATGCTAAATAACCCCTAATAAAATAGAAATAGTAAGTACATATAGATAGAACCCCTTTAATACATAAGAAAGTACATTAATAGAAGAGATACATAGAAGCCCAGATGATAATATAAATTACAAGGTTCGATTTGTCGTTATAATCGAATGGAACAAATAAAAGCATAAATATAATACGAGTAGATAAAATAATCTCTCTAACTTTCTTCACATTCATAAGATTCATAGATACAAGCCCTACGGATATGGCCACTTCATTTAAATAGGGATTAATCAGTTATGACTCCGATTTAAACGAAGAAAACTTTTCTATAATATCCATTTCAATAATAAATCTCATAATATATGACTCTAAAAGTATTTGCAATAAAGCTCAAAATTAAATCAAAAACTAAAAATATATTCAGTTTAATATTCATGATAATCGCATGTAAGCGTATTCTAATGATATGTGCATTTATTAAAGTGGAAAGTAAGTTATAAATAATCAAATTTACACGTCTAAATGCGTCGAGGCTATGTTTTTGCATTAATTACTCTATTAATTATTAACGGTTTTAAATGCGCTTTAATTGGTCCTATAAAAATTACACGGCATGCTAAGATACGAGTTTATGTTATGTTTATCAAGGCGAATATCGGAATTCAATATAGACTCTACTACAAGTCTAAAAATTCGCCTAAAACCTTTCCAATATTAGGTCATTGAAATTACTGATATTCCAAAGTATAAAAGACCCTATTTCTTTTAAATGGTCTTCTAAAAAAACAATAGTAATCTCACCAATTGGTTAAGTCGCTCGTGTAACACCGGACACTGCCCATTAACTACCATCAAAAGATGATAATCATAGGTGTTTTGGACGTCGTTAAGCTGATCTGTAACAAAATTTGCATGTTGTTCCATCGTTTTTTATATCTTCCATTTGTCCCCAAAATATCTTCCGTTTCTCCCATGCAAGCTTAACCAGACGCCTTTGGAACCAATGTTAACTCCACCTATATGTATGGTTACTTACTCCATGATGTGTAATGAAATTGATGAAAAAGCTCCCAAGTATAAAGCAAAATTGAAACCCAAAAGAAAATGAAAAGCGGACATAACAAAATTTTGAAAGCAATATTAAACATACACAAATGCCGAGATTTGTATCTTTTATTTTAGTATGTGTAAAGTTTTGTGTTGTTTAGATTTCACCATTTTATACGAATTTAAATAATTTACTCGTATATCTTAACTTATTTTCAACCATATAATAATAATATATACCATGTTTTATTTTTAACATTAGAACTTAAACTCCAAATCCAATTTAAATTAAGCCACGAACGCTTTTTCTTATAAATCTATTATACAAATATGTAAGATATTTTAAATTACCTGTCTCATGCGAGCTTCTTGTGGGGTCTCGCCATATCTGCACCAATGAACGAAGTGCAGCGTGTTGTGCCAGTTCCTCTCAAACCTGGATTTGGTTGCCATGTCCAGCTGCAATCAGTAGAACCTCCTTAGTATGGTTCCTTCCATCAGATCGGATTGAAAGCCTCCGAGGCTTTCTCTATCTGAAAGGAGAGGGGCCACACTGACGTTTCGACTGCCTACTCAAAATTTGACATAGCTTGGTCATTTTCCACTTTAAACTATTAAGCGATACTAAAAAAATTCAAACTATAAAATATTTGTTATTTTTTAGCTTCTAAAAATACTATCCTATTTATTGAAATTTATTAAAGATGATTAGAATGTGATATTTTATAATGTTTTACAATCTTGGCTAACAAAGTCGTTAATTAGGAAAACAATTTATAGCTTCTAAATAAAGTCTAATCTTTTCTATTAATAGCAGATTTTCTCTCCTTCATTCTAAACTTAATTAATCTAATAATACTTGAGATAAATCATGAATAGCTAAACAGTTGACAAATGTTAATATTTGTAGGGGAACTAAATAGCTTAGCTCCATCATTCCTTTGACCTTCATGTAGCATGACGTTTTTATTCGTGCCTTTCATGCCTCTATTCATAACACCCATTATTAAACTCTCTACATTATGTATGACTTTTTTTAAATCACAATCTACACGTCGCTAGTTTTCGTTACAATTGTTAAATAGTTCATTGTCAAGTTTAAAACATTTAACGAAACTTTTGTATTGCTATTTTTATAGGCCAAGTAGAGATTTATTTGACAAAGTTAAGGAGAGTAAAGTGACCTAAATTTGTCTAATGTCATAGCATTGACGTCGTAACTATTTTTCATCGTAACTAACTTCATTTTTAGAACTGTTATTTATAATGAAGAACGTGTTCCATTAACTAGTGAAGGAAGGGTTACATTACATTAAAGTTGATGTGTTTATACCTTAGCTCTTATGTCCTTTTCACTGTTAGGGGTCTCCTGTTTGTCATCAACATTGTTGATGCGTATCACAGAGTCCTTCTTCCAAAATGCACCAAGTGTAGTCTTGATGACGCGTTTTCGTACACCTTTCTGTTGTACCGTGTACACCTCTATCTGTTCCGGGTTCTTTGTTTTTTCTGTCGATGAAATTATTTCATTAGTATTGATAAGTTGGGATTAAAACGTCACAGATGGATTAGTTAATCCACCTATTAAAATTAATTGGTTTGAGCCATTATTTGAAAATTTTATAATGAACTATTCTTTTATGGTGTATTTGTGGTTATGCTTTATGTGATGTGAGTTCTCTTTTATCTATTGTTTTTACCGATGATGAATATAACACTTCGTTTAAATATTATGTAACAAAACACGCGGCATTTGTAAAACTAAATTTACTACATTATAAACAAACTAGTGTCAGAAAAACCGTTGTATAAACCAAGGCCGGACGTTTTTCGTCACTGAGCGTCATTCTATTCATATATTTTTTTCAATGTGTGTTATATTTGTTTAGTGTGCAATGCAACCGTTATCATGTCGCCCTAGTTGTTGATAAATAATACGGCGCATTTGTATTTTTTATTATAATTCTTTTTAAACTAATATTGTAAATACATACCTTTACCCTTCTTCCACATGGCAATGGCATACATGTGATAGTCTGGTGACAATGTAGAGTCTGGTGGCAATGCATCCTCGGCGCGGACCTCCAGAACGAATCCGGACTCGAGCACGGCGCACAATATATTTTGTTCATCATGTTTAAACCACTTCGTCTCCCGGAGCTTATGTATCGCCACAGACGACCCGAATCGCTGCTTCTTTGGCGCGAATAATGCCTGGGCCTGGCTCCCGAAACGCGACAAGAGACCCTTGACCGTCGCCGGCTGCGACGGCGCAATGCTCTTCTCCGGTGGCTTCAACTGCTGAAAACTTCGGCACGTAACAAATCTCGCTTCCATTGAACCCTCTCCTCTTTTATTTACGAAACGACTCCCCTCCGACTGTCTACAAACGACCACTATCTGTCGACTCAGTACCTACAAATCCCCTAATGCCCAATTCTCTTGTGTGTGAACTCTCACAAGAAATCACGTTTTGACTGCAACACTTTCACAATTCGATGTATTGTACTAGAACAGTACGTGTCGACAGCACCGCACATGAACGTAAGACGCGGCGTGCGCGTGGGGGCCGGTTATATAGGGACACGCGGAGTCTGATTGAGGCGCGGGGGAACTCCGATACGACCTGACCTCACTAGTGATGTCTTGTGTACTAATAAAACAAATTACTGTTTACCAACGTAATATTATTGTAAACATTATTCCTCCGCAAATATTGGAAGATTGTAATTAGAAGATAATATGCAATTCGAAAACATGTTAATTATAGGATAGAGGTTTAATCACCCACCGGAATATTCCACCTATTTGCGTCAAAATAACTTATTTTATATTTTTGTCAACTAATTAATTTTAGGATGTTTTTGAACGTTTATTGACGGAATACAATGACTTTTCATTTACAATGTTTATAAATTGATCATTTTTCTACATCACCAATCAAATCACATGCAAGATCGAGGTCACAATACATCACAGGATTATGATTGCCAAATATTTGTATAATTAATAAAATCTATTCGTGTCTTTGTTGACCCATTGTAGTGTTTGCAATCGGACAGATGATTGTTTTTAATTCGTGATAAATTCTCTACTAATCTATCTCATTTGCTACGTCGCTATTTTTTACCCCATCATATATAACTACAGCTCTACTTTACGATCATCGTCAATATTACAATATGTATCTGCTTTGAACTTAACGTATTAATTTTTTATTGTCACTAAAAATTTTACCCTGATCTCGACGATTAAAAAATCCTCGTCTCTGTGCCGGCCATGGTTGTAGGATCTGGAAAGATCCGAGATTATAGAATGGGTATATTACTTGGACTGGCAAAGCATTCTACTTGTCGATCGTTCGACAAAGAAATTAATAGTAAATAGTATTTTTAAAATTTTATTGTTGTAAATTCTGCTATGAATAATGTATATATGTTATTGTTTAAACTTTTTTGAAGCATATAGTAGTAGTTTTATGAGCGGTATGTGTCTTAGTGAGATATGACGATTTAACAGAAACTATCGATATCGGTCATTACGTTGAATAGCATTGGACATCACTAGTACTATGCACAGAGCTTGAACTCACGCCTCGTCACACTCACACCTCTTTCCCTCCCGCCCCTCACCTCTACGGCGGCGTTATGGCGCCAACACATCAAGTTTTTTTATAATAATACCTATTAGCAATGTTTACCTTTAATTGGTAATTAAGCGTTTAACGGTCGTTTAGCCGCAAAGAAATTGGCGCTCGGTGTTAAATCGTACGTTATGAATAGGATCTTAGTGCCATAAAGCATCTTTAGTGCTTTTTTAATTTATTTTAAATAGAATGATGATATCTTCGTTGATTTATCAATCAATCAAATTATCACGCCTTTTTCCCACAGGAATAGGCAGAGACAATGGAGCGATACTTGCCAAGATCCTGATATAACTTCATCGCTTTCCTCATATTCACAATTCTCTTCACTGTTATAGACATTAGGCAACCTAGCTTTGTTAAGGATGTCTCTGCTTTGGCCGGAATTCACCCTGGGTTCTGGGTCTGCCTCGGTCAACGCATTCAACCACATCAGATTTATAAATTGCTTTGGTTAATCTACCTTCATTTATTTTTTCCATTTTCTTTGTAAATTCTTGTCTCTACATATTCGTTCAAACCGTATCTATTTATCTATTCGATGTATTGAGAATTTAAATATATCCCACGTTTCTAAACAGTTATTTATTTTATTAACTATGTTTTAATTTTATTTTCACACGATTTTCCTAATCCCTTTGTAACCAATCGTAAAAGTCTGTGAGCACTGATGACTAAAGGCTATGTAGTTAGAAGTTGCTAAATAACTATATCATCTCTGCCTACCTATCTAACCAATGATAGATATCATGCCTTATATTGGTTAGATAGGTAGGCAGAGACGAGTCATTTTCCACAATCCTGACATAACTCTTTTTTCCTTCACATCTACCTTTCCATGCAGGCTGGAGACTTATGGAAACTTCTTACACTTGTTTTTTTGAAACTTCCCAATATGTTAGAGGAACAATGTTCTGGTTGTCCCCGTCTTTTGTTTTCACGTTCCTGTGATTAATTATTTATACTTATAATTAAGTTTAAGTACTCAATGCTTTATCCTAGTTATTTTTTTAAATTATTAATAAAAGAATATTCGACAGAAATTCTAGAATGCTCGCGTGCAGAGAATAAAGTTTAATATAAATACGAGTATAACTATAACGAATACGTAACGAATAAATCTCCATTCAGGGCCATTAACTTGCGATTGGTTGGAATTCACAATGTCGGAAGTAGAGAGTTATTTTGACCTTATAAAAAAACTAGTTTGGTTTTATAATTAATTATATAGGGTTTTTTTATTACTGGTAACGTATTTTTGGAACATACTGGTTTCTCTCCAAAACCATAGAGCTTGTATGAAGGGAATTGTGAATGTGAAGGAAGCGAGGGAGTTGTGTCAGGATCGTGGCAAGTGGCGATCTATTGTCTCTGCCTATCCCTGTGAAAAAGGGGCTTGACAATTTGATTGGTTTCTCTCTTTACTATTTTCAGTGGTTTTATCTTGAGTGTTTTTCGATCGAATTCTTAAAGAAGCTGGGGTGCCGATTACCTGGGGTGAGCTTGTATAAAAAGTGTGGGTGTGAAGGTATCGAGAGGGTTGTGTCAGGATCGTTCACACCCAGCTAACACAGCCCCGAGAGGACGGTAGCGCAGAGTGACCATAGCGCTGCCGTAAAAAGAGAAGGGTGGAGGGGGATGCGTAGAAGGCCCTCCGGGTATTTCCGGACCCCTCCGGGTTTGCCGCTGAGATAGTCACCGCAGGAGTTTAGTGTGCACCACATAACCCCGTCACTCCCCTTAAGTGGCGGGGTATCCGAAAGGATTCTCCTGCGATAACAAAAAAAGGATCTTAGAAAAAGGTTCTCCATTGATGATATGATTTGATGTCTTTTAAATAGGATGAATTTGTTTTAATCCTATCTCACCTTTCATGACAATCGGCTCTCAATTGCCTCTGCTTCGGGAATTAAGACTAAGGAAATGACTATTGATGAGCATAAATATCATTATATATTATTTTATATATAATAATAATAATATATGTAAATATTTTAATGCATTTTTAATATAAGGAAAATTTTGGTGATTTGATTTTGTCATGATTATATTTCGTCGAGGTATGACTGGGATATGATAATGAGATTTTTATAAAATAATGCTCAAAAATGACGTTTTTTATCGTCTAGGTATTTACATTTCATTGAAAATATTATTTGAATGATACGGCGCAACACGATGCGATTAGATCAAGGATAAGATACAGAAGTATGTTTACGCCTGTTATTTTCTGTATTGGGGTAGGTAGCTGTTGTACTATTTAGATTTTTTGATTGAATATACGATCTCATCAGATTACATTCCCCAGAGTCGTTCCCTTCTTTTTGTTTATTGTGACTAGGCACATGACAGCAACCCGCCACATGTTAGGTTGGAATGCGGTTCGTGAATGGAGGTCACTGCTACTACAATTCAATAACTGTAAGTAGCAGTCACACCTGGTGGCAGCACAGTAACCTGCAACTTACAAGCTGATCCCGAAACGCGACTAAATAACTTCATGGTCTGTATACTTGTAAGTGGTGGTACTACCCCGGATCGGCAGACTGGGTACCGCTCTTACAAGTATACAGTCACTACACTGTCAAAGTATCATTCGAAAATCTCCTCTTTCGACGTTTCCATACTTTATAACATTATGAGTATTTTTAATCTATAATATTTATCTATGGTAGCGCAGAAAGTATAATATTTATTATTTTCTTTATTGATTGATAATATCTTTTCCGGTAAATTCTAGAGTTTATATGATTCATAGTTTGACTTGTATGTATGTAACTATGAGACGGAATCTTTCGAATTAATTTTCACCCACTTCTAAATCTGAATAATTTAAAAATTTGTACACGTATTTTAAATCAATGACTATACAATAATTTTAATAAATTTTTTTGGCGATTGAGGCAACTGTGAACTGACTTGTTTTTTCATCGTCGGCATATTTGGACCTGCTCTTGCTTGCCATCAGGCGGTCGAGGTCAGATGTCAAGTCAAAATAATAAAAAAAAAATTTTTTAGTAAGGGTTTTATTGACTTTTTAGTTCACATCATGTAAGATTTTCCTATACATTAAAATTACATTGTCATTACACTTAGTCAATCTAAACAATATTAATGTAATTATTATACATATTTTATGATATCTTTCAACAAGGTAATAATTTACTTTCGACAGTTATTCTAACCTAAATTTATTAATTTGTGTTAATTTATTTGTGTTATGATAAATTTAATGACTATTACAATTCTACCTACCTCTATTCACAATTGTATCTTGTCGGCATTTGACCAACGTCTACTCGTGTTTTTATTTTCCAATCTATCAAATTGTCACGCCCTTTTCCTTTTTTTATCCAATCTGAAAAAATATTATAGTAACATGAACAAATATAGTTTGGAGAATATATTTTTTTTTATTGTGACACGACATCCGAACTCGACCCTCCTGATGATAAGCAAGAGGAGGTCCAAGAATGACGACGACTAAAAAAAACGAGTTAGGTCCCGGCTGCCCCAGTCGCCGTCAATATGCCGGCCAAAGGTGCATTTTCACGCATCGTTGTACCCATTGTTTGTTACCTAATTAATAAGTTAACATTGCAACTTAAAGATAAACAAATGGTTACCAATCCTAACCACAACAGATGCAATTATTTTTCACTACTTTTTCTTAGAATTGGGAGTACGTGAACGTTGTCACGTAGTACTGACCCAGATTAGGAGCATTGAAGAGGTCAAAGCGGTGGGGAGTGAGTTGATCCACATTAGAATTTCAGAAGTAATCGTTACACGTTAATTTTTATTATGCTTTGATTTAATCTAAATAAATTAAATAATCTTTAATTTAAATCAAATAATTATAGGTAATCAAAACAAAACAGTTTATTTATATAACTTTGGGTAATTTAATTTAAATTCATAGGTAGATACAACATGCTATAATCTGGGTTTAATTAAACATTTTGTATAAAATAGATTACATTGCTAGACTATAGCACAAAAAAGTTTAATCATACACAACAGATTAAACATAAATTAATTAAAAGCATAGCATAAGATGTCAATACAAAACAATGGTAAACAATTAAAATAATACATCAAAATAGAATGTTCATTTTAAAAAATACCAATTTTATTACATAATTTTATCCTCCCTCGCTCTACAATACAATCTCTACTTTATATCGCTCTAAGTCACGGGTAACTGGTGGATGCAACTGGCATCTTGTCGTTCGGAATAGCGTTCTAATGGGGAGGCCAATGTTCAGCAGTGGACGCCTTCTGGCTGATGATGATGATGAATCTCTACTTTCATAGGCGCTAGGCAACCCAGCTACCTTTTTTGAGTATGTCTCAGCCTATGCCTGTGGGGAAAATGCGTGACAATTTGATTGATTGATATAATTTTATGCAGGTATATATCAATCGTGTTTTTTATTTATTTATTTATTGTGACGCGACAACCTCGACTTGCCTAATGGTAGAAAAAGAGATGGCAAAGAGCGCCGCTGACTGAAAAATATGACTTTTATTTAAAGTTAATGGATGAGGAGACATATAGGTTGGTAGAGCATTCCACTTGTTCGACTTTCAATTCGTTCGACAGATTGCGGTTGCTTCCCCCGTCCTAAAGCGGTAATCGCGGGGGTAAAAATAACAGATATGAACAAAGGTTAAAGACATCCTCAAGGTTAAAGTGGTGTTGGAATTTTAGACGCAAAGTTAGTTAATGTATAAATTGCGCGTTAATTTTAATTCCTTATCTTACAAATTTAATCCAATTTAATTAGTTGATATATTTTTTGTTATGTATGCAAGAGATATAATTTTATATGTGTTATAAAAGTTCTTAAATAAAAAATAATCTTAGTATTTTCATAGATTTTGCGCGAACATTGATTAATGAATTAAACAAATTTTATGCGGCTTACTAACGCATTTATTTTGGTTTTGATTTTACAATTTTTTAGTATTCCAACGTTGCATAAATTTGATCGAAATCTAATCTAAACATCAAACGGGTTAGTTTTGGAAACAAGAATAGCATCAACCAATAGGACGACTAACACCTCAGTCTCTCCGTGACCACGATGGCTGCAAGCTCTCGAAACGTCGGAATAATAAAAAAAATGGAAAATCAAAAGCAAAATAAACGCGATAGTAAGCTACATACAATTTGTTTAATTCAAAAATAATCGTTTTTTGATTTAGAGGTCGATGTAATTATGATTTCTCTTCATCATGTTCTTGTTATGAGCAATAAATCAGCTGCCGGAAATAGGCCTCCCGCAGGGATCTTTATAGAACCCTCCTGTTTACGACCTTTAGGAGGTCGTCAATCCATATACGGCCATTAGTTCTACGAGCTTTGTGTCCTTAATGTTTTTATTTAGGGTTAATTACTGTATCTATCTTTACTTCATCGTGATTATTAAGGATATAAGGCGATCGTGGTTTAAAAGTAGATAAAACATATCAAGAACCATATACCTTGGTCCTCCTGTTTCTATGATATGAGCACGTTTCGTATCTTAGTATAGAAATAGTACGTTGATGGTTTAGTAAAAATACGTATTTGAAAAATCTCCTGTCTAAGGCCCAAACCACAAGCTAGTATTAGAATAACTTAGTCGTACTTGATGTAACTTAGTCGCGTTTTGTCATTAATTACTCGATTGTTAAAAGTTACCGGTTACAACTAGGCCGGCTCGTGGATGCGACTGCTACTTGCTATTTAGCTGTAGTAGCAGTTGCCTCTATTTACGCCGTCGTATGCCGAGCCATTGCATTTAATATGAGTCTTTCAGAATTGAAAATAAAATTAGTACAAATACTGCATAATGTTGTGTAATTCGATACACTCTTCTGTTTTATTTTTATATTGTTTTTTATTTATTTAGTTAAAAATACGTGTACAATTCCTTCAATAACAAAGAGATGTTTTTTACATTGCAAAATGCAATATATTTTTTATAGGAACTTTATTGCGACTTTTGTTCTCGTCTCCACGGTCTAATGATTTTTATGTAGTTGTTTATTGTCGTCTCAAGTTTTTTCTAAATCTTATTCTGATCTAGTTATTTGTAATTGAAATGAGTTTACGTGACAGTACATCTCCTGGTATTAAGCTGAAGTCAGGTTCATGAATAGAAGCGACTTCTACTAGATAAATAAGTAGGAAAAAGGCGTGACAATTTGATTTCATTAATATGTCGCGTCTACTATTCCAGGATACTGGAGGCGACTACTAATAACAGTTATTTAACTGAAGTAGCAGTCACCTCCATTCAAGGACGTGCTCCAGCTTAACATCAGGCGGGGTGCTCTCATATATTGAGCCACAATAAAGTCAAGTTGGCACAGTCAACTTAGTACAGTCAATAAGAGTAACAACCATATTTACAACGAGTGGTAGGCAGTGGTACCCAGTCTGCCGATCCGGGGTAGTACCACCACTTACAATTATACAGACCGTGAAGTGATTAATTGGTCACGTTTCGGGATCAGCTTGTTTGTTGCCGGTTCCATCTATGCCGGCATAGTGAATGTGATTGCTACTCACAGTTACTGAATTGTAGTAGCAGTGACATTCATTCATGGACTACACTTCGGCTTACCATCAAGCGGGGTGCTGACATATGTCGAGTAACAATAAAAATTAAAAAAAATACTAATACAAAAGTTACAAAACTAATAGTAAAAAAATATTTTGGCAATAACTAGTTACATCATTTTATTAAGAGGCGTGTGTGTGTTTACAAACAATACTTACCCAGTTAATTTGTAAATGCAATTACTACATACTTTATATTACCATTACTTGGTTGTCCTGTTTCTATGATACAAGCACTTTAGTAGCTAAGTATAGAAATGTAAAAAAAATACCATACAATCTGCATGGATAAAGAGAATATGGGACGCAAGAGAGTTGTGACAGGATCCTTTCGGATCAGGGGTCTGGCGAAATAGGTACTCGTGAACCACGATGCTTGGAGGAACGCCGCGAGATTTTTTAGTTCGTTTATCCGCAATTAAGTGACAAAGGCTCCTCGCTTGTTATACGTGACAAATCGAGTCTTTTTATCTTCAGTGTAGACCTCCTCGAACAAAATCGGATAAATACAGCTCAGATATCGCGTCACAGAAAAAAATAATACTATGAAGTCGCCTTCCTTGCTGAACTGATATGCGACGGAATTCCGAAATAGGTATGTCCGTCTACTTGAAGTAAGCTCCGTAAAACCGGCTTCATTAAAAAAAATACTATACATATTTGTATTGCCTAATACAAATTACGCAGTTGGTAATGCGTAGGAAATACATCCGCGTGGTCTCACGGTTTATGTTAATTCGCTTAAGATACAATCACTTGTAGGTTACTACGATGTTGTTGGACATGACATACATAGTTGTTGTGTTATATATATATATATATATATTATATAGGTCTATAATTGTTTTGGTTAGGGTTAAGTAGGGTTGGTAGAGTTATTTATGCAGATTCTTATTATGTAGACCCAGAATAGACGTTTGACCAAAGGCGTGGTCGAACGGTTAGTAATTGGTTTGTTGCGCGTAACGTCCCGGGTTCGATATCGGAGCAAATATTTGTTTCATAGCTTTTATTTGTAATATTTTTTAATTATATTTAATGTTGCAAATATTTCTTAGTAAAAAAAGATACTTGTTTCGGGTCTGGTTATCTTACAAGTATACAGATCGTGAAGTGAAGTGGTCACGTTTCAGGATCAGCTTGTAAGTTGTCATTCCTGCCTATCACTGTGGGGAAAAGACGTGACAATTTGATCAATTGATTAATTCTTATTTATAATAGATGGAATAAGGTAGTTGACGTTCTCTATGAGGCCAATAATAACCGACTACCTATAAAGATTATCTCTCTCTATCTGTAGGATTGAAATATACGATTTTTTTTTCTCTAAATAAAACTTTGACTTGTCTTAGTATTTTCTTAGATTTTGCGCGAACATTGATTAATGAATTAAACAAATTTTATGCGGCTTACTATCGCGTTTATTTTGGTTTTGATTTTACATTTTTTTTATTATTCCGACGTTTCGAGAGCTTTGCAGCAATCGTGGTCACGGAGACCAAGTAAGTAAGCCGCATAAAATTTGTTTAATTCATTTGACTTGTCTTGTGACTTATTGTGCACACCTTCAATATAAATAAAATCTATATCTACTAGCTGTGACCTCCATTTTCTAAATTCCACGAATTTTGAAAAATACAGACATTACGGGTCAACAAAATAAATAATAGTCTAGACACAGGTTTTCGATTATATTGAAATATACGAACATATTAATTTTTGGAGTAATTTAAATAATATATTTTGGTCTTTATGCCTTTTTCAATAAAGATTATGTTGCTGTTTTATGTTTTAATAGTCGTCTAGTGATTTATTGGTTTGGAATTTGCATTTTAATTTATTATAATCCGCTGTCGGGTATAAAAACCCATTTATAAGAAAATGGTGTATAACTAGATATTTATGCATTAAAGTATTTTATATCATCCTTTAGTTATATAAAAATATTAAGCTAAGTGGCGTGTTTTGGGGGAGGTCTATGTAAAGCCTCAAGTGGACGAACAGAGGTTGATGACTATGACCTAACAGCTAAGTTCACATTTCATTTATATTGACCCTAGTGGAGCCAAGAATAGACTCTCATTGTTAACAATCAATCAATTTGTCACGCCTTTTTCCTACAGGGATTAGCAGAGTTAATGGAGCGCCACTACAATACCTCTGAAGTATTTCTTTATGTGTAATATTCAACTTAAGATGCCATTTTTCTTTTTTTTTATTGATATGATATATTATGATTTTATTATTTAAAAGTAATTATTAATTTAATATTGAAATGTTGGATTGGCTAAATAGAAAATAAATAATGAAATTGTATTTTGATTTTGTGCAACGAAAGTATTGGGTTTGTAATTTATCTACGTTTATGTTGAATGTCAGTGAAAGTTACAAAATATAATAAAATATATCTTACGTTTACATTGAATTTATCAGTTATTTTTATAAATACATATTTAATGACTCAAATACAGCTATTTAAATGTCACAGTAATCTATTGAAGTTTTTCCCCGATGGATATCTGAAGTCATTTTCCGGAAAATAAATGACCTAATAAATGAGCCACCTTTACAGCTGATAGAGTTGAGGAGCTTGCTACCATCCTTACAAAATACTCTTGATTTTATTCTCTTGATAACTATTATAGTAAATAGTCTACAACTACTTTATACTGGAAATATCTGGATCCAGTCGAAGAGAAGGCCATAAACTCGACATCATTGCTTGTCAAAAGTTTCAGTGATTAGTAATATCCAATCATTCAACCCTGTTCATTCCTACCTGTCTTTTCACACTCGTAATACCCGCACCGTAATACATTTTGTCGGCCGGATCGGCAGTCGAACTAAAAAGTTCGGTGCGTCTTTTCTTTGTAGAACAATCGACAAGTGGAATGCTCTGCCAGCTCATGTGTTCTCTTCATCCTATAACCTTGTATCCTTCAAGCGATGCTTGAAGAAGCACTTTTAGCCGGCATTGTGACCCAATGCCGCCGTGAACTGACTCGTTTTTTTCAGTCGTCGTCCTTGGACCTCCTCTTGCTTATCATCAGGCGAGTCAAGATCAAATGTCGTTTCACAATAAAAAAATAAAAAAAACATTAGCCACACCATTTCACGCCTGAAATATTACACCATGAATTATTTCTTGCATCATTAAATGTAAGAGGAGGGAGAGAGTTTTGTCAGGATCGTGAAAAGTGTCGCTAAGTTGTCTCTGTCCATCCTTGATTTTATTGATAACAGTGAAGTTTTTTTTTCATAGACACCAAGATTAGATATATAATAAATGCATTACTTAAATTGGATCAATACGTGCCTTTGTGAAAAACATGCTTTATCTTCAACGATACATATAACAAGATTACATTCATACAACACTATTGTGCTTATCTCTTGTGTATTTGATTAACAAACCACGCTTAAGTACAGGATTCGATTTCCGGGCGGAGCAGATTGGTTTCGTAATTTCAATATTTGTCATATAAAAATGAGGCAGATATTTGTCCGGGTGGGGGCATTTAAGAGTCGTGGTTGACGATCCCAACTGGCATAATGAATGCGACTGCAACTTGCAGTTATATAACTGTAGTAGACGTCGCCGCCATTCATAGATCGCACCGGGGTGCTGTTATGTCGTGCGACAATAAAAAAGATGTACTATAGTATAAGTATAATCCTTCAAAAGAAATAAATACCAATCAAACGGTCGCCTAAATCAAACTTGGGCTTAATTGTATTAAAAGTTTAATATGCATTTTAAAATAGTTTGATGTCAGAAGATTACAATGTAATTAGAATTTATCCTTTTTTTGTATAGTTTAGGTGTGCAAAATGATCAAACTATAATTATGACAGTTCAAAGCAGAACTGTTAATATGGCGGTGATTGACAGACGATACAAAATCCATATCTTATTTTCCAAATAACTCAATTGCACAGCAATTAAAAGCAAAATTGTTGTTAGTTTTATCAATACAACTATCGAAACTTCCATTTATATATTTTTTAATCATTGGACATTACAAAAGTAGTACATAGAAGCCCAAAATGAATGATGTCCTTTTATTACCTTAATGTTTTGTCAATGTTTCTCGACGTTTCCGTCTTATGTTAAATGTGTCGTTTATGACGTTTATTAACGCGTCTCTAATCATGTTTAGTGTTTTTAAAATGAAAAGCAAACACTAGAGTAATAGGATTGGATTTCCCTTGCCTAATTTGCATCAATCAACGTCAACGAATTAATCGGTCGTTAGCATACAATTAATAATAATCGCATACGTAAATTAATCGGTTATTGGTTTAGTTAGTTAATTATATACCTTTATACCTTGTAATAAGGTCGCCTTTTACTATTTAATTAAGCTAACTTTACTTCATTAAATAAAGTAAGAGCTTAGGTAACTATGATATATTACTTACAATAGTTTATATATCTTACTTGTATCTTATAATGCCCATAACCGTAGAGCTTGTATGAAGAGAATTGTGGATGTGAGGGAAACCTGGAAGTTGTGTCAGGATCGCGGCGAATGGCGCTCTTTTGTCTCTGCCTACTCCTGAGACAAAAGAGCGCCATTTGCTCAGATCAGTCGAGTCGAGATCAGAAAAAACTAATTACGTTTCTAATTCGATTACTAAATAAGAAAGCCCTATTAATGGCTCGCTGGGTGTCGTTGAGCTCCAGTGTAGTTATTTATACTTAGGCCACATGTGTAAAAAACCTTAACTTTATTTTTATAACTGACATCTCTGACACTTGTTCAAGGGCTGTGCTGTTACCTAATTAGATTACACTTTTCATTCTAACATAATTTGTTTTTACATAGTATTTTCTTAGATTTTGCGCAAACATTGATTAATGAATTAAACAAATTTTATGCGGCTTAAAACCAAAATAAACGCGATAGTAAGCCGCATAAAATTTGTTTAATTCATTGTTTTTACATTTTTATATTAAGCAACTAAACGTATTTGTATCATTGACACAAGGCGCCGAGCGCGTAAAGCAATGACAATGGGCTTCGTTTTGACAATTAAACTCCATTAATAAGCTTTAAAATTTAAATTGCGACCGCCGATAGCTTTAATGAAAATGAAACTCATTGTCCCAATGAATAAATATTGTTTTTTTACACTAACAGCGATCGCGTAACTTCTTGAAAAATGGGAATGAATTCAATGAATTCTGTACCTTGCGTATACTTGGAGCCCCCAGGACGACTAAAGTATACGCAATCAAAGGTACAGAAAGTCGTTTAGAACCCGTACTTTCGGTTTGTGTGACCGTTTCACTACCACTGCACCACGGTCGCCTTTGTTAGCTTATAGTTTTAATTCTCACATTGACGCACTTGTAAATGTATTGACGCGTGCAAATTTAATTAGCTAATGGTAATTTCTGTTGTTTTAAACAATGTTTACATTTCTATTTAACACATATTTCACGATTGATTTGCATTCATTTAAATGACGTCGTGATTTTGTTTTACTCAATTGGAAATGGTTTTATTGTTGCTGATTTTGATTCCCTGTCTTGGTTTTCTTTTTGTTGAGACTCTCTGATGGTAAGCAAGGGGATTCCAAAAGCGCCAATGACTGAAAAAATACAAATAAATTTACAGTTGTGTTAGGCGCCGTCACTATACTGGTCAAAGGCATATTCCTAGTCCAATCAATTTTCGTGTACCTATTCGATACAAGTCAATCAATCAAATCGTCACGCCTTCTTTCCATAGGGACAGGCAGAGACAATGGAGCCCCACTTGCCACGATCCTGACACAATTCCCTCACTTCCTTCACATCCACAATTCGTTTCATACAAGCACTAGGCAACCTAGCTTTCTTAAGGATGTCTCCGATTTGATCGGAAAACACCCTCCTAGGCCTGCCTTGTTTAACGCATCCATCCACATCAGATTTATAAATTGCTTCCGTCAATCTACTTTCACTCATCCTTTCCATGTGCCCAAACCATCAAAGCATCCCTTTGTCAATCCTTGTCATCAAGTGTGTATTGTAAATAAGCAAAAGAAAGTAATATTTTCTTAAAAGGTCACTAACATGTTTTGTTTATCAATTTTCCCTATTACTAAAGCCTTTTGTAATAGAATCATCTTTCAGCATTCCTGTAAAATAATAAAACGATTTAAACATTCCTATCTTAAATAGTATTTTAATTTTATTAATTGTGGCTGAAACATGTCTTTTCATGAGATTCAGCTGCTTACATATTTGTCTTAGTGTATGTGTTGTGGGCAAATGTTTGTTTCATTTTAAAACAATATAACTTTATGTTAGTTTTGTTGTTTAAACATGTGTTCGCGTGACGTCACAAGGCACAAAGTACATGCTAACTCACATGCCTTTTTCACATGAAGAGCTAGAATAGTAAATATGTATATTAAAAGTTATTTTAATAACTTTAATCGTAGTATACTTGTGATATTAGATTCTCAAAATATAAGATTTACTAAATGTAGTACTAGATAGTAGAATCGAAGTATACTACATTTTATTACAAAAGACATCCTTTAAAAAAGTTGGGTTGCCTAGTGCCCATAACCCTAGAACTTGTATGAAGAGAATTGTGGATGTGAGTCAGGCAAGTAGAGCTCAGATGTCTCGATACAATAATAAAAAAAGACATTACTTAACAGTAATCTTATTACTCCAACATATACGAGTATATAGTATGTATTTTCTTAGATTTTGCACCTCAGTCTCTACGACCACAATGGCTGCAAAGCTCTCAAAATGTCGGTATAATAAAAAAATGTAAAATCAAAACCAAAAATAAACGCGATAGTAAGCCGCATAAAATTTGTTTAATTCAATATACGAGTATATATGTATAATAAGTGCATAGCAACACAACTATATCAAATATATAGTTTATTTTATTAATAAATTATAATTATTATCTTGCCAACTGTTTATTAAATGTATTGTCATTAATATAACATTAATTATTATGGATGTAAACTTTAGTATTCTGTGCCAGATATTTACGATTGTTCCTAGAAATGTTTAATTTATTAAGTTTTATTCCGTTACAATTTAAAACGAACTATGAACCTTTATGTTTATTATTTATAGTTGATAAGTAGACCAATGATTATAAAGTTAATGTCCTAGTGTAATATTTCACGCTACCATACACGAACTATACTTAGCTCAAAAACTCTTTTAATTAATGGAGATAGAATTCTGGGTGAGGACTTTAATATCAGAAATATAGTAATATTTTTTTATAGACATTATTCAGAATCGAATAAGCTATAGTTCACATTTTCAGGAGCTTTATCTCTATTTAACACGTTGTTAACTAGACTTTATTCACATCGAACCTTGACTTACCTGATGGGAAGAAAGAGGAGGGCCGCCAAATACTATAAAAGCAGTTTACTCATTCGCCGACCGACCCTTTAACACGGTGTCAACACAAAATAACTATTTAAACATTTACATTTAGTGCGAAACAAGTTTCTTCGCAGGGCTACCAACGCTCCCTGGTACCTCAGGAACGTTGACCTGCACAGGGACTTACGAGTAGATATACAAACGTTGATTGCCGTAAACATCTTTAGGGATTATTTCTTAACTTCAGGTAAAATCTTCAAAAACAAGCTGATTGCTACAGCTGTTTCCGATCTTGTGGCATACAGTCACTAATCATTAAAAACTTCTCATACCCACCCTGTCTAAAGTTTTTCGCAAACGCATCATCCACAATGCATCTCCTCGTATCTCGCATCTCCTCCAACAGGAAAACCATAGTAAGAGAGGTCGCCCACACTCCTCAACCTCATCCAGCTACGTAAATCCTTCAACACAACTCACTTTCATTGTCTCTCCAAAGTCGGGCTTTACTGAACTTTGGTTTTAAATCCAATTTTCTGATTGATCAGCCGCCCCACAGATCCACCTCTTGCTTACGCTCTTGTGTGCAATGAAATTCAGCAAACTCTCACAAAAAGACGACACTTAGTGCTCAAGGAGGCGTGACGATTTATTTAGTTAATTGTAACTGACCGCCTACACAGCATTAATATAAAATGACGTATGAACATAATACCTATCTATTCCTGCATAATGTTGCGCAAAACGTACGTAAGGCCACGTATGGGTGTGTGTGCTAATTTGTTGAATGCAACGTCATCATTTTGGCATCGGGGATTATCATGTTGGCATTTACACATAAACAATTGTACCAAGGTTATTTTCTTTCACATTACTCATTGTTACATTATTTACATGTCACTAACTGATCACGACACGACGCGACGCAACATGTTGTTTTGATCTTTGAAATTTGTCGAGTTCGTCTCTCACGCAAACTGTAACTCTCAGAGGCCTAGGAACTGTTTCCTATAGGCATATGAATAAACTTTAAACAGGTTGTACCACCGCCCTTATGAATTATGGATGTGAGGGAGGCAAGAGAATTGTGTCAGGACCGTGGCAAGTAGCGCTCCATTATCCATCGACTTAGGCAACTCTAAAGATTAGTCAAAATGAAAAAAATAATAAGTATATAATTTTTTTTTACCTTTTTACGTACGATACTTAAATATAAGATATTCTTTGTTGCTATTTCTAACGCATTTTGTCTCGAGCGTAACTATTGAAGCCTAGCCTCGACTAATGAATATTTAGTAAACTTACCTCTAGACTGGATATTCTATTTATAGAGTTGAAAGACCTAGACTCTTACATAAAGACTGCTCATTTTATTGCAAATCTCATTAATTATATTTGTTTTGCAATAATGCTATTAAATGAAGTTATAGACGTTTGTTGTTTTATTTTATGACCTTTATCTTCGCTATGATTGTTTAGACGCTTTTCATCAAAACAGATGTATAAATCTTATTGTTTGTAATAGATAATAGACTCAGTTGGTTGCCAATTTAAGTTATACATCCCTTAATGTATTTTCTATTAATCTTTCATTTCCTATTATCCTGTATTTCTCAAACGCATTAAGCAGCATTGCTTTAAGAACTGCTCGTATATTTCTAATCTAGACCTGTCTTCTTTCAACTTTTACTTTTTCATATTAAGACAGACATCTTGTTGTGGTTTTTCATGCTGACTATTTCCTCCCTTTTTTCATCTTTCTTCATATTTTGTTTACGGTACACCGTTTTTCGTCCATTAATGGACGAAATTCCTCGATATTTCCCATTTCATCGTTGTTCTGCGTCGCATATAGCTAAGGTTATATTCATCACATAAAAAGCTCAACTTTGCAGTTATCATCGTTGATCGGTATTTAACATGTCTATTTTTTTATTTTATTCTATCCTGTTTTTGCTACTACAGTTTATAAATAAACGTTAATTAATATTAAGTTATAAATTAAGTGATATTAACGACAATTTATCAAGAATATAAGAAGACATAAACATTTCTTATCATTGAATACTATTTATAAGTTTGTAGCCATCTTACTTGAATATAAGTTCAGTTAACCTTTCTGCGACATTAATTGTGATTATGATCGAAGTGGGATATGTCCATCTTTTAGCTGTGCCAATTCATATCTGCTTATATTGTGTCGTCTATATATTCCCCGGTTTATTTTCCACTCAATAATAAAATTGTGTATACTCATACATTCTGTATTTAATCTGTACCCATGCAATATAACCAGAGGAAAATTAATTTTAACGTTTTTGGTACATTTGTTACCCAAATAAAATTTAACGGCGCATAACGGTGATTCGGGTGTATGTCTTCCTGCACTGCGTTTTCCTGTATTTGAGGAACATTCATTCATTCGAGGACATTTCGGCCTCAATAGACATGTGCCCTGCCCATTGCTACTTCAACTTTTCTATCCAGTAGGCTTTGTCAGGCACTTAAATTTCTTCAACGAAACTCCTCGTTTTTGATTCAATCACATACGAGCAGACCTACCTAACATAGTCCTCTCTATAGCTCGCTAGAATTATCGCTAGAAATCGCTAGAAATCGGCTTTGAATCTTGATTGTTCGCGAGGCCCATATTTACAGACTATTTATTTATTATATTAAAGAATTTTATTAAATACCAATTCTTAAATAAAAATGGACTTAGTCAATGTTGTCTCATAACTCGCAGTATATTAATATTATTAATTTAATATAAACATTATGATACCCGGAACGACATATTTATCGTTTATTTAATGTTACTGATCTCTTAAATTGAAGCACCACTTGACAACAATATTAGCTATCAATCTTATTTAATTAATATACCATAAATTGAAAGCGTGAATAAGCAAACACCTTTGGCCTGGGCATAGTAAAAGTCATTAACCCTCCGTCCATTCCAGGTACATTGCTTTCATACTTACTGCATACGTATTCCTTACAATACACCCGCCATCCTCATCTACACGGTTTTTTTTTATTAATTAAAAAAAAGATGGAAAATATAATATGAAGAATTTGCTGTGGGTAGAAGGGTTCATAGTAACGTACAGTACAGAGATGTTATTACTATCGAAGCATATTATGTCAATAGATTGAGCCTAGGGACGCACTGCAACTTTTGTCATTGTTACTGTTTTATGCTTTCTAGATTTTCAATAGACATTGCTCTCGTATAATTAATACTAGCGACTTTTTATTGTCCATTGCATTAAATATACGAGCACGTGACCACGATGGCTGAATAATAAAAAAAAGGTAAAATCTAAACCAAAATAAACGCGATTGTAAGCCGCATAAAATTTGTTTAATTCATTAATCAATGATCGCGCAAAATCTAAATACAATATACGAGTCTGTTTTCTTTAATTTGTGTTCATTTAAAAGCGGTTTTTCCGTAGCCCTGTGATTATTACCACGTGATCGATTCTTATTCAGCTTCAATTCGATGTTATTTGAGTGCGATTGTGCGAAATGAGGTTGCATAATTATGCATTTGGAATTTGACCTTGTATGGTATTCACATACATAATAGTTTAAATTGAAAATACAACACAAGGTGAAAAAATTGTTTACATTATTCGAGATTACAATAATTTAAATTACAATATGCATTTTATTTTCGTCTCAAAACAGTTGTATCAATGTTGACATCGGCGCCGCTTTGGCATTCATCCATATTACGTCACACCTCATTCTTCAAAACACTATTTTAAACTTTGGACTCATAAATATAAAGCTTACATTCCTGTGAAATTTAGAATAGTAAACAATCTTAAGGGATTCTTAGTAGAATTATTGCCAATGGATTTTGTCACTAAAACACAAGTATATAAGGTAAATTTTTTTGTTCTACAATAATACTATTAAACGTTTGGTGTACGGAACTCGGTGCACGCACACTTTTTGGTGTAGAATGTTGAATTAAATGCAATATAGGTCATTTACATATTATTTTTAATATTCAATCAATCAATCAATCAAATTGTCACGCCTTTTTGTCTTTGCCTATCCCACTTGCCACGATGCTGGCACAACTCCCTCGCTTTCTTCACATCCACGATTCTCCTCATACAATTCTCCTCATATAGGCCTCTTTTTTTTATCAACAGCAACAGATAATTGTAAATTTAATATAATTGTTTTTATTACAAATAAAAGCTATGAAACAAATATTTTCTTCGACCTGGAATCGAACCCGGGACTTTACGCGTTACAAACCAATTCGTTCACCAATTCGCCGCGCCTGTCGTCATTTTTTCGATCTTATGTGGAATCTTATTCAAATCTGGTGTACTTTTGTAGTTACATGACTAGTCATTTTGAGTGCGCGGAAGTAGAAATTTACATTTTCTCATTAAAACTGTGAAATTTAACATTTTATTGGACAACGTTCCCTTGTCAACGCACTATTTCCACTTAATAAACACACAAATACTTGTACAATACTTTTTCGTTTTATATTTTACTATATTTAGCTTCACATTTAAAACAATTATAGTAAAAACGATTTACCCAATTGTCACGCCTTTTTCCAACAGGGATAGGTAGAGACAATGGAGCGCCACTTGCCACGATCCTAACACAACTCCCTCGCTTTCCTCACATCAATGGCGTAGCGTGTAAATCAGCCGCCCGGGGCGGAATAAAAATTTGCCGCCCCCTTATTTAGGAGTTTCAATCATAGGTACAACAAAATATGAATTTCAGGTTTAAATTTTAACGATTTATTTTAGTTTTTATAAATTTTGCCGCCCCCTAAATGTGCCGCCCCCTAAATGTGCCGCCCCCTTCGCCCCCGCCACGCTACACCACTGCCTCACATTCACAATTCTCAATAAAAGCTCCACGGTTATGGGCACTAGGCAACTTGGCTATCTTGATGATGTCTCAGAAACGATTAGTTTTACAATAAATTATTATTAGGGTTAACAGTAAAACCCTAAGGTTATATCTCCTTACTGATACCCATGTGTCATTGATAAGTGCTTTGGTCGTCCAGTATCTATGATACCAGCACATATAAGTAGCTTGGCATAGGAATGTTTAAAATAAACGATCGAATTTATTTTTATGTTAGTGACCATTATACATGTGCTAAGATTCAAATTTTATGTCAGAAAGCGAAGTCCACATTTTTTCACACGATGCCGTCCGTAGTCATGTGATTGTCTGATATACGTGAAGAGTAATTTTAGAAAAAATGCGTTAAACAAAGATTAGCTCTAAGTAAAGTAAAAATCGTGTGTTTTATAAGTTTAGACCAATTAAAATGGCCGCAATAAAATCATTATTGAACAATTAAAACAATATACAAATAAATATACAAATAATAAGCTTATAGTTATGTTAAAAGCATGTAATGTAAAATGGGTTTGCTTTAAACAAGTTGTGAAAAGACAAAACCGAAACGAAGAGAGCTATGCATTGTAGAAAGTGGCGCCTGTAGTGCAGTGGCAGTGCAATGGTCACGCAAACCGAGAGCACGGGTTCAAAACCACTTACCGGTACCAATGTATTATATCTTTGATATATGTACTCCTGTTTCTATGATACAAGCACTCTAGTAGCATAGTATAGAAATGTTAATAAAAATTATGTATTTATGTTTATATTATTGGCGTGCAAAACAAATTGACTCAAGAGGAAAAATACTAACATATCAATAATCAAAAATACATCTTACGTGTCAAAAACAGAAAAAACTCAGGACACACATCAGCAGACTATTTCTACATAATTCAAATCATAAATTATAAAGAGTGCAAACAGGATAAAGAGGCCCAGGAGGGTGTTCGCCGACCAAATCGGAGACATACTCAAGAAAGCTGGGATGCCACTAGGCACTAGCCTATAACCATAGAGCTTTTATGAACAGAATTCGTAGCAAGTTCCCCTATTCCTGTGGGAAAAAGACGTGACAGTTTGATTGATTGATTACATTATTATTTTGAGAGGATACAGCAAAAAAATGCCTCTGACTATCTCTATGGGTACAGGAGCGTGGTATTTTTATTGACGTACACAAAAGTAAAATGAATCGGTTTTTTCAGTGGTTTGCTCTCATAGACGTCATCAGGCAGCTCGGAGTCACATGTCTTGTCACAATAAAAAAGTATAAGTAAAAATTTACTTGCTCATAAGTTAAAATTAGATTTGCAAGGGAAGCCGCGACAAATACCAATGTAAAAAAAGTAATACGTAGGCGTCAAGTCATGAAAGTGTCACTGAAAATTTATTGTCAAGCTATTTCTAAATGATAATACACACTGAACGCATTTCGCTAATGAAAATTCAAAGGAAAATTGGCGGATTGATATGTTACTTTATATATCAAGGATTTTTAAGTTTTTATTGTGGCACAACATGGGCCTATTTGCTTTTTGAGCCTATTAATATTAAGTAACAAGGACAAGGATTGATAGTAGTGACAAGGATCGACAAAGAAATACTTCGATGGTTTGGGCACATGGAAAGGATGAGTGAAAGTAGATTGACGAAAGCAATTCATAAATCTTAAGTAGATGGATGCGTTAAACAAGACAGGCCCAGGAGGGTGTTTTCCGACGAAATCGGAGACATCCTCAAGAAAGCTAGGTTGCCTAGTGCCCATAACCACAGAGCCTGTATGAAGAGAATTGTAGATGTGAAGGAAGCAAGGGAGTTGTGTAAGGATCGTGGTAAATGGCGCTCCATTGTCTCTGCCTATCCCTGTAGGAAAAAGGCGTCTCAATGTGATTGATTGATTGCTATTAATTCTGGACCAAAGCTTCTTTCCTCTCTTTCCATAACTAAGGGTTGGTTGCATCGCGGCAAAATTAACAGAATATTATATTTTTTATTATTAGCCTATTTATTGTCCCACTGCTGGTCAAAGATCTCCCTCTCTTTTTTCCAGAATATAGAAAGATAGTTTGTAGTATGTGACCGTAGTTGTAAAACAAGTAGCAAATAGAGTATTGTTTTATTTTATCTTGATGGCTAAATGCACATTTTGTATTTTTTAATTGCTGATAATAAAATTGTATTGTTGTTTGCTGATAGTCTGTGGTCATTTGCCGAGTCTCGCCTTCATTCATAAATCACACTCCAGCACGACGACAAACAGTTTACGGTTATACTCGTATATCATGCAAATAAAAAAACACATAGATCAGTAATATTTTCATAGATTTCGCGCGAATGAATTAAACAAATTTTATGCGGCTTACTATCGCGTTTATTTTGGTTTTGATTACACAAACGTCGGAATAATAAAATAAAATTGTTTAATCAAAACCAAAATAAACTCGATAGTAAGCCACATAAAATTTGTTTAATTCATATAGAACAGTAGTTGTTTATTGTGTACAATTTTAGTAATTATCTTAATTATTCTTAATCCCAATTTATTTATAAGACAGCCTTGAAATAATTTTGCGCATTAACAAATTCATTCGCGACCCATTTTTTATAGTCTTAAGTACATTGTTATTTGCTTTTTTCTTGGCACTTATCGGCACTAGAACTATGCAGGAGTAATACTGTTGTAATATAGTTATGAAGTTGTTTTTTTATACGTTTATTTTCAATTGTTTATGTAAAAAGCGCATTATACCGGTTTATTCCACTGAGTCACCGAATATTTTGGTTTGTTATATTTACATAGTCTACCTGTTGTCTAAAGTATTTACAAAATTAACGCGGACAATTCGTCGTATTTTTTTGCATTTCTATACCAAGCTATAAAATTGCTTGACTCTTGGAATAGAATCGCCAAAGTACGTATCAAATATATTTAAACGGCATATGGTTTCGAACCTAGATCTATTGGTTTATACAACCATTCCTATAACCATGGCCGCATTATATTTTTTTACATTTCTATACTTCGTAAGCTACTAAGAGTGCTTGTATCATAGAAATAGGACGACCAAAGTATGTATATTAAAGATATAGTAGTTTTGGGCACATTAAAAGAGTGGATAAAACGAGATTGAAAAACGAGAAAAGAGATTTATAAATCAGAGGCGAGTGGAAAGATAAAACGGGGACGATCCAGAAGATAGTTCCTTGATCAATCCGAAATGCCTATACCCAAAGTGCATGTACGAAGAGAATTGTGAATGTAAAAAAAGCAGTAGAGTTGTGGTAAATGGTGCTCCATTGTCTCTGTCTATCCATGTGGGAATAAGAGCGTAAAAATGATGATTGTAATGACGCTTTTAAACATCTGAGCTATATGCAAGTGCGGTTTATTTATAAACAGCAATGCCATCATGGAAATAATAATGTTTCTTGTAATGGAGGTCAGTGCAATAACTTTACTTAACCAAGACGCCATTTCATTTATAAATGTTGGAACTGGACTTCAAAGGTAATGTAATTTTCAATCAATCAATTAAATATATAGGCAGAGACGACTCAAATGTTTATACTAAGCTGCTAAAAGTATCATAAAAACTGGACGACCAAATATCAAATGTTTTAATATATATTATATATCATATCAACAAAATATTTATATCAAAGATACATTGGTGATACATGAGATACTTGGTTTGCATGACCATTACTCACGGTACACAACCACTTAACTTTCGATACAAAACGTATTGTAGAAAGGCGGCCATTGAGTAGTGGTAGAGCAATGTCAATTAATCAATCAAATTGGCGCGCCTTTTCAAATTATTTTTTTCGCATAGGCCTTCTGTCTCTGGCGCATTATCAGTATCTACCATGATTTCGGAACTGCATATAACAAAAAGAAATCACAAATATAGCCTACTATAACAAGTTATACAAATAGTCACATAAACCGAGAGCTTTCGGTTCAAATTATCTCCCGGTATATGTATTTCTATCGTCCTGTTTCTGTGATACAGGCACTTTTAGTATTGAAATGTCAAAAAAAACTGTCGATATGATTAACTTCTCGATCAACTTTGTCACATCACTATACCAGCTATTTTTACGGATTTGAGTTCCAATAATAAAAAGATGACAATATCCACATTTTGTCTTACTACTTTTACCGTATCATTATTATTAATTTATTAAACAAATTTTCCAAATATTCCACATCGGAATTTTACTTCGTTAGTTATAAATTCTATCGTATTGTATTTATGTGAATTTTATCTACAAATTTCTAGTAAATGGATATTATTTGTTAGGCTCATTAGTGTCTTTATCTTTTGTTTGTTTACTACAATTAGCTGTTGTCTTATTTTATTGCATGTTATTCCTGTTTATATCATAATGCGACTTCTTCTTGCAGTTAATCAACAGTCGCCTCTGTTCATGGACCGCACTCTAGCTTGACATCAGTCGGAGTATTGTTATCATAATAAGAATTATTCTATATCGTGGCTTGTATTTCTCCTGCATTTTGACGCGTCAGTCTGCGTTTTTATGCGCAGAAGTTTCGTAGACATGTTTTTACATTTTTGTGTAAGTGTCTGTATCATAAAAACAGGACAATCAAAGTACATATTACAAAGATATCGTACGTTGGTACCGGCAAGTGGTTTGAACCCATGCTCACGGTTTGCTTAGCTGTTGCACTGCAACTACACCACGGTCGCTTTGGTGTATAGATGGATATTATAAAGATGAATTGAAAAATATTCACTAAATACATCATCATTAGTCACTTTTACCCCGCTATTTGCCTTTTGCCACCTTTTTGCCTTGGTTAAAAAGGTGGCATCTATCTGAAGTTACACCTATCCTGCCTATCCATGTTCTTCAATTAAAAATTAACTAGGGTAGTCCCCTTCCATGATCCTGACACAACTTTCATCTCATACACAGCCATATACGAGCCCAGTTGTCCAAGTGTGATAATTGAATTGAAAGTACTCCGGCTGGGATCGGGTTTATCAACTTTGCGTTTATAAATAGCCTGGGTTTATCTAGAGCGGGGTGCGCTTGCATCGTAAATAAAATCATTAAATGCATTCTACACATACCCGCATTACAAACATGTTTTGTATTTTAATCCTGTTATTGGATAATATTAAGCTTCAACGCGTTGGAAATTGGTCAACAGTCTTATTGTAGCGCACTGGCAATACTCGTACACAGATCCGTACGCATCAAGTCCCGGGTTTAATTCCCTCCAGGTTGGAGCAAACATTTGTTTTATAGCTTGCTTCATGTATTTGTAATATTTAATATAGGCATTACTTATTACAAATATTTATTAATAAAAAATGAGGTAGATATTTCACTATTAAAGAGTAGTGGGCAGGCAGTTGGTTGTCCTTTGCCCAGTCTGCCGATCCGGGGTAGTACGACCACTTTCACGTTTACAGTAGCTCAGGCTCATTTCGGGCTCAGCCTAAAAATAGGCCTAGTAGCAGTCGCCTTCATTCATGGACGGTGGGCAGCCATCTATGGTTCAACCCCAAAAAAAATAGACAAGGAAAATGCTTCTTAATTTCTCAACCTTAAATTGGCACTACACGTTGATATGACCGCACACCGCCCAATATGAACCCAGCTCCCCTAGCACGGCAGTCCAAGAAGCATGATAAAGAACTGCAAGGAATATTATTGTAACTCATTTTAAATAACGTATTAGGCTTAATTTCTTAACCTTAAATTGGCACTACACGTTGATATGACCGCACACCGCCCAATATGAACCCAGCTCCCCTAGCACGGCAGTCCAAGAAGCATGATAAAGAACTGCAAGGAATATTATTGTAACTAATTTTAAATAACGTATTAGGCCTACATATCAGAATGATTTTAAAAATATTTATTAAAGTTTTCAACGTTGTTTTGTGTAAAGTTTTGCAGAACGTTTAAATATCTTTTTTGATACGCTGTTCTAGTAAGTTATTTAAAATGAGTTGTAATGTTATTCCTTGCAAGTCTTTATTTTGCTTCTTGGATTGCCGTGCTAGGGGGGCAGGAGGCTCTACCTATGCTGCCCCAGATAACTAGCTAGTAGCAATCGCATCTATTACAAAAAATATTTATTTCAGAAATTTTACCTCCCTTTACCTTTCAGCTCATAGTTCAGCGAGTCTTATAGGAATTGATTTTCTATTTTAGGCAGCTATTGTTTAGACTATGTATTTAAATTCCTAAATACACGTCAGTGAATAAATAATTAAATAGCTGTCGGTGTATTGGCTTTATAAAAATAGAGAAAAGGCGTGGCTTGTGTGACGCACTTACAACCATCAACTTACGTTTGCACTTTTAATAATTGCAGTTGTTATATCTATATACGTATGCAATATTGTTAATGAACATGTTTACGACTTCTAATAAATAGTTTCATTAATCAATCAAATTGTCACGCCTTTTGCGACGATCCTGACACATCTCCCTCGCTTTCCTCCCATCGACAATTCTCTTCATAAGCTCTATGGTTATGGGCACTAGGCAACTCAGTTTCCTTGGGGATGTCTCCGTTTTGGTCGGAAAACACCCTCTTGGGCCTGCCTTGTTTTACGCATCCATCCACATCAAATTTATAAATTTCGTAAATCAACTTTCACAAAATAGTTTCAATTTTTTTTATTTTATTTCTATACTAAGTTAAAAAAAGTGTATCATAGAAACAGGACAACCAAAGTACATATTATATCAAAGATACATTGATACGGTAGACAGAATGCCGACAATTGAAAGACTGATTCAATTCACAGCTGCCACAGTCGCCGTCACTATGCCGGCCAAATAAATTTCATCTTAGTTTCTAACGTGAAAACTTTTTTTTAATTTGATAGATTATTTTATTTGATTAAAGTTTATAGTTTTCATAGATATCATGTCGCCAATGGCAGACGCCAAATTCCGATAATCTCTGATTAAGATTATTAATTATGATTTGTCACGAATTTTAAACCGCCTTTATCATGTTTTTAAGTATTAATTATTAATTTAGAATTGTTATCGAAGCACGTTTTAATTCGTTGTTTATAATAAATTATAATTAGTATGCAATCTCTGGTTTTTAAAAAAATAAACATTTATTTTTTGAAACGAAAAAAAAACGTGCTGTTATTTAAAGTTTTATTATACCAGCGCCACGCTATGATGTCCGTTTTGACGTTTGGTTTCTTATGAATTCATAATTACATTTAAACGAACAATTTTTGTTCTTTTTAGTGACAATAAAGAACAGCAATTTGCCCTTTCAAACGTTAATATCAAATTATACGAAATAAATAAGTGGGTCAAACGTTAAAACCGCCATCATAGCGTGCCCCTGGTATAGTTATATGTACATAAAATCTTACAGATAAAAGTGAAGCACATTATTATAGAGCATGTGGTCTTTTTAATACGCTTTTATTAGCTTGACTTTTATGTATGTAAATATGTAACGGAATCTTTCGAATTAATTTTCATCCACTTCTAGATGAATAATTTAAAAATTTGTACACGTTTAAATACCGATGACAATGCAATAATTTCAATAATTTTTTTTGCCCGGCATAGTGACGGCGACTAAGGCATCCGTGAACTGACTCGGTTTTTTTAGTCGTCGGAATTCTTGGACGTTTTTTTGCTTACCATCAAGCGGGTCGAGGTCAGACGTCGAATCACAATAAAAAATTTAGTTCATATTGTGTGTTTTTTTTACTATCGTTTTTTTTTATTGTGACTCGACATCTGACCTAAACTTGTCTGATGCAAGGGAGGTTCTCAGCCAGGGGTGCTATTTCACGCTGTTCTATGTTTTACCAATATAGTATTGGTAGAACATTTGAGCCGGTACCGCAATGCTTGCCAATTGTTCGACAAAGAAACGATGTGATAAGTAAATGATGAGAATTGTATAAATGATTCTTTGTACTTTTGATATCGAGCAAAAAAGCGATAGTGTCGATGTATTTTAAGCCAACTATCAAGTATTGTCTAAGAATTTGTAGGTGGGTCGCATATCTGTATGTTACTGATACAATAAATCTAAATTAATTTATTATAATAATCTGTTAATCAATCATATTGTTTTGCTAAACATAACTTAAATTTCGTAAGCTTGGGGAAATCCACTTTTTTTAAGTACATATATTAAAGATACATTGGTACCTGCAAGTGGTTTTGACCCCGTGCTCTCGGTTTGTGTAACCATTGCACTACCACTACACCACGGTCGCCTTTCGCGTTTATTTAATTTAATTTACATCCGATGCTTCGTAAGCTTTCGATCTTCTTGCGATTGTAGCCACAGGAAGAACAGTGACCCAAACATTGGACGCAGTTTTAGAAACCAATTAAAAGCATCAAATGAGATGACCAATTTATTTGATTCTCGCGGCCACAATGGCGGCTTTCGAACTGTCGGGTTTAAATATAATATTTCGAATTCCATTGTGCAAGCATTCCTATACATATTTTTGTTTATTATAAATGAATGAGAGAATAGTATTTCTAAATTATTTTAGTTATATTTCCATTCTAACTATATCTGACTATTATTATTTTGTATTGTACGGAACTTAGCCTGTTGCTTATTAATACATCCTAGCTATAACCACATCTTGCGGTTATATCGTGCCAAATAAAACAATAATTCGGAGGTAATGATATTTGCTAACTTTTCAAAAGTGTTTAATAATAATAATAAAACGTTTAATTTAAAACAAAAAGTTCATACATAATTACAAAATGAGATATTAGACTGTAACAATAAGTGGTAAACTCATTGTTACTAACATATTATTATCTACGTTTAAATATCATTAATTACGTCAATCACAAAACAAAAATCTGACACTAACATACACCAACGCCATCGACACTCGTGACTGCTCTCACGTCACACTGGGATATCTTTAGGAATTCACTATTAACTCGCCTTTTTATTGCTGAAAAACTGAAAAAAATAACATGACGTAAAACGAATGACGTAAGTTAATAACTGGACTTAATTTGTGTGAACTAAAATATGGTAATAACCATGCGACTATTGGGCAATTGAGTGGTCGGCAGTTGCTCTGAAACCATGAAGTGATACAGTCGCGTTTGGGGATCAGCCTGTAAGCTGCCGGTTTTAACTAGTCCGGGATAGTGGATGCGACTACTACTTGCAGTTATTAAGTAGTAGTTGCCTCCATTTATGGACCGCACTCCAGACTAACATCAGGCGGGGTGCTGTCATATGTCGAACCACAATATATAAAAAAAGGTGGACCGTTAAATACACAAGTAGTATCTTTTTATATTCTCTTTCTAGTGCATTAATTGGAGACACGTTTTTTTCTATCCAATAGTTTTACGTGTCAGGATCGTGGCAAGTGGCGCTCCATTGCCTCTGCCTATCCCTGTGGGGAAAAGGCGTTACAATTTGATTGATTAATTGATAGTTTTACGTGATCTAAACCATGTAAACATTTTAAAATAGTTAATTCTTAGTAATTAGTGACTGATAATGGGGACATTCAACTTAAAATGTATGTAGGAAGTTAATTACAATATGTAGTCCTTGTTGTTAAGCAGTACAGTCCATGAATAGAGGTGACTGCTACTACAGTCAATTAACCGTTAGTAGCAGTCACATCCACTATGCTGGTCTTATTAAAACCGACAACTTACAAGTTGATTTCGAAAGTCACTTTAAGATCTGTAAGTACCCAGGATCGGCAGATGCTCAGTCTGCCTACCACTTTTTAATAAGCAGACCCGGAGCAAATATTTACCTCTTTTTTTATAAACTATTTTTTGTAAATATAATAAGTAGATTAAATATTACAAATAAAAGCTATGAAACAAATATTTGCTCCGACCGGAAATGGAGCCCAGGACTTTTTTTTAAGCTATGTCATCAAATACATAGTCATACTATTTCTTTATGCTTACATGCATCCAATTACATGTACTTAAATGTGTGAATAAAATTAGTCAAGGTGACCTAGTTAGGTGGTCTAGCAAACCAAAACGGGGCGGCTCAAATAACACCTTTCTGGCGCCAATGCAATGTACGTTTGACAAAGTACTTTGGTCGCACTGTGTAAATAATATTAATAATACATCATAAAAACTTGATTTGATGCTTTACAATGTTTACAGTTTTTTATTATTATTTTATTATACATTTCTATACTAAGCTACTGAAGTGCTTGTATCATAGAAACAGGACAACCAAAGTACATATATCAAAGATACATTGGTACCGGTGAGTGGTTTCGAACCCGTGCCACTCGGCTTACGTAGGCATTGCACTGCCACTACACCACGGTCGCCTTAAGTTTTCCATGAACTATGTATTAGCTGCACTAGAACTTGTAGTGTGCTGCAGATATCAACCTTCTGTTCGATACAAATTGATGGTACACAAGATCTGATACATCGAAATAAAATAACATTATGGTTACAAGCAATGAAATTAAGTAAAATAAGGTAGATACGTTATCACCAGTTCTAGAATGTTCAATCTACGTGGAAGTAGTATGGAATGATAGTTATTGAGAGCGAAAAAGAGACAAATATTTGTTTATCTGCATCGCGACAATGAGCTTAGGTTTGCTTATTAGCAGCAGTTTTAAAGTGCCTCTTTCGGAGCGCGTATAACATATCTACGTCATTTCTTATTAAAATATCATTGGTATCGACATGTAAATGAATAATTAAACTAGAAATTTTCATGTATTATTTTTTATTATGGCCCCTGTAAACTTTTAAGGTAGACTAAAGTGTGGTCTATATAAGGACCACACTTTACATTGGTACTACAGTTAAATAATTGCAAGTAAAGTTGCTGCTCTAGTTGGAACGGGCAACTGTCAAGCACATCCCTAAGCGCAACCGAGTCGCTTCACTTTTAAATGTAGCTTTTGTAATATAATTTCTTTGTAGTACCGAATAATGGTTACAGTTGCACATATCATAAATGAACAACTTTCTTATAAGCGCTAAGTTACATAAAGTCACGCAGAGTAACAACTTTTCGTATGTTATCGGTTCACACATTATATGTCGCTTCCTGGGTTTGTAGTCAGTTCAATACACTTAAACATATAACATTTAAAACAAAAAAAAATTGTCACCCCTCTTTCCTACGGGGATAGGCAGAGAATGGAGCGCCACTTGCCACGACTCTGACACAACTCCCTCGCTTCCTTCACATCCACAATTCTCTTCATACAAGCTCTATGGTATGAAGGTATAAAACATAAACATAAAAAATCATAACACAAATACTGCCTGATGTTAGGTGACTGTGGTAGTGCAATGGTCACGCAAACCGAGACCACGGGTTCAAAACCGCTTGCTGGTACTAAGTTAATGGTGATTTGCTCAGTCTGCTGAAGTAACTTAGTCCGTTTTCAGGAACAGGATGCTAAGATGCGATAGTGGATGCGACTGCTATTTTTACTTAAAAGATTAGTAGTCGACGCCTTCATGGACCCCACTCTATCTTAACATCAGGCTGGGTTTGTCATATGTCTAATAAAAAAATGTAAAAAGATTTAAAAGTAAGGTTATATGGAAGTACGCATGACCAGAAATAACTATTGTTCTTGTCTTTTTATGTTACATTTCTATACTAAGCTACTAAAGTGCTTGTATCATAGAAATAGGACAACCAAAGTACATATATCAAAGATACATACATAGAAAGATACATTTGATACTCATAGGTTGAACAAATTAAAATATGTGTAAATGTTAATGAACCAGTGTATTTATCGGCCTATAATTGCACAGATTCAATAAAATCTCAAGTCGCGCGTTATTATTAAATCTCACGGTTCCCTTCTAATTAAATAATACTATTGAATAACGATTTACGTGACATTTGTTTAGTTATGCACACATTTTTGTACTCGTCATAACAATTTTTTTTTTATCGTGACTCGACATATGACAGCACTCCGCTTGATGTTAAGCCGAAGTGTGGTCCATGAATGAATGTCACTGCTACTACAATTCAATAACTGTGAGTAGCAATCACATCCATTATGCCGGACTAGCTGGAACCGGCAACTTACAAGCTGATCCCGAAACGTGACCAAATCACTTCACGGTCTGTATACTTGTAAGTGGTGGTACTACCCCGGATCGGCAGACTGGGTACCACTGCCTACCACTCTTTGATAACCAGACCCGAAGCAAATATCCATCTTTTTTTTTATTAACAAAGATTTGCAATATTTAATATTATTAAATATTACAAATAAGATCTATGAAACAAATATTTGCTCCGACCGGGGATCGAACCCGGGACTTTACGCGCAACAAACCAATCGCTAAACCGTTCGTCCACGCCTGTCGTCAACATCTGAGGTGAGGACACATTTTATGTTGGAGAATGATTTGCGTTCTGTCAATCAATCAATCAAATTGTCACGTCTTTTTCATACAGGGATAGGCAGAGACAATGGAGCGCCACTTACCACGATCCTTACACAACTCCCTTGCTTCCTTCACATCCAACTCTTCATATAGGCTCTGTGGTTATGGGCGTTCTATTCTTTCAATTAAATTTTATTAAACAGAAAATAATTAGTCCACATTTTCACGCAACTGGTTTTATACAAAGTTAAACATAAAGCGTTACTAGCACTTCAGGCCAATAAAAATTATGAATCAAAACTGCTTATTTATAAAGTAATTAACACTCCAGTTCGACCCCGCCTGTTGTTAAGCTGGAGTGCGGTCCATGAACTGAGGCTACTGCTAGTACAGTATTAATAACCGGCAACATACAAGCTGATCCCAAAATGCACTTCACAGTCTATATACTTGTATTTACTTATTATAGATTGACAAAAAGAATTTATAAATCTCATGTGAATGGATGCGTTAAATTAGGCAGGCCCAGGAGAGTGTTTGCCGACCAAATCGAAGACATCCTCAAAAAAGCTAGGTTGCCTAGTGCCCATAACCATAGACCTTGTATGAAAAGAATTGTGAATGTAAAGGAAGCAAGGGAGTTGTATCAGGATCGTGGCAAGTGGCGCTCCATTGTCTCTGCCTATCCCTGTGGGAAAAGGCGTGACAATTTAATTGATCGATTGACTTATTATAAAATAGTGTACTGTTAAATAAGTAAATAAAGTATGTTCTTTTAAAAAATAATCATTTTTACCATTAAGTGACTCAGTCGCGTTTCGGGATTACCATGGTCACCGATTCCAGCAAGGCCGACATAGTAAATTTGATTGCTTCTTGCCTGCATAGTTACTTCAACTGTAGTAGCAGTGGCCTCCATTTATGAACCGCACACCAGCTTAATATGTCATATAGAGGTACAAGTAGAGGAAAATGTATTATAAATATTATCTAGTCACCTAATGGCATCGAACGTACGGTGATAGTAAATTGGTTTCCATAAAATACATTGAGAAAGTGCAAAGATAAAAATCCAATTTCACACACCATTAAAACGTAATTGGGTTACCGATTTCCATTCAATATGACATGCTCAATTTTTCTCATTCGATGTGAAGTGACTTCGCAGTTTTATGAGGCTCCAACGTTAGTAATGTTAAGTCGACCGTGGTGTAGCGATAGTGAAATGGTTACGCAAACAGAGAGCACGGGTTCAAAACCACTTGCCAGTACCAATGTACTTTGGTTGTCCTGTTTCTATGATACAAGCATTTTAGTAGCACTTTAGTAGCTTAGTATAGAAATGTAAATAAACAATATACATTATAGAGTAGTAGGCAGACAGATGGTGGTCAGACAGCCCGTCAACCCGAGGTCATGTCTACCCGCCACTTTCTAGCGTACAGACTGTGAAGTAACTCAGTTGCGTTTCGGTATCACCTTGTAAGTTGCCTGTTACAAGTGGGTGGTTGCTAAAGTGGTGAAGCAGTTGCCACCATTCATGGTTCATCTGTGACACTAAAATCGCTTATTGATTTCTTACTAAAATAAGCACCTCTCACGGCAGCGATCTAGGCTTATTCATGCAGGTCAAGGTCAGATGACGCTACACAAAAAATATTTAAAAATGTTAAAAGTAGTCAACTTACCAATTTATTTTATTTAATTAAATTACTAAAGAATTCATTGGCTAAATAAATGTATTTCTTAGATGTATGTACTAAACATACTTAGTAGATGTACTAAACATAAAAGACCCAAAGTCCCAAAAGACCGATACTACATTTATTAGTTCATGTTACATTATCATGTTAATTTAATTTATTCCTGGATACTGTTAAATTATATATATAATGTGTACAAAGTTAGGGTTTAGAGTTAAGGATATGCAAAAGAACCATAAAATCATCGCTATATATTATCAAAATAAAATTGTTGTATCACTTCATAAAGTATATAATTTCAAACCTTATTCAATACTTTCATCATCTTTTTACAAAAAAAATATTATCTTTTTTCATTTATAAGTTATCTTCAAGTGCTCTTAAGTTTAATTCAGGTATTTGGGATAAGCAGATAATGTCTGTCAGTTACATATGTATGCGGATGCATTTCTTTGTACGTGCGATAAGGATTTCTTGGTAGTAGGAAAAATAGATTTAAAAAATATCTTTTCCTTTTTCAAATTGATATTATTTCATTACATCAAAACCCATTAAATTCTTTTTAAGAATAATATTTATTTATTTATTGAAATAGAACATAAAATAGACCCTTTCATTCTTCTTCTTCTTAAAATTTGGTAGATTTATATTTTACATAAAAACAATATTTGACTGTATTTTTCAAACATGATATTAAAGATTGTTCTTTAATCAAATTAGGGATATTCTTCAATTTAAAAAGCTGGGATCCGCGGTAACAAAAGTTTTTCTTCTTCTTAGAAGTACTTCCTAAAAACATCTAATAAGACAGTGCCTGAATTTTTATTTTTTAGTCGGTTCTAGGAGAAGTTGTGTCAGGATCGTAGAAAGTTGGTGTCATGGGGATTGTTTCTATCCCTGCAGAAATTAAAACGTGACAATTTTATTTTGTATGTTGTTGAAAATTTTATATTGACTTTTTTAAGGCTTTTATTTAACTTGCAATGTATGTACACAAATCGAAGACATCCTCGAGAAAGTTGGGTTGCCTAGTGCCTATAACCGCAGAGCTTATATGAAGAGAATTGTGGACGTGAGGGAAGCGAGGGGGTTGTGTCAGGATCATGGCAAGTGGCTCTCCATTGTATCTGCCTATCCCTGTGGGAAGGAGGCGTGACATTTTGATTTGATGTATGTTCGAGTCTAAGCTTACAACTGAATTTTACGAGTAAAGCAGTATCCTCAATCGTTTAGTTTGGATAACAATGCATGATTAACTAAGTGATGTTGTTTTTCTAAGTTTAATATGGCGGACAGCGAATTTTATTTTATTTTATTTGTATCGTAGTTTTATACATTAACCAATATTTATTCAAGTGCATTTTGTTCACAGGTAGTGGCGAGAAGGCACGATTTGAAACTAATAGTAACATCAGCTACAATGGACTCTACAAAATTTTCCACATTCTTCGGCAATGTGCCCACTTTCGAGATCCCTGGACGCACGTTTCCAGTTGAGACATTCTATGCTAAAAATGTTTGCGAGGATTATGTTGATGGCGCTGTTAAACAAGTAAGTCATTTGATTTTACTATATTTAAATATATTTTTCTTTTAAAAATTAGACGACAGGCGTGGTGTATTGGATAGCAACGCTGTGTCGCCAGTCCGTTACGCCGAACCGTTACGGGTTCGATTCCTGGCTGAAGCAAATATTTGTTTCATAACTTTTATTTATAATATTTAATTTAAATGAATACTGCGCTCCAAAACACAAATTGCCGATGTAGCTGAAAAAGCCACGAAACTGAAGTGGGGACTGGACAGGTCATCTCTGTCGCATGTCCGATGCATTATGGGCCAAGTCCACTACTGAGTGGACTCCAGATTGCAGAAGACATCGCGGCAGGCCCAAACGGAGATGGCGAGATGAGATAGACTCCTACAATAATTCGTGGCGAGAGATCGCCAAATGTCGTGAGTCATGGAAAAAAGAGAGGGAGGCCTTTGCCCAGCAGTGGGGCAAATAAATAGGCTAATAATAATACAAATATTTGTTATTAAAAAGTATAATAACTCTTATAGTAAGTAACTATAGCATTTAATTGCACATCACCTTTCCGTTCATACCTGCAACATGAATGTGCCAATAACGCCCGGTCACCTACCCAGGGGCTCGCCCATACTAACAAAACAAATATAATTAACACTATATCAACGCCACTCAATAAAGCAGCGTACACACAAACGACACACCTCCGCACTTTAGGTTAAGGCTGATTTACATTTTACTATTATTTATTTATTTTATTTTCTCTGCTTGTATGTAGAGGAATATGCAATAGAAAGGACATCATTCATTCTGTATGGGGACTTGGGCTTAATTGTATTAATATTTTAATATGTATTTTAAATTAGTTTAACATACGAAGAATACAATATAATTGAAATTTATCCTTTATTTTGCATAGTTTAGGTGTGCAAAATGATCAAACTATAATTATGACACTTCAAAGCAGAACAAATATGGCGTTGATTGACAGATAATACAAAATCCATGTCTTATTTTCCAAATAACTCAATTGCACAGCAATTAAAAGCAAAACTGTTATTAGTTTTATCAATACAAGTATCAAAACTGCCATTTATATATTTTTTCATCATTGGACATTACAAAAGTAGTACAAAGAAGCCCAAAATGAATCATGTCCTTTGTGTCTGTATTATTGTTCTGTAAAATATCGTACTATAAACATAGTTTCAATTACATTGAAATACATTGTAAGTAATGTACCCTAATCTTCTTAGATCGTATTTGCAACAATGGGTTTATTTTAGGGTAACTGCAGACCACAGACTGTACACTGCACTGCTTGTTTGTGTGAGATTGATTCCGTACAAGGCGACACTAGTCTGCAGCTGCCGCGTTAATATTGTTTCCAAACATCATATTTATAATCTATGACTTAGCAAATGCTGATTGTCGCAATAGTGTCGCCTTGCACGATGTCAATCTATATGTAGTGCAGTCTGCATTCGCCGGCGCAATCACACCTTAAAGCAGTTCAGTTTGGATAACAATGCATGATTAGCTAAGTGATGTTTTTTTTTTCAAATTCTATATGGCAGACAGTGGACTTTTATGTACGTACGACTTGCAGTTACTAGGAGGACGATAAATTCTACGTGCATAGGTATAAAGTATGTGTATAATGTAATCTAGGCTTTATTTGGCGAAAACTACAATGCCCCCAAGGTGGTTCTGTGAACCGGTCTATTAAAGGTGTATTCACACTGATTTCTCAGAATCGATCTTGTTTTTGTTTGGACAATACGTAAAATTCTGAATTCGATTGTTTACATGAATACGAATGAATCGTTTTTCGTTTCGGAAAACTAAGTAGTTTTTTTAACCGTTGGCCGCTCCACTTTTATTCTTATTAATCTATTTAATTGTCACACTGCTGGTCTCTTGTCACGAACTATTGTAAGTGTCTATCTCCTCGCCATCTCCGTTTGGGCCTATTACGATGTGTCTTGTCATCTCTCTCCCCTACTGAGTCCACTCAGAGGACAAAGATGACCTCCGGCCCAGTCCTATTTCAATGTCGACAATTTATTAACAATCCATATTTATTTCGTTAGAATATAATAATTGATGAGGATAGTATTTTCTTAGATTTTGCGCGAACATTGATTAATGAATTAAACAAATTGACCTCCGTGACCACGATGGCTGCAAATCTCTTAAAACGTCGGAATAATAAAAAATTGTAAAATCAAAACCAAAATAAACGCTATAATAAGCCGCATTAAATTTGTTTAATTGGTGACGAGTGATATTTGCAAAAAATCGATGAACGGAGGTGACCGTTGACACTTTTATCTGCAAGTAGCGGCAAATCCACTATGTCATCTTTACTCAAGCTGATCTTCTAAAAGTAATTCAAAAAGCACTATAAATATTTAACTCAATTAAGCCGCAATAGTGTATGCGACTGCTTTTTGAAGTTAGTATTAGCCAGTCGCTCGCTCGATGAACCAACAACCGATGGGGAGGAAAGGTTTTAGAGTGGAGACCACGAACCGGAAGACGCAGCGTAGGTAGGCCTACCACTAGGTGGACTAACGACATAGTGAAAGTCACGATAACCGGTGGATGCAACTGGCATCTTGTCGTTCAAAATGGCGTTGTAAGGAGGAGGCCTATGTTCAGCAGTGGACGCCTTCTGGCTGATAATGATCAGCTGGCAGGCGTGGACGAACGGTTTAGCGATTGGTTTGTTGCGCGTAAAGTCTCGGGTTCAATCCCCGGTCGGAGCAAATATTTGTTTCATAGCATCAGGCGGGGTGCTCTCTTATCACAATTAAAACTATAGAAATTGTTTAATCAAATTGCCGCCGAAATATGAATAGTCCCTCATTGAATAAGTTGAATAACCTGCGAGGTGAACAGCAAGTCGAATCGCCCCAGACATACGACCTCTGCAATGGTTTATGCGCATGAAAACCAATTTAGCGAAAAGCACTAACTCAATCAAGTAATAATTAGTTTATAGATCGACGAGTTTTGCTAAAATGGATTTGTTAATGTAATTAATATTGGGATTATTTAATATTGAATTAAATTTGGTGCTCACAGATGTTAATGATATATTAAGTTTAATGCCTAGTTTATTTTTCTGTTTGTATTAACTTTGTATTTTTTCAGGCGCTACAAATTCATTTACAGCCTGAAGAAGGGGATATGTTAATTTTCATGCCTGGTCAAGAAGATATTGAAGTTACTTGTGAGGTAAATAAATAGATATATACATACATAGCTTTAGTCATTTAAGTATTTATCCTGATTTTTTTAGCGTTTAATTTCATTCTGAACCGTTTTTCAAAAGCTGTGGGAGGTATTCAGAGTCTCGCAATACTCGTAGTTTAATTGACGGGCTAGTAATATAATAAGTCAATGACAATTATAAGAATTATGGATGTGAGGGAAGCGAGGGAGTTGTGTCAGGATCGTGGCAAGTGACGCTCAATCGTTTCTGCTTATCTCTGTGGGGGAAATTCGTGACAATTTGATTGATGTACTGAGTAATAACTTGCTTGGTTACGGACTCCTACTTACTACGACTCCCTATGAGCTCTCGCTAATTACTATTTTACTATAAATGCGACTTCTGCTTGCATTTATTTATTTTGACGACAGGCGTGGCCGAACGGTTAGCGATTGGATTGTTGCGCGTAAAGCCCCGGGTTCGATTCCCGGTCGGAGCAAATATTTGTTTCATAGCTTATATTTGTAATATTTAATAATTGTATTACATACGATTCTGGTTATCAAAAATTGGTAGCCGGCATAGTAGATGTGATTGTTACTCAAAGTTATTGAATTGTAGTAGCATTTATGGACCACACTCCAGCTTAACATCAAGCGGGATGCTGTCATATGTTAGGCCACAATAGAAAAAAGTTTCAAAAATAATTAGTAACATATAAAAAATTCTAACATTAAAAAAAATATTTCAACAGGTACTTACAGATCGTTTAGCTGAAATAGACAATGCCCCACCATTGGCGGTGTTGCCAATCTATTCCCAATTGCCAGCTGATCTGCAAGCGAAGATATTCCAGAGAGCACCGCCTGGCCAAAGGAAATGTATTGTAGCTACTAATATTGCAGGTATGTATAGTATATTGAACATAGGATTAAACTGAAGTGGAAATGGGCTGGCCACATCGCTCGAAGAACCGATAACCGATGGGGACCACGAATCGGCATCGTAGGTAGGCCTCCCACTAGGTGGACTGACCACATAGTGAAAGTCACAAATAACCAGTGGATGCTACTGACATCTTGTCGTTCGGAATGGTGTTCTAAGGGGAAGGCCTATGTTCAGCAGTGCTCGCCTTCTTGCTGATGATGATGACTATTTTAAAACGTTTAAGTGCATTGCATATGCAGCAACTTTTTAAAGCAATTTCTTTATAGAAAGCTTGTGATAATAGTTTCTAAATTGTAAAATGTTTGATTGATTGTTCAGATGTAGTCACAATAAAATAAATGTTTGTCACGACACATGACAGTCTGATTGATGCTGTTTTTATTTTTGTTTCAGAAACGTCACTAACTGTGGATGGTATTATATTTGTTATAGACACTGGGTATTGTAAATTAAAAGTTTATAATCCCAGAATAGGAATGGACGCACTACAGGTATTTGTTTTATTCATTTTTTTTATGGTGACTCGACATTACCGTGAATTGGGTTTTTCAGACGACAGCGCTCTTAGAGGTATTCTTACTCTTCATACATGCTCTATGGTTATGGGCACTAGGCAACCCAGCTTTGTTGAGGATGTCTCAGATTTGGTCGGAATACGCCTTTTTGGGTTTGCCTTGTTTAACGCATCCATGACATCAAATCTATTCCTTTTGCCCAAACCATCTAAGCATTTTTTTGACAAAGGAACTATAGATGGGGAACGAGTTAAATAGATTCGGGGGCTGAGGTACGGGGGACGTCAAAAAACCCCCACCCGTATCATAGTAGCCGCTATTAGTGACGCTCATATCTCGGCGATGTCATTTAATATTGATAAAAAACGTGTTCATATTTTTTTGTTTGATTATTGAAAAATTAGTGAGTTAATTGAATAAAAGAGAGTCGTCATCCGTAGTCAGGCTAGAACCATTATTAGAAACGTGATTAAAATGTGTGAAAAATAAAAAAAAACATGCAGTCACTATTCTCAAAATTAAATTAAGACATAATTCATTAAAAATTGTTGCTGTCAAATGTTTATACTTTAATTTAATACACATTTATATTTTTTAATAACTAAATCTATTTTCTTTTTGACGAAAGTATGTGTTTATCGTTATCAACATTTTGCATGTTACTTTAATATTCATAATAGACACGTGACCATGACGTCACAACTGCATTCCTACCGTGTTTATTTAGCTCGTTCCCCGACAATACCTATGCTTCAAAATGATTAGAATCAGTCTTGATCTTGCGCTTTATTACAAATATTGCCATATTCTTACGTGACAGACGCTATAACCCAGGTACTATAAGTTACAGAAGTCTGCTGCTAATAAGACGCTTATAACTTAACACCAGTCGTAATGCGGTCATATAGCGATGCAATATGTATTATTTTATTTTCTATAGATTTATCCAATAAGTCAAGCGAACGCTCGTCAAAGGGCAGGCAGAGCTGGTCGTACGGGTCCAGGGCGTGCCTTTTGCCTGTACACGCAAAGGCAATATCAACAGGAGTTATTGGCTTCGACCGTGCCAGAAATACAGAGAACAAATCTAGCAAATACAGTACTATTGCTCAAGTCATTGGGCGTTGAAGATTTACTCTCGTTTCATTTTATGGATCCACCTCCAGAGGTAATCATATATTTGAAAATATATATTTTTTAATATTCAGATGACACAGATGATTTAGAACAGTTTAGTAAAAAAACTAGACGAGATATAGTGCATAGTTCGTCGGTAGGATAGTAATTTGCTGTCTTTGTAAACCGGCTTAACATTTTTCGTGTTATTCTCTTAATTCGTTTTTCATTTAAATTCGGTTGATCAAAACGATGCAGAAAATAAAACCACGTCTATCTAACCATCCACTACTAACGTCACTTTGCGATTTCTCGCTAATACGGCGTTCTCACGAGGCGATTTTAGTTTTTCAATCTAATTGTATCAATGAAAGTTAAAACGTCTAACTTTAAATTAACCGATATTTATTGCTTCAACTTAATTGAAAGTCTGTTCAGACAGTTCAAATCGCGAACAATTTCGCAGTTGATCAAATAAATTCGCCCCGTGAGAACGCCGTATTAGTGACGTTTTATCTTGTTCCGCTATCTTCGTCTTATGGTCAATTTTAAATAAAACCAAAATAAAATTGACAAGCAAGAAGTTTAAAGTTATGATAATATCAAAAAAGATATATTTTTAACAAATGGTCAATTTGTGAATATTCATATTACTAAAGTAAAGAAATGACAGTAAAGTTTAGGATTACTGTCTTATTTATCTAGAATATACCGAAAACTATTAATATTATCTTCTTCTGCAGGATACAATCCTGAATTCAATGTATCAATTATGGATTTTGGGCGCATTAGATGGCACCGGGGCTTTGACTCCATTGGGCAGGCAAATGGCTGAATTCCCACTTGACCCACCTCAATGTCATATGCTTATAGTCTCTGGTGAAATGAAGTGTTCCTCCGAAGTTCTTATCATAGGTTTGTATACGATTTTGTTTTTCATTTTATGGTCCATTAAAGACAAAGGAACTTGCTTTGAAGGGAGCAAGTTTTACAAATAATTGGAAGTTGCAATTACTTACAGTTGCCTGCCAAAACTTCTTTCATATACTCATATTAGCACGGCTATAAGCTGGAGACCGTTTCATAAATAAAAGCGGCAGATATCTGCAAGCAGTATTTTCACTACTAATTTATTCCTACGTCTACTTTTAAACGGAACCCAACATGACTCGACATTCTTTTACATTAGAAAATTGTGGCTCACCTGATGTTAAGCTGCAGTGCATTCATGGTGGTAATAGCCACTACAATTTAATAACTAAGCACATTCACTATGCCGGCCTAATTGGAACTGGCAACTTACATGCTTATCCAGAAACGCGACTAAATCACTTCACGGTCCGTATACTTCTAAGTGATGTGATACTACCCCGGATCACCAGAATCCTGGGCATGCAGGAGTCTATATTTTTATTTTTTATTGTGACTCGACATATGACAGCACCTCGCTTGATGTTAAGCCGAAGTATGGTCCATGATAAATGTCACTGCTACTACAATTCAATAACTGTGAGTAGCAATCACATTTACTATGCCGGCCTAGATGGAACCGGCAACTTACAAGCTGATCCCGAAACGTGACCAAATCACTTCACGGTCTGTATACTTGTAAGTGGTGGTACTACCCCGGATCGGCAGACTGGGTTCCACTGCCTACCACTCTTATATTCAATTCATTTTTTTTGCAGTGTCAATGTTATCAGTGCCGTCCGTGTTCTATCGTCCCCAAGGTCGTGAGGAGGAAGCTGACTCTGTGAGGGAGAAGTTCCAAGTGCCTGAATCAGACCATCTAACTTTATTACATTTGTACAATCAATGGAAGTCTAACAAGTATGTTATTTAGTCTAATAAGTTCTAAATGGTAATCAATGCTTCTACACAAGCGGCATAATGAAAACGACTGCTACTTGCACTTATTTAACTGTAGTAGCAGTCGCTTCCATTTCCATCGGGCTGCACTCAAGTATACAAAACGTGAAGCAACTTAGTCGGGTTTCGGAATCAGCTTGTAAATTGCTGGTTCTAACTAGTCCGGCATATTGGATGTGACTGCTGCCCACAGTTATTTACCTGTTGTAGTAGGCACCTCCCTTCATAGACCGCACTCCAGCTTATTATCCTCTATCACCTATACCACGGAGAATGTTCCGAGGAGCTCTTTAATCTTGTTCCTACCTCGTCTTTTTACACCCGTAATACCCGCACTGGGCTTTGCCAGCCCATGAGTTCTCTCCTTCCTATAACCTTGGACCCTTCAAGCGATGCGTGAAAGGGCACCTTTGGTCGGCATAGTGACGGCCCCAGCCGTGAACTAACTCGTTTTATTCAGTCAGCGTCACTCTTGGACCTCCTCTTGCTTATCATCAGGCAAGTCGTGGTCACAATAAAAAAAACATACGGGGTATGTTATATGTCATAGACAATCTGCCTATTTGGAAGTAGACTTAGCATCCGCTTTGCCTGTCGTTTAATGTTTATAATGTTTCAGTTATTCAATGTCCTGGTGCACCGACCACTTCGTCCATGGCAAAGCAATGAGGAAAGTGCGCGAAGTGAGACAACAATTGAAAGACATAATGCAACAACAAAGACTGGAAATTGTATCATGCGGCACTGATTGGGATAGAGTTAGGAAATGTATATGTTCAGGTGAGGAACTTTTTATGTATTACTAAAGCTGCATGTGGCCGGAAAGTGTATACACTGGTCGGCTCTGACTTAGGCGCGTTTTGGAATCAGCTTTTGTAAATTACCGGTTCCAACTAGGCTTTCATACTGGATGCGACTGTTCTTACAGATAGTGAGTCTGCACTCCTGGTCTAGTCGAGCCAAAGTTAAATGTAGAGTCTGAAAAAGGTGTCGGCGAAGAATATTAATCACTATCGTTGTTCACTTTAATATTCACTGACGTTTGAAAAATAATAATAAAGAAAAACAGACATGACGACAGGCGTGGACGAACGGTTTAGCGATTGGTTTGTTGCGCGTAAAGTCCCGGGTTCGATCCCCGGTCGGAGCAAATATTTGTTTCATAGCTTTTATTTGTAATATTTAATAGTATTAAATATTACAAATATTTGTTAATAAAAAAAAAGAGATGGATATTTGCTTCGGGTCTGGTTATCAAAGAGTGGTAGGCAGTGGTACCCAGTCTGCCGATCCGGGGTAGTACCACCACTTACAAGTATACAGACCGTGAAGTGATTTGGTCACGTTTCGGGATCAGCTTGTAAGTTGCCGGTTCCATCTAGGCCGGCATAGTGGATGTGATTGCTACTCACAGTTATTGAATTGTAGTAGCAGTGATATTCATTCATGGACCACACTTTGGCCTAACATCAAGCGGGGTGCTGTCATATGTCACAAAAAAAAAAACAGTTTTACACTTTTTCATACTTTATGCTAGTAGCTATCGGTTGACTTACAAGGGGTACTTTATAAGAACCGTTTTGACCTACGGCTGGTAAATGAATTAAACAAATTTTATGCGGCTTACTATCGCGTTTATTTTGGTTTGATTTTACAATTTTTTATTATTCCGACGTTCGGAATAATAAAAAATTGTAAAATCAAACCAAAATAAACGCGATAGTAAGCCGCATAAAATTTGTTTAATTCATTAATCAATGTTCGCGCAAAATCTAAGAAAATACTACGGCTGGTAGATAATTTAACTGTTCGTATCAAAAACGATCCGTTTGACAGATATAGAAACCGAGCGTAAGGACTATAAAGTGAAATATTAGATAATTATATATTGGCAAGAATCTCAACTGGAAAATTAAGCTAGCATATATTGCGTCAGAAATATTCTACGTGAATCCAGCAGTGGAAAGAACTAACTGATGAAAAGATGAAACGGAGTATTTAGACACAAGCACATAAGCGCTAAGGTCAAAGAATTCCTAGCATGTAATAAAGAATTTTAGTTGATTTTTTTGATGTTAAGCTGAAGTGTGGTCCATGAATGAATGTCACTGCTACTACAATTCAATAACTGTGAGTAGCAATCACATCCACTATTCCGGCCTAGATGGAACCGGCAACTTACAAGCTGATCCCGAAATGTGACCAAATCACTTCCCGGTCTGTATACTTGTAAGTGGTGGTACTACCCCGGATCGGCAGAATGGGTACCACTGCCTACCACTCTTTCAATATTAATATAATATTAATGATTGATACATTATACGCGCAACGCCATCTAACGGAGACACTAGGCACCATTTAAAGTTTGTATCATTTTGTTCTGCAGCATATTTCCAGCAAGCAGCTCGTTTGAAAGGCATAGGCGAATATGTGAATTGTAGGAATGGCATGCCAGCACATTTGCATCCCACTTCGGCGCTATTCGGATTGGGGAACTCACCAGATTATGTTGTATGTATAATTATAATATATGTTTTACCGCCTGATGTTAAGCTAGAGTGCGGTCCATGACCTCAGTTAACAGCAACCGTGTTCTACGGCGTTCTCACGGGGAGAATTTAGTTGATCAACTGCGAAATCGTTTGCGATTTGAACCGTCTGAACAGATTTATAATCAAGTTGAAGCAATAAATACCGGTGAACGATATATACTGAACCATTAAGAGCTGGTTGGTTAGTCAGTTACGCTAAAATATATGCCCATAACATAACATAACATAACATGCCCAGTTACGCAGTGTGCATACCGTAAAGCAACTCAGTCGCGTTAATCTTTAAAATTGCCGTATATTCCAGTAGCATAGTGGATGTTATTCTGGAATATCGTTATATACTCGTATATGGAGCCACAATAAAAACAATACTAATTATCGTTTTCCAATTATTCAGGTATACCATGAGCTGGTAATGACAAGCCGTGAATATATGACTTGCGTGACAGCCGTGGATGGCAGGTGGCTTGCAGAACTCGGACCCATGTTCTTCTCACTCAAGGAGACTGGAAAGTAAGTTTACATTAACAGCGACCTCTAGTGGCGGGGATATTATTTTGTTTATAATAAGATTTGACGACAGGCGTGGCGTAATGTTATGCTACCAAAACACGGGTGTCCCGGGTTCGATTCCCGGTCGGAGCAAATATTTGTTTCATAGCTTTTATTTGTAATATTTAGTAGTAAAAATAATTTTACATATTTGTCAATAAAAAAGGGGGCAGATATTTGCTCCGGGTCTGGTTGTTAAAGAGTGGTAGGCAGCGGTGATCAGTCTGCTGACCCGGGGTAGTACCGCCACTTGCAGACCGTGAAGTGATTTTGTCGCGTTTCGGGATCAGTTTGTAAGTTGTCGGTTTCAACTAGGCCTGCATAGTGAATGTGACTGCTACTTACTTATTTAATTGTAGTATTAGTAACATCCATTCAAGGACCGCACTGGAGTGCGATCCAGCTTGACATCAAGCGGTCGAGTAATATGTCGAAACTAAACATCGTTACAGATCTGGCCGCAACAAACGCAAAGAAGCTGCAGTCCATCTGCAAAGAATGGAGGACGAAATGAAGGAAGCGGAAATCAAAATGGCAGAGGACAAGAAGAGGCGGCAACAGGAAGTGCCTGTCAAACAGGAAATTGCTACTCCCGGATTGAATACGCCGAGACGTACACCTGCTAGAATTGGTTTATAGGACCTGCTATGCTGACCAGGCCGGCATAGTCGATGGGACTTATGGATCACGCACTAGCGGTCATATGTTAAATAATCAAGCAATCAATTTTTATTGTAAGCAAGAGCAGTGCCAAAAGCGACGACAATTGTAAAACCGACTCTGTTTACAGTCATCTCAGTCGCCGTCACTATGCCGGCCATAGAATAATCCGTTATTTTGTTCTTAATTACGCGTGATTGTCTTTTACGCAATTGAAAGAACAAGTGGTGACAAGGCGGCTTTAAAAGATTAAGTCATGAAATATCTGTAATTATTGTTTGTTGATTAACGACTTACTATTTAATCTTTATAAAGGTGTGATTCCAATAGCGACCGCATACTGCACTACTGGTTTGTTTGAATCTGTGGGTCGACCGCGTAACTTAATCAGAATGAGAATGGGCTTCATTTTAACAATTGAACTAAGGAGCTTTAAAATTAAAATTGCAACCGCGTAACACTAAGAATCGATGTTCATTTTCATTAACAGTTCAAGCTCATTGATACTCATTGTACGAATTAATAAAAGTTGTTTTTGACACTAACGGCGACCGCGTAACTTTTTGCCAAATGGGAATGAATTTCATTGTCATTCCCATTAAAGTTGCGCTGTCCACTGTATTTCTCGGCTGCAAATTGCAGTATTGCCTCGCGCGGAATCAATCTCATATAGATTCATACAAACCAGTAGTGCGGTCTGCGGTCGCCAACGGAATCACACCTTAATACACTTTATTATAAGTTTACTAATAATGTAATATAACTTGTACTTGGATACTGCTAAACTTATTTTTTAATAAATTACTCACAAAAATATTATTTGTATTAATTTATTAGTATAATTATTATTGAAGAGGATTGTGGGTGTGAGAAGCGAGGAGGGAGTTATGTCAGGATCGTGGCAAGTGACGCTTTATTGTCTCTGCCTATGCCTGTGGGAAAAGACGTGACAATTTGATTTATTGATTGAATATTAGTATAATTCTATTTTAGTTCATTACCAAATCCATTTTTTGTTGCGAAAATATTTAAAACCGTGTTTAAATATTTTTAAACAGTCAAACGTGTTTTTTTTTCTACTTATTTAATGCCTGTCTAAAGCTTGTTTAATATTTTTGTGGGAACACGAATATTATTTATGACTTATCATTAAATACAGAGCATATTAACTTTAAAAGTAAGTGAAAGGATACTACCGACAAGATCGGGACTGCATCAAATCATTCTAAAAAAGTAGGGGCAACTATAGTCTGAATGAAGAGAATCGTCGGGTTGTCAGGATTGCAGAAAGACTGAAGAGGTCAATTTGATCAAATAAAAATACACAATGAACTGTTTAAATAAAACTTTATTTAAAAAAAACGATCAGAGTATGTCATATACAAATGTATGGTATATGTTCGAATACTATTTAGTATTTACTACAATGAAGTAAAATAAATTTATTTAAAATATACTCAATATTTCTGAAATTCGTAAAACATGAACAGTTTATTATTAAACAGTTTCCAGGGGTTTTTTGTATAAGCACTGTGACTAATAATCATTTAGTTATAACAAAGGCACAGGAAAATAAAACGTTCAGCCAAATAAAATTATACGAATTACTAAAAATGTATATTTAATTATGTCAAATTATAATATTTTTTTAGTATTCCATTAAATAATAATTCTCAAATTATTCTAAATAAAGCCGATTAAATATAATCGAATAATAATCCTTATTTTGAGATCTAGATCGAATAGTTTCCAGAAATCATTTTCATAACAATTAAGTCCTTTATCATGACGACAATTTTATATCTAAATAAAAATACAATTAAAAACTAAACCTAATGTGAATAATTCTTATACTCTCATAGGTACAATTTAAGTAATGCGCTTTGACATTCTTTGTGTATCCTAATTTAAAAAAACACCAGACCAATATTTTTTCCTTTTTTAAACATTTATATACTTACGAGTAGCTACTAACTATACGTGATTATATCATAGAAACTGGGCGACCAAAGTACTTATATCAAAGTTACTTTGGTACCGGCAAGTGGTTTGGAGTTCTGGAGTTCTTGGTTCGCGAGACCATTTAACAACCACTAGACCACGGTCCCCTCAATTATTCTTTTGAATATTCTAATTGAGCATTCGGTAACAAGAATATTGTAGAAACGCAACACTTAAATCGTACTACTATAAATGGAAGATAATTTTAAACCTAGAAAAACATATATTAATGCAAATTTCTAACCTAATTAGGGCTATTTTTTATTAATAATGTGATGCATCTATGACTAGGTATAAAAATAATGAATATATTACTACATTACACTCGCAATCAACAAAATCGGAACAATAAATTATTTTCTATGATCAATTAATTATTATAAATTGTATATTTTGTATGCCTTCTAGGCGGAACATAGTAAAACGTTATTAAATCTGCCTGTATGGAACACATATAAATAAAACATTTTGATTGTGCCCAATATTTTGCAATCAATCAGTCAAAGCCACTTTTCATGATCCAAACACAACCCTTTCGCTTCCCTCACATACACAATCCTCTTCATAAAAGTGGTTAGGAAAATTGTGACATCTGTTTTTGCTTTTAGAAATGATTCCCGGTTGGATTAAAGAATCAATTTGCCGCTAATAAAAATCAATATTGACTGTCTTTCAGTTTATGAGAAGTGCGATATCTGACAAGCACTGTTCAAACAGTCACTTGTATTAATCAAAATTCTGAAGTTTTTATGGAGTACTTACTTTATTTTCGTCCAGTGTACACACAACTGTGTAAGTTTAATTTCTAATTCACACCATTGAATAGAGGCCTAAATAAATAAAAAATGAGAAACATAAAAAAAGTGTTTTGCTCCCATAAAATTGATCGCGAGTGTATTTATTATATCTACATGGTGTTTAATCCCTTTAACAAATCTATTTACTAGCAATTTCAAATTTTCGTGACGGAATGAATCTTTTATAAAAAAATATACGTTTGTTCGGTCAAAAAGTATCAAGATTATATCGCGTCTATAGTTAAGACTAATTAGCTGCCTGATAAGACCTGTCGTGTTCTGCTTCCAATGCATAGAAGTGTGTCCCATCACCTCTCAGAGCAATATTATAATCTGACCATGCAATTTTATATTACTTTTTCATACAAAAGTAATCTTATTTTATATAATATTACTTCCTTCCTTGTGGTAGGCTGGCGGTAAAAATAGAAACATTTTTCATGGATAAGGGATACAGGGCTACCACACCATTAATACAATAACTTGCAATTACCTTTATGTTAGTAGTGTAACATGTTTGTTTTTATTATTATATATTTTTTTACATTTCTATACTAAGTTATTAAAGTGCTTGTATCATAGAAACAGGACAACCAAAGTACATATAAAAACGGTGGGTGGTTTCGAACCCGTGCTCTCGGTTTGTGTAACCATTGCACTCCCACTACACCACGGTTGCCTTTGACCCCAAGTCCAAGAACGACGATAACGGTTTTTTTTTTCAGTCTGTGAACAAATTGCTATGTATTTATTTACAGCATGTAAAGTCTTACTTCGTAAAAAATATGAAGCTCTACATCTTTTGGTTTACAATTGAAATAGGCAGGCAGCAATGTTCCAGATAAAACAATGCATTGGTAAGACTGAGAATCGAACCCAGCTGTGTACCTTTTAAATATAATTAGGTATAACTTATTTGTAAATAATAAAACTTATTTTAAAGCACCTTGTTTTTATTATTACAAATAAACTTATTTATATAACTAATTTCAAATTTCCATTTGTGATTTCAATACTACTTTTTGACCAAGCAAACAAAAACTATACTCGTAATCTTATTAAGAAATATAATTTCAATACGTTGTATTATTTTGAACTACATTATATTAAAAATAAAGTTATGAATAACAGCATTACAGGTAGGCCGGCATAGTGGATGCGACTGCTACTTGCAGACATCTATGGCAACAGTCGGGCGTGGCGGTGTACTAAAATATATAGTGACAAATAAAGAATATAACCTAATCGACCACAACGAAACTTACGAGTTTTTTTGAGGCACGACATCTGACATATACTTGCTTGATGATAAGCAAGGGAAAGTCTTTGTTTTTTTTAGATTTAGCGGGAAATTTGAATAAAAAATTAAACAATTTTTATGCGGCTTATTATCGCGTTTATTTTTGGTTATTGATTTTACTTTTTTATTAATCCGACGTTTTGAAGGCCTTGCAGCCATCGTGGTGACGGAGAGCTCAAAGCTCTCAAAACATCGGAATAATAAAATGTAAAATCAATAACTAAAAATAAACGCGAGTGTAAACCGCATAACATTTGTTTGATTCATAAGTCCAGGAGTTCCAACAACTAAAAAGACGTTTAAATTTACAGTTGCCTCAGACGCCGTTACTATGCCGGCCAAAAAATAATACGACGTCACAATAAACACTGTTTAAGTGTCATTAGGTATTATGACAGTTTCTAAAGAGGAAACTGTCATAATTAAGGGCAAACAAAAAGCATGCCAATTGAAGAGAACTGTGGATGTGAAGGAAGTAAGTTTTTATTATACATTTCTATACTCAGCTATCAAAGTGCCTTTTATCTATTAAAGAAGGAATCGGACGTCTATTTTGTTTCTATACAGAAATATGCAGACTGCACCTTCAGACGGACCGGCAATAAAACCGTAAACTACTTGGCGATGTATGGCACGAGTGCCTTCCGAAGGTCTAATCAGATTATTAGAGAGAAAAATCGGTAATCTATTCCCGCCTAAACTTATAATGAAGGCAGGTCGAGGTCAAATGTCGAGTCACAAAAAAAAATTTAAAAAAATGTTAGTCAAATCTGATCTCCATGACAACCGCCATTAAAATCACGTGATAGCAGCCCATAATGTAGTTTTTATAACTCGCACGACATTAAACACTGTCCATAAATACACAAAAAAACAATTAAAATTCAACTATTCATAGCTTGCAACCCGTGCTTTTCAATATATCGTTTCCTTGCGTTCGCGATCATCTCAGCTTTCCTTTCTTGGAAACTCAACTCCCTCTCCTTGGGGTTCTTGGGGAACACTCCAGTGGGCGCTGGTGTTACGTATTTGGGTTGTGATGTCACTTGTTTTGATGTGGAAGGAGTGGGCTCCGGTACTGGCTCCGGGACATAAGGCGTGACTCCTTCCAAAAAGTTTGTTATTGTTGCGTCTACGTTGTGCGTTTTACCTGTGAAAATTAATAGTCATAATAAAAATTACAATTAAGACAAATTAATTGACGGCTAAAGATGGGACGAGTTAGGTCGATTGAAAAATATGGATAACCCGATTTGCAAACCGAATTGGTGAATTCTATTCAAACCAGTTTACAAACCGAGTTGACAATTCGGTCTGACAACCTAAATTGCCTGATACACAGTATGGTTTGCTATTGAATTTCTGATGTGTCCAATTCGGTTTGTGCCTTAACATGAGCTCTTTAACTAAGAAATAAGTTCCTACTTCGCCCTTTTACTCCTGCGATATTCAGTCGGTGAAAGAATTCACACTCAGTCGACCAAAACGGCACTCGAATTTTTTGCAGAGCTATTATATAGTGAATCAAACAAATTTTATGCAGCCTACTATAGCGTTTATTTTGGTTTTGATTTTACAATTTTTTATTATTCCGACGTTTTGAGAACTTCGCAGCCATCGTGGTCGCGGAGAGACTGAGGTCTTGGTCGTCCTATAATACGTTGAAACGTCGGAATAATAAAAAATCAAAGCAAAAATAAAAGCGATAGTAAGCCGCATAAAATTTGTTTAATGTTCATGCAAAATGTAAGAAAATACTGTTATATAGTATTCAAAAACAATACTTACTTAAATCTTTAATAATATCAGCCATTGAAACATGAGGCAACACTTCCTTGACCCGTGATGCTAACAAACTATTCGATTGCTGGATAGCTTTCCTTTTGCGACTCGATAAATCTGACCATGAATAATCAGTTAATTCTGCCTGCAAATTTTCTTTATTTTATTCACTTATTTGTTTTAAACTAAGCTACCAAAGTGCTTGTTTCATAGAAACATGACGACCAAAGTACATAATTATATCAAAGATACATTGGTACCGGCAAGTGGTTTCTAACCCGTGCTCTCTGTTTGCATGACCAATGCACTGCCACAATGCCTTGGTGTAATTAATCTTTTAATATTACCTGAATAGCGCTTGCTATACTTTTCCTAATAGCCTCAATGTACGCCGCATCATCGAGCCCTGATCTCTCAATGGGGGGCAGCAGTAACACCTCATACATTGTAACGGGTGTCCATAAATACCAAAGTGTGTCTGACCAAGGTATTGTGTCCATAGTGTCTGTAGTTCTATGCACAGATACATTCGTAAACGATCTGTCTACCTCTGTAAAAGACAAAACTAATATACAAAAGTTATAGTTATAAACTAATATACTCCTAAATTATAGTTAAATTATAAGTTACTCCTAAATTAATAATCTATATATTTATAAAATTAGGATTGACGTTATTTATAAAATTAGGATTCACTTCGCTGCCTTCACGTCAACAATTCTCTGTATACACAAAATATATGTCTCTAATAATATATTGTATATCTATTTTGTACAATATTATAGGAAAGATTTTCTCTATACAGAATGTAGATTAACTCATTTATATTATCTTAGACAACATTGACCTTAAAGACCCTTTCTTTGGTGATGTGACTAACACAAAATAGAATGTTATATTTGGTTTATGTTGACGCATAATTAATATCATTGTTATCCAGAAGCGGGGCCCCTTATAAAAAATGTTTGGGGGCCCTTAGGAAGGGTGAAGATTTCTCAAAAAAACTAAAAATTCAACTATTCATCATAATCTATCTATATTTCGAAAATTTTTACAAACAATTCAAATTAAATATACACTCTCCTTGCCTTTTTTCGGCAAACTGATTTATTAAATCATTTATAGCTGATGATGACTTTAGTTTTTCTAAAGTTTTTGGCAATTTTTATTAATAAACACTTACGCACTGAGGGCCCCGTATAATTGATACGGCAGTAGCCTCTATTGTTATCTAAATGATCATAAAGAAAGATCAAAGAGTATTATATAATAATAAAACATAAGCTTACTGATAGCAACCGGCTGCACCCTGTTCCCCAGTTGGAATGGCCAATCAACGAATTTGAGCATGCCTTTCCCATTTGTGGGACCACCTTCCGGTTGTAATAATATTGGCTTACTTGGAAATTCGGCAAAATGTTGTCTGAAACAATTTTGTATTTCAATCAAAAAATGAGTAGTACGCAGTTGTGCCCAGTCTGCCGATTCGGGGTAGTACCACCACTTACAAGTATGCAGAAGTGATTTGGTCGCGTTTTGGGATCAGCTTGTAAGTTGCAGGTTACAACTAGGCCGGCATAGTGGATGTGATTGCTACTCACAGTTATTGAATTGTAGTAGCAGTGACATTCATTCATGGACTACACTCCAGCTTAACATCAAGCGGGATGCTGAAATATGTCGAGTCACCATAAAAAAAAAAGGTTTTTGTAGACGTCGGCAGTCTTGGACCTCCTCTTGCTTACCATCAGGCAAGTCAGGGTCAGATGTCGAGTCACAATTTGAAAAAATATAAAAGGTAAAATTATAGTACATTAATAAAAAAAACTATCACACCAATAATTTCTGCATTCTATTTCACTGCATTCTACTTCACTATTTAAGTTCTCTGTGGTTTTGGTATAAAGATAGGATAACAAATTGGTATATTTTGATGATTTTGTGTGAATATTGAACCCATGAATTGAAACGTTGGATTTAAAATATCAATATATTGCAAATAGTAAACTGCAAAGATCTTTTATTTTAGAATAACAAGTAATTACATGTGATTAAAAATCAACTTGTCAGCTCTAATACTTTAGACTTGTACAGCCAATATATTTTCCCTAATATTTCATAATTTATGAAGTATAAAAATTACTTACTTTTTGGCGAATTGAGCAGCATTTCTTATACCTAATGCAGAAGCAAAGAACGGAGGTACTTTCCATTTACGTAACTGAAATATAACAAAATTGTAATGTATGTAAATCTATATCTACAGACGAATCGAAAGTGATTCAATGGTTCCGTGGACCGTGGTTCAATACCACTTGCTGGTACCAATGTATCTTTGATGTATGACTTTGGTTGTTCTGTTTTTATGATACAAGCTCACTTGGTAGCTTAATATAGAACTATATATAAAAACTGAATACCAGGTAAATGTATAACCAAAATATCTGAGAAAAATATAGTCAAACTTCTTGAAAACTTGAAAGTTTAATATAACTTTCTTGAAAAAGGCCTGTAACTTTCATAGCAGCATATATTTCTGTTCTTTCACTGCTATATAGCTTAACATCAAACAGTGCTTTTACTGTATTCCATTTTATTGAGTATACTAAAGTGACATTTGATTTTTTTAGGTTGCCTAGTGCCCATAACCACAAAGCCTGTATGGAGAGAATTGTGGATGTCAAGGAAGCAAAGGAGTTGTGTAAGGATCGTAGTAAGTGGCGCTCCATTGTCTCTGCCTATACCTATGGGAGAAAGGCGTGACAATTTGATTGATTGATAGACATTTGAATAATTTCATGAGAATATTATTTATGTCCTCTCAGTTACATTTTGAAATGCAAAAGCAAAAATAGTATACTAATATATCAAAAAATAGTATCAAACTATAATTTGATAATTATAGTTTGATCATTTTTCACACCTTAACTATGCAAAATAAAGGATATATTACAATAGCATTGTAATCTTCGTACATTAAACTATTTTAAAATGTTAAGTCCCCATACACAAAGAATGATGTCCATTTTTGGTTCCTTCAATATCCCATATTGTTATTTTTGGTCATCAAACCATTAAGCCAAATGTCAAATACACAAATAAAAATAATACTCACAGTAATAGTATCATACAAATGAGCAACAGCTAATGAGTCCAGTGCGGAAACATAATTAGCAACTAACAGACTGGAGCGGGTGTCACGTTTGCCCTTGCTGTTCACATAGACACCTGAAAGTATTATTATTAGACAAAAGCTATTAGGACGCAACTACCAACGTGGGGCCCACGCCTCAAGCAATCAATCAAATTGTCACGCCTTTTACCCACAGGGATAAGCAGAGATAATGGAGCGCCACCTGCCACGATCCTGACATGATACTTGCTTCCTTTACATTCACAATTCTCTTCATACAAGCTCTATGGTTATGGGCACTAGGCAACCTAGCGTTATTGAGGATGTCTCCGATTTGGTCGGCAAACACCGTTCTGGCGTGTTCGTTTAACATATCCATTCACATAAGATTTATAAATTCTTTTCATCAATCTACTTTCACTCATCCTTTCCATGTGCCCAAACCATCGAAGCAGCCACAGGGGGGCAATTTAAAAATGGACTCTTTTTTTTTATTTTTTTTTATTGTGACACGACATTTGACCTCGTCCCGCCTGATGATAAGCAAGAGGAGATCCAAGAGTGACGACGACTGAAACATCCGAGTTAGTTCACGGCTGCCTCAGTCGCCGTCATTATGCCGGCCAAAGGTGCTTCTTCACGCATCGCTTGAAGGATCCAAGGTTATAGGAGGGAGAAAACACGTGGGCTGGCAAAGCATTCCACTTGTCAATTGTTCTACAAAGAAAAGACGCACCGAACTTTTTAGTTCGACTGCCGATTCGGTCGACAAAATGTGAATGCTTCCCCCGACCAGTGCGGGTATTACGGGTGTGAAAAGACGAGGTAGGAACAAGGTTAAAGAGCTCCTCGGAACATTCTCCGTGGTATAGGCGATAGAGGACGCACAGAGCCGCCATGTCTCTGCGTAGTTGCAGGGGCTCCAGAGTTCGTGTAACCTCTGCATCTCCTATAATTCGGACAGCTCGGCGCTGCAATGAATCCAGGGCATTGAGAAGATACTTGGCAGAGCCGTCCCAGAGATGCGAACAGTACTCCGCGCACGAGCGTATTTGAGCCTTGTATAAAAGTAGGCGAAGCTCTGGCGCGAAGAACCGCCGCACCTTGTTCAGGATGCCAAGTTTGCGGGAGGTGGTCTTAATAGCCCGCTCAATGTGGTCCCTGTGATTCAGATCGCGGCGAAGGGACATCCCTAAGATGTCAAGTCTGTCCGAAGTACCGAGGGAAATGTTGCAAAGAGAAGGAAGGGGGATAAACGGGGATTTTTTCGTCGAGAACGCGCACACCTGAGTCTTGTCTGCGTTAAACTGAACCAGGTTCTCGACGCCCCAATGGGTAATACAATCAAGAACCCGGTTCAGCTCCGCTACAACAGACTCTCTCACATCGGCTATCTCCTGTTTTCCGGCTGCGGGGCGGGCAGTGTAGCGTCCATGCAACGTGCTGTCGTCTGCATAGCAATGAATGCTGGATCCAAGATCCAGCATGTCATTGATATGCAGAAGGAACAAGGTTGGCGACAGCACGGAGCCCTGAGGAACGCCCGCGTTCACCGGCATCCAGCGCGAAGCACTTCCATCCACAACAACGCGAATGGAGCGGCCACACAGGAAGTCGGCTATCCAGCCACGCAGACGGTCAGGTAAGCCGTATGCCACGAGCTTGGAAAGAAGGGCCTTGTGCCAGACCCTGTCAAATGCTTTGGAGATGTCCAAGCCGATGGCTAGGGCCTCTCCGTTGCCATCCAACGCTTCACCCCAGACGTGCGTGGTGTACGCCAGAAGGTCACCAGTTGACCGTTTCGGCCTAAAGCCATATTGACGGTCATTAATCAGCTGATGACCCTCCAGGTAGGCCATGAGGCGGACATTAATTATCCGCTCCATGACCTTGCACAGAACCGAGGTTACAGCTATCGGACGGTAGTTTGCAGGGTCCGATCGGTCGCCCTTCTTCGGGACCGGTTGCACGTTGGCCCCCTTCCAAGCCCGAGGCACACAGCCCGTCGAGTATGAGAGCCGGTACAGCCTCGTCAAGACGGGAGTCAATTCCGCTGCACACGTTTTAAGGACAAGCGCTGGGATACCATCAGGACCACTGGACTTCCGGATATCGAGCGATCGTAGCTCCATGCGGACATCGCGTTGTCTGATACGGATATCAGGCATCGTATGTCCGCATGGGCGCAAGGTGGGTGGCCCTGCACCACGATCGTCGATCCGCGAGTTAACGGCAAAGAGCCCAGCCAAGAGATCGGCCTTCGCTTTTGCCGTATGCGCCAGTGAGCCATCAGGCTGTCTCAGCGGTGGCAGTGAGGAACGACAGAAGTTAGATTCCACAGTTTTGGCGAGACTCCAAAAGCTGCGACTACCCGTTGGGTGCGCTAATAGACTCTCGCCAATCCTGGAAACGCGCTGCGCCTCCGCTCCTTTAAAGACTCTCTTACAAGACTTGGTGGCACGATTAAAAGCTGCTTTCAACTCATCCACGCGAGGGTCATGATTTCTACGACCCTTGACCCAAGCACTGTGAGCCGCGTTTTTTGCCGAAACAGCAACCGCGCACTCACTATTGTACCAGGGCCTGCTCCGGTCGTTGCGAGATGCAAAGTTGGATGGAACGTAATATTCCATCCCCAGTGCAATCTCATTAACCACGGCCGAGGCACACGTGGATAGGTCATCGGAGCTGAAGCAGCGCTGCCACCAAGGGAGCGAAGCGAAATAGTTTCGCATTCCCTCCCAATCTGCCGACCGATAGTGCCACAGACGCCGCACCTCATCCCTGGCAGGAGGAGGCACGGCGCGCGGCACTGTCGTCTCGACCAGGCAGTGGTCAGAAGTCCCAAGAGGGGCCTTGACCGTAATTTTGTACCCGGTCGGACGATTGGTCAGTAGAAGGTCCAGAAGAGAGGGGGCATGACCGACAATATCTGGTACCCGGGTGGGCTGGGTCACCAGCTGTGTCAGGTCATGCAAAAGGGCGAAAGCATGAGCGGCCCTTCCCGCGTGGTCAGTCCTCTGGGACCCCAACCACACCTCGTTGTGTGCGTTGAAGTCCCCTAAGACTACAACCTCAGCGGTCGGGAACCGCTCCAGCGCTTCGTCTGTCGCCCGGCTTAAAAATTCGAAGAGCCGGGTTGTCTCCGAATCCCCGTGGTGGGAACGGTAAAGGCACCCGTAGACCCTGGCTTGAGAACCCAGGTCCACGTGTACCCATAGGAGGGACAGGGAAGGATCCTCCAAACAAAGCAGACGGCGACAACAGATATCGGACCGGATGTACACGCATACCCCGGCTTTCGCTGGGAACCTTTTCTCAAGCGAGTAGCCGGGGTATTGTAGATAAGAAGTGTCCACCGGGTCCTTTATCTGTGTCTCCGTCAAGAAGAGCAATGCGGGCCGTGCCGTCTCAAGGTGGTGGTGGACGGCACTGAGATTGGCGTGGATTCCACGAATATTCGTGAAATCCACTCCAAGCTCATTTGAGGTGGGGATTTTAACGGCCGCTGAGTAAACTTTTCTTTTTTTTAAACTGGCTTTCATATTGGAGGGTGGGGGGGGGGGGGGGTGAAGATGTTGGGAGTTGTTTGTTCGGTAGGGACGAAAAGTGCAGCAATCCGCTTCGCCACACTCTACACGACTTTAACCCTTTCGCTTTGGGTTATTTAAATGCAATGCTAGATATCGGTGTCAAATTCAACAAAAAAGGAAAATTCCTAAATAAACGCTGTAATCATTTATATTTCTTAGGGAAACAATTTTTAAAGATTTTTTAAACCTATGAATGGGAGGCATAAAAATTTTAGAAATGTTAAGGTGGGTCATGGCCTTCAAAAGGTTGGGAAACACTGGCTTAGACTATTATACCCAAAGAAAAAGCATACATATGTATAATAGTATGTTTTAAGTTTTATGCTTTGGCAATCTTCCAAATTAATACAAACATACAACCAACGCACATACACATTCACAATTAATTTCCAAACATATTAAAAACTGGGTTGCCTATACCCGTAGAGCTTGTATGAAGTGAGGGAGCTGTGTCAGGATCGTGGCAAATGGCGCTCATTGTCTCTGCCTATCGCTGTGAGAAAAAGGCGTGACAATTTGATTGATTGATTGATATTGTAATGCACAATTCGAAATTTAAATAATTATTACATACATACATTACATGTATGTTCTTTAGGTCCACAAGCATTTCTGGATCAGCTTGCCAGTTCCAATTAGGCCGGTATAGTGGGGGCGCTACTGCAACTTGTAGTCATTCAGCAGTGTGGCCTCCATTCATGAACTGCACTCCAGCGTAACATCAGGTAACCATGCCAGCAGACATATCATTGCTGTCATATGTCGACAGGGCCGTCTTAAGCATATTCAGCGCCGGGGTGCGAAAGTCAAGGCTCCGCTCGCGTGGTGTCAGTGTAGTAGGTACCTATCGAAATTTATGGCGGTTGGCATGCGCCCCCTAAGACTCTGCGCCCGGGTGCACTGCACCCCTTGAACCCCCGGGTAAAGACGGCCCTGTATGTCGAGACACAATAAAACTTAAAAAGCAGCAGATTATGCTACTATTGCTTTCAAACTGAGTCTAATTTATATAAAATGAACGCACAAAGTAACAGAGGGGGTCAAAGGCGGAAATGAGCCTGTACATAACAATATAACAACATTATATAGATATGAACTTACCAAATGTCCAACAGGCCAAATAAGTCAATAATTGCCTGACTGAGGATGTGTCAGGCAATATAATTGCTGCAATCCATAATACAAAACCAATAACTAATCTTGTTATTACAAAAACAACACCAAATGGAAAATATACCAAAAATTGAAATAGGCTGTCCCCTGAAAATCTGAAAAAGACAATAAAATTATAAAATAAAATCTAAGTACATTAGTTATAGACAATGGATTTTCGATACTCGAAAGTTCTCTTATTATTTCAGTGATTTAAATCTCAACAGCCCTGAGTTGTTTTTTATTAGCTCTTTTATAGATAGATACCAAGTTTCCCCAACAGGTTTGGACCTCTTCTTGCTTACTGCCAGGCGGGTCGAGGTCAGATGTCAAGTCACAATAAAAAAGGCATGTAAGAAGCTATGCCTAAAGTTGGTGGAATAAGTTACAAACCTGTAGAGTTTGTAACCAGCCATCACAGTATACAGAATTTTTGATTATGGTTAAAAAGTTCCAAAAAAGTAAATTAAAGTTAGTATGTTTTAAGCAAATTACGGCTCACTAAATTACATTATTGAGCACTGAGGAGTAAACTTAGTAAAAACATCAACACTAATTTCCCACTTCATTAGCATTCTGTCCCTTACTCTCATTTGAAATAAAATATATTGTTTCATATATTTTTACTTTTTTTTATTTACATTTCTATACTAAGCTACTAAAGTGCTTGTGGCATAGAAACAGGACAACCAAAGTACATATATCAAAGATACATTTGTACCGGTTGGTGGTCTTGAACTTGTGCTCTCGGTTTGTGTAACCATTGCACTGTCACTACACCACGGTTGCCTAATAATATAAAACTTTGAAAGCAGAATAAACTTTAAAATGCATTTTCTACTTCCCACTACTTTACAATATACATCAGCAATTAACATACATACAAAAGCTTACATCAACAATCATGAATGGTGTTTACAGTTATGGCATTCTATTGAAAATTGTTTAATGTTGTTTAAAACAAGTAGAGAATAATTTGTTTGGTACTATTCTCATTACAACATCAAATTATCTCTGTGGGAAAAGGCTTGACAATTTGATTGATTGATTGATTGTTCCTGCTTCACACCACTACTGCAGAAACCTCCTCAGTTACAGTAGGTAAAAACATTTATAAATATGATTATTTAATATTTTTTCCTAAGTTTTATCAAAATTCATAGGGAGTTTGAGAATCTGTAGCTGTAGTGTAATCCTATTCAACTAATTGTTTCCAAACCAATATATATATAAATACTAGAATTTATACAAAAACTCTTGAGTGCTTAATAGAGCCATATAAAAGTCATTTATATGGATAATTATTATTTAAAATTATGTTTTTCTAATTATAGGCATGACAAGTATTGAAATAATAACAAATCCATTACTTTTTATCTATACAGTATTACAATATATGGAAAACAATAGCAATTTTTATTACAGGAAACACTGTTTATTAATTACAAACATAGATGTAAAATGAACTTCATGCCAACTTATAAACATATGGGTGTCCTTGTTTAAATAATACATTACCAGAGCCAACTGTAATATAAACAGCTGGCAAAGTTTCCTAAAAACAAACTATAATAACGAAAAACAAACAAAAAAAAAGAAATAACCAGATAGGATCAGTTTACTGTTGACCTTATTTTAATAAACTTTTTATACTTATAAAAACTTTTCTAACACAATGTATTATCTAGAAATAGTTTGTAAATATTACGTAACAACCATTTGCTCATAAAGAGGTTTCATACATTGTTAAGTCCTTAATCTCGTTGATAAACTTTCCCTTTATTTTAAAGAGTCACACGTAATCTAACGAAAGAGGATAATAAATATTATTCACTTACCTTTCGTCATGAACTAATTTATCCAATGTTAATGTCATCTTCACGGCAGTCGGGAAACTTTAATGAAATTATTATGACTAAAAAATAATTCACGAATAATTAGAATTTTTCAAATTAATTATAAACCAAAATCGGAGCCCGTCGCAATAAAATCCATGAAGAACAATTTTTTTTATCGTTTTATGTGGCTAAGAATTCAACTTACCAGTGTCAAAGTGTGTTCAATGTGAAAATTGAACTAATACAAATTGAAATCATTTATCTACACTTGATATTTTTTTTAACTGTTTATTAAATAATAATTCCACTAATAAAGTAAAAAATTTTAAAATCACAATTTTCAAAAAATAAATAAATATATTACACAAATAATTTAAGTTGCCCGCCAAAACAGCAAAAAGTTGAGAACAGATTTTGACATAGAAATGTATCATAGACAAAAGAGGTATTAGGTCGCTTTACATATTATGATCGCTGTCGAAAATATTCATTTAGGGTAGTATTAAAATTTAATTTAATAAATAAATTTAATAACAGAATTAATAATAATATGGAGACTAAGCATTAATAATATTTTTACTTATTTGTTATAATGGGAATAACACTTTATTTTTTTTAGTTTGGTTCTTTCATTCGAAAAGGCAAAAGAAGTCTTCGACTCAGCCATTAGTCTAGTGATTCCATGGATGTCTTCAGTGGAAGAATTATAACGATTTAAATCACTTGTCCATACTCGATGAACTTCATAAATTATTACTAGATAACAATTCCACCATTATAACATTTTAGTATTCAAAAAACACTATCTTTACAAATAATTTTGAATTTTACGTTCTGCTACTAGCAGTTGCCCGCCAATTTTTTTTTTAATTCTATCAGCTGATGGCTATGTTCGCGCGTGTGTTCTGTCGCTCTTTGTTATTATTTTCATATATTTATTCCATTGATTGTTTTAGTCGCGGACGTAACTTCGCTATTATCTATTATTTGTCCTAGACTTAATCACATTTAACATATTACACAACAGTTTTATATTAAGTACCTTAATTTAATTTTATGTGAATAAAGTGCACGTCAATTATTACGGAAAAAGTGTGAATTTTCCAACGAGTCATCCTCTAAACAAAAATTCCAAGATTTTTAATTGAATTATCAGCTATGGACGGCTTAACACCTTCTACCGAGGACAATACCTGTTCTGAAGAAGATGAACAGAAACATTGTTTAAATGGTTGCAATAGAGGTCAGTCTACATCAAGGGGACTTGAAGACGATGCAGGTATTTCTAATGAACTAGAGCGTAAAATGCAACGAAAATTGCAATTTTTCTTCATGAATCCTATTGAAAAATGGAAAGCTAAGCGCAAATTTCCATACAAATTTGTTGTACAAGTTGTAAAAATAATTTTAGTTACATTTCAACTGTGTTTATTTGCTCACAACAGATATATACATGTGAATTACACATGGGATAATAGAATTAGCTTTTCACACTTGTTTTTACTCGGTTGGGATTCCACAAGAGAGGTTAATGCTTATCCACCAGGAGCTGGACCTCTGGCCATATATAAATTGGATGAATTTTATAATACACTAAATTATGCATATGATGGTTATGCGAATTTAACAAATGCTATTGGCCAATATGCATACAACAATGAAAAGAACATAATGCCGGACCCAGTGTTTTGCCAATACCATTTCAAGAGAGGAATAATACATGCATACAATGAAAGTTATGAATTTAATTCAGATATAGTTGAAACATGCATTAATTTTACAAAGCAGGATACTGAAAATTATAATTCAAAGAAGTTTTTTAAAAGTAGTGGTGTTGATATTAGTTTTTCTGCATTGGTCCGAGCAAAATTAATGTTTTCTTTAAAGACAATTAACTTGAGAGCCGCTGGTCCAGTCACCCAACCAGATTGCTACAGATTTGATATTGAAATTATATTCGAAAATGAGGATCATGATGGACAAATGACACTAATCCTCGATGCTGAACCATACAGACTAGAATGCAAAGGCGACCAGGCATATGTGACTAATAATAGAATAGATCAAATATTAAGAAGTATATTAAACATATTAGTTATATTAATATGTAGTGCTTCATTGATACTATGTAGTAGAGCTATTTACAGAGCGCAATTACTAAAAGAACTCACTGTACAATTTTTCCGAAGCCACTTAAATAAAGAATTAAGCGTTGATGGTAGATTAGAATTTCTAAATATGTGGTATATAATGATTATTATAAATGATATTTTAATAATCATGGGTTCGGCAATCAAGGAGCAAATTGAACGGAATCATTTCACCAATGACCAATGGAATATTTGCTCATTATTCCTTGGAATGGGCAACTTGCTTGTATGGTTTGGTGTTCTAAGGTATTTAGGATTCTTCAAGACATACAATGTTGTTATTTTAACATTAAAGAAAGCAACGCCCAAGATATTTAGATTTTTAATTTGCGCTTTGTTACTTTATGCTGGATTCATGTTCTCTGGCTGGTTGATTTTAGGGCCTTATCACATGAAATTTAGAAGCTTGGCCTCAACTTCCGAGTGTTTGTTCTCACTTATAAACGGCGACGATATGTTTGCGACCTTCTCCGCTATGGCAACAAAATCACACATGCTCTGGGTCTTCAGCAGAATATACCTCTATTCATTTATTAGCTTGTACATTTACGTTGTCCTCAGTTTATTTATTTCTGTCATAATGGACGCGTATGACACCATAAAGCAGTACTACCATAAGGGTTTCCCCAAAAGTGATTTGCAACAGTTTATTGGTGAGATTAATGTAGAAGAGTTGTCATCAGGACTTTTTAGGACGGCGAGTTCTTCCTCATTAAATGCGATAATGAATTCCCTATGTTGTTGCGGCGGGTATAGAGGGTCGTATGCTAAAATTGATAGTAGCGCTAGAGTAAATATTAGTACGGCGCGCATGTAAATGCTGAACGTGATAATGATATTTATTATGGAATTTATTTGTGTTATATTATTAAATGATAAGTATTATTGATATTTAAATGGAAAAATTTTAAGGGCCTTGCTCACTGTAGACGGCGCGGTCTTTCGTTTTATGTTTACAACATACACGTTATTTAGCTTTACAGTATGGAATGTTGTATACTTTTCATGGGTAATGGCCTTAATATTCTGAGAGATACTGACAGGGATTAAAAACTAAAATAAATCGTTAAAATTTAAACCTAAAATTCATATTTTTGTTGTACCTATGATTGAAATTCCTAAATAAGGGGGTAGCAAATTTTTTTCTGCCCCGGGCGGCTGACTTTCACGCTACGCCACTGGAAAACAGGTATGAATGAAGAATGTCTGTCACATGGGAGCACTTATGATTCCTCTTGTACATCCCATTTTTGCATGGCATTCAATAAAGTGCTTACTTTGACATTAGTTCATATCATAATAATCGAAGAATATAATATTAATTTGCCAGCAGAAATTCGCTTGTTTAATTGGAACAAACCAATTTAAGTAACCTTTATTTGAACCTAAACATTGGGTCTTATTTGCTATGTTATTTCCTCCATAACTAACGATTTGGGTGTTTAAATGTTAGCTATATTTAAACTAAATCTTTAAAGCCAGAGACATACCTAAATGCAATCTCAAAATGTCTGTATCTCTTATTCCATGAATAATAACCATAATACTTTAAAAAAATACTTAAATAGGAAAATTAACAGAAGTTTTATATTACTTAAGTAAATTTTTTTTTATAACCACTGATATTTTGTGATTTTGATATTTTACGCAATGATATTTTGTAGTGTGTAAATGATTAATGAATGTGTTCCTTATAGACTGTTTATTTTTTAGGATATTTGTAGGTAAAGATATATGGAGATTAAATAAATTCTTTAATAACTTCTTTGGTTAAAGGTATTACGTTATGTTAACGTAACTTACGTTTAATAAATCCAACAAATAATTGTCATTATTGTAGTTGTTATTTGCCAAAGATATTTCACAAAATAATATCTACGTAAATTGCAATCTGAAACTGAATACCTAATGTTGTGTGATACCTACATACCTTTTAGATAGGACAACGCTATAGAGATAGATCCCGGTGATAAAAAGAGTGCTGACTTTTGAGCTAGTCCGCGTATCCATCTATTATGTCGTATTCACATTTTATAAAATTCCAAAAGGACATCATTTAATTTGTATGGTGACTTGGGCTTAATCGTATTAACAGTTGAATATATATTTTAAAATAGTTGATGTACGAAGATTATAATGTAATTGGAATATATCTTTTATTTCGCATAGTTTAGGTGTGCAAAATGATCAAACTATAATTATGACAGTTCAAAGCAGAACTGGAAATATGGCGTGTCTCTGTGATTGACAGACGATATAAAATCATATAAAATACACATTTTATTTTCCAAATAATCGCAAATAACAACTAATAGCAAAATTGTTATTACTTTTATCAATACAAATATATTAAACTACCATTTATATGTTTTTTCATAATTGGACATTATAAAATTACATAAAAGCCAAAAATGAATGAAAGGACTTTATACACATGTTACTCTTTTTATCTGTGGAAAGTATCAAAAGCTAAGTTACTAGACGCTATTTAAAGTTTTTAAGCCTGTCACATAAAAACGGAATAATCCAAAGTTGTCGCACATCTATCAGAACTTAATTTATTTATTGTTGTGATTGTTAGTTAAGGCGACCGTTGTCTAGTGGTGGTGAAATGGTCAGGCAAACCAGGAGTTTCCGGTTCAAAACCACTTGCCGTTTTGGTTATCCTGTTTCTATTATATAAGCACGCTTAGAAGCAAAATATATAAATGTAAAAAAAATGCAGGCTTTTGTTATATTTAAGATAAAGATCATTGTTTTATTTTACTCAGTTTTGTTGTAAATGTTTATACGAGTTGTGCTATTATAGTTTGTAGATAAATAAGCTAATGTCGCGTAAAGAACAAAGATTGATAACCAGTAATCAAATGTACATAGTCCGTAGAACCGATGACCGTTGAGGCTTTAACGGACAAACGCGGAGTAGGACGTCTACCCACAAGACGGCCTGGTGATTTGTTGGTCTAATGATGTCACAAAATAAGTTGTGATTCTTTTGAGAACACGCCAAACTCGTACCACGTTAGTGCCAAAGTGACGAAACATATCACTTTGGCACTAACTTTCTTCCTTCTGGCTAACTTCAGTAGTTACAGCTACTATAACAACTGATCAGTCTTCGGCGCCCTGATCAGCGGCTGATCAGTCTTTCCTTTCTAAAGTAGGAAAATACTCATTGAAAATTTCTGGTTAACTACGAAGAATTGTTCATTTTTTTCTCAACCGGTCATCTTTAATTAGGAGATCCTTAAATGTTAATTGGAGACTAAATGGAAATCTATTTTCGTACATAGATAAAAATAGTAAAAGTTAGTATAGTGCGAGTTTTAGTAAACGTTTTCAACATGTTAAGTGAGTACTGTCCGCCAATAAGACAAACTTATTTAGACTGTCTAAGAAATTTAATTTATAATAAAGCTATCCTATTGGTGGAGAAGGCTCATCTATTAGGCGAGAACGTTAACTTTCAACTCGCACCACAGTCACCTATGAACCTTTTTTTTCATATAAATTAATAATTACGTTTGAAGGAGGAAATTGAAGTTTTTTATTGTCACTATAAAGAACAGCAATTTGCTCCCTCAAACGTAATTATTAATTTATACGAAACTTCTTGAACAGTCATTATAGGGTGCCGCTAGTTTGGGTGACCGTAGTGCGAGTTTAAAGTTAAAGTTCCCTCCACGTTAGATGAGCCTATTCCACCAATAGGATAGCGTTATTCGGAATTCATTTTCCTTGCCAGTCTAAATAAGATTGTGATTTCGGGAGGAAATGCACTCTCTGCGGGCTTGATAGTAATCAAAAGTCGATGATGAGGCACCTAAGCGGTTGACGGCACCTAAACTGAAATAGACGACAGGCGTGCACGAGCGGTTTAGCGATTGGTTTGTTGCGCGTAAAGTCCCGGATTCGATTCCCGGTCGGAGCAAACATTTGTTTCATAGCTTTTATTTGCAATATTTAATGTTATTTGTTAATAAAAAAAGAGATTTGCTTCGGGTCTGGTTATCAAAGAGTGGTAGGCAGTGGTACCCAGTCTGCCGATCCGGGGTAGTACCACCACTTACAAGTATACAGACCGTGAAGTGATTTGGTCACGTTTCGGGATCAGCTTGAAGTTGCCGGTTCCATCTAGGCGGGCATAGTGGATGTGATTGCTGCTCACAGTTTTTAAATTGTAGTAGCAGTGACATTCATTCATGGACCACATTTTGGCTTAACATCAAGCGGGGTGCTGTCATATGTCGTCGTGTCACAATAAAAAGTTAAAAACAAATAAACAATCTTGTAGAAATAATTTTCTTTATGTTTGGTTACTGGTTATTTTACGCGGTATAAGTTGATAGAAGAGTTATTTTTTGGCTATGCCTGTGAGGTGAGAGGCGTGATGGTTTTGAAATTGTATTAGAATAAACTAAACTGTTGTATTGTCATAAAAAATAAAATATGTTTTTAATAAATGTTATTACTTATACAAATTCTGTTTTTTTATTTTAAATTACAAAACGCTAATACGGTAGATATTAAAAAATACCCATATAGAATTATGAACACCTACCTGATTTTTACCCTATAGAAGCAGGAAACAAGCCTGCTGGAAACGGGCTGGGTCCACACTTCCAGCAGATCGCTAAGAGAGGCATATCTCCAGCAGTGGAACACGACGATGATGATGACAAAGACGGCAGATTTGTGACAGCCTTTGTGATTCTCACAGACCTAGAATACGTTACACTATATCTATGGTTCAAAGAGTGGTAGACAGTGGTGCCCAGTCTACCGATCCGTGGTAGTACCACCACTTATAAGTATTCAGAGCGTGTAGTCACATAGTCGCGTTTCGGGTTCAGCTTGTAAGTTGCCGGTTCTAACTAGGCCGGCACATTTATTCATGGGGAAGAATAACCGCACTCCAGCTTAACATCAGGCGGGGTGCTGTCATATGTCAAGTCACAATAAAAATAATGTGAGAACTATAATATCTTATAAATTGTAATTGATGCAACTTCGTCCATAAATCGATCTTGGACTTCCCCTAGCTACCACTAGACAAGTGGTAGTCACGTGACGAGCCTCGATAAAAGTAAAGATAATTTCTTTTACGTGACTGAGTCACTTCACAGTCTGTATACTTATAAATGGTGGTACTACCACGGATCGGTAGACTGGGCACCACTCTTTGAACCATAGATATAGTTTAACGTATTTTAGTCTGCGTTAAACGAGGCAGGCCCAGGAGGGTGTTTGCCGACCAAATCGGAGACATCCTCAAGAAAGCTAGGTTGCTTAATGCCCATAACCATAGAGCTTGTATGAAGAGAATTGTGAATGTGAAGGAAGCGAGGGAGTTGTGTCAAGATCAAGTGGTGCTCCATTTTCTCTGCCTATCCATGTGGGGAAAACGGCGTGACAATTTGATAATTTTTTGATTTCTTTTTTTTCACCAGTAAGTAAAACATTCAAAAACTGTTTTGTACTTTAAATTTGGATTATAATAAACACCAGCATTTAATAGTTGTATTTTATTGATAATAATAATATTCAATGACCTAATAAATTGATAGCCTTTATTCAATATCAGTTTACAATGTCAACGCACGTGTGGCATTACATATAATGACTGCCCACATTTGTTATTAAAACGCCTTTAACACGGAGCGATTTGAACTGATCAACTGCGAAATCGTTTGCGCTTTAAACCGTCTGAACAGACTTTCAACCAGGTTGAAGCAAATAAAAATTGATTCAATTAACTGCTTCGCCGGTCCGCTTTTATAATCATGTTTTTGTAAGGCCAACTAATGTTTCTCGGGTACATTGCGTGTTGTTGTACAATGGATTTGAAACAAATAGATTTGGATTAGGTTATATACTGTAATCAGAGTTCAAGTTTTCCTAGACTTCTTACAAGCGGCCGGTGTGGTCCGGTGACTTTACATAGCGGTCAACGGTGACAGCTGTCAGTTGAGATGCGTTCCGTTTTAATAATCATAAGTAATATAAATATCAGATGGTCGCAATCGCGACTGGCACCCGGCACTGTCAGAAAATTTACTTGTATTTTTTTTTTGTTTTTTAGGATAGAAATGTACTTCAATTCTTGTAACAATCTTTTCTTCTTTTGTTAATTGTCAACTATGTTCATCTTACTGTTACTTACTGACTGTAATGTATTGTTGTTAGTGAAATAGTTAACCAGTAGGTGATGTGAGCAGTAAAAGGTGATCTAGACAGCACTTGATATTATCAAACATATATTATATATTTGTAGAATTATTATATTTTGTTTATATTTATTTTTAGATATTATATTATTATACATTTTATAACATTTTTCAGGCAGTAATGTTGATATCTGATTCGGAAGATGATTTTTACTCCTGCAGTTCTACGTCGGATGAATATTATGACGCACAGAGTACGATCTTACTCGGTGACTTATTACACAACACCATGACACCTTTTCCTAAAAACCTGAATGTCTGCCATATTAACGCGCAAAGTATACCAAGTCACTATTCGGATCTTCTTACAACATTCTATAGTCAGCACATTCATGCGGTTCTTGTGTCGGAAACCTTTCTTAAGCCTACCTTACCTTCAACTAGCTATTCGCTCCCTGGCTTTACAATGGTTCGCAATGACCGCTTAGGTAAGGGTGGGGGCGGTGTGGCAATTTATATACGATCGCATCTCAAGTACAAGTTGATTGCTCAGTCGCCATCTTTATATTGCCATTCGGCTGAATACATATTAATAGACATCGATTTGAACTCAACTAAATTTCTTCTAGGTGTTGTGTATGCCCCTCCTGCACTTAACTATTTCAGTGATTTCGAGAATTTGCTTGAGGCTCAGATACCTAACTATGAACATTTTCTTATTATGGGGGACTTCAATACCTGTCTCTTAAAAAATGACACGCGTAGTACGAATTTAAAATTAATCACTTCTTCTGTCAATGCCTACATACTTCCACTCGAGCCTACTTACAATTTAAATGAATCGAAAAGTCTTTTAGATCTTATTATCACCTCAGACACACAAAGAATTCACACTCATGGTCAGTTTTTAGCTCCGGGTTTTTCTCACCACGACCTAATATACGCTTCCTTCAAGGTTAAAACTCCTAAATTCAAACCCAAGATAATTCTGCAGCGAAAGTTCGCTAAAATGAATCTTGAAGCTCTCCAAGATGACGCACTAAACACAAACTGGGATGAAATTAAACTGAAAGACAACATCGATGATAAGGTCGCTGAGTTCAATCGACTACTTATTACGCTTTATGACAAACATGCGCCAATTGGCCCAGTCCGTATGAAGCGGCCTCCAGCTCCATGGCTTAATGATGAAATTAAGAAGGCCATGCGGCACAGAGACCGACTTAAATGTCTTCACAAAAAGTCGCCGGATGAAATCAACTGGTGTAAGTTCAAATTAGCTAGGAATCGCGTAAATCAGCTCTGTAGGAATGCTAAGCGCAAATTCATTCACCAATCAATTGAGTCCGCTAGTTCGCAATCTATCTGGAAATTCTTGCGCAGTTTGGGGTTAGGAAAAACAAATTCCACCACAATTTCTGCTGTCGATATCAGTGATCTTAATCGTCACTTTAGCTCCATCTCTAATCCTATTGATCCAGCAATTAAGGCCGCTACCATTACACAGATTGAAGCTACTGCTCTCCCTGACCATAACCCCTTTTCCTTTATACCAGCAACACGCGGTGAGATTAACAAGTTGATCCATTCGTTAACCAGTAAAGCCGTTGGATATGACGATATTGGTCGTTCTCTTCTTCTCCCAATTCTAGACACCGTACTCTCACCTATTACCTATATCATTAACTCTTCTTTATCTTCCAACACTTTCCCCGACTTATGGAAAAAGGCATATGTTATCCCTATTCCTAAGAAAACTGGTAAGGTTGATTACAGTAATTTCCGTCCTATTTCCATCCTTCCTTTTCTTTCTAAGGTTCTTGAACGTATAGTTCATAGCCAATTTTCCTCCTTTTTACATACAAACAGCCTCTTTAATCCTCTACAGAGTGGCTTTCGCCCATCGCATAGCACCACTACTGCCTTAGTGAAAGTGACCGATGATATCCGAGCAGCAATGGACGATGGACAACTCACTTTACTTACTCTCATAGATTTCAGCAACGCTTTTAACTGTGTAGACTTAGAAATTCTCCTTGCAATTCTTCGTTCTCTCAATATCTCACTGTCTACACAGCAATGGTTTCACTCTTACCTCAGTGGTCGCCAACAACGAATCCGACTGGATAACGCTTTCTCTGAATGGTCTCCGGTGAGAGCAGGTGTCCCGCAGGGTGGCGTGCTCTCCCCTCTTCTCTTCTCTGTCTTTATTAATTCTCTCACTTCTTCCATTCAACACAGTCACTATCATTTATACGCAGATGACTTACAAATATATATAAGTTTTAACTGTGATATTGCTAAGAGTGCTTTTGATAGAATGAATAGTGATCTTGAATCAATTTACTCAAGAGCACATAAATTGGGTTTGGCAATCAATGTTGAAAAGACACAGGCTATGGTAGTGGGTACAAAACAGGCATTGGGGAAGTTGCATAATGACACTAAACCGATCCTATTGCTTAATAAGGTGCCGTTGGTTATGAGTCAGCATGTTAAAAACTTAGGTCTTTTTATGAGTAGCGACTTGTCATGGAATTATCACGTCTCAGAAACGAGCAAGAAAGTCTTTGCTACGATGCATTCCTTAAAAAGATATCAAAACTTTATCCCTTTAAAAACCAAAATCATGCTGGTGACTTCCTTGGTTCTTCCGATCATTGACTATGCAGACGTGTGCTATAACGATATCACAGAAGAATTGCTAGATAAGCTAGAGCGCCTCTTGAACTTATGCATACGTTATGTATATGGACTCCGCAAATATGATCATGTTTCGCACTATCGGAATGAATTAAGGTGGCTCAATATTCGCTCTCGCAGGTCGGCACATTTTCTCTCGCTCCTTTACACAGTTTTGAATTGCCCTAACTCTCCATCCTACCTATGCGAGCGCTTTGAATTTCTGTCCGACTCCCACACCCGTTCGCTGCGTTCTTCTGATAATAATCAGCTAAAAATTCCCCAGCATAAGACCAGCCGGTATACGAATTCTTTTACAGTAGATGCTGCACGCCAGTGGAATAGGCTACCTTTGTCTGTCAGAAGCGCTCTCTCCGCCAATGGTTTCAAAAGACTAATTTATAGACATTATCTTTCGAAGCAATGTCAAGACTACTAAATTTGGTGTAGGAATTTGATTTTAATTTCTCTGGTAGAATGTATTTATTTATAATTAGGTATATAATATGTAGGTATATAACTTATTATAATGTTTTGTATGTATATATATGTGGGTATGTATATATGAACTGATATATTATTTCTGTTTTAAATATTAGATATAAGCACCCACCTCATGTTTTGTTACCCCCTCCCAAAGGTTAGCTGGTAGAAAATGCTATTTAGCATTAAGCTCGCCCATTGTATTGTTTTTACTGTGCAATAAAGAATTTTATTATTATTATTATTATTATTATTCATCAAAAGTTAAAGACCTTTCTACTTTTATTGATTCAACTAATAGCTGACAGCGAATCGACTCTTCTGAACCTATTCGTTCAACTTGCATTGAATAATCAGTCCAATCAATCAGTCAATCAGCGCGATTAAGTACCTAAGTATTGTAAGTATATTAGTATAAGTATGTTGCATTCCTCTGTCACTAGTTTTTTGTTTGTTTGTAAAATAAAATGTAAATTATGGCGTCCGCATCCACGAGAAAAATGCTAAAATGAACTGATGGTGTATTAACACGTGTAATATTGAGTCGATTATTATTGAATCGTGAGAACGCTACCGTCAATATTTGCTTTCGAATTTTTGTTCGATAAATATTAATCAACTAAAATCGCCCCGTGAGAACGCCCCATAAATGAGAATTATGAATCGGCAGTCGAACTAAAAAGTTCGGTGCGTCTTTTCTTTGTAAATCAATCGACAAGTGGAATGCTTTGCCTGCACATGTGTTCTCTCTCTCCTATGACCTTGGATCCTTCAAGCGATGCGTGAAGAAACACCTTTGGCCGGCATAGTGACGGCGGCTAAGGCAGCCGAGAACAAACTCGGTTTTCTCAGTGGTCGTCACTCTTGGACCTCCTCTTTCTTAACATCAGGCGGGACGAGGACTGATGTCGTGTCACAATAAAAAAAATACACATAGGCGGTCTAACGGGCCTCCAACTAAATAAGTAAGTTTTCTTCATCAAATCCTTAACTAGGCTTTTAAATATGTTCAATACCTAATTTGGACCAAAATAAACGAGATTGTAAGCCGTGGCGTAGACGAACGGTAAGCTATTGGTTTGTTGTTTCCATTCCCGGTCGGAGCAAATATTTGCTTTATAGCTTTTATTTGTAATACATATTGTATTTGATAAATATATTAAATATTTGTTAATAAAAAAGAGGTGGATTTTTGCTTCGGGGTTATCGAAGAGTGGTAGGCAGTGGTACCCAGTCTGCCGATCCGGGGTAGTACCACCACTTACAAGTATACAGACCGTGAAGTGATTTGGTCACGTTTCGGGATCAGCTTGTAAGTTGCCGGTTCCAACTAGGCCGGCAAAGTGGTTGTGACTGCTACCTACAGTTATTGAATTGTAGTAGCAGTGACATCCATTCATGGACCACACTCCAGCTTAACATCAAGCGGGGTGCTGTCATATGTCGTGTCACAATAGAAAAAATAAGTACCTGTGTCCTGTGTATTCATTGATCACCTATATCACCGAGGAGCTCTTTCTCTGTGCCTATTCTTCATCCGTATTCTGTAGTCCGAATCGGCAGTCGAACCTCAGCTCATCGTTTCTTTGCAGGCCGGCATAGCGACGGCGACTGAAACAGCAGTCGGCGCTTTTGGACCTCCCCTTGCAGGCAAATCGAGGTCAGACATCTCAATGATAATATGTATATATTTATCAAAGAGATGGATAACCTAAAATATACATTAGAATCGAATTGAATACTAATGCTAAACAAATCCTTGCTTCATCATAAATCTAGAACTTATTACAAAATCATTTAAATGCTAATACAGCGCCATCTATATACCTTTAATATAATTACTATCACTATATAACTGATTACAGCTGCTTTACTGAGTGCGCAAACAGCGACGGTAAAACAGTGATCACATATTGAAGAAACATCTAGAAGTGCCGGCATACTTGAGGAAGGTAGTAAAATGTAAAGAAAAACGTTATTAGAACAACAATACATTTATTTCACATTAATATCAAACAACATTCATACAAAAACACATCTAAAATCAATTAAGGAGTGGACAGGAACATTTATAGCTTTGATTTATAAATAAATAAATAAAATCAAAATACAAGTCTTAAATTTAATTCATAATAAAAAATAATTTGCGCTGCCAGTCAATTGATTATTAGAAACATAAATTATGTATTTAAATTATTGCTTATTTTCATATGTATCACTTTATTGTCATTTATTGTAAATTTAATTAAATTAATAACAAATAAACTAAGTGTCAATTAAAATAATAGATAATTTTACAGTAGAACTATAAACTCTAAAATGTAGATGACTCAAGACTTAGTTCTTTTTTTTAATTATTTATTTATTGAGACTAAAAATCTGACCTCAACCATCCTGATGGCAACGAAGGCAAAGTCAAAAATCTCCGACGCTGAAAAATTCAGTTTACAGTTTTCTCAGTCGTCGTCACTATGTCGGCTAAACAAAGATAGGATTATCAAGAACTGAATATTTTATCCTTAGTCTATGTGATAAGGATAAGAATTAACTCAATGATTGTTCAACACCTGGGTCTTCTACAATATATAGGAATTTTGACGAAACCTTGAATTAGTTAATTTATAATTTAAGTTAAAATCAAATATAAGTTATATTATATATTATGATCAAATTTATATAAAAAAATAATGAAAATTTAGGAAATTGTGGACTATGTAACAATCCATTTTGTTTACGTCTTTGATCTTAACACATGGTGACTGAGTAATTAGGCTCAACAATATAAACATTTCTTTAGTAAGCTACTGACTTACAAAAAGATACATTGGTACTGGCTCTTTTGAACAGGAGCTTTTGGATTGTACTACCACCGAGACCATTTTTTCTACTTCGTTCGAATGGTCGTCTTATAATGTCTTGCCATAATGTTATCCATGATGTGATATTTTTTATACAGTCCACTATTCCTATAAATATTTTTATACAGTCCACCAATTCTAAATATATATAAATGCATTTAACGATTATTTAATTATTCCTCTAATTTTTTACTTTGTATTTGTTTTATTAGTATTATAAATGCAATATTCTGTTAAAATACAGTCAGACAGCCTATCTGAGATATTTAGCACAAGTTATGTACAAAATTATTATATAATAACAAAATTAAGACAACTTTTTTGTAATTGGTAAATAAGTTTTTGGATAATTTAAATAATAATACCCCAAACAAAAGTAAAAAACTGAGGAATAACATTTAGAAATACCTAATTAGTCCAATAATATTCATATATAATATGTTATATTCTTTACTAAAATATTTAACTAGATTCGTATTATAAATTCATTTGAACAATATTTAAAACTATTTGAATATTGTAAAAAAATATTTAACCCTACAATTTTGGGATAAAATAAAATATTTTTGAGACACACCTCGTTTATTTTGATTATTTTATCCGACGCCATGTCTACATCCCCGATTTCGCATAATCGAGATAATGAAAATAAACGCTGTTTTATAAATCCACAAAAATATTTTTTTTTTCATTAAATCTTGTTTGCACGAAGCCTTATTATATTTAAAATTATGTCCTTTATTTCGATTTTAAATCAATTACATACATTAATATATTAATTAATATGATTTTTCAATTAAAAAATTAATTAATTAAAACCTAAGTCCGATTTCACAGATGTTTAATCAAAGTTTAAAATAAAATTATAAAATCATCCTAATTCTAACATTTTGCTTGGTTAACAGTCGCTTAGTAAGTCGAAAATTTCTTGAAATGTCATTTAAAAAACTATAAATAAAAAACATAAGTCCAAATAAATACTAATAAAATAAAAATACCTTTTATAATCTAAAGCCATTGTTATTGTTACACGGAGCGAAAACACTTTATTTGCTATTTGAAGCTACACCTACACATATATTTTATTTAAGACATAAATAGTACAGTTTAAGAGAGAAAATTCACAAAGGGATATTACAACAAAAAAGTTTTATGTTACTATGATTTCCTATTAAATATATTTTCGTTCTCATTAGGAGTATTTCTTTTATAATAATTCTAAAAATATTTCTGGGGTAAGTCTTGATTAATATCAGCATGTAAGCTCAAATTTACTAATATTTTTTTTTATTAGATCAACCTAAAATCATGGTAAAAATTAAAAACTACTTTTTAACAGTGTAGTAGTTAAGCCATGTTCAAAATTTGATGACTACCGGCTCCGAAGTTTTACTCTTAAACCAGACTAGCAGACTGACATAAAAACACAACGCTTTAACTCTTTGGTACGAGGACATGCCAACGAAACTTATATGGCATTTCAATATTACAAAAAACCAGTCAGTCCATCCTTATATTTAGTTCTTTTCCTCGCGTACTGGCGGTGTAGGCGTCGCACCTAATAGCACTTGAATCTCATCCACGCTCTTCCCTTTTGTCTCTGGCACAATAAAGAATATAAACAAGAAAGCTAGAATCATTATACTTGAAAATATCCAAAACACTTGACCCATACCAATTGAACCTTTCAGAGCACTAAAAGCGCTTGTGACAGCGAAACTGAGTAACCAATTGAGCGTTCCAGCAGTCGAAGAGACAAACGCTTTGATATTTATTAAACATAGCTCACCTGCCATCATCCATGGTATGGGACCAAAACCAATGGAGAACGCAATAATGAACAAACTGAGAGCAAGTAATGGCAACCATGAAATTGAATGAATAGCATCTGAACCAGCATCTTTTAAATAGAAATAAACACCTAAAGCTAAGGAACACAAGCACATAATCAATGCAGACAACAGTAACAAAATACGTCTACCTAACCTATCCACAACCAAACTGGCAACGAATGTAGCTATAACTTGAATAACACCAATTATTATACTTGATATGGCTTCGGGAAATGATGCGCCCGCACTTGAAAATATAGATGACGTGTTAAATATAACAGCATTGATGCCAGACAATTGCTGGAACACCATAAGGAAATAACAAATAACAATTGCTTTAACAACATTACGTTTCGTTATACTTGTTCTGAAAGAGGTTTGGTTTGCTTGGGACTCCTCTTGCTGCCTTTTCAAATAGTTTAATTCGCTGTCAACATCATACTCGTCACCTCTCAACCAAACCAGAGACTTGCGCGCTTCCTCATTCTTACCTTTCATGGCTAAATATTTAGGACTTTCTGGCATAAAGAAGAAAACGGCACCAAAGATGATAGGTATCAGACCACAGAGAATGTTAAAAACGAAAACGGAAGTGTAATTACCAGCTACATAAGCAAATAGAATACCAATTGTTATCATTAATTGAAAATAGCTTCCTAATGTACCTCTGATAGAGTCTTGTGCTATTTCACTTGTGTAAGCGGGTGCAGTGACACAGAATGCGCCTCCTGCTATACCAGTAATAAATCTGCCTGCCATGAGCATGCCTACATTACCAGCCCAAATGATCAGTGACCAACCTAGTGTGAATGGTAGAACAAGCAATAACATAGTTTTCTTTCTACCTATAGCGTCCATAATTAAGCCAATAGGGAAGCAAACAAGTGCAGCTCCTAGATTGATGAGTGAAGAGATCCAAGATTCATTTGCTTCAGTTATAGTGAAGTCATAATCTGTGCTGTTGTCTTGAGTTATTCTGAAGACAACTGGAGATGACCAGCCCAACATGGAACCAGCGGCGAGTGCACCCAATGTTGCTGAAATACAAAATTGTAAATTTAAATTAAAAGTTTTAAATTTTTCATTGTAGGTTATTTATATTTTTTCAATAGCCTACACTAAACTGGGTTTTCCACAACTGCATTTTGGGTAACAAACTTAGATAGCATTTTGGATCAATGTATATATGAATAAATATATGTCATTTAAAAATTATCTTTGTTCTAAGCCAAACATGCTGGTAAAAAATATAATAAAATTAGAAAGTAAATAAAAAACAATGAAAACCTAAATGAAAAGTTTCTTAATAATAAAATAAGTATTTTTTAAACATATAAATTTAAAAAAATTGAAGTCTTATTTAGTTCTTTGCAGCAACAATTTTTTGTAAGGATTTACAAATATGGCAAAGACACTGAAGAAATACTTTTAGTAAAGTGAGTGTGCTACGATCAAAAATGTCTGATCCAAAACTTAATTGGGTTACTTCACTAGAAATCAATACCCTGAACCATATACACACTCACTTAATCTTTTTGGTTTACCATTATTCATAACTCTTATATTTATAAAGCATAGTTATAAATATAAAATTCAATCTGGTGATTTTTTTAAATCATCTGATTATAAGTATTATCAGTCAAATGCAAAAAATTATCATAAATTCATTGTCAAGTTTATTATTAGAAAACAATACCTTTGTTTAATTAGTTACTTTATAATACTTTGTTATTTGAGTAAATTCTCCTTAATGTATTGGATTATCTAAGGTAATTGAAGCAGTAAAACAGGTAGAAACCAGAAGAAATTGTTTAAAATATTCCCTTGGGTTACTGAGTATGATATACACAGTAGAGTACATGCATGTTAAAATCTTACATAAAATGAACCCTGTAGAAATGGTATGACAGTATTACCTGCTAAAGCAGCAACATATTGTGGGAATTTCCTGCCGCCTTCCACTGCAGTTCCTACTAAGTGGTTCTGAGATACTCCAAGCTCCGCCATTGCGGCCTCGTTTTTCTGTAATAAATAGTAAAAATATATCATTTTATTATCTTAAACTTCTACCTATGTATGTGTGTAACTTATATGTTGTTTATTAATTTATTTACTTTATTGGAAATTTTATATTTGGAATGTTATGTTTATTTTTTAAATATTGTAATAAGAAGAGTTTGGTTAACTACGTAAAATTAGCAATATCACATTTAAAATATTAAAAGGGTGCAAATATTTTTATTAAGCGCGGCCATTATGCAAGAAGTTCTCATTAATTAATGATATTTTTCTCGTACAATTTCCTCTTCATCATCTTCATGGCTGGGTCCAGGCTCGTCCAGTAAAGGCTCATTTTCGGAACTGTCCAATAACTTTTGTTTAAGCATTTTTTCAGAATATATTTTTGTTTAAATTGAAAACTTTATACACTACAAGTTCTTGAACAACTACAAAGTTATGATCTCTTTTTGTTGTGATAAACCAAGGCCGACAAGTTTGTTTACGTCAAGTAATCAAACGTCACAATAACTTTTGACAGTTATAGTGTTGTAACGAATTATCAACACAATTGAAATTGATTATAATCGAAAACTAAAATTCCGATTTTGATTTCTGCAATTAATACCTGTATAAATATTTTGTTGGATTATTTCGTGTGTATCTCTTGTGAGAAAGCTAATAAAGTCTTTGTCTAAACAATAATTTTCAGGATTTCAGACAGCGCAAATTATTAGTGCAGACAGACTTTAAAAAGAACCTATTCACAAGAGAATCACACGAAGTAAATGTTCCTTTTGTATTTTTTTCCTTAATAACTTCATTATATCAATGAATTAAACAAATTTTACTATCGCGTTTATTTTGGTTTAGATTTTACAATTTTTTTATTGTTCCGACGTTTCGAGAGCTTTGCAGCCATCTTGGTCACGGAGAGACTGAGGTGTTGGTGTTGGGGACTTGGGCTTAATTGTATTAAAAGTTTAATATGCATTTTAAAATAGTTTGATGTACGAAGATTACAATGTAATTGAAATTTATCCTTTATTTTGCATAGTTTAGGTGTGCAAAATGATCAAACTATAATTATGACAGTTCAAAGCAGAACAAAAATGGCGTTGATTGACAGACGATACAAAATCCATATCTTATTTTTCAAATAACTCAATTGCACAGCAATTAAAAGCAAAATTGTTGTTAGTTTTATCAATGCAAGTATCGAAACTACCATTTATATATTTTTCATCATTGGACATTACAAAAGTAGTACATAGAAGCCCAAAATGAATGATGTCCTTTGTTAAATTCATTAATCGATAATCTAAGAAAATTCATTATATAAAATTTAAATAATTATATAGGATAACAGAGCAAATTAAAAGATGGCTGTATTTTTTATTTGTATTTATCTATTTATTTATTTTTATAGGTGTGCAAAACAAATTGCAATTTTTGATTCAGCATGAAAAAACATTGTCATCTTCAAAATACTATCGATACTTTTGTGCGTTGAAACGATTCCGGTATAGGTGTTTGGGTGGAGCATAGTAAATATTACTTTTTACGTACTAACTCATTTGGTTAATGGGTTCTTACGTTTACGAGCAATAAACCGCACCCAAATATTCCGCTCAAGTTTCGGGGACAGTTTGTTTAGTGTCCTTGTCGCTAAAAGTCCGATTGAGGTATTGCTAATGCGATATTGTTTGCATGGAACGCGACTTGCATTCGACGTGTTCTCGATCGACTTTCAATTGATTTATAAAATGTTTCGTGACGTCATTAGACGTCATCGTCATTAGGGAGGCTGTAGTTATATAATCGTTAATTGAAATACCATACGATATGAGTTCACCGACAATGCATAGTTGGCATTGACATTGGCTTTATTAAACCATGACCTTGAGTTTTATTATGTGCCACATGATGAAATGGGTCTCGATTATTTCGAGATTTAAAAAAGAAAAATTAGTATTAAAATTAATATAATGTGGCGATGGCGATAATACTTATTAAAAGTATGAAGGCGATCGTGGTATAGTGGTAGTGCACGTGTTCTAAACCACTTGCTGGTACCAATGTATTTTTGATATGTATTTTGGTCGTCATGTTTCTATGATACAAGCACTTTAGTAGCTAGGTATAGAAAATTCAATTTCACGACTTATTTTTTTGGAAAACTAGACTAATAAATTAATTTGTTGAATTTTTATTCCGAGCAATTATACAAACACAAAAAAATGTTTTGAATTATAATGTTATATGAGTTGGAAGGCGTATGTGTATATTTGCAAACTCTTGTCATTTAATAACCGTTATTTGTAATTAGTCACCAACAGAGAACGGTGTTAAGTTGCGTCGATAACAAATTGTACCTATTGAAGAATACAATACGAGTAATGCTAACAAAATCAGCTGTGTGGACGTACCGAATATTTCTGCCGCGCATTATAAAAAATCAATCCTATCTTTTCCTAAAGTAAGTTTTTTGTTTATATTCTTTCTAGATCACATTTGGGAAGTTCCTAAAAAGCAGCGCTCTGTAGCGCCTGTAACTATATAGCTTGTATGAAGAGAATTATAGGTGTGAAGGAATCGAGAAAGTTGTAACAAGGCCTTTCCCTGTGGGAATTGCGACGTAACTATTGATTACATTTTTGTTATAAAAAAAATGTTTTCTTACAGTAAATACTCATAGAGGATAAAGTACGTATGTACTTAAAGTAAATGATAACATTTAATACCAAATAACGCAATGAAGAAAGAGTGGTTCGATAATAAAAATAACAAGACAAAATTGTGATAACAATTGAAAAAGTTGATAAATATTGTAGTTAAATTAATGGTTATATCTGGAAATACATAAGAGTATGTCATTGCCGATTTTCTTACAGCTAGAATACGATTTTTATTCTTTGCACATACCAGTGCCAGATTAAGCCAGCGCGGGGCCTCTACTGTAGCAAATTCTGTCAAGGGGCCCTTGATTTGCTTAAGGTACTCAAGTTTAGGTTATTAAATAAAACAAAAATGTTACAAATAAACTTTTCTGGATTTAATATGGGCAAATTTAGAGATAACACTTTCTATATCGACTTAAATTTTCAAGTGGAAGTGGAAGTTTCGCGTTTAAGGCATGCAAGATATTTGACGCTCCTATTTAAATTAATATTATTTTATTACGATCAGACATGCGCATTTGCTACTCTTGTTAATCCGGCACTGGAACATACGTATTTTATATGTATTGATTACACTTTGTATTTGTATGTATTTTATCGCGTTCGGTTAGGCTTCGCTTGGACTTCTTTCAGTTCATCGTAATTGTTATCTTATTGAGATGTTAACTTCAGTGGTATATTGATGCTAAATTGTTTTAAAACTGGTAGACTATTTGTTTTACCGACCGTACCTAACAATGAACCTATCTAACAACCCTAATAAAAAAATATATACATATGCATATTGACTGTTGTTCATAATGTTCCGTTATTAATTGTTCATTGTTGTTTTTTAATAACAAAATGTTATAAATTTTCTTGCGTAATAACGGGTATTTCCATTTTTCAGTTTAGAGTTCCACATAATAACATATTATTCATATATTATTCATTTTATTATTATACTCATAAAACACACACTGCAAACAACTTGCTAATACTCATTTAATACATTAGGTATACTATGTATTAAATTAAAGTAAGTTATACAAAACAGTTCACTATAACATCTACTTAAAACTTTAAATACCAAGAGGAACTTATTTATAAGATTTTTTTACCCATCAAGATAACGATTTATATTTATCTATTTTATTTTATTTTTATACATTTCTTTACTAAGCTACTAAAGTGTTTGTATCATAGTATCAAGTCAACAGGACAACCAAAGTACATTATATCTAAAGATACATTGGTATTGATTTGTGAGTGGTTTCGAACCCGTGCAATAACCATAGCACATCCACTACACCACGGTCGCCATAAAAAAAACTACCTACACTTAAAAATATCTTAGATAAAAGCAACGACTGAAGCAGCCGTAAACTGAGCTGAGGTTTTTCAGTCGTCGGCACTCTTTTACCTCCCTTGCCTATCATTAGGCAAGTCTAGGACAGATGTTGAGTAACAATAAAAAACATATGTTTAAATACCTATTAATACCTCATATAAATCATTAAATTAAATTTAACGCACCATTAACTAAGATGTTAAGAATTTATAGTCAGAACGATATTCAATACTATTGTTCAGATTGTACTGATAAGATAAAGGTCATTGTGGAATGACTTACGAAAGAATCTCATTTAAGCCCATTAGGTTGTTAGTACATCCTTACGGGCATCATTACTACTGATTTGACTTGTGCCACCGGTCTAATAACGAGACAAAACAAGATGTATGTAGAATTAAAGTTGATTAAAGAGGACTTCAAACTCGGATCATTTTATATAGATAGATAGTTTTGCTTTTTGTATTGTCCTTTTACAGACAGCTTTTACGGTGATATTCCATTGAAAATCTCACTTTAATTTTTCACTTTAACTTCTATACTAAGCTACTAAAGTGCTTGTGTATCATAGAAACAGGACAACCAAAGTACACATAACAAAGATACATTGGTACCGGTGAACCCGTGCTCTCGGCTTGCGTGACTATTGCACTGCCACTACACGGTCGCCTAATGATGCATTAATTAGTGTAAGAGTGACAGTGTAATGTCAGCCCAACTCCAAGCAATCCAATCCAGAGTTGAATTAAAATGTATTGTTATTTCATCATGTAATAGGCTGTATTTTGTTTGTGTAAGAAGTGTTAAATAATTAAATTTCCGATGAAAAATAAATACCTACGCCAAGAATACGCTGGTATAGCAGTGCCACTTTTGTAAGTTACGCCTTTGAACCTGCGCAAAAGTCTTTCTTTTTAATGGCGCGAAACTATCTTGGCCAATCACAACGCGTCACTTGTACGTCATTTACTTTTGGTTTAAGTCGGTGTTTTTATGCACAAACGTATGTTGCCGATGCTACTTATAAAAAGTATATTTTTTTATTGTGACTCGACATCTGATCTCGACTGGCCCGATCGTAAGCTAGGGAAAGCTAAGAGCGCCGACAACTGAAAAAAACGACTCAGTTCACAGTTGAATCAGTCGTCGTCACTATGCCTACTTATGATACCTACTATATCACTATAATTACTTATGACATTGTCAATTTTGTATGGAACTGTTCATCAGTTTGGCAAGTTTTCTATTTACTTTCAGCGTATTCTCAATTTGCTTTGCGGGCGCTGGTCACGTGGTGTCATTCGAATTGCATCGAACGGATTCCGCACAGATTCCGCGGAATCACAAAGGTCTGACAAGTATATTGATTTATGATTTCACGAATCTTACTTATTGTGTTTGTTTTATTTTAATTCGTTTTGAAAGCTTGTCTCTCCGTGACCACGATGGCTGCAAGTATTAAAATTATCAATAGTATGTAAGCCGCAATTTGTTTTATTAAATAATGCATTTTATAGTAAATGAGGTATAATTTGACGACAGGCGTGGACGAACGGTTTAGCGACTGGTTTGTTGCGCGTAAAGTCCCGGGTTCGATCCCCGGTCGGAGCAAATATTTGTTTCATAGCTTTTATTTGTTATATTTAATAGTATTAAATATTGCAAATATTTGTTAATAAAAAAAAGAGATGGATATTTGCTTCGGGTCTGGTTATCAAAGAGTGGTAGGCAGTGGTACCCAGTCTGCCGATCCGGGGTAGTACCACCACTTACAAGTATACAGACCGTGAAGTGATTTGGTCACGTTTCGGGATTAGCTTGTAAGTTGCCGGTTCCATCTAGGCCGGCATAGTGGATGTGATTGCTACTCACAGTTATTGAATTGTAGTAGCAGTGACATTCATTCATGGGCCACACTTTGGCTTAACATCAAGCGGGGTGCTGTCATATGTCGAGTCACAATAAAAAAAAAAATATATGTATTTATTTTATCGAACCAGGGCAGATACGTGATTGTGGCGCCCCCTCTCTTCAGCGATTGAGATAAATTACCTAAAAACTCACATAAATATAAAGTTCACTTGTGGTGCGCATTTTTCTTATAAGTCAACGGTGAGCCAACCAGGCTTTCATAAGCTAAGCATATCGTGAAGTAAGTTTTCTACTTTCGATCATTTATTATTATATGATTCTGGCGCCACCTGAAACTGTTGCCCGGGGCTGGTGCCTCGGTTTCACTCCCCCTAGATCCGAGCCTGGGTATAATGCGATTAAAATAAGAATAGGACGGAATCGGCGCCATTTTGTGACGTCTAACTCTCCAACTAACTTCACTTCAGTATGGTGTCTTTTTCTTTGCGGACCGTCAAGAAAAAGACACATTTGAATCAGTCAAGTGAAGTTAGTCAACAGCCCGTCCTATTCTTATTCTAATAACATAGTATAATAAAGGATAGTACGATTGCAATTAGTGTTTCTTAACAGCGTTGGTGTTTGTTCTCAACTTCTCTCGCAGAATAAAAAATATTATCACTTAATTTAAAACAAACATGTTTTCTTCATCCACAATTGTTGTCATTTCACTGTTATCTAAAATGGGTTATATATAACAAAACATGGTAAAAACACATATTTATCACGATATTGCATTACTGTTTTTTGTATATTAAATTTAAAATGGGCAATATAAGTATTTCTTTCGTATTTATAGATAAGAATAATTTTGCCAATAACTGCAGTATAATACGTTCTTTAATCTGTATACTTAATTGTTATCTATGAGCTGTGCCTTTATTCTGAGACACCTACTGCCTGTATAATCCATGTTTCTAATAAATGCAGTATATTGCCCGATTCCTATAATAAACTATCCGTCAACGGTAATAGTAACCATTCGTTGTTCACTTCACAATTCACTAACGTTTATAAGAACGGTTTTGACATATGGCTGGTAGATAATTAATCTGTTCGCATCAAAAAGATTTAACAGATATAGAAATCAGGCGGTATGTTAATGAAAATCGCAAGTTAATAACCTTTTCTGATGAGATGATAACTATTAAAAAACAGGTCGGGAGAATATTCCGCATCTGTTGACCAAATACACAGTCAACTAAACGGTTCAGCGTTGATTCTTTGCCAAACAATTGACAAGTCTGTTCTGTCAGTATGCCTGCCATAAAGTATGCCCTATCTTATAATCTTTCATGACAGGCAGGCATGCTGACAGCGACTGAAGCAACCGTAAACTAAGTTGGTTTTGTCAGTCGTTGGAGCTCTTTAATCCCTCTTGCTTAGTTACCATCAGGTAAGTAGCGGCCTGATGTCGCCTCGCAATATAACAATAACAAATTATATTAATTATTATTTTCTAGATTAGACTGTTACTTTGACTCCATATTTACCAAATAAAAGTGTGCAAGATGATCCTCTAAATAAGGATCAATTAATTAAATGTCATATATTTTAATTAATTAAATATCGTATTGGTAGGCTGTTTTACTATTTTCTATAACTATTAGAACGGGTTGAGTAATATAACTTTAATACATTTAGCGTAATTAAAAAAAAAAAAGGATAATTTATTATATTATAGTTAAGTATATTGTAAAACAAATGTGATAACAAACCGCAATGACGTGCAAAGAATAATAAGAAAATAAATGTCCTAGTTTTTTTTAATTATCAATATTTTTTAGTTAAATGAATATTACTTTTAAATCGTAAGATCAAAAGGCTTAAAAATGTTTTTTTAAATGATCAAATGCTAACAGATGTCCAGTAAAAGTTAAAATATATTTCATATTATATTTTTTACTTTTACAGTTTAAATTATGAAAATTATTAAAGTTAATTAAAAAAGTAAAAGATTTCATTTAGGACTACTATAATATGATAATGCCGCAACCAATTTAAAAAAGCAAAATAAAAGAATTGAACCATTTAACTATTAATTTTTATAATAATCTATACTTAAATACGTGATATATTTAAGTATAGATAATTCTATAACAAAATGTTTGAAATGTTATTGGGGAGATGTCAAGATATGAGCACGTACTTTAAACTAACCTCTTCAAGCGAGTATAAATAAATATTCAATAATTTTATCAATGCATGACTTTTTATAATGTCATCACTGTATTGACACATTTTTCTTAGTTATGAATAAACTTATCAATGATTATTAAGATGATTATAATTATACCGGTATCTACCAATGTATATTTGATGTACTCGTACATACTGTTGTAGTCAAGTTGCTTAAACATTATCCAAGATGTATTTGTATTTGTAAGATCCTTACGAATTGTAGTGTAGGTTTTTTTTATTGTGACTCGACATATGACAGCACCCCGCTTGATGTTAAGCCAAAGTGTGGTCCATGAATGAATGTCACTGCTAATACAATTCAATAACTGTGAGTAGCAATCACATCCACTATGCCGGCCTAGATGGAACCGGCAACTTACAAGCTGATCCCGAAACGTGACCAAATCACTTCACGGTCTGTATACTTGTAATTCATTTATTATTCAAATTAGGAGTTTCTAATAAAATAGCTTTAAGTAAAGATGTTATCGTTCCGTATTAAATACTACGGTGGCTGTCTGCGTTCCTATAATGTAATCTTCAACATAAATTTAATTGTATTTCTTTAAACTATTTATTTGTAATTTTTAGGCTTTTTGAGAAAAAAGCGACCGACGAATAAAGTAAATATTCTTTTATGTTCATGTGGGTGCTAATAGAAGTAATTAATATATATAATTTGTCACAACCTCAGTAATTAATAACACTAGAACATTTGGATGAAAGCCAAAGTAATAAAGTTCAAAAAACTAAGCTTTCATACACTTTTACCTAAAACACGCATTTTTATACACGCAAAAATGTAAGTTTGTTACTATCCTACTTTCTGTCAATGTATTATAAATTAAAACACGACTAAAGACATCGATCAACCAAATTGCCACGATCCTGACACAACTCCCTCGCTTCCTTCATATTAAGAAATTTATTATATGGCATATTTCAGATTTATAATGTACTATATGGGAGATAATTAAGTACCATGTAAATCACATATTTTTTTATTGTGACACGACATTTGACCTCGACCTGCCTGATATAAAGCAAGAGTGACGACAACTGAAACAACCGAGTCAGTTCCTCAGTGGCCTCAGCCGCCGTCACTATGCCGGCCAAAGGTGCTACTTTACGCATCGCTTGAAGGCTCCAAGGTTATAGGATGGAGACAACACATGGACTGGCAAAGCATTCCACTTGTCGATTGTTCACATTAGGATTATATGAAAAAATTCTAACAATTAAATTAAAATACACGAAATATTTAAAATGTAGACATATCCTTATTTAAAATACTTTTAATGCAGTACCATTGTAATTGCTCCAAACAGCATTGCAGGCAAAAAAAATAAGGTACATTATAATTTAAATGGCCGGCATAGTGTCGGCGACTAAGGCAACCGTGAACTGAGACGTTTTTTTATTCGTTGGCACTCTTGGATTTCCCCTTACTTCTTGCTTATCATCAAGCAAGTCGATGTCAGATGTCGTGTCACAAAAAACTGACACATTTATCTGAAGTACAGATTACATATATAAAGATAACGGAAATAATCCTAACTACTATAGTACCAAATAAAAAAATAAAAAAAACAATTATTGAAAGAAACTCACCCTAAAAATTAGCCAAACTTAATTTAGGAAACAATACATCTAAATCTCTTGGGTGGGATTCCGAAATACAGTGTATTTTTTTAATGTTCCGCGTGTATCGTCGCTGAAATCCGTGAACTGACTGACTACACGTACAACGTGAATTCAGCGCTGAATATGTAACGTTTCAACGTAATCTACAAAACATGAAATTTATTTGTTTGTATTTTTTTAATACATAATAAAATAAAACAATGAATACAATTTCAATTATAATATTGAACTAATATACATGAAAGTATGGGTGGGCTGACGACATGGTAAAAGTTTTTATTTTTATTTTATACATTTCTATAATATACTAAGCTACTAAAGTGCTTGTACCATAGAAACAGGACGACCAAAGTACATAATAGATAAAAAATACATTGGCACCGGTGAGTGGTTTCCGTGACCCTTGCACTGCCACTACACCACGGTATTCTTAGATTATTGTTTTTAAAAGTCGTGGATGAAAAGAGATAACCTACGTTATCTCAGGCCGTACCCTCATAACAAACAAACATATCTTTATGGCCACTGGCAATAATTATATTTATATATTTGTATTTATAAGTGTTATATTAGTACTTAAAAGATATAATTGTAATTTGAGCTTATATTTGCGACAGATGAACACTACAAACAATTATATTATATAAAGGATTGAATTATATAACAAAACTTATTTAGTATTTTCTTAGATTATGCGCGAACATTGATTATTGAATTAAACAAATTTTATGCGGCTTATTATCGCGTTTATTTCGGTTTTGATTTTACATTTTTATTATTCTTCCGACGATTGTAAAATCAAAAAATCGAAAACGATTCTAAACCGAATGTGTGCAGCCAGCCAAAATAATGTTTCTTCAGATCTGAATCCTGAAGTTTCAGAAACAATATGTTATAAGTTTTATAACGCTGACTACTAACATTTTTTTGTATTAGACATCATTAATTTTGTATGGGGACTTGGGCTTAATTGTATTAACAGTTGCATATACATTTTAAAATAGTTTAATGTACAAAGATTGCAAAGAAATTGGAATATCTCCTTTATTTTGCATAGTTCAGGTGCGTAAAATGATCAAACTATAATTATGACAGTTCAAAGCAGCCATACATATATTTATTTTTTCATCATTGGATATTACAAACATGTAGTACATAAAAGCTCAAAATGAATGATGTCCTTTCTCATAAAACAAACTATATTATTGTTGCTCGACATACACGGTGGCTTAATAACTGGCCTGACCTTCCTGATGGTAAGCATGATAGAGGCCCAAGAGTGCCGGCGACTGAAAAAAAAACCCGTCTTAGATCACGGCTGTCTCTCAGTCACTGTCACTATGCCGGTAAAAAAACTACAATTAAATAATTTTCTACTACAATTAAATAATTGTAAGTAGCAGTTGATTTACTACATCGCCCTAGCTGTGTTGACAACTTTCAAGTTGATCCCGATACGCGACTGAGTCACTTCGTATTTTATATATTCACTTGAAAAGACAAAGTACCACGCCGGATAGCTACACTGGCCAGGCATTTACCATTGCCTGTCTATAACTCTTACACATTTTAAAATTAAATAAATAAAAATGTATATTAGGTAAGTATAATCTAACGAAGCTTCCACTAAAGTACACAAGAACTAAAGATCCATAGATCTTGAATAGAGAAAATATGGTTAGCAAGGAATGTATCAAATATGGTTCAAGTTGTATTTTCATGTGAAGTTCAAGGCTTCAACTACATATTTGTTATGATTTTCCTTGTAAAGAAGAAAACCATTATTGTTTCCTTATTACGGTACGACGGAAAATATGTGAGAATTTAGAAATAATACGGTACTAATAATTATTAATAGTATTATTTATTTTTAAACGAAAGTATTCGAAATTGTATTCGAATACTTGAATTGTATTCGGAAAATTTGAACCTAGCATTCAGAACACAGAATTAGCATTCTTTGAAAAAAAAAGAAAACTATTTTAAAATAATAAAAAAAAACAAGAAGGCTATAGACTTTTTTCTTTAAAACTTTAGTTTTCTGATTTTCAATAATAAGTAATAAAGTACAAGCCAGTGAATTAAATAATTGCAATTACTTATTTATAGCAATTACTATTGTAGTACCATAGTTTCACTGTAGTTTATCTAAAAGTGTAGATTTTTATGGTTAAAAAAAAAAACATTTTTATTTAGATACTATTTATTGTCAGGAGTCGTAAATTATTACAAAGTAATTTAATGACTTATTATTTGAAAGTAAAATAATACACAGATTATTGTATTTTCCCAATAAAAAAAAACACTAATTCTTAATAATTATTATATTCTATTTTTTATTGGATATAAAATTAAAATCTTGGCCCAAGAAAAAATCAGAAAAACATTTTAAAAAGCCATATTACTATTGTTTTGAGATTAACATTCCAAATGCAAGTGGTTTGTTCATTGAAAGTTGACCGAAAACACGTCGAATCTCAATTTGACCAATTACATTTTATACATTTACTTTTCACGAACAAGGGGTGGTTTGAACTATGTATAAACACGATATTTTTCGCACTTTAAATAAAATATCATTTAATATCAGATTTAAATGTAAGATTCTTTTTCTTATTCTGCCTGCCTCACTCCTGTTGAATTTCGATTCGAAGGAAACCGATGTTCTTCGACTATGAATAAATCCTAAGGCTGAGATCTATAAAGCGTGCTCTGACTTTACTCAAGCTTTGCTCACGGTATAAGTCAAAATTGAAACTTATAGTCGTGACTTTGATTTTGTCTTAGCATTGGCTAAGCAAATCGTAAGTCCACGTAAACGGCGACTTACCAGAAACTCTGGGTATTAACCGACTAAAACAAGATGTATTTAATATGCAGTGGTAGACTATTGGCTAAACAACTATTTAAATTATTCGTGCTGCCACACCACCGAGCGACTATGTTCCTATATTTGAGTTTTGTTACGACGACCCCGGATTTTCTAACGGACTTTGTACCTGCCTTTATTGTTGACCACTGCTTGTATACCATGGACTCGGATTTAACCATAATGGATGGTAACAAAAGAAAAACAATCCGTTGTACAAAGCCAGGGTCAAACGTATTTTACAGAAAAGAGTCCAAGTACATATAAACAAGTCAAAATAGATAAAAAAATAAATAAAAAAACAAAGTAATTAAATAATAATAAACAAAATAACAAGTATGTATGTAGCAAAGAGATTGTTTCGATTTTGAAGTTCCGTTTCAACAATCCAGACTAGCTTTATATGAAACACTGGATAAAACATTTTGCCATTTTTGATTATTTTTCTCATTATTAAATTTTATTTTTTTGTTTTAAGTCGTATTCATTTATATACACAATAGAATATAATTAAAGTGTTCCGTTGTTATGATGTGAAATTGCCCAAAATAAAATCATTTTATTGAATATGCTTGAAACGGAATTATCACCTGAGTTTCCGCTGAGTTTAAGCTTAGCGTATGCTTAGACAAATACCACTATAAATACCAATATGAAGTTTTTGCTTAGAACACACTCAGCAAAGTTTATTCTGAGTAAAGTCAGAGCTAATTCTGAGCACGCTTTATAGATCTCACCCTAAGCCTCAGATGATACACAGTTCTTACGTCAAAACTACAACTTAAATTAAACATATTTTATCCCTACAATAGTTCCTAATATACCCCGTTCCCTAAATGGAGATTAGGCTACAAAGTCCAAGAGCGCAGACGACTGAAAATAAACCAACTAAGTTTACGGCTGGCTCAGTCGCCATCACTATTCCAGCCGGATATAAGATTTCTTGCTTAGTTATTTTATGTTAAAATCTATAAAGAAGATTATAGAGAATCATTTATAAAATTTTTATAATGATTTGTGATACACGTGTTTGAACGAACGTGACAAAATCATCTAACCTTTACGCTTGTTACCAGTGATAATTATTACAAGATAAACATTTATCATTTGATTAAAATCAATCTACTTAATGCCTCTAAGAATGAGCTAATAATAGCCTACGTGGATGCAGCATAAATTAGTAATGAAAATTGGATGGAAAAATCACGCGTCACCTTCGAATGCAACCGGCGGCGATTGAAGCCGGAAACCAAAACGAATGCAAAATGCTCTGACCACTTAGCTACACAGAGCGTCCATAGGCCCCCATAGAAATTCCTCTATTCCTGTCTTTACATCGGTCCACGTACCATATTTCCAGGTTAATAAATACTACAAGCTAGCATGATTTTTTTAAATCCAACTTAATATCTGCTGAGAACCTCAAGCTGCGCAAATACGAATTTGCGCAGCTTGAGATCGAGACGATGGGCCCTTGGGGATCTTAAGCTAAGCGACCGGCCAAGGAGTTGTCCAAGCGGGTGACGGAGAAGTCTGGATTTGCCAGCAAGGCTGGCAATTATTTCTGCCAACGTATTAGCCTTGGTGGTATACTTGGAGAAATGTTGCCAGTCTCCTATCTCTGATGTTCCATTGGATGATCCAGTTTAATTATAGTTATTTTACTTTTAATTTTATCTGTTTCTCAATAATTTAAGTTTATGCAGTTCCTGACACAATCCTCGATTTCGCTTCCTTCACATCCTATGTATATGCAGAGGCAATAAATCCATATGACATTCTGTACTTGTAACATATAATAAATAATAAACCTATTAAAATGTAACATCACGGATGGTCGAGTTAGCCTTGACAATGACACTTAAACAAAATAAAAGATGCCGGCCGCAGATAAATATCGCATTAATGTCAACAGCGTTACGGTAATTTTCATAATTATATACTTTAATAATATTTACATGAATATCTTATGTAAATAGTTATTTCTGAAGTTTTGCGCGAAATAATAAAATAATACATTGTGCAGTGCTCATAACCATATTATGAAGAGAATTTTACATTCGAAGGAAGCCAGCGATATGTACCAGGTTTGGAAAAATTAGCCCTCCTTTAGCTCTGCATATCCCTGTAAGAATTAAGGTGTAACAATTGATAATATATAGATATTATATTAATAATACAAAATACAAAGTAGGAAATGGTGAAACTATTAAAAGTTGTTCAGATAAACACATTTCATTAATCGCTTAATGATAAGTTACCATTTTAACTAGAAATACGACAAAATGGTTGATGAGATAAAAAATCCGAAAAAACTGAGGTCAGGAAAATCCAATAAAAAAACACTATACATAATTAATAGAAAATTATAGTAAGCGCCTAATAAAATGAAATAGTAACAACAAACTTGAAAATAATAACTGTAACTATTATAATGTTTATTTATATATTTGAATAGATAGACATAACAAATGATAATAATAACAATATTTAGTTTATGTCTTTGAAGGTGCGATAACAAGCTATTATAAGTTGAAATGATAGATACCTAAAATGGCAAGTTCTTTTGACGTATCAAAGTGCATGGTTTAGTATGATACTTGTAGATTCTAAAAATGGTTTATTAGCGTTGCTATACAAAAGGGAAAAGATTGCCAGTCTTCTTAGGACTATCTCTGATGTGACGTCATTGGATGATATTTTTTATTTATATTTTAATTCAAGTTAATATACTTATAATTTAATCTGTTACTCAAAAAAAAAAAAAAGAATAGACCCCGGCCTCGGGTCCAGGGAAGCATCCGCATTCTGCCAACCGAATTAGCAGTCGGACTATAAGATTCGGCACGTATCTAATCAACAAGTGGAACGCCATTTTCCCCCCATCCCATAATCTTGGATTTTCAAGCGAATTGTAAAAAAGCACCTTTGGCTGACATAGAGACGGCGACTGAGGCAACCGTAAGTGGAACTGTTTTTTCAGTCGTCAACGCTTTTGGACTCCTTGCTTAGGCATTAGGCAAGTCAAAGTCAGATTTTGCGTATCATAAAAAAAGCATGTACGGTTACTCGGACCGACACAAAACTGTAGGCTGGTTGTAGGCCCAGCACATGACACTTTGCAGCGGAAGATCTTCCTTTCCAAGAAAAATCCCACACTCCATTTAATAATAAAGTTTTTAAAAACAAAATAACGTATTGAGTCATACGAGACTATTTCAAAGGAGACAATAACAAAAATATAATAGTTAAATTATACATAATAACTATTGTTATAAACAAAATGGCTGGACACAAAATGAATATGAATTGTGCAATTATTTTGTCTAACTCTTTAAAGACTTGCCATTTTGCGTTATGCTAATTTCGTTAACTAAATTAGTTAAAATATGTTATAGTTGTTCCTGGTCTCTTTTAGCATTTTAAGTCGCGTGATTTAACTTTTCATACCTAAAGAGTATGCTGTTACAGTTCCCAATACATAGCAGTTTTTCTATATTTATTATAAGCTGTAGGTATTACAATATACGTTGAGAAGATATATTTCTTTAGTCGGCATAGTGACGGCTAATAGACTGAGGCAACCGTTTTTTTTTTATTGTGACTTGACATATGACAGCACTTCGCTTGATGTTGAGCTGATATGTGGTCCGTGAATGGATGTCACTGCTACTACAATTCAATAACTGTAAGTAGTAGTCACATCCACTATGCCAGCCTATTTGGAACCGGCAACTTAGAAGCTGATCCCGAAACGCGACTTCATGGTCTGTATACTTGTAAGTGGTGTACTACCTCGGATCGACAGACTGGGTACCACTGCCAACCACTTTTTGATAACCAGACCCGAAGCAAATACCTTTTATTTGTAAAATATTTAAAATAAAAGCTATAAAACAACTATACGACCGGAGATCGAACCCGGGACTTTACGCGTAACAAACTGGTGTGCTAATCAATCATGAACTGACATCTTTTATATTCCCCCCACATCTAGGCTAATAGGTCAGTCCCGAATGTCGTTAGAACGATTTTGGTGAGATATGCTCAACGCTGTTGAGATTAAGACGAGGTTAAGTGGTTCACAAGATGTATCTTTCAACGACAATCAAAATTCTTGAAAGTTTTGCAGCTAAAGGATTTCTTCTGTCTATAAATTTCAATCGGAGTTGTTCATTGTTTAATTAAATTTGATATTTCGAAGACGTTTGAATTCAAACATTAAGTTTTAATTTACGAAGTTTTACATTATACTTATTCTATTACGTTTACTATTACGAAATCGTGAATTGAGTTCTTAATAATTTTATATCGAAACTACCATTTATATTTGTTTTTATTATTAGAAATAACAAAAGTAGTACATAGAAACCCAAAATGAATGATGTCCTTTAGCTCTGTATAAAATATCCGTTAAACGTAAATGTAAAATGTGAAGTTAAAGAGTGGTGCAACCCATTTTTCTTTTTTTCTTATACTTATACGATACTTTTTACAAATTCGTAAATTATAATTTTTGATACAACCGGCTGTTAATGTTGATACTCCGGTATTGTGTTTGTTATACATGTTTGTATAACTCTGATAAAATATAATAAATTTATATTATTTAAATAAAAACAATAAATCATCATCTCTTCGTTTATTCATAAACAATAGTATAATTATACTATTTTTTATATTAAAAAAACATAAAATTACATAACATTTTTACCTACTTACAAAGAAGTCTAGTAGAAAACAAGTCGACATACTTAACGGGCAATTAACTAAGTAATTCTGTTTCATTAAAACAAAGAAATCTCACAAATGAACTATCATCGATTTTATTTGTAATCTGCAAGCAATGAGAGCCGCTACTTCAATGCTTACTTAGATTAAGTATCACGTTTATTTATTTATTATGGCTCAAGCTGCGCAAATACGCCAACCTCGGTACTGGTTACGAATTTGCGCCGTTTAGGGTCGAGACAATGGGCCCTTGAGGACCTTCAGCTAAGCGCCTGGCCAAGGAATTGTCCAAGCGGCTGACGGAGAAGTCTGGAGACAGGAAGGCTGGCAAATATTTCTGCAAACGTATTAGCCTTGCTATACAAAGGGGAAATGTTGCCAGTATCCTTGGGACTAGATGATATTTTTAATTTATAGTTTACTTATATTTGATTTAATTACCTATTTTGCTAGTTTTATAAATAGGAAACTCAGTTGCTGTTGCACTGGTCGATTTCCTCCGCACGACAACTATGTAGCGACAGTGTTAGCCGAGAATAATTTTCGATCAAACTAATATTAAATTGACGTTATTTGTATGGAAGAGGTACTTTATAAAAACTTGGTCGCTTACTAATTTAATTTATATAGTCAAATTATCTCGTTTTAGAAATGTCAGAATATTCAGAAGTTTGTTTGGTGAAATCGGCCATTGGTATGGATATAATTGATGTATTTAATAGTGGCTGGTTAGCATCGTCCAATTTTGTTTCCAATTGGTCAATGTTTAAAGTAAAAATTAACGGAACATTGGTGTTGACGTAAAATTACCTTTTTTTATATTGCAATATAGTTTACTTTTTTTGTTAAGTTTTGACACCATTTGCAATGGTGTGTTTTTGTGAGCTATGTCAAACATGGCGCTTATAAGAAAATGTTATTTGTATACAATTTCTATTATATTTTGCAAGACTTTTATTTAATGGCGGTTTATATTATAGCATAAAATATCTTAGAGGTTACTGATAATTGATAATTTCCCATTTTTTTATTGTGACTCGACATATGACTTACTTAGCTTGATGTTAAGCTCGAGTGTGGTCCATGAATGGATGTCACTGCTATTACAATTTTAATAACTGTAAGTAATAGTCACATCCACTATGCCGGCCTAGTTTTAACCGGCAACTTACAAGCTGATCCCGAAACGCGACCAAATCACTTCACGGTCTGTATACTTGTAAGCGGTGGTACTACCTCGGATTGGCAGACTGGGTACCACTGCCTACTACTCTTTGATCCAGACCTGAAGCAATATCCGCCTCTTTTTATATTAACAAAAATTTGTAATATTTAATATAAATTATTAAATATTACAAATAAAAACTTTGAAACAAATATTTGCCCCGACCGGAAATCGAACCGCAACAAACCAATCGGCTACGCCTGTCGTCCATTGATGTGACTTGTCTAATAATCCCCATTATTGGACAAGTGATACGTTTTAGCCCGTTTTTTAAAACGTTAAACGTTCAACGAGGAAAAAATGAAACAAGTATATTCAATGGAGATTTCTGGAATAAAAACCGAGGAATTGAAAATATATATTTTCCCCATTAGACACTTTAGTGGAAAAAATAGACAAAAATTATTAGATGTCCAATAATCCCCATCAATGATTTCATAATGTTATTATTAGACTATAACATATAGTGACTATATTGTATAGTGAGAGCGACTCAAGCAACCGCAAATTGAATCAATTTTTGCAGGTGTGTCAGGACTCTTGGACCTAGCTTACCATTGGGCATGTCGAGATATTGCTTTACAACAAAAAAAACATAGTTATATCCCAGTAAATAATTAAAATTATTTAGTGTTCATCAACATAAGTGTCGGTGTGGAGAACCGGTAGATAATCTTGGACACCACGAGCTTTCTTGTGCCAGAAGTGCCGGCCGCATTCCATGTAACGCAGCACTTAGCGATATCATCCTAAGGGCTCTTGTCACTGTTGGAGTGCCCGCACTTTTATAACCTATTGCGCAGAGCTACGGAAAGAGACCTGACGGCATGACTTGGACTTGGACTTGGTTAGGCCGTGGAAAATTGGCAGGTCTGGTGTGGGATGCGACTTGTGTAGACACATTAGCCCCATCTCACATCCAAGCGACCTCGTTAAGCGCGGCGATTTCTGCTGAGAACCTCAATCAAACCGCAAATACGCTAACCTCAGTACTGGTTACGAATTATTTCTGCCAACGTTTTAGCTTTGCTATACTATCTCTGATCGTCGCATCATTAGATGATATTTTTTAAATTATAGTTTAATTTTATCTGTTTTTCAATAAAGGAATTCTTAATACTAAAACATAGTTATATCCCAGTAAATAATTAAATTTTATGTCATATATTTCTTATTGCCTATAAAATGGCGACAATATTTTATAATAGTTTTTATAAAGCAACTTCCGTGTACATGATGCGGAAAATGTCCCCCTTCCGGCAATGACACCAGGTAACGTCAGTCCTTTCATATCCTTTATTTGTCACGTTTTAAAAATTATATATACACATAAATTATTAAGACATGTCTCATTTAGGTAAACTATAGTTTTCTTCAATGCAAATCAAGTATGCAAACGTGAAGGATGTCTTGGTTAGGAGGAACTCAAGATAAAATATTTATCTTTAGAATAGAAAAAGATAATGGGACGCTACTTTTCACGATCGCTTCCCTCACACCCACTATTCTCCCTCACATCCACTGCAGATCCCTCCCTACTTCAATAAAAATGTTCCTATTTTGGTCAAGGGAGAATATTTTGGGTCGCCCCCGTTTTATCTTTTCTCTCACATTGAAATTCTCATTTTTATTATTATCAATCAATCCATTAATCAATCATATTGTCACGCCTTTTTCCCACAGTAATAGGCAGAGACATTGGTGCACCACTTGCTACGATCCTGACACAACTCCCATCTCTAATTCATTTCATACATTTTATTATTATGCCTTTGAAAAATAGGTATAAGTATATTTAACATGTTTAAATACATATTATTAAAATAAAACAGGAAAACATCTTTCAATTCGTTCTTATAAGATAAACTTAGAATTCTTACAATATTGTATTCGTTAAATGCTACTAGGAACCGGGTATTTCCTTAATACGAGTACAAAAAAGTTCCAGCCACAAAATTACCTGGTTAATTTGTCCGGCATATTTTAAGCGTACGTGTTGGAAGACACGACCGCAGTTACTCCCAATTTGAAGGAAAAGAAACCACTCATTTAAAATTTCCTTAGACATGATGTTAAAAACGTATATCTTATTGAATTTTCCATTTATTTCGTTTTTGTCTCAAAAATCAAATGATCATTTAGGTAATTATTTTTTAAATGTAGACAACAATTTATTGAATTACCTACCACAAAATATTAACCATAGAGCTTGTATGAAGAGAATTAATTGTAAATGTGAAGGAAGCGAGGGAGTTGTGACAGGATCGTGGCAATTGGGAAAAAGGCGTAACAATTTGATTTATTGATTGATTAAAAATATTAACTATGTAATATCTAATATCCAAGTTACTTAATGATAATGAATAACGTTATTACAAAAATTAATTCAAGTAACCATTTTAATAAATAAGGGTACTCCAAACTTTATGAGATACAATCATTTTCTGAGGTTTAGAACTAACATTTTTTATGAAACAAAATTGTGGCTTACTATTGCCTTAATTTTGAATATGTTAATTCAAAGATTTGAAGGTTTTGGTGGTTCGTGGTTGCGGGGAGAATAGGCCGTAGATATTTTTGTAAAGATTTCCAAAACTACCCCCAATGTTTTCCACCCATCATATGCGGGTTTATTATTCAGCTGCCGATCCGGGGTTTTACTCTGTAAATTGCCGGTTTCAACTAGGCCGGCATAGTGGATGTGACTGCTACTTACAGTTATTTAACCGCCTTCATTCATAGACGTCGTACGTCGAGTCGAGTCACAATAAAAAAATTATAACGAGGAAAAAAATCGAAAACATATAAATTAGGTAAATATGACTAAAAATTAACTGTATAAGTAATGTTAAATAGTATGATGAACACAATGACCTATTGAATGTAGGATCAATGATATTATTAAGGGGGGTGATTGACTAGCGTGTGAAAGTCAACAGCCCGACATGTAAAATACTAAAACATCATTTTTATAAATTATCAAATCAAAATCAAATCAATTTTTTACGCCTTTTTCCCACAGGGATAGGTAGAGACAATGGAGCGCCACTTGCCACGATCCTGACACATTCACAACTCTCTTTATACAAGCTCTATGGTTTAAATTATTTTCGTGGTTGCGGGGAGATTAGGCCGTAGATATTTTTGTAAAGATTTCCAAAACTACCCCCAATGTTTTCCACCCATCATATGCGGGTTTATTATTCAGCTGCCGATCCGGGGTTTTACTCTGTAAATTGCCGGTTTCAACTAGGCCGGCATAGTGGATGTGACTGCTACTTACAGTTATTTAACCGCCTTCATTCATAGACGTCGTACGTCGAGTCGAGTCACAATAAAAAAATTATAACGAGGAAAAAAATCGAAAACATATAAATTAGGTAAATATGACTAAAAATTAACTGTATAAGTAATGTTAAATAGTATGATGAACACAATGACCTATTGAATGTAGGATCAATGATATTATTAAGGGGGGTGATTGACTAGCGTGTGAAAGTCAACAGCCCGACATGTAAAATACTAAAACATCATTTTTATAAATTATCAAATCAAAATCAAATCAACTTTTTACGCCTTTTTCCCACAGGGATAGGTAGAGACAATGGAGCGCCACTTGCCACGATCCTGACACATTCACAACTCTCTTCATACAAGCTCTATGGTTTAAATTATTTTTTGGCATATTTTAATAATAGTATTACTATTTAAATAAGAATGATTGAATAGAAAAAAACTACGACCGGGAATGCTTAACGCGCGACTGCTCTGACCACTAAGCTACTGCGTCGAAATTCCTTTATCCTATCTCTTTTTCGTGCAATTCTTTCAACTGCAGAATCCACATCGCAACTATGAATTAATAAATTATTAATACCCTGTAGAAGAGGTATTAAAAGTACATTAATTCTACTGTGTTCTCTCCATCCTGTAACCTTGGATCCTTCAAGCGATGCGTGAAAAAGCACTTTTGGCTGGCATAGTGATGGCCCCCGTGAAGACTCGGTTTTTGCAGTCGTCGGCACTCTTTGACCTCTTATTGCTTGTTATCAGGCGGGTCGCGGTCAGATGTCGAGAAAAATATATATTCCACAATTTAGCGTCGAAACAAAATATTTATTAAAGTAAATCAGTTTAATGCGGGAAGGAGGGCACATCGGTAGCAAGGTTAGATTTATTCAGTAATTTGTGAGTTTCACTATTACAAGTTTAAGGTTGAATGCAATGACCGTGGTCTAGTAAACTTGTAAATCTATAAATGCGAATTTGTTTATTACTGCCTTAACAAAGTTCCCTGAACATAGCGGGGACATTCATTACAAAAACCAGGAGTCCGCAGTGCCCAGAACAATAGAGTCTGTATAAGGAATAAGGATTCCTAATTGTTGATGTGAAGCGTCTGTGACTTCATTTCTCACTAGTTTTTATTACACAAAATGTGGCTTCATGAGGACTTTCATTTGTCATTTCTATATCAAGCTACAAACGTACTTGTATCATAGAAACAGTACGCCGAATGTATATATACTGGCATCGGCAAGTGAGTGTGAACCTCTTTGTTTGCGAAGCCATTCCACAACATCTACACCTAGGTTTTGTTCTGCTATTTATCCTAAAGGTGACGAAATTATCAATTAATCAATCAAATTGTCACGTCTTTTTCCTACAGAAAGAGACAATGGAGCGCTTCTTGCTACGATCCTGACATAACCCCCTAGCTTCCCTCACATTTACAATTCTCTTCATACAAGCTCTATGGTTATGGGCACTAGGCAACCTAGCTAGATTATGAAATAAGAATTCCTGTTTAGGTTGCAAGAGTATCAGGAACGTGAAAAGCAGCGCCCCGTTGTCACACGCCTTTCCGTAGCCATGGTAGAATCATGCGATGAGCAAGTGCATCCTAAAGCCATGCTAATAAATTGTTTTCAATTCATTTTATTCCTGTGCAATTAATTACGTTATATTAATTTGATAAACCACAAAAAGACTATTTTGGGAATGTTTTAGATTTTAGATAGTTACGCGGAGTAAGATTTATTTTTGAATAACTACTAAATATTTTACATGAAACGTAATTTCGTTCAAGACCTTCGTAATTCAAATATTCCGTTTCAATCTGATTAAAATCAGTTATGTTTATTAAATCATAATTAAATAGGAATTGATTAAATAACTATTACAATGAAATTACGTGTAAATATGCAGAATATTTGTGTATATTAAAATTATGCAAGAATTTAATAATTATTTTGTCTTGTTTTATAAATATATCAATAAATTCATGAGGACTGTGGTTTTGGTAGTAGTAAAATTGGTAAGCGTGTAAAATAGGAAGTATCAGCCTTACATATATTTTTTTATAGCATAATTATGTAAAAATATAAACCTAATTACATTTAAATTTATAACCTACAATGTATTTTATTTTATTTGCGGAGACCGTCATGATGCATGGGTTATGCTTTGATGGTCATATAAAGTGAAGAGGAGCACTGAGGACTACGAAACCGCCATAACTGTAGATCCCACTATGCTGGCCTTACAGATGTGACTAGTAAGAATGATGAGCATCCATTTCCTGCAGGTTTATTTATCCTAATATGTATTGAATAAATGATATCACGTACCTTGTTAATATTTGACCAAACATTTTTCTCTGTAGATTCGAAGCCATGATTATCATAAAACTTCTCACTAACCACTTTTTTGTCATAAATAAAATTCTCTATATTAACTTTCATTGTAAAACATTTAATATGCACTAGACGAGTTAATAAAAGAAATTTTTAAAATAACCTTGATACTACAATGTAATTGAATGCAAGAACCTTGTTTTAAAAACTATTGTAGTTTATTTAATTTTAATTTTAGTGTAACAACATTAATTTCTGGTTCCCGGCAAAAACTTTTTCAAGTAAAAACTTTATTTGCGCGGGAAACCCGTCGTGGATGTCGATTCAACTAAGACTGGCGGTTGCGGTGAATTTGAATGAAATAAATATATACACGTGTATTGTTATTACACCTGTAAAGAACGGGTTCAATGTATTCGATGAACATTTTCAAATCAATTTAAATGTAATTTCTCAATTAATTTTGGTTGTTTATTTCATACTTGTAAGTTTAATTCCTTTTAATTTAATTCAATTTTTTTAAACAATTTTAATTATAAGTAAATTTACTTTTATCAATTTACGAAATTTTAAAAGAAATATAGATTTAATTATTCTTTATTATTCTTAACTAATCAATTTTTTTTTACAAAAAATCACTATTTAAACCTGCCTAATGAATAAATACTAAATTGTCACATCTCAATTTTCACAAGGATAGGCAGAGACAATATATTGATACAAAACGCTGTACCAATTTTTGTGATTATTGACAACTATAATTTATGAGAACTTATAATTTTATTTAGAAAAAATATAATAGAACAACGATTCAGAATTAGGGAATAAACAAACGAAAATATGGAAGCTAAAACACAAACTTTGTTAGGCAATTTTTATATAGCATTATTGTTTACTTACTTATTATTATTTATAAATCATGAATTGAATATTTTTAGTCTAGTTATAAATGTATTTATTACCTATTAGATATGGCTTTCGAATTAATGGTTATAAAAAGTTCTTTACTTTTAAATTTTATCTATTTATTAACTTACATGATTGAATCCAGCAGTAAGTAGGTCAAGGAACTAACTTAAATATCACATTAAAAATATCGATTAAGAAAAAAATATCTGTAAATCACTTCGGAAATAAGTAACCAAAAGTAAACAAAAAAAATGTGTTAGAAAATCTAGTTGGCTTTATTAGATGAAAATAATAATTGATATTTTATTGTTGAATAATTAAATTACCTAGTTATTAGTAAACTAACCCTGATAATTAATGTCTTTTCGAATTACATATTTCAATATTCACCAACGTTTTAAACGACGATTAATGTTTAATTCGTATTACTGCTTTAATATTTAAACGAAGTTTAGTTAAATGAGAAACACGTATCAGAATATCGGGATCAGCTTGTAAATTCCAACAATTCCAACTAATTTTCTCTAATACTGCTAAGTCATGTCTCTTCAGGGGCGTAGCTACCGCTGTTGTATCTGCCGTATCAATTTTACCCAACGTGCGTAAGCAGAAATTAATAAAAACCTCCCAAAAAGAAACTTTAGAAAAACTTAAATCATCATCAGCTATAAATGATTTAATAAATCAGTTTGCCGAAAAAAGGGAAGGAGAGGAGAGTGTATTTAAATTGTTTGTAAAAATTTTGGAAAAAGTGACAAATAGATAATTATGATGAATAAATATTTCTTTTATTTTTATGCAAACATTTTTTTCTTTTGTGCAAAATGCTAAGGGCCCCCCAAACCATTTTTTATACGTAGCCCTGCCAAGACACGCTACGCTTCTGTGTCTCTTTAAATGTGTTTGTTTCTTTAATGTGTTCTCTCCATCCTATGACCTTGGATCCTTCAAGCGATGCGTGAAGAAGCACCTTAGGCCGGCATAGTAGCGGCGGCTGGGGCAGCCGGGAACTGACTCGGTTATTCCAGTCGTCGTCACTCTTGGACTTCCTCTTGCTTATCATCAGGCGAGTCAAAGTCAGATGTCGTGTCACAATAAAAAAAAAAGTGCCGTTTCTAATAATTGTAATGGTTTTTTTTTAAAATTATTGTTGTGTCTCGACATATGACAGCACCCCACCTGATGTTAAGCTGGAGTGCGCTACAGTCACACCCACTATACTAGCCTAGTTGGAGTTTACAAGCTGATCCCGAAATTCTGATATGTGTTTCTCATTTAACTAAACTTCGTTTAAATATTAAATCACCTTCTCCTAATGGGTAATTGTGGTTTGTGGAAGCTATTTTACACACACGCCTAAGAGCGCGTTTCCATTATGTCGTGGCGGATGTTACGATCTTCTATCATTATGTTTAGTTTTAGCTTGGAGACGTTTTTGCGTTTGTAGTAGTGTATAGTTAGCAAATAAACAACTTTTGTAATTTATAATTTTAAAGTGTTTTCATTTGACCTGTTGGAGTTTTCCAAGCGGCTGACGGAGAAGTCTAGAGACAGGAAGTCTGGCAATTATTTCTGCCTTGCCAGTATTGTAGGTGAAATGTTGCCAGTCTCCTTGGGACTATCTCCAATGTTTATTTATATTTGTTATACTTTTAATTCAACTGTTTCTCAATAAAGGCTTTCTAGACGATTCTTTTAAAGACCAGTACATTCTTTAATAATTGTAAACTCAACTTATCTACTGGTAAGCAAGGAGAGGTCCATGAGCGGCAACGACTGAAGAAACTGAGTTATTATCGCCTCAGTCGCCAACATTATGCAACTTGTCAGTCATGCAAGGAAAACAACTTGCCCCAAACCATTTGATTCGACTGCAGTTTCCACAATATTGATCATTGGTACATTATCCTTAAGAATTTTCCTTTAACATTTGAAGTGCATTGACATTTGGGAAGCAAAACACAAACTGCATGAATATTTAATATTGAGGAAAAACTAATATTTTGTTTCCACGAATATATTAAACAAAGCACACAGGTAGGTAGGAGTTGTGTCAGGATCGTGCCAAGTGGCGCTCCATTGTCTCTGCCTATCTCTGTGGAAAAAAGGCGTGACAATTTGATTGATTGATACATTGGCACAAGTGCGACGAGGTAGAACTAATATAAATATTCTACAATTCTAATAGTGACCACTTTGTAACACGTAGATATCTATGAGAAAATGGCGACCGTGGTCACAGTGGTAGTGCAATGGTCATATTATATTTTGTTTGATCAATGATTTATTATTTGACATTTTTTTTTTATTGTGACTCGACATATGACAGCACCCCGCTTGATGTTAAGCCAAAGTGTGGTCCATGAATGAATGTTACTGCTACTACAATTCAATAACTGTGAGTAGCAATCACATCCACTATGCCGGCCTAGATGGAACCGGCAACTTACAAGCTGATCCCGAAACGTGACTAAATCACTTCACGGTCTGTATACTTGTAAGTGGTGGTACTACCCCGGATCGGCAGACTGGGTACCACTGCCTACCACTCTTTGATAACCAGACCCGAAGCAAATATCCATCTCTTTTTTTTTATTAACAAATATTTGCAATATTTAATACTATTAAATATTACAAATAAAAGCTATGAAACAAATATTTGCTCCGACCGGGGATCGAACCCGGGACTTTACGCGCAACAAACCAGTCGCTAAACCGTTCGTCCACGCCTGTCGTCAAAAAACATGTATATGTATATAAATTATGTATGTATGTGTACTTATTTATATGTATTTAATATATTATATCTATTTATTTTTCACATTTGAAACTAATTATCTTTTCTTTCTTTTCTGCCTGGAGAAATCACCAGATACATCTCCCAAAGGTTAACCATATGCCATATGTTCGCCTCCTCTTGTACAGTTATGTATGTGTCGTAGTTATGTAGTTATTTATATGCAATAAATAAAATAAAACGGTTGTTCCAGTCGTCGTCACTCTTGGACCTCCTCTTGCTTATCATCAGGAGAGTCGAGGTCAGATGTCGTGTCACAATAAAATAAAATAAATAATTCTATTAGGATTAAAACAATGTCAGATTGTATTATTGTCTACGAAATCATCTTGAATCTGTGCACGTTCATCTGAATAGCTACTTAAAAGTGAGTGGGCGTGCGTGGGCAGCACCTACGTAATCCATTTACTGCGCTTACAGATTTTCACATTAAATCATTATTGAAAGTCAAGATAAGCTTCTCTTGAAAGCTATTTAGAGTAAAATTGTGAATAGAAAAAGCTATTTTTTTATATTTAAATTTTGTATTATATTGTAAATATTATATATGGTTTTCCAATACGAGCAATAAGCTAATTATTTATCCTCAAGAGAATATTTTCTTAACATTTGTGTTTTATTTATAATAATAGCAAAATAAATAGTTTGCACCCAGCACAATACAACAAAATTTAGCTGGTAAATAATGCCTAAGGAATAAGGCACGCCTTCGGACAGATTCTACCACGCCGCCGATCTGGGGTAGAACCACCACTTTACACAAGCAAGTGTAAAGACCGTGAAGAGACTTTGTCGCGTTTCGGGATGAGTTTGAAAGTAAACTGTTACAGCAATCGCATCTATTCATAGACCACATTTTAGCCTAACTTAGTGCTGTCTAGCCACAATATATAAAACACTGAACGATTCAAGTATTTACCTATATCATAGACACAATCAGTAAGTATGTTCGAAACCTTTACTGCTAAGGCTTTGAAGAATCATAACATAAATAATGATAGAAAAGTAAATAACTGAATTGCTAAAATATAAAGGGAACAATAATCTAGTAGCCAGACGATGATATTGTTATCGCTGGACGTACCTCATACTTGTTTCTCATCCGCCGAGTGCCGAACCAATTTGTCAAACGGAAACACTGTATTATCCTATTAAAGAACACGTAATAAGATGTGAGAGATACGTAGATGCAAATAAATATTACATTACATGCAAAGCTACCAAAGTACTTTACATCAAAGAAACATTAGTATAAAGTAAGGTTGTTTTGCATAGTAGAACTTGTATGAATTCTGCCGATCCGGAGTAGTACCACCACTTACAAGTATACAGACCGTGAAGTGATTTGGTCGCGTTTCAGGATCAGCTTGTAAGTTGCCGGTTCCAACTAGGCCGGCACATGTCAATTCAATACTCACAGTTATTGAATTGTAGTAGCAGTGGCATCCATTCATGGACAACACTCCAGCTTAACATCAAGCAGGGTGCTGTCATATATAGAGTCACAATAATAAAAAATTGAATTGTGGATGTGAGGGAAGCGAGGGAGTTGTGTCAGGATCATAGATAGCAAGTGGCGCGCCATTGTCTCTGCATATCCCTGTGAGGAATAACACGTGACAATTTGATTTAACGCTGATATAAGGTTAAATTTATGAATAAACAGAAACTAAGATTACATTTATCGATTATGGAGGATTATGTGCGAATCAATACCGTTCGAATTAAATTTATCTTATCCAATGTACGATTCGTAAATAAGCTAATGACGTCTCTAATACAACATAGAAAGGGAATAGAAGGATCTGTTCCGTGCATCTCGTATAATACGACTAAATTGGGCTTTATATCTGTCTGTCTACGAATCCCTGAGGTCAGCACCTCATCATGCCCAACCTTCGTGACCTTCTCAGTAACGGGCAAAGTTTTGAATGTGTTTTTGAATTGAAAATTAAATGATAAAGTGAAAAGAACAATTCTTGAACTGGCATTTGTTAAGTTTTAAAATACCTATGGACAACATAAGTTCTTGAATTTAACGTGTTTTTAAGTGACTACTTATCACCAAATATTTTGTTTTCATTGCTATCACCTCGTTTATCGTTATGTTTAATAATGGAATTTGAACTTATTTATGTTATGGTTAACACTTGCACAAATAAATGGTTATGATTCATTTTTAGGAATAACATAACATTCAAATATGTTTAATCAAATACAAATAAACTATTTTCATTCATAAATTCGCATCCACATGAAATAACCTCTGACATTTGCATTATTTACACCCGAAAACGAGCATTCTACTGTTATCAATAGAACTCAAAATCACCCCTAAAACACATGACCTCCGTATGACATTTATCCTATAAATCTAAAAATTCTTACCCTTTTATCCAAGAGGCTGATGGTCTCTCCCGGCTCCTCGGCCCTCTCATGATTTTTCACTGACATTTTCACCCGAGATTACCAAAAATAATGCTTAAAGTTTTACTCCGAAATGTTTACTACAAGGCCGGGTGTTTCTAACGTGGTTTTTATATTGAAGCCACCCCACGAGTTGCGCATGCGTACCGGCCCAACGTTCGACTAACTGGTATCCTTTCCTTTAGACTCGGCGTCCCGATAAACTCCCTGACTCTTATTATCGTATTTATCAAACATGATAGAGTAAATATTGACTATTAAAATAGACTGGACTTTATGACGTTTTCTTACTATCGGTGGGTACATTTAATTGTTTTAACTACATTTATTACTTTACTTTTCTATACTACTTAGCTAATATGATTGTTTTACTGAAATAATGACCAAAGAAAAAATAACCATTCTGTCTTTCCCTTAGGTTAACTGGCAAAAATACCTAAGGTCATTACGTACATCTTTTGTTAGTGTAATAAAGTTATGAATAAAATTAAAATAACGTAAAAAAAATTCAAAGATGCATTGGCACCGGCAATGTTGCTTTGCGAAATGTTTACATTTTGTTATTTTATCATTTTGAAAAATTTTGATTTAGACTTCTACTTATTTATTTATTTAAAAACTTTATGCATTAGGTACAAAGGCAGACTTAATGCCGCTAGAAACTATTTAACGCATTTTTTGTATGAGGTAGGTGCAAAATAAAATAGAAGCATTTAGCCTGAAGCATACTACTAATTCGAATATACTTAAAATATGTAGGGTTTTTTATTGTGGACATCTGACCTCGACCCGCCTGGTGGTAAGCAAGAGAAGTTCCGGGAGTGCTGATGACTGAAAAACCGAATCAGTTTACGGTATACCGATTATTTGATTACTAAATATAAAAACTTTATGTCGTATGGTGCAATAACGACCGAGTATTGCAAGACCCTTAAATTGAGGGGTGAGTATCCCCCTCGGACGGGCGATTGTGTCAGATTTCACAATAGAGGTAGATTTTTACACAAATTTCGTCAGCACGATGCAATAGAATTTACTGGAATCAGTTTATGTGATTTACATCGTGTTATTTTTTGTTGCTACATCCTAATATTTTATAAGGCAGTATTCGCTATTATAAAGAATTTAAAAGAAGACATAATTATATCTTTTGCTTTTGTTGATTCACCCCTAAATGTGATAAATTTTACACAATTTTTTACATTTTGTTTACTTGGGATGCATGTTTACAGGAAGGGATGCATGTTTACAGGGAAGTGTGAGAAAGATTGAAGCCAAATTGTGTCCGAAAAGTTACGGATGGCTGTTTATAATATAGTACTTGTTCCTACATTAATGTATGGAAGTGAATGTTGGGCGTGGCAGAAGAAGCATGAGTTAATGCTGTAGAAAGTGTATGTGAAGTGATGATAGCGGATAGAATGAGCAATAGCACAGTGCGCGATAGATGTGGTTTGAAAGATGTAGTGATGAAGGTTGTCAATCAAAGGAATGCTACAATGTAAACATTCACACATGTAAAGGATGAGTGAAAGTAGATTGACGAAAGGAATTTTGAAATCTAAAATAGATAAATGCGTTAACCCAGGAGGGTGTTTTCCGACCAAATTGGAGACATCCTCAAGAAAGCTGGGTTGCCTAGTGCCCATAAACATAGAGCTTGCGTGTATGAAGAGAATTGTGGATGTGAGGGAATTGTAGCGAGTAGCGCTCTATTGTCTCTGCCTATCCCTGTGATTTCATTAATTGATTGACTGCTAGCATTTTTATTAATTACCAGGGAATCACATGCTAAATTTACTGAAACGAATTAGCGAGATACCAAGCTGCTAAATGTGCTTATATCACAAATACTGGGCGACCAAAAGAATTATTTAAAGTAATTGAGTAAAATGGTCAAAACTCCAGTAAAATTTATTCATTTAAGTAATTAAATTAAAATTAATACCATTTAAAGCAAGAGTAACTAAAACAAAACTAGAGGCAATAAAAAAATAATAAACGAATATATCCATAATACAATTTATTTTTGATATAGAAATAAACAAATTAGAATGTAACTTAATTACTTTAAAACAAAATATAAATTTTATATAATAATAAATTGTCATAATTATTCTAATCATAATTAACACTTTAATTACCCATTATTAATATTAAAATTATCATTGCATTTTTTAATATTAATTTTGGAAATATTTTTTAAACGAAAATTTCAAAACATAATGCAAATATTTCTCTTGACTCATAACCACGCTGTACATGAATTTAAAAAAACCATATGCACTATAGTTTCATTTTGTGAAACTATAGTGCATATGGTTCTATGACCAACACTTTTTGCTCGACTCTTTTATAGCACATAAAAATAAATATTGGCTAATTTCAAACAGTAGAAAACAAAAAAGTATGAAATAAAAATAATCTACAATACAAATGAAGAATCTGTATTACGTATATTTCAATTGTTAATTGATGTAATCTGCTATTAACGGTAATTAGATCATTATTTTTACTACGTTTTTTACATTTCCATACTAAGCTACTAAAGTGCTTGTATCATAGAAACTGAACAACCAAAGTACATAATATCAAAGATACATTGGTACCGGCAAGTGGTTTTGAACCCGTGCTCTATGGTTTGCGTAACCATTGCACGGCCACTACACCACGGTGGATATAAATGTAATATAATTTTAATACAAATAATGGGTAATTTAGACTTATAATTTAATTAATTAATAATGAGATGGCATTCTTTCATAATTCTATAATAATATCAGTCAACATCACAACTGTTATAATTCAATTTTAAATATATATATATATATATAATATATTTAGCAAATCAATTTTAATACAATTATTTAAATTATAACTTGTGTGCAATTTTAACAATTATTTTACTTTGTAATATTTAATTTATATAACAAATTTTCATGTCATTTATTCGAATTAATTTTGCACCAATAAATTTTAATTACAAATTTGGGGAAGACTGTCTTGGAGAGAACACGAAGTTTATTTATTTCTGTTTTAGTAACAATATAGTTAGAATCTTAGAGACTTTGATATAGTGTTAAATATCAAGTCTAAAAGTATTATAAAAATCTACAATATTAGTATTTAGTAGTTTATTCAAAATACAGCCAAATTAAGCCCACCTTTTTTTGGTAATTAAGAAGTTCAAGAGTACCGACCTGATAAAACCGATTGCCCGGTTTTATCGATTAACGGTTGCATCAGCTATCATCACTTCAAGTACCAATTCCCACCTCAATTGTGCTTCTCCATTTATTATATGTATAAATGAATGAAACCACATAAGATTTAAAGCATCAAGTTTTAACATTCGGCTTTAGTTTAGAAAATGAGTGATATACTGTCAATTAAATACTTCAAATTTAATTCAAAATCTCCTAAAATACTAACGTCAATCAGCCTTAATTCCTTAACATTTTCCGAGGCATAAAATGCTTTATTATCAATCAATCAAATTGTCACGCCTTTTTCCCATGGGGATAGGCAAAGACAAAAATGAGTTACAAAAATATTATTTTACTCCAATTAAAATATAGACCAATCTTCCCCAAACAACTTACAAATAATTTTCAATTAATTTTGACTACAGAAACCACACTTTATTTTTAAATTTAAAGCTCAAGACGAATTATATTGTGGCAAGACTAAAAACACTAATACAAATTAAAGCTGTTATTTTATGATTATTTACAAGAATACTTAATAAATTAATTAATATGAAAGGAAACATAATTATCATACATATTATTTAGCGCGGTTATTATTACATTGTCACAGGGATAGGCAGAGACAACGGCGCGTCACTTTCCACGATTCTGACACAACTCCACTTTTATCATACATACTCTATGGTTATGATCACTATTTTTTTATAAGAATGCACCTGACCTGGGGACCGCCGGTGCAACTTCATTGGTAATGACAATGAAATTCATTCCCATTTGTCCCTGTTAGTGTCAAAAACAACTTTTATTCATTCGGACAATGAGTTTAAATGAGCTTTAACTGTTAGTGGAAAGAAACTTCGATTCTCAGTGTGTTGCGCGGTCGCAATTTTAATTTTGAAGCTCAATAATGGAGTTACACCGTCAAAACGAAGTCTTTGAGTTACGCTGTCGGCCCGTTAATCAAGGAACAATCATCTGGATCTTCGCCGTCTGTTTCTTCTTGATATAAGTTTAAAGATTTAATTATTTTTATAACTGGGAGGCTATAGGAATATATATCGCGACGTCTGATGGTATGCAGGGAGAGGTCCAAGAGTGCTGACAACTAAAAAAAACGTTTTATCATACGGTTGCCTCAGTTGCCGTCACTATGCCGGCCAAAGAATGCCGTTTTTGGTATGAGACAAGCACTATACTTTTATTTAGTTATATTGTACTTGCGCTATTTTACAGTTCGCACAAGAGCAATTCTCGAGATTAAAATGTAGATTAGCTATTTTCTTAGATTTTTCGCAAACATTGATTGATCGCGTTTGCATTTATCAGTCTCTCCGTGACCACGGTGGCTGCAAAGCTCTCGAAACGTCGGAATAACAAATAAATGTACAATCATTAAACAAAAATAAACGCGATAGTAAGCCGCATAAAATTTGTTTAATTCATTAATCAATCAATGATCGCGGATAAATCTTATTCATATATTCATATGTCACAATGCATAGTTTTTTTATTATAATTTTCACTGACAGCTACTTTTAATTATATTATAATTCTATAGTTATAAGTACCTAGGAATTATATCCTTTACTTGATTTATAAAATTAATAATTATATTTCCATATAACTATTTGGCTTATTGCAAAAATAGTACATTACCAAATTCAATTCAGATTAAAATCAAATTGTTCCACGATCCTGACACAACTTCCTCGCTTCCCTCACATCCAAAAATTCTCTTCATACAAGCTCTATGGTTATGGGCACTAGGCAACCCAGCTTTTTTAAGGATGTCTCCGATTAAGTCGTCAAATTATAATCATGAATTGCACATTTTGATTGTGACGCGACATCTGATTTCCACTTGACTGATGATAAGCAAGTGGAGGTCCGCTGATGACTGCAAAAACCAACTCAGTCGTCGTCACTAAGTCGGCCTGACTGAGTCACTTCACGGGTCTATATAAATTCTTTTGTAATATATTACTTTTTACCTTACAAGGGACAATGTAATACTTTGAATATAAGCCAATAATTTTTATCAAATTTTTATATTAGAAAAACATATAATTAATATTATTATTTTACATAATTAGGCCGGTCGACTACTCGTTGCATTATTCTCTTAAAATTACTTCTAATAATTACGTAAAATTGCTTTGCTTTCCAATGATATCAAAATAAATTAAAGGAACTCTTTAATATCGAAATTTAGAATTATCATTTATTGCTGAACAACAAAGGCAGATCCACAAGCAAATATATTTCATTGACAATAAGTATTGTATAGCTACAATTTTTATGAGATAATTGTTAATGAGATAATTACACAGGTACATTAATTCCATTAATTAATATTTACAATAAATATACATGATTCTCAATTGATTAATTAAGATATTTAATTTAATTAATTTACAAATTTAATAATATGATTTAACATCGCTTCCATCTAGAAGCAAAACTCATGCAATATAGAATCACCTTTGAATCGTAAGATACACGCAATAGGATATCATATAATTTACTTATTTTTCTAATAGTTATTTTAAAAAAAAACATTATATTAAACAATGAGACACAAACTAGCGATTCTAATTACAAAAATATTAATTTATTGCAAATTGTATTACTATCCCTGGCAGTTGCGATTGGGCTGTGACGTCACACGACGGAATGACGTCATAGTAGGGTTGCCAACCTTTCCGGAATTCAGGGATTCTTCCGGAAAAAGTTTGAAATACATGTAAAGTCCGAAATTTCAATGCAGCGCTCGCAGTGTAAAAAATTTTTTTTATTTATTTATTTTTTATTTATATTTCTATACTAAGTTACTGAGTGCTTGTATCAAAGAAACAGGACAACCAAAGATAAAGATACATTGAGTGGTTCCGAACCCGTGCGCTCGGCTTGCGTAACCATTGCACTGTCACTACACTACGGTCGCCTTTAAATAAAATATATTCGATTTTTTTTGTTCACCTCTCGGATTATATTATTGATCAACTGAATTGGAAACCCTACGTCATAGTGACGTTGGCCTGTACTGGCAATGGCTAATACAATCAGAAAAACAATCTTGTTGCTTTGCCAAGGTTCCAGCGCCTTTAGCAACTGCCAAAGATAATACTTAAATACCTCTTAAACTATCGCACCAAGTATTTATACATATCAGTTGCATAAACTCTAGTTAATTTTAATATCTTTTAACTCTAACAAAAAGTTTTTTTTTGTAATCGTTGCACAAAGCATTTTTGAATTGGTTAACGTAAGTTTGACATAATGGTTTTTTATAGGTAAAGGACATCATTCATTTTGTATGGGGACTTGGGCTTAATTGTATTAACAGTTGCATAAACATTTTAAAACAGTTTGATGTACGAAGATTACAATGTAATTGGAATATATCCTTTATTTTGCATAGTTTAGGTGCGCAAAATGATCAAACTATAATTATGACAGTTAAAAGCAGAACAAATATGGCGTTGATTGATAGATGATATAAAATCCATATCTTATTTTTCAAATAACTAAATTGCACAGCAATTAAAAGCAAAATTGATATTAGTTTCATCAATACACGTATCGTACCTACCATTTATATATATTTTTTTATCATTGGACATCACAAAAGTAGTACATTAAAGCCCAAAATGAATGATGTCCTTTGGCAGTTTTAAAAAGAGAAATAGTTTATTCCCTTTAAAATAAGAACAGGTCTTTGTGCAACTGACTGTATGCCTAATACAAGTAGAAATATTTTAAACAAATATTTGTAATGTTCAGACAAATAATACAATTGAGCATACACAATTCTATTATTTTAGCTCAGTGGTCAGAGTGGATATGGATTTAATCCCCGGTCTCCGTTAACAGACGAGCACGTGTGAATTTTGTTTGTTTAAAATTTGTTCACAAAATTTAACTTAAATATAAGTATAAAGTATCTACTAAATTTTAATAAGAATGGCTGCGGTGTTAATTATTATAATTACATCTATGATATGTCTGCGAACAGTTCAACATTAGGAGATTAAGCTAATATATATATTTTTAAAATAGCCTTTTTTTATTGTGTCTCGACATATGACAGCTCCTCCCGCCTGATTTTAAAAGCTGGAGCGCGGTTCATGAATGAAGGGAACTGCTAAAATAGTTAAATAAAATATGTCGGCCCATTTGGTTTTTTTAAACAGCTTGCAAAATCTGAAAATCTCCCTTTAATATACAAGTAAAGTGTAATAACTCTAACATATGAAGATCGTTTTAATAATCGTAATAATAGATCGTTTAAGAAAGCAATAATTTAACATTAAGCAAGAGCATACTATCACCGGCAGTGGCTAATGCGCTTGGATCGTGACGTCACCCGACGGCATGACGTCATAGTGACATAGCACTGTTATCGGATTGACAAAAAAAAACAAGCATCTGTTGATGTTTTTTTTTATTGTGATACATTTGACCACGACCGCCTGATGATAAGCAAGAGGAGGTTCAAGAGTGACGACGACTGAAAATACCGAGTTAGTTCACGGCTGCCCCAGTCGCCGTCACTATGCCGGCCATAGATTGTGTTATCGTCACGTATTGTAACTTAGAAAAGGTTTCAGCGCCTTATCAACTACCGGGGACAATAATTATTATAATAAAAATTACATTGAATAATAAATTATTGATACATTCGAGAAAAATATGATTGTTGATAATATCAGGGACATTCTTAATAAAGCAGGGGTCCGTTGTGTTCAGAACAAAAGAGCGTGTATGAATAAAATTGTAGAAGCATAAGAGATGTTTCGGGATCGTTGAAAGTGGCACTTTGTTGTCTCTCTCTGTCCTTGTGGAAATTAAGGGGTATTAATGAGGATGCTTTTGGCTCCGAACGACACGAGTCGCATTGATTGTTTGGTTTAGTGATTAGTAAGCATGTGTTCTATATTTATCATCATTACAAAGCCTCTGCCTCTATGGTTCATACAGGCTCCTGCATTTTGAAGAAAATTCAAAATTCACTTTTTTTATTGAGACGCGACATCTGAATTGGACTTATAAGGTGAAGTCAAAGGGCGTCGACGACAGAAACAATAGAAACAGTTTACGGTTGCTTCAGTCGCCGTCACTATGCCGGCCAAATAGCCACAAAAACACCATCAATTTTAACCCAATAATTAAACCTTTTACTGAACTCATGCCGTCTAGAACCAGACTCATGCCGTCTTACCCTAAAAAAAATGGCATCAAAAACGCATAGAATTCGAAACCCAATAACTAAAACGTTTCAGCTGATATCATAACCTCACGTTGAGATCCTCGTCTTCCACGTGACAGCATTGGGCGAGCTCTTCAAATGTCATGCCATCCAATGTCAAACTAATGCTTGAAATACTCCGGAATAGAGCCTCAGATGACAAATCATCAGGTAATTTAGTTAGGAATTGAGCTGCGGTTATAAAGTCCATGTCTTTCAGTTCGTCTTGGTACAGGTGGAGGATGCCTGCGAAATACAAATAAGGTTTAAAAAAACACACATCGCTTGAAGGATCATCAATCAATCAATCAAATCGTTACGCCTTTTTCCCATAGGGATAGGCAGAGACAATGGATGAACTCGGTATTTTCAGTCGTCGTCACTCTTGGACCTCCTCTTGCTTTTCATCAGGTGGGTCGAGGCCAGATGTCGTGTCACAATAAAAATACACACATTTCTATATTAGGCTACTAAAAGTGCTTTTATCAAAGTACAGAAACTGCATGACTAAAGTACATATATCACAGAAACATTGGTAAAGCAAGTGATTTTAAACCGGGGACTCTCGGTATGCGTGACATTTCGCTAACACTACACCACGGTCGCCTCATTATCCTGCACAACTTATTATTGTACTTATTTATATGCCAACCAAAATATAACTCACCTAAGGCAGTGTGAAAGAGGAATGTATCCCCATCCCTGAGGAATACATCCCAAACGTGGCATGCAGCGTCAAGAGGCATTGCTTTCGCAAACGCCGTGTACAACCATTCCAAAAGGTACAACTCCGGTGCCACTATATCTGCTAAGGCTGGCAGGTTAAACTTTAATAACTTGGTGTACGCCTTCCATAAACTCTGTGAATAAATATGATATCCATGAATTAAACAAATTTTATGCGGCTTACTATCGCGTTTATTTTGGTTTTGATGTTACAATTTTTATGAACATATTATCCGGGAACAGAAAAAATAAAATCAAAACATCAAACGAGGTAGTTTTGGAAACACACAATAACAGCATCAACCAATAGGACGACCTCAGTCTTTCCGTAACCATGATGGCTGCAAAGCTCTCGAAACGTCGGAATAATAAAAAATTGTAAAATCAAAACCAAAATTTACACGATAGTAAGCTGCATAAAATTTGTTTAATTCATTAATCATTGTTCGCGCAAAATCTAAGAAAATAATATGATATCCATCATTCAATTTAGGCCTAGCCTACACTTTTGTGTATGGAAGCCACCACCGGCCTACTTACAAGCTGATCCCGAAACGCGACCAAATCACTTCATGGTCTGTATACTTGTAAGTGGTGGTATTACCCCAAATTCGGGTTAGTGTCTTGGACTGGGTTCTACTGCCTACCACTCTTTATTTCACTATAATGGACACACACATACCTGCATCGTAGCGCCATCTCTTGTGAACGCTGCCTTCATGACGGGCCCATCTAATAGATTGGCGAAGCATATGAATGCCTGAGGCGCCTCCATGTTCAATATTAATACGGCTGCTATAAACGACATGCCCTGCAAACATACTTTAAGTCAATAAACGAGTATTAAACTTTTCATTTCTGTCCCCACATGTACAGTTCCACTCCGACAGAGCCCCGCAGAGTAGGGCAATTACGCACGCTTGGGACTGGCACGCTTAAGACCAGGTTCGCCCCCTAGCCACGCATCCAAATCGGAGACATCTTCAAGAAAGCTAAGTTGTCTAGTGCCTATAAGCATAGATTTTGTATGAAGATAATTGTGGATGTGAGGGAAGCGAGGGAGTTGTGTCAAGATCGTGGCAAGTGGCGCTTCATTGTATCTGCCTATCCCGGTGGGAAAAAGGCGTGACCATTTGATCGACCTAAGTACAAAGAATATTTGCTCTGGGTCTGGTTGTCAGTTTGCCGATCCAGGGTAATGTTGCCATTTACAATTATACAGTCCGTGAAGTGACTTAGTCGCGTTTTGCGATCAGCATGTATGTTGCCGGTTCGAAGGAGGCCGGCATAGTTTGACAACTAAAAGTAGCAGTGAGGAGCAGTCACCTTCTTTTATGGATTGCACTCCAGCCTAATAACCACTAGACCACGGACACCTTAAAACTTTAATTCAAAACTTTATTGTAACATTAATTTTAAAAGACGCACTTATTCTACCAGCCCTATCTAGCCCTAAGATCTGCATCCTTTGCCATGAAGGTAAACCAACTATGAAGACTTTATTTTGGCACTATAGCTACATTCTAGACGAAAACAAAATGTTGAATTAGCAAAGGGGACGCCTTCTAACTGATGACGATGATTAGCAAAAGTCCAGCTTATTTCTAAATATGAAAAGTGGAGTATTTAGTCTCCGATTATCGCTGTGGGAGTTTGCGTAAAAGTTTGTTTGATTGATTGTTAATGTGACATACCTGTATATAGCCAGTGTCAGGTCTGTAGCACACATAAGCAGCAAGTAACTCATGTAAAACATCGAAGTACGGCCCACCAGGTTGGAAAATGCACAAATTAGGAAATGTCCGTGCTATATCTAACTGAATTAACTCCATACTACACTCCTCACTATAGTCTAACAAATTTGGATTCGAACGCGAACAACATTTCGAACTGCTATCCAAACATTGACTTTTTAAATTTTGCTCACTAAAATTTCTCGGTAGTGACAACCTTGTTTTGGTATCATCGTGTTTGCATGAGCAATTCTCCTGTGTGCCAACCTTTAACCTTTTGCGTCTCAATTGTGCTTCGTGGAGTTTTTGTTTGGCTCTAAAAACATAATCTTGGTACATGTCCAGTGTAATGTTTAATTTGTTGTCAATAGCCAATTGCCACACTTTGCCACGAATTGAGGGGGGCAATCCACTCCACCATAGCTCTAGGGTGCGTTTGGAGTTTTTCCTGTAAATAAATATAATATAATTTTATTGACAAATTATTTTTTATATTTCTTCACTTCGCTCTCCACAGCTTTAATATATTCTTTAGTCGCTTAGTTTCTAAACGTGCTTGTATCAGCAACGCTTAGTATAGAAATGTAAAAATAAAACTAATATAGCAATCCCTTGACAACATGTTACTAATACTAAAACGTTATTGAAAGGGTTTTTTATTTATTTATTGGTACTTTAATGATTTTTTTTGTTTTTTTTTTACCAAGCTACAATGTTGGCGCGCAATGTATCGCTTACAGGTGTGAGTTGAATGACCGCAAATAGTATGCGAGGTCGTTGCAACTTACAAGCTGATCCCTAAACGCAACTCAGTCACTTCACGGTCTGTATATTTGTAAGTGAAATGATAGTACTAAGCCGGATCGGCAGACTGGGTACTACTGCCTACCAACCTTATATTTTAAACAAAAGTACTGATAAGTAAAATTATCCAAATTAATGTTTCATTATAAGTACCTAATATATTTATATCACTATGTTTGTATGAAGAGAGTTTTGGAGACGTGAGAAGGAATAGTTGTGTCAGGATCGTGATTAATAGCATTCTATTATCTCTGCCTAATCCTGAAGAAATAGTAGCGTGACAGAAAATCATTACTTACGTATTATTCCAATCAGGCAATATAGAGACTGTCCATTCTCTCGCGTGTCGTGCTAATCGCTCTTCCAGCCGCAATGACTCCTGCATTCTCGCATGTCTGGCAGCTGCCTCGCGTTCCACTCGCCTCTTGGCAGCCTCCATAATCCTCGCGTGCTCCTGCCGATGACGGAGAGCCTCTTCTGAACACTTCGCTGGGAGATTCGATGGTCTGCAAATAAAAATTTCAACGTTTTTTTTATTGTGACTCGACATATGACAACACCCTGCTTGATGTTAAGCCGAAGTGTGGTCCATAAATGAATACCACTGCTACCACAATTCAATAACTGTGAGTAGCAATCACATCGACTATGCCGGCCTAGATGGATCCCGAAACGCGACCAAATCACTTCACGGTCTGTATACTTGTAAGTGGTGGTACTACCCCGGATCGGCTGATAAACTATAATTTAGTGAAACTACAATAGGTAATAGACAAGTAATTATCGATTTAATTATGATTGTTAGTTTATTTTTAAAAGGCTACGAGGCCAATATGACGTCAAAGTTGATCGATCCGAGTAAATTGTTGTAGTTATTGAATTGTAGTAACAATGACATCTATTCATGGACCACACTCCAGCTTAACAGCAAACTTGGCATCCTGAACAAGGTGCGGCGGTTCTTCGCGCCAGAGCTTCGCCTGCTACTTTACAAGGCTCAGATTCGCTCTTGCGCGGAGTACTGTTCGCACCTCAGGGACGGCTCTGCCAAGTTTCTTCTTAATGCCCTGGATTCATTGCACCGCCGAGCTGTCCGAATCATAGGTGATGCAGAGGTCACGCGGCTCTGTGCCTCCTCTATGGCCTATACCACGGAGAATGTTCCGAGGAGCTCTTTAACCTTGTTCCTACCTCGTCTTTTCACTCCCGTAATACCCGCACAGGTCGGGGAAAGCATCCGCATTTTATCGACCGAATCGGTCGATAAAATGAGTCGAACTAAAAAGTTCGGTGCGTCTTTTCTTTGTAGATCAATCGACTAGTGGAATGCTTTGCCTGCCCATGTGTTCTCTCAATCCTATGACCTTGGATCCTTCAAGCGATGCGTGAAGAAGCACCTTTGGCCGGCATAGTGACGGCTACTGAGGCAGCCGTGAACAAACTCGGTTTTCTCAGTCGTCGTCACAAAAAAAAAAGCGGGGTGCTGTCAGATGTCTAGTCACAATAAAAAAAATCGTGTTGATCTATCTAATTTAATTACTATCGACCGCGATTATTTCACAGATTTTATTTATTTATTTATTTTATTTATTTATTTATATTATCGTATAGAGTAAATTAGAGTCCAAATAATAACAAACAAATGTAATATTGTATTTATATGGATATTTGTATACAATGGGTATACATTAGATATACCCATTGTATATCTATACGCAGTGTTCTGCTCTGATTCCTAACAACTATTTCGGCTAATCCACCAAAATTTCACTTTCACTGAAATCTTAGTATTTTTCACTATTTTTAATGCGCAATTCCTCTTCTATTTTTAAATAGAGGTAACCGTCGTTATATTTTTTAGATTTATTTGCTGCCGATTTCCAATTTTCCCTGACTTTGATCCAAAACAGCTTTCGAACTTAAACATTTCAAACAACAGAATATACATTTTTTTTTTAAATGATCTTTGTATCCGGGTTTGTAAGAAACAAATTGTAACTTGAATGATAATTTTATTTTATTATATTTGGTAAGATTGTGTCGTATCATCAAGCAGGTGCTGTTATATGTCGAGCTACAATAAAATAAAACTATGATTAAAAAAAGAGAATATATGGTATGAGAAGATCCAAGAATGCCTACGACTGAAAAAACCGAGTCAGTTTACAATGGCCAAACAATGATTTATTGAAATTAATTTATTGTCATCGGTTTTTAATACGTGTACAAATTTTCAAATTATTCAGACCTCTAGAAGTGGGTGAAACCTAATTTGAAAGATTCTGTTACATAGTTACATACAATATACAAGTTAAGCTAATAAAAGCGTGTTTAAAATAAATAAGACAATAAGTCATTCTTTAATCAACATTTAACTTTGAAACAATAACAAGTAGCTAGTAATTTTGCAATATTTAAATATAGTAAAGTTGCATTACATTACTAACACAATAGAGCAAGCATAGTGGAACGATCGTCGACCTACAATAACAATAGAGGGGACAAAACACTATTTTCCTTGTATGTATATTTTAAAAAAGAATGCAACTCGTAAAATAACTTGTGAGAAATACTTTGTCATAATCAAAATCAGACATAATAAAATGTGTTATTTTTACATAGGAAAATTAAGTATCTTTTTTTTTAATCCTTGGGACTGGTAGGAAAACATTTGATGGTATTTTGCCTGGTCTGCCAAATTGTGGTAGTATTCACGACTTTCAAGTGATACCATAAAGTAACTTAGTCACGTTTCGTGATCAGCATGGAATGTGCTGCTTCCAACTAGGTCGGCATAGTGGACGAAATAATCATTTTATCTCAAATCTGCACATTGGAATGATCGACGTTAACAATTTTCCAATCTTACACCATGGCCAGTAATTCGTACCATCTGCCCATAGGCTATCATTATGTCCGCTTCAATTACACGAGCGTGGACCGCTCCATGCAGATAAGTGGAAATCACAATTACTATGGTTAACACTCGGACTATATAATGCACAGTTCTCAACCAAGAGTTGTACTTCAAGCATAATAAAAACAAAACAATATAGCTTATAATTATGCAGATCGTACACTGTTTTTTTTTAAATTATAAGCTCGACAGTTTGTGAATTGGCATATACAACAGATTATATACAGGCATATACAGAACTCGACGACAGGCGTGGACGAACGGTTTAGCGATTCGTTTGTTGCGCGTAAAGTCCCGGGTTCGATCCCCGGTCGAAGCAAATATTTGTTTCATAGCTTTTATTTGTAATATTTAATAACAATAAATATTGCAAATATTTGTTAATAAAAAAGAGATGAATATTTGCTTCGGGTCTGGTTATCAAAGAGTGGTAGGCAGTGGTACCCAGTCTGCCGATCCTGGGTAGTACCACCACTTAAAAGTATACAGACCGTGAAGTGATTTGGTCACGTTTCGGGACAGCTTGTAAGTTGCCGGTTCCATCTAGGCCGGCATAGTGAATGTGATTGCTACTCACAGTTATTGAATTGTAGTAGCAGTGACATTCATTCATGGACCACACTCCGGGTTAACATCAAGAAGAACATTTAGAAAGCAGTAAAAAATTCTAGTCGATATTACGCTTAAATAACTGCAAGTACGCACCGACATCTTTTAAGCTGATCCTAAAACGCTGCTCAATCACTTCACGGTCTATACACTTGTAAGTGATGGTACCGGATAAGCTGGAGTTTGTTCCATGTATGAATGCAAATGCTCTCCAGATAAGGCGACTAATGTACTTCACGGTATTTAGACTTGAAACTATACTATAATTATAATAAGTTCTCAACGTGCGGTAATTCGTGATTCACGGAAATTCGACTATGCATAATTTCTGTAATTCGAATGTTTACGAGTACTAAATGAAAATAAGGTTATTTACAGGTCAAGAAAAATTTGTTTGATTTTTCAAGAGATCAAGAGATTTGTTTGTCCTAAGTATTATAAAAAATAATATTAAAAACTAAATTTCATAAGTATTAAAATAACATGATAAATTCTATCGATAAACAGTTAACTGTCATGATAAACAGTCAAACTAATAATTCGACGCGTCGATACTTTGTCTAACAATCGACAACTTTGGATCCTTCAAGCGAAGGTAATAAGGAATCTTTGGCAAGCATAGTGACGATGACTGAGGCAACTGTAAACTAATCCTAAATTTTCAGTCGTAGACTAAGGCTTTGATGGTTTGGGCACATGGAAAGGATGAGTGAAAGTAGATTGACGAAAACAATTTATAAATCTGATGTGGATGGATGCGTTAAACAAGGCAGGCCCAGGAGGGCGTTTGCCGACCAAATCTAAGAAATCCTCATGAAAGCTGGGCTGCCTAGTGCCCATAATCATAGAGCTTGTATGAAGAGAAGTGTGAATGTGAGGGAAGCGAGGGAGTTGTGTCAGGATCGTGGCAAGTGGCGCTTTATTGTCTCTGCCTATTCCTGTGGGAAAAAGGCGTGACAATTTGATTGATTGACCAAGGCTACTTTATTTACTACAGGCAAGTCACAATCAGATGTCGCGTCACGATAAAATTTTAAAAATTCATACACAAACCCAAGTATAATGAAATAATGAGAGACCTAAATGTTAAATAATAAAACAGTATTCTATATTAATGTAGTGCGGGCCCACAAAAACATTCTTATCAAATATTCAAACAAACAGAGAACAACGTTTGAGGAGTTTATTAAACTCACAAATTATAATTTACATTTAATCACGTTTATGAATAAATTGTAACAATTCTGAATTAAACAAATTTTATGCGGCTTATTATTGCGTTAATTTTTGGTTATTGTTTTTTACAATTTTTTTTTCTGACGTTTCAAGAGCTTTGCAGCCATCGTGGTCACAAAGAGACAAAATCTAAAAGGACATCATTCATTTTGGACCTCTTTGTACTACTTTTGTAATGGCCAATGATGAAAAAATATATAAATGGTAGTTTTGATACTTGTATTGATAAAACTAATTATAATTTAACTTTTAATTGCTGTGCAATTTAGATATTTGGAAAATAAGACATGGATTTTGTATTATCTGTCAATCAACGCCATATTTGTTCTGCTTTGAAGTATTTGTTCTGCTTTGAAGTGTCATAATTATAGTTTGATCATTTTGCACACCTAAATTATGCAAAATAAAGGATAAATTCCAATTATATTGTATTCTTTGTACATCAAACTATTTTAAAATACATATGAAACTGTTAATACAATTAAGCCCAAGTCCCCATACAAAATGAATGATGTCCTTTCTATCACTCAGATACTAAGGTACTTATTTCTTATGACCCGACATATGACCCTGCAAGACGTTTAACAGAAGTGCGGTATAAAAATAGTGGCTGATACTATGTCCAAGTAAAATACTACAAATAGCAGTCGCATGGACGGGTTGCCTTATTGGAATCAGCTGTCAAATCACGGTTGAACAACCGCGGCTCGGCCTAGGCGGATGACCGCCAACTGCCTACCACTCTCATACGAATATTTCTTAAATATTTCTCGTCCTTCCACACCCGTAATACCCGCACAGATCGGGGACAGCATCCGCATTTTGTCGACCGAATCGGCAGTCGAACTAAAAAGTTCGGTGCGTCTTTTCTTTGTAGAACAATTGACAAGTGGATTGTGTTCTCTCCATCCTATGACCTTGGATCCTTCAAGCGATGCGTGAAGAAGCACCTTGGGCCGGCATAGTGGCGGCGGCTGGGGCAGCCGGGAACTGACTCGGTTATTCACTCTTGGATCTCTTCTTGCTCATCATCAGGCGGGTCGAGGTCAGATGTCGTGTTACAATAAAAAAAAATACCGTAGGGCTAGGGCTATGAAGAGAATTGTGGTTGTGAGGGAAGCGAGGGAGTTGTCTCAGGATCGTGGCAAGTAGCGCATCATCGTCTCTACCTATCCCTGTTCTCAAAGTTATTGTGAGATTTGACGTCAATTCGACGTGTTAGGCATTTAGTCACTGAAGTCACGGAAGAACGCAATTCGGCTACACGATTAAATGATAAAGAGAATCCATATTCATAGCATCCGCCGAAACCTTCGATCGGTATATAATACGTATAATGTAATTGAATTCAAATTACTTTAAATGATAAATATCAATTGTGGCACGACCTCGTTTATTTATAAAACAATGTATGTGTAAAATATTCATTAATATCCATCGAACGCAAGGACAGAGCAAAATCAATTTTAACGAGCCCCCCATCCAGACATTATGGCGGCTCAACCTTAAGTGGGGGGTCAGTGACGTCATACAACACGCTTCCTTGAAACACCGATGTTTTATTAATAAGTTAAAGTTAATGAAAGTGTACGTACGTAATATTGTAGCTCGACATATGATTAACACCCGCCTAATGTCATATGGGAAGTGTGTCAGGATCGTGGCAAGTGGAAAAAGGCGTGACAATTTGATTGATTGATGTTAAGCCGGAGTTCTCGATGAATAGAAGCAACTGTTACTACAGTTAAATAACTGCAAGTAGCATCCATGTTAGGCTGGTTGAAACCGACAACTTTCAAGCTGATTTCAAGCCCAAACTTGACGATTGCCTTCACGATCTGTATTAAAAGTGGTGGAACTATCGGAAGACTTGGCAAAACAACCAACATTGATTTTTTTTATTTCAGTGTAACTTTCAGGTTATTTATTTTATATTTCCAACAATAACCTTAGAGATTGTATGGAGAGAATTGTGGATGTAAGGAGGGAATCGTGTCAGGATCGTAGCAGGTCGCGCGGGTGACACTTGGATTTTATTTTGATAATTTTTACAATGAAATACATTTATTACTATGTAAATATGGCAATGTAAATATGGGTATAGTACGATCTACTTTACCCTGGACACAACAAAAAGTAGACTGATAAAAAAATCAATAGGCTGGCCGCCTGTAAAGCATTTGAGGGCACTACACCCGCCTCAAACGTTACCAGGTCATCTTTATGACACCCTTTTAGGTCATGGCGTTTAAGTATCTTTTGTCATATCAATATTTAACTATCAGGTAAAAAGATAAAATGGAGACAACTAGAAGATTGTTTTTCGGTGAGTTCGGGGACTTTCTTGCCAAAGCAGTGGTCTTGTACATGGAGTTGTAATGTACTTAACTCAATATACAAATATACATTGATTGTACAAAGATACTTATGTTCATTTTTGGATATAATGAGAAAAAGCACAGTGCACGATAGATGTGGTTTAAATTAAGATGTAGTGACAAGGATTTATAAAGGAATGCTTGAGGTTTGCACGAGCATTGCACTGCCACTACACCACGGCTGTCTTCAGTTACCTTGTAAAAACTTACAGGGAGGGATTGTTACCAATTGCAATATATATATATATATATATAGGCTTAAAACTAAACTGTGAACCGAAGTCTTGTATTCTGCTAAGACTACAAAACTTTTATATATAAAACAAAATAATGGTTATACAATACATATACATATATACAGAGTATTTAAGGACAAATTTTTCATTAAAAATGTGATTGCCCTAGAAATGGTTTGCGTATTTTGTTGAATCACCCTCTGCCCTAATAAATGGTTGACCTATATTTTGATTGTGTTCACCCCTCCTTATTTTAGGATTACATATACATAAGCATATTTATCGATATACATTTATATTATATACCCTAAGCTTAGCTTAAAAATACGTATTAAAGTGTATATATAGGTTGTTTCTATGAAATAATATTTATGCAGGAAATGCCTAAAGGCATTAGGTTCGCCTTTTGTATTTTTGGTGCATTAAGAATATTGCACTACAACTACACTACAGTACAGTCAAATTAGCTTGGAAAAGTTTTTGCATGTTGCCCATATTCTTTTATTATTTTTTTTTAATTACATTTCTATACTAAAAGCTACTAAAGTACTTGTATCAAAGAAACAGGACAACCAACCAACCAAAGATACTGGCAAGTGGTTTTGAACCTGTGCTCTCCGTTTGCGTAACCATGACACTGCTACTATACCAAGGTCGCCTTAAAGGCTAGTTGTAAGAAAATGGCTAACAGGCAATAAACTCGCCTTTGTACCTAATTTAAGTTTGAGTGCAATAAATAATGTAAATAAATAAATATAAGAATTACACAAATTCAACCCCCATTAAAGATAAGGGGACTCACCTGTCATGTTGTATGAGAGCAATGGAGCTTGCAACGTGATCCTCAAACTGCTTCTCACTCGCAGAACTACCCTGCCTTCTGTGATGGTGTGGAGTATTCGCGCCTGAAAATAATATAAAGTTTAAAAAGTCACCATCACGATTTTTTTTATTAAAACGTGACAACAGATGTTGACTTGCCTGTTTGTAAGCCAGGGGTGGTCCAAGAGCGTCGACGATTGAAAACATCTACCTACTACTATCTAACCCAGTGTTTTCCAACCTTTTTTAGGCCATGCCCTACCTTAACATTTCTAAAATTATTAAGCCCCCCATATATAATTTTCAACCTCTCTCCGTGACCACGATGGCTGCAAAGCTCTCGAAACGTCGGAATAATAAAAAATTGTAAAATCTAAGCCAAAATAAACGCGATAGTAAGTCGCATAAAATTTGTTTAATTCATTAATTTTTAACCTATAAAAATTGTTTTGTACCCATAAGAAATATAAATGATTACAGCATTTTTTAAGAAATTGCTTTTTTTGTTAATTTTTCACCCATATCCAGTAATGCATTTAAATAACTCAAAGCGAAAGGGTTAAAGTCGTGTCGAGTCCATTTTTAAATTGCCGCCTGTTGGGCGTGGGCCCCACGTTGGGAAACACTGATCTAACCCATTTGAAGGATCTAATGTTATATAATGAAAGGAACACTAATCGGGTTAAGAACGATAAAGTTATTAAATCTGTGGTAGCAGTCCCTTCCGTTCATGGATCATATTCCAGCCTAACATCAGACGATGGGCGGTCAAGTGTGTTTGGTTTTATTCTTAGTTTTTATTTAGACTCGACATTTGACCTTGGCATGCCTGATGGTAAGCAATGGGAACTCCAAGAGTACCGACGACTGCAAAACGACTTAACTTTCCACTTGCCTCAGTTACAGTCACGCTCACTATGCCGGTCAAAGGGGATTTAAAAAATATACATGTAATATATCAACTCATAACTCAAATACCTGATGATACTGGAGTCAATGACGCTGGACCCTCAGTTCCTGTCTTTGAGGCTGCTGTCACGAGATTCACACTACCCTTACTGCCAAATAATCTCCAAGTGGTTGATGGTGACGTCACTTCCTGAGTTTTCGATGAAGAGCCATTACTTTTCCATGGAAACACACCTCTGTAACAAATAAAACAAAAATGTTTTATTATTTGAATACATCATCATCAATTTCACCGTGGTGTAGTGGCAGTGCAATGGCTACGTAAGCCGAGTGGCACAGGTTCGAAAACACTCACCGGTATCTTTGATATATGTACTTTGGTTGTCCTGTTTCTATGATACAGGCACTTTAGTAGCTTAGTATAGAAGTGTTAAATAAAATAATGAATAAAACGAAATAAAAAATAAAAATTCTCACAGAGATAGACGGAGGACAATGCAGCGCTACTTTCCCTGATCCTGACACAACTCTTTTGCTTCCTTCACATTTATAGTATGAGTAAGTAAACGTGGATTTAGGAAAGGAATTTATAAATCTGATGTAAATGGATACGTTAAACAAGGCAGACCTAGAAGGGTGGTTCTAACCAAATCGAAGGCACCTCAAGAAAGCTGGTTGGCCTAATACTCATAATCGTGGAGCTTGTATGAAAAGAATTGAGGATATGAGGAAAGCGAAGGAGTTGTGTCAGGATCGTGGCTAGTGACGCTCCATTGTCTCTGCCTATCACTGTGGAAAAAAGACGTGACAATTCGATTGATTGATTGAATTTTAGTGTGAACAATTACAATCTCATATAACAAACGCTCGAATGCATTTCAAATATTTATATTAAGTATTTCATAACACTCAAGAATTGAGTATCATTTAAATATTTATAAAACTACTCAAATATCTTCATATATATCATCACATATAATGATAATAAACAAATCAAATTGTCAAATTGTCACGCCTTTTTCCCACAGGGATAGGCAGAGACAATGGAGCGCCACTTACCACGATCCTTACACAGCTCCCTTGCTTCCTTCACATCCACAATTCTCTTCATACAGGCTCTGTGGTTATGGGCACTAGGCAACCTAGCTTTTTTGAGGATGTCTCCGATTTGGTCGGAAAACACTCTCCTGGGCCTGCCTTGTTTAACGCATCCATCCACATCAGATTTATAAATTCCTTTCGTCAATCTACTTTCACTCATCCTTTCCATGTGCCCAAACCATCGAAGCATTCCTTTGTCAATCCTTGTCACTACATCTTCTTTCAAACCACATCTATCACACAGTGTGCTATTCCTTATTCTATCCGCTATCGTCACTCCACATACACTCCTTAACGACCGCATTTCTACAGCGTTAATTCTACTCTCATGCTTCTTCTGCCATACCCAACCTTCACTCCCATACATTAATGTAGGAACAAGCACCGCATTATGAACAGCCATCCGTGACTTTTGGGACATTATTTGGCTGTTCATTATACTATGGATGGCACCGTTCACTACGTTACCCTTTTGCACTCTTCTCTCAATATCTTCATCACACTTTCCATCCCTAGTAAACATACTTCCCAAGTAAACAAATTGTTTGACTTGTTCCACTTTCTTTCCGTCTATCGTTATCTCACATTCTGTCATTTCATCCTCTCTCTCCAAAACCATTACTTTTGTTTTACTTACATTCACTTTCATACCTTTCTTTTCTAATTCCGCATTCATTATAGTAACCATGTCCTGTAACTCATACGCCGAAGATGCAAGGATAACTTGATCGTCGGCGTACAAGAGACATTTGATCACCAAGTCATTCATTCTTAAACCATACTTCCTTTCACGCAACTCTTTCAGACAACTGTCCATGAATAGATTGAAGAGCCATGGTGACGCTACACATCCCTGTCTGACACCTTTAGAGATGCCAAACCAGTCAGATAGCGCCCCGTTAATTCGAACACATGCACTGGAATCCTTATAGAGGGATTTCAGTGCACGGACCAAACGCTCCCCCAACCCAAACCCGGACAGCTGCTGCCACAATTCACTCCTGTTCACTCGATCATAGGCCTTCTCAAGGTCAACAAAAGCACAAAACACCTTCTGGTGTTTTGCCAACACTTTTTCGCTGACGCATCTCAGAGAGAAGATTTGATCCATACATCCCATCCCTTTCCTAAATCCCGCTTGCGCATCCCAAATTTTATCATCTGTTTCATGCATCACCCTTTCAATCAATACTTTCGCATACAACTTGCCAACAATACTGAGAAGGCTGATGCCGCGGTAATTTTTGGGTTCCTGTTGCGATCCCTTCCCCTTGTATAGTGGTACTATGACAGCCTTGCGCCAGTCACCTGGTACAAGACCGTTCACCCAGCACTTACGGAAAAGGAGACACAACCAGAAAGCCACCAGCTGACCACCGCCCTTCAGCATTTCGACAGTTATTCTGTCACACCCAGCCGCTTTTCCAACTTTCATTCTTTTCAATGCATTCAAAATCTCTTTCACATCTATATCACATTCAGATTCGCTTTCATTCAGCGTGGAGGAAACATCAACACACTCTGGTGCTGTATTATCATCCCCCACAAATAAACTTTCAAAATAATCCTTCCATCGTCCTAACACTTTCTTCTCTTCAGTCACTAAATCACCATTCGAATCCCTAACCACATTCACTTTAGGTTTTTCCAGTCCTCCCCGGGCTATCTTAACCTGTTTCCAGAACAGTTTAATATTATCCCGGAAATTTCTGGAGAATTTTCTCTCTATATCCTCTTTCACATCTTTCTTCTTTCGTTCTATGCATTCTTTCACTTTAATTTTTATTTCCTTATATTCATTCATTGCCTTACATACATCTTCATCTTTTTTACCCGCGTTTATTCGTCTACTAGCTTTAACTGCTAGTAGATCCTGCCATTTTTTCTTCTTCTCGCATACTAATACTTCCGTTTCCTTATCCCACCACATGTTGGGCCTCACATTCTTCCTCTTGCTCACTCCACACACTTCTTCTGCAGCTTCTGTCATACCATTCCTCAATTTCATCCATACTTCCTCCACACTATCATTTTCATGATTACAGGCATCTCCTATCTTCTCACGTAATTTACTTACATACTCCTCTTTCACTTCTGCATCTTGCAACTTTTCTCCTTTTATTCTTGTCAACGGTGTTGTCGATTTACGATTGCGGTTTCTCCAACCCTTGAACAGACCATTTATTCTTGACATAACAAGAAAATGGTCTGTTCCAATGTTGACCCCGCGATAAACTCTCGTATCGACAACATTGACTTTCAACCTTTCATCCACAATCACAAGATCTATTATACTTCTCTCTTTATTCCTCTCCCATGTATACATGTGAATCTCCTTGTGACAAAACTTCGTGTTTGTCACAAGGAGATTCTTCTCCAAACACACATTCACCAGACTTACTCCATTCTCATTTACACGCTCATCTCCATACCTTCCCAACACATGGTCTACATTCATTCTTTGCACACCCACCCATGCATTAAAATCACCTAACATTACAACCCTTTCATTCGATCTAGCAACATTCAAAACATCACGCAGGCTCTCCCAGAACTCTTGCCTTTCGGCCTGTGGCTTAGATATATCGGGGGCATACACACCAACTACAAATAGTCTGTGCAGCCCCACTCTAAGCCTGACCCATAAGAGTCTGGGCGACATACACTCATACTCAGTCATACACTCTGCCATTCTCTCAGACATCAACATTCCCACACCCTGACACGCTCTGGCCTTCGAGTCGACCCCCGACCAGACCGCTGTGTAGGGACCATGGTGGGTGACATCTGAGCCCTTTCGCTTCGTCTCATTCACACACAACATGTCCAAACTCTTATCATCCATCATCTTACATACCTCATCTAACTTTCTCTCCATTCCTCCACATACATTCAATGTGGCAAAACGGCTCTCCGCTGCCCGCTTTTCGCCCCGTGGGAACATTTGGCGTGACTTTTGGCGAGAAATGTCGCCGCTAATGTTAGAATTTTTAAAAATTTTCATTGTGTTCCCACGAATAGCAAGGGAAATAAAGTTCCACTCCGACAGAGCCCCGCATGCCGGAGTGGGGCTAATTAGTGCCCGATGGGCGCCACTCATCGGGACGGCACGTTTGAGACTAGGCTCGCCCCTAGCCACGCATCCTTGGGCACGGCAGCCCACGGATAGGCATGGGATCTAGAAGATAGGAATTTGGGGATTGGGTAGGTGTAGGTGGATTTGGATACCATTACTATAAAAGGACAAGGGTATAGTAAATGGTAGCTCAAGGTGTCCGGGGTCGCGTACCCGAATTCATCCTATAAACACCGGACAGGTATTTAAAGAACGAACCCTCTGAACACTTTTAACTTTAATATTTTCTTAGATTTTGCGCGAACATTGATTAATGAATTAAACAAATTTTATACGGCTTACTATCGCGTTTATTTTAGTTTTGATTTTACAATTTTAGAAAGCTTTGCAGTCATCGTGGTCAAGGAGAGACTGAAACGTCGGAATAATAAAATAAAATAAAATTGTAAAATCAAAACCAAAACAAACGCGATAGTAAGTCGCATAAAAATTGTTTATTTCACAATTGACTTTAATTAAACCTAACCAGGAAATTCCTTCTGAGCGTTGTCTACATTTTATTAAAATGACCTATATCATGACACTATTATGTAAAAGAAGGTATAAATTTAGAACACAGAATAATAAAAAAAAAAATTTCGTAATATCATAACCAATGTATTTTTGATACATGTACTTTGGTTGTCCTGTTTCTATAATACAAGCACTATAGTATGATAGTAGTTTAGTAGAGAAATGTATGATAAAAATAAAATAATCATAAGCACGCCCTAATTTCAGCAGGAATAGGCAGATACAAAGGATTGCCACTTTCCAGGATCATGGCATAATTCTCTTGCTTTCTTTACGACCACAATTCTTTTCATACATGCTATTATAGAAATAGTAAATCCCAGGTTTTTGAACGCATTCCCCGATCTGATCAAGGAACAATATTATGGGTTATCCCATTTTATCTTTTCACTCGCTTACGATTTATAAATCTCTTTCATAATCTTCTTCCATCCATTCTTTTAATGTGCTTAATCGATCGCAACATACGTTTCCCAATCCTAGTCCCTACATTTGTTTGTGACTATCCCTGTGTGAGAAAGGCGTGCCAATTTAATTGATTGATTGATTTATCGCGAACAACTGCACTCCTGTACTCCTTAATGGCTACATTTCTACAGCATAAAACCACTTCATGGTTCTGCCATACCCAGCATTCACTACCTCAATAACACTCCATTAGGAAAACTCATAAAAAGTAAATGAAGTAAAATTTCCTAAGGCGTTAAGCTCACCTACTTATATACCTACATTTAAGTGTCCAATAAAGTGTTTATTTCTTTAGTTAATACCAAAATAAATAAATAAATGCGGGTTACAATTCAGATAATGATTAGGTCCGCCTTTGTATATAGTGCAATTAAGTTTTAAATTATTAATAATAAATAAATAAATGTGAAAAAATAATAATTTTATGGCACCTATAAAAATATATTTTAAAAATCTCTATTCTTGATCAAATCGGCTTCAAATTTACTTTCTCGCTAATTCGACTCTACTAAAATCTTGCTTTATTCGAATCTTGTGTATTTTTGTAACACAACAAAAAAAAATGCATAATACTTGATGAAAAAAACACATCTATTCTCAACATTATATTCACAGGAATTCATTATAACGTAATTATAATACACAAAAAACTAATACGCAACAATAACAGAGCACAATTATATTGAAATTAGTTACAAACAATAAAAACAACCTATCAATCTTCATTTTAATACACTATAGTCGGGCGGGCACAAACACAAATTGTCAAATGGCAGTTATAATTTAAAACGAGCAAGCGTGGGTTCACTGATAAACTATTCAAATTAAACTTTATCTAAAAAGCACTTTTAAATGAACATTATTTTTGTACAAGAATCATTATTAAACTACTATCTCGTGTATAAAATATCATAATAAAATGGCCTTCATAATATAATTGTACAGGATGTTTATTGTAATTGTTCGTGTTTATTGATATAATGTTCAATGCACAGCTCAAAGTTATCTCAATTAAGTAACAAACAAACGGATAAATATTTGTTAAATTAAAATATCATAAATAATTAAGGCGACCATGGTGTAGTGGCAGTGCAATGGTTACGCAAACTGAGAGCACGAGTTCATGACAACCCACCGGTACCAATGTATCTTTGATATATGTACTTTGGTTGTCCTGTTTCTATGATACAAGCATTTTAGTAGCTTAGTATAGAAATAATTTTTTTTTAAAATAAGTGGAGGCAAACAGTTAGTTGTTTTTTTATTTTTTATTATTGTGACTCGACATATGACAGGGGTGCTTGATGTTAAGCCAAAGTGTGGTCCATGAATGAATGTCACTGCTACTACAATTCAATAACTATGAGTAGCAATCACATCCACTATGCCGGCCTAGATGGAACCGGCAACTTACAAGCTGATCCCGAAACGTGACCAAATCACTTCACGTTCTGTATACTTGTAAGTGGTGGTACTACCCCGGATCGGCAGACTGGGTACCACTGCCTACCACTCTGATAACCAGACCCGAAGCAAATATCCATCTCTTTTTTTTTATTAACAAATATTTGCAATATTTAATACTATTAAATATTACAAATAAAAGCTATGAAACAAATATTTGCTCCGACCGGGGATCGAACCCGGGACTTTACGCGCAACAAACCAGTCGCTAAACCGTTCGTCCACGCCTGTCGTCAAAAGTGTGTGCAGTCTGCCGATCCTGGCAAACCGTAAAGTGACTCCACGGTTTGCCGATTCCAACTAGGCTATCAAATTGGATGCGACTGCTACTTGCAGTTGTTTAACACTAGTAGCAGTCACTTCCATTCATGGACCACACTTTGGAGATCAGGGGGGTGAAATCCTATCGCAAAGCACAATAAAAAATAAATTATTAGAGGGACTAAACCTAACTTTATTTAAGTTAGGTTTAGAAAAATATCGGAAAATTACAACCACAGAAATTAATAAATACCTAAAAATACATTTGTTTAGTATTTTCTTAGATTTTACGCGAACATTGATTAATGAATTAAACAAATTTTATGCGGCTTACTATCGCGTTTATTTTGGTTTTGATTTTACAATTTTTTATCTAATCGATTATTTATATTTTTTATTGTGACTCGACATATGACAGCACCGAACTTGATGTTAAGATGAAGTGAGGTCCATATATGGCTGTCACTGCTACTACAATTCAATATCTGTAAGTAGCAAGCACATCCACTACGCCGGCCGAGATGGAACCGGCAATTTACAAGCTGATCCCGAAACGTGACCAAATCACTTCACGGTCTGTATACTTGTAAGTGGTGGTACTACCGCGGATCGGCAGACTGGGTACCACTACCTACCACTCTTAAAATTTTATATATTCAGAATGAAAACCATTATTATGCAGATTTATGTTATTGATGGGGCAGTCTTGAAAACCACTCTGTACATGCGAATGAAGTAGGTATATATGTAAACTAAATACGTATGAACAGAACAAACATCTGTACGTAACAACAAAAATATGTTATAGTCAATTGTCTTATAATAAAAGAACTTAACACTTTTGTTTGTAAACGTGGAATTGATAATATTAATACTTCCACGATATATTTACAGCTTTATGTAAACAAATAACAAGCTATTCCTGAGAAAGGGGACACATTACAAAAAATATTCTCTGTGTACCCGATCTAAATTGATTTCAGATTATTTATTTAAATTCTTTATTGCACCAAAATTAACTTAAAAACTATTTTATTAGAATACCATTTTAATATCCACATTTATTAGAATACATTTTCTTGCTGTCTAACTTGGGGAATAGTGGGAATGTACGTGGAAACAAAGAAAAAAATAACATTAATAGCGTCACACAAAAAAATTACAAATAGTACACTAAAAAAAAGTGTAACGACAAATAGGTGATCAGCTCAGTATGAGCAGCTTCAGCTTCAACCGCAGCGGTGATTTCCAGCTGATGCTTTTTAAAGATCACAGTTGCTGAAGCAGTATAAAGTTAAATAATTGAAAGTCCAGAATACTCAGTGTTCAATAACTTATAGAAATATGTAGATATATTTCTATAAGTTATTGGAGTTAAAGCTTGCGACTTCGAATCTTACAGTCTGCGATCATCTTTTGCGCAAAAACTAGCAGGCTCCCCGCACATAATACCGCAAACCTGCAGTCGCAACAGGCCTGGCCCAAAATCGCACCGTGAGTTCTTAGCCTAACTTTAATAGTCGGCCCTATGCAGCTTAACATTAGGCGGGATACGGATCAATGAATAAAAAATTAAAATCTATAATTATTATATTTAAAAAGTAAAAATAATGAGAAATAAGTCTGGTTTTGCAGCAAACAAACCCGTGGCTAAGTGGCACGAACGACATTGCAAATTCACAAAAGGCAACCGAGGAAGGTTAGCACGACTATTATATTTTACTATTGAAATAAAATACTTGGATGCTCGGCAATAGGTTAGAACCATGACTCTCAAAACATTTAATATACCAGTACAATACAGTAACGTAAAATACTAGAACCCAGATGTACCTCTGAAGAAACCAGATAGTGACAACTAACGCTACCGTAAAACTGAGTCAATGTTTTCAGTTGTCATCGCTGTTGGAACCCCCTTTTTTACCATCAGACAACTCGAGGCTATATGTTTATTGACCGTTTCCATATGATTTATTGTTTGGTTGATGATAAAAATAATGTAAATTTGTATTTGTTAAATTCTAAAGAATATATCCTTAGACAAAGGGCATGGGGTATAGTGATTTTCATGTTTGTTTACTATTCTGCCAAGTAAGAAAAAACACAGTATACCAATTCATTACACTTAATATTTTATTTCCGAATATCTTTACAGAGGAATACGCCATATTAATAAACCTACTAGAGATTAAAAGATTTATCTAATTCAAAGCAAATTAATAGAACTTGTATTTACAAAGCATACTTGCAGTGCCAGTCCGCGCATGGTACGCGTGACCACTTATAAAATTATATTAACATCTAGCCACACAAATATAGCTTTTATTGCGAGTGTAATAAACAATATAAATGTATAGCCTGAAACGTGGTCTAAGTTGGTATTGCGCTTGCGACCTACAAGCCTAACTATTGTCGACGTTCTCACGACGTCAAATAACACATAGTTAATTATTATATTTTTAGTTATTTATGAAACCTCTTCGTATTTCTTAGTAATTTAAAACTTATCAGCTGCATCTCTATTAAATAATCAGACAGATAAAAAAGTAAACACCACTTCTATTATTATTAACGTGTGCGGAAAATGTATTGAATGTTTGGATCACAAATCGGAGATATCTTCAAGAAAGCTACGAGGTTGTAGGTTGCTTGTAGGTTGCCTAGTGCCCATAACCATAGAGCTTGTATGAAGAGAATTGTGAATGTGAAGGAAGCGAGGGAGTTGTGTCAGGATCGTGGCAAGTGGCGCTCCATCGTCTCTGCCTATCCCTGTGGGAAAAAGGCGTGACAATTAGATTTTTTGTTTGGATCAAATTAAATTCGCAGTAAAAAACTTCGCGAATATTGTACTATGTTCTTTGGAGTTAATAAAATTTCTATAAACCTAATCTCCACCAACCAAAGAGGCGGGCTTTCACCGGCTGAAACCCCTACCGGTTCTCAATCCACTTGTTCCTAACATTCTCTTGCCTACTCCAAATCATATGAATAAATTTTCAAATTATTCAGCCCTCTAGAAAATTAATTTGAAAGATCCCGTTATATAGTTACGAACATACAATAAATCAATCTAATTGTCACGCCTTTTTCCCACATGTATAGACAGAGACAAATGACCACGATCCTGACACAACTCTCTCGCTTCACTCACATCCACAATCCTCTTCTAATGCTCAAAGTTATGAGCATTAGGCAACCCAGCTTTCTTGAGGATGCCCCGATTTGATCAGAAAACACCCTCCTTGGGCCTGCCTTGTTAACCGCATCTATCCTCGTCACATTTATAAATTCCTTTCGTTAATCTACATACAACTCATGCTAATAAAAGCGTGTTAATAAAAACAACATACAAGAAGAAGTGCAAAGTCATCCAAATTGTCTTATTACCTAAACAATAATGCATAACTGAAATAGCTCACTTTGCATTTGCTCGCACACCGAATGACAATGCCATTATGAATTATGTAATTTTCAATGTCAAAATATTAATGCATTCAATGCACGATCCACGACGCAAAAGATTCATTATACTTATAGGGTTGACACGTTTGTGAATAACAATTCAATTAAAAATACAAATATAATAAGACCGTGGTGTAGTGGCAATGCAACGGTTACAAAATCCGAGAGCACGGGTTCAAAACCACCCACCGGTACCATGTATCTTTGATATAATAATATGTACTTTGATTCTCTTGGTTCTATGATACAATCACTTTATAAAAATGTCAATAAAACAATAATATTCACTAATAAAGGTGCAGAAACAAAAGTAATCAATAAAAAATACAAAAAAAAATACAACGAATTTACTTATAAATTATTAAATGAGCTTCAGAAGAACAAATGACAATTATAACTACAATATTACAACTTATAGATGACCGATGAGACCAAAAAATCGAAAGCTCTTAAATGTAGACTACGTACAGAAAAGGGCGTCCACCCACAAGATGGCGACCTGCTGAAAGTGGATGCTGGTCGTTTTAGCAGTAACTTACTATTGATGATTATATTATACAGCACTGTCAATAACAAGAGACGGGAAAATGTAAAATATAATAATAAAAATAACCTCGGGGTTAATCGCTCTGAATTCAACTTACCGGAGTAGGTCAAGAATAGGTCTAATAACGCCAGTAAATACGAATTTTTCCTAGACCTTTGATAAAAAATCAACGTCTAATCCTAAGTTTTGTTATACTTTCTATCTAAGGGATTGTGTTACTGATTTAAATTATATCTGACCTTCATGGTTAACAAGAACAGATCCAAGAGCGTCGACAGTTGCCTTAGACGTCGCCACTATACCGGCCAATATTTGACATAATATGGCAAACATTTTATTTTATTGTGACTTAACATATGACAGCACTCTGCCTGATGTTAAGCTGGAGTGCGGATCATGAATAGAGGTCACATCCACTATGCCGGTCTAGTTAGAACCGGCAACTTACAACCTGATCTCGAAACGCGACTAAATCACTTTACTCTGTATAATTGTAAGTGATAGCACTACTCCGGATTAAGACTGGTTACCACTTTCTACCACTCTTGATAACCAGACCCGAAGCAAATATCCACCTCTTTTTTAATAATAAATATTTGTAATATTAAATATTTGTTCCGGCCGGGAATCGATCCCGGGACTTCACGCGTAACAAACTATCAGTAGGACTTTATCATCTGTTGGATGCAAACTAACTACTGATAACCCTAGCCTAGATATGTCTTATACAAGTTGTTAATTTGTGTATAATGCATTCCTTAAACCATACTCGCAGCTACATGAAGGTGTCTATCCAAGCATAATATAATTAATTAGAGGCGTTAAAGTGAAACTATAAATATTGCATAAACACTATAATTTAAAGTAATTAATTTCCTGCAACTATACTACTAAATAATATTGGAAAACTAAATATCCCAGGAAATTTCCTGTAGCTCGTATTACTTACAAGTATCAAAAACGATATAGGTATAAAGTATTAAGTATAAAGTTGGTTTCTTAACTTATAATTAATTATGCCAAAGTAAATAAACCTTGCACTGGCACTATATAAGAATATAAATGAAAATGTCCAACTATTATTATAAATGTGAGTTTGTTTGTTACGTTATCACGCAACAACTACTTAACCGATCATCATGAATCTTTGTACACATATTTTTGGGGGTACTACAAGTAAGATAGGATGCTTTTATTTTATAATAAAAAAAATATTTTTACCATGGTTTCCAATTGACTATAGTTTCAGCTGTTTGGAAATTTTCTATATTTATTTTTATTTCCGTCTGTCATTTTTATATGAGTTATCGAGTTATAAATACAAAAAAGGATATACAGACGAGTTGAGAACCTCCTCCTTTTTTATGACTGTGTTATAAACCTAATTTTACGCAGGTGAAACCGCGGGCACAGCTAGTATTCTATATAATAGTAACATGGTTAAGAAACTTTTAGTAAAATTAAAATAGAAGCGACTATTACAAATATTACATAGTAACAGTGCAATATGGAAGCAAAAACTTCCATTAAACAAATAAAATGAAATTTCATAACTTCATAAGAGCACAAAAATGAATAATGTAGTAACAAGGAAACTCAAGAAGATTTGGAACATGCGAAACACTTTTTGTTACAAAATAAACACTGCCTAAAATAAGTTTAAATTCGTTTTAGAACGTTGAATAATTTGAATATCGACGCTTGAAATCATTAAAGAGATAAGCGATAAAATATTAATTTTTAATAGAACCTTTTATGCCTTACGAAAAAACTAGCACTTTAAAAAATCGCTATTACCTTTTACATTTGAAACGTAGATGAATATATTTGACTTATTTATTTTTATACAACTATGTAAAAAGAATTGCAGAATGAACAATCAAGAAAACAATTCTGCCTTCCTCACCACCACTTTTAAGTAAACAGACCGTGAAGTGACTCAGTCGCGTTTCGGGGTCAGCTTAAAAGTTACCGGTTCGAACTAGGCGGTAATAGTGAATGTTTATTTATTGTAGTAAAAGGACTAATATCTGTAGAAGCAGGCTTAATATCAGGCGTGGCTGTCATATCGCTGTCACAATTTAAAGAAGCCGGTATAGTGGATGTGACTGCTACTCACAATTATTTAACTGTAGTAGCAGTCACAACTGCATACTCGTAGGTAGGTATACTCTTTTATACTTTGTTAACTGAACAAAAATATAATTAAAGATTTAAATCGTTTAGCGGCCTAGTTTTAACAATGTGGAAACTGGAAACAACACTACAACTGTGCAAACTCCAATTTTACAATTTCACTAATTATGTCATGCCACTTTCGCCTCTATTACATTCCCGATTCGTAACATGTTCCAAACAAGAAGGTTTGCAGAATACAAATAAATCTTTTACATAATAAATAATTCAACGCATAAAATTTCAATTCCCTATCGAGTAGACCTCTCCTCGGTCTGATGCTCTAATCTGGTTAACAAATTATTGCCTTTGTTTGTGCATGAACGAGTTTAAGAAATAACCACACTGTAATGCTTATTCGATTAAAAATACAACTTTAACATCACAATAACTGTCTGAGAGTTTTGGCGGGAAACTGCGAGTGACAAATCGTGCAATTTTAAACATTTTGTAAAGCTTGTGTTTCTTGAATATTATTATATTATTTTTAAGTTGATTAAGTATAGACAAGTAATTCAAAGCTGTGTAACGACTCTTCGTGTTCCATTCAACACTTCCTCAGAAGAGATTTAGTAAGATGATCTCCACAAGCGATCTCCCCAGTAGCCTGCTGAAAGTGGCCTGCATACAGCGGTTTTCTGCCACCTTTAGTAGGTCGTCAGTCCACAATCCCATTCGAGAAGCTTTCGGCCCAACGACCATCTATTCTACGAGCTATGTGTAGTATACTACGAATACTAGCGCTTAACTAGTGGAGCGGTGCGAGCTTGTTTTCGTTCACATGTCACTCTTCCTACTACTTAGTGAAGCGATATACCTGTAGGTATGTCGAAAATACTTTAAAAAACAGTGATATATAAACAAAGAATACAACTAGTGTGGCTCAACCTTTTAACCGCTGAATTAATGTATTATTCATGCCGTTCAGTATATCGAGTTGCAATACACAAAAAAGTCCATTGTTCATATTGGTTAAAAATAACATTGTGCTGCTTTTTTGCTATCACACTGATTTTCCCAATTGTATTTCAGTGACTGACGTTTTAGTTACAGATTTATCAACTTTGTTTTTATTATTTTTTGTTCAAATCGTGACTAGCGGGCAACGGATGAACAATAAAATCGCTTCAGAAAACGATTAGACTGTGCGTAGGGTGGTGATTGGTGTTGTATGTTACGGAATCGCGGTTCGAAATAAAGGAGGATAAAATAAAAAATGCAAAAATAACAATACGTCAAATAACTACGTCACATTGCAGCCATATGAACGCGACTAACGGCAACATCAAGTAATACGTAAAGTAAAAAAATATGGACAATTAACATGGACAATAACCTATAAAAAAACACTATAAAAACCACAATAATTCCGAGATATTAAATCCGTATGACGCAATCAGAATAAAATCCCAAACGCTCGCGACGCAGAGTTTAATGAATGAGATAGTATGAATGAAGTAATAATCATTGTAGTTAACTATTACGTAAATGTTACACCCAAACTCACACCAGTAGTAGTTCTCGTAGAAAATGTTACTTTCTATTCAATAACCGTGAAATATAACAAAACAATGCGTATAACAATTACAGTTTAATGCTTACACAGTAGAGCGAGTATTTGAGATCAGTATTTTTTTATTAAGGTGCGAGAACTGACCTCGACCTCGCCTGGTAGTAAGCGCGGTGACGACGAAGAGCGTCGACGACAGAAAAAAACCGTCCCATCTCACAATTGCCTCAGTCGCCGTCACTATGCCGGTCAAATGTTATGTCAATGCAATGCAATAAAATGTGAAACAGGACGCTGCCTAATGCGTTCTCTGTCGCACTGTAAGGCCTTAAGGGAGACATAGTGACGCACCATTGTCGAATCGATGTTATTATTTGTAGTATATTTGCGCCCTGCTCATAATTAGTTCAATGGTTAGTTGTTAGAGAATGCCTAATTGGCATTAAACCCGCCTATGAACCTAATTTTATTTTGGTGCAATAAAGGATTTAAATAAATAAATAAATTATTAAGTAATAGTGACGCTATCTCCAGCGAATCGATGACTTATGGCACCGCAGGCAGCGAGTATTTAATATTAATTTAGGATTACGGAGCTGGTGCCGGCGGCGACTGAAGCATTCGTAAACTAAATTAGATTTTTCAGACGTCGTTCTCTTGGATTTGCCTTTGTCTACCATCAAACAAATCCATTACAAATCAGATGTCAAAACTATTGTTTTACCACTATAAATTAAACACAAAACACTTCTTATAAAATCGTAGGAAAATTTCTTTCAGTCAAAGGCAACTTAACATATATACAAAAGTCTAAATCAAAATGACAATTTTACATTAAGATTATGAGATATAATCTTTTAACAAAAATTTAATAATAAGAGATGATCTTAGTTTTTATTTTGCTAATCCCTGTAAGAATGGTGGCATGACATTTTAATTTATATTATGTTCGTTGTATAATGTGTCTCGAAAAGTTTAACCGGAGATTTGCTAACATGATTCTTGCGTCAAAGTTGTCTTTGATGGCCGTGTCAAGGTGATTGCGAAATTTTACTATTACTGTTTCATGTACATTAATATAAGATTAATATTAAAGGTTTCGTCTTCCCTTGGTGACTCTAATCGCGAAGGAGAATACGGTCGCAACCAGACTGAGGCTGTTGTCAGTTTCACAGTTATTTTAACAGTGTCTGAGAAAATGATAATATTCGATGGATTTTCAGTATGATTTGAAAGATCTAGTGACAAGTATTAAGAATGGCATATTGTCGAATATTGCAATAGGTTTTATGTCAGCTTTAAAATATTAATTGTTTTTAACTAAACTTCTTTAAATTATTGGAACTATTTAAATTATATTAAACTATTCTGATTATATGATATATCATGAGAAACATCTTTATTTATTAGATATGTTATTATTAATGCCATGAACCAATAGTTATATTGAAAGCGAGGGAGTGTCAGGATCGTAGCAAGTGGCGCTCCATTATCTCTGCCTATCCCTGTGGGAAAAAAGCGTGACATTTTTTTTTTACCAATAGTTCCAACCATAAAGGGTTGTTTTGATTTGGTGGAGAGAAAAACTGACATAAAATCTGACAAAGATTTGTGTCCGAATGACTAGAGACGATTCATTACTGATTATAAGTGATACAGAAGAGTTCTATAAAAACCAATAAATAATTAAAATACAATACATGCATTAAACGATAAACATTACCTTGAAAGTAACTAATGAAGGTTAAACGTTAAATTATATTGCAATTAGCACCCAAGTACATGAAAATCGTAAATACGTAAATTATGCCAAATATTTGATACATTGCCAAAGTTCGTTCAGACTGTAAATTAGTCATAGTCAATGTTTCAAAACAGTCACTACTTAGGTGTATGACTCAAATTATATTTACTAAAACACGATACACTTATCAAAAGATTTTCTAATTATTCTTTAGTACGAGCAAAGTTCCAAATATGTCCTAACCTTTTTTAAACCACACACAGCATGATGTTAGGGTGGAGTACAAAAGTTAAATAGAGGCGACTAGCAACAGACAGATATCTGCAAGCAGCAGTCGCATTAAAAATGTCAAGATGGATGGGGATGAAATAGTGAACATACGGAGGGTTCAATTCCCGGTTGCAGCCGACCGACGTAAATTTTACTATTTATATATATATATATATATATTTACTGTGACTCGACATATGACAACACCGCGCCTGATGTTAACCTGAAGTGCGGTCCATGAATAGAGGTGACTGCTACTACAGTTAAAAAACAGTAAATAGCCGTTACATCCACTATGCCGGCCTAGTTGGAACCGTATAATATAAATAATAATACAAATTATTAATTTAAATAACACAAAACACCATTTTACAGTTATTGCGCCTATTCGAAAATTAAAATTAATGGCATCGTTAAGAGTAACAGTAAAAATGTTTTAACCATTTAAATGCTATAATGTAAACGAGGAAGACATAGGCGATCGTTCCTATATCAAATTAAACACATTCCTAAAAACAGATGCCAAGTGCGAGACGGACTCGCCCATGAAGGGTTCGGTAGCAGCAAGTAACATAATATAGTATAAAAGTTCTTGTAGTTCGTTGTAGCTTTGATCGATTTTTATATTTGAGTTGATTGAATGAATGGTAAATTGCGGTTTACGATTTATGACGTATTAAAAAAACTACTTACTAGATCTCGTTCAAACCAATTTTCGGTGGAAGTTTGCATGGTAATGTACATCATATATTTTTCATCATTCTCTTATTTTAGTATTTTAGGGGGGGGGTTCAGTTTAGCAAAAAAATGATATTAGAAACCTTATTATCATTTTTGAAGAGCTATCCATAGATACCCCACACATATGGGTTTGATGAAAAAAAATCGAGTTTCAGTTTTAAGTATGGGGAACCATTAAATTTTATTGTTTTTTTTTTCGATTTTTGTGTGAAAATCTTAATGCAGTTCACAGAATACATCTATTTACCAAGTTTCAACAGTAAAGTTCTCATAGTTTCAGAAGAAAGTGGCTGTAACATACGGACGGACAGACAGACATGACATGACTATAAGGATTCCTTTTTTTGCTACAGAACCCTAAAAAAGTAGGTTAACCCAAATTGTTTTCAAGCTCAATCTAAATTATTCGTGATTACCGCAAAAATCCACATAATAACTATGTGAAGACGCAGCCCTAGCAACGCAGTGAATAAATAGTTCGTTTCTGAAATAGTTCGTTTTACATTTATTGTGCTTCGTACGCAAGCAAACTAATAGTCTAGACATTCTCGTAAACACTATAAATAGCAATGAGTGTTGCATTTGAGCGGACTTATTTCTAAATACCTACGTCACACAGTGTACGGTTCACAAAACAAAGAAAGTATGCCATAACAAATACATTGTTGTATATTCCAGTGCAGACGCATCAAATTAAAACACAGTATCAATTAAATCAATAAAATTCACACGCCTTTTTCTCACAGGGATAGGCAGAAACAATGGAGCGCCACTTGCCACGATCCGGACACAACTGCCTCGCCTTATGATAAGCAAGAGGAGGTCCAAGAGTGACGACAATTAAAAAAAACTGAGTTAGTCCACAGCTGCCGTCACTATGCCGGCCTAAGGCTTCCCTCACATCCATAATTCTCACAACACAGTAGCATCCTTATAAAATAAATCTATACGAATGATGAATGACATCCTCAAGAAAGCTAGGTTGAGCGCATTAAGCCAGTAACGCGTATTTTTGAAGTGAGGGAAGCAAGATAGTTGTGTCAGGATCATGAAAAGTGACGCTTTATTGTCTCTGTCTATCCTTGTGGGGGAAAAAATCGCAAAATTTCGGGAATTATTCTCAGGCAAATTCGACTGATTATTGCTTGAGTGCTTAAGAAAGAGGGTAATATATTTCTCCTACATACTGCAATTTGATTTAAGCCAGCTGATACTTTCCAAGTGAGGCTTGATATAAGTTGCGTACTTTCAAATGGTAATCTTATTATCATTGCTTTCACTTGCTTTTTGAAACAAATTTAATAGCTCCATCATACAACGCAATGTATGAGTTATGACATAACATTTTTTTATTATTATTACAAGCTACTAAACGTGTATCATAGAAACAGGACGACTAAAGTACATATATTAAAGATACATTGGTACGGGTAAGTGGTTTTGAACCAGGGGCTCTATATTGGTTATTGGATAATGCCATTAGGCATTTTCTCTCGCAGCTAACCATGACTAGATGTGAGCGGACGACGGACGGGGATAGGCAGAGACAATGGAGCGCCACTTGCCACAATCCTGAGACAACTTCCTCGCTTCCTTCACATTTACAATTCTCCTCATACAAGCTCTATGGTTATGGGCACTAGGCAACCGAGCTTTCTTGAGGATGTCTCCAATTTGGTCGGCAAACACCCAAAAAACTTTTTTCTTTACAATTTTCACATTACTATTTTAAATAAGATGTCAAAACAGCCATCATAGCGTGCCGCCGTGTAGACCCAAACCACGATTGCCTTAACTAGTTATATTATTTTGAAACGCTTATTGCGATACGCTCGTGGAAGGAAAAGACCTATGTTTTTATATTTATATTTAAAATTAACACCTACAATATAACCTCCGCGAAAATCCGCATTCCGTCACTATTGAAAGGTAAACCTTCATGTAACATTGCATCGGTCTATTGCTTACATTGACACTACTTTAATAAGTATAGTAAAAAGCGAGACCGTTGTGTAGTGGTATCTTAAATATATGTCTTACTGCTTCTATGATACAAGCACTTTTGGTAGCTTAGTATATAAATGTAAGAAGCTCAACTTACCATCCCAATAAATAGATGACGGGATACTGTTGACGCTAATTTAGACGCGGTTTTACAAACTGAGAAATTACAGATGAAAACCACGGTTTAAGCACCTACTAAAGTGCTTGTATCTTAGAAACAGGATAAGCAAAATACATATATCAAAGATACATTGGTACCGTGGTAGGTTTGTGTCACCATTGCACTGTCACCACTCGGTCGCTTTAAATGATACATTAAGTTTAGTAGCTTAATGTCAATAAAATTAACTATCCCATAATTATCTATATGTATTAATAACCGAGGGAGTTGTGTCAGGATCCCTATGGGAATAAGGCGTGACACTTTGATTGATTGATTTTAACAGCCTTTTAATTATAATTGTATTAATAGAGGTAGAATCTTAATCAAAATGATTTCACTTATTAATCTAATGTCATCTAAAGTGGTCAAGCGTGATCATGTCCTAGGTTTAATAAGCAAGAAATTGCCCAGCACTCATTCTAGATAGCTAACGGTAGGGAGTCGTGGGAATCGAATGAAGGTTCCCAGTTCAAATTATAGCCAGAAGCTCACTTTTTACTGATAATTTAGCAATAATGTTAAAACGCCGAGTTGGAAAAAAAATTAACATGCAATATTCAGAACTAACTACATCAAATAATAACAACAAATAACAATAATCAATCAATCAAATTGTCTCGCCTCAGAAGGAAAGGCGGAGACAAAAGAGCGCCACTTGCCACGATTCTGACACAACTCACTCACTCGCTTTCATAATAATAACATCACATCCATAAATAACATCATAGCAACAAACAATAACATAAATGATAAATTAAATATTATTGTTTTAATAGTTGAAAATATATTTTTAATTGTTTTAAGATTTAATTAGTATAACGTTGGGGGTAATTAATCTTAAACATGCGTACGTAAAGTAAATCGCCCTTAACAAAATCGAGCACAACTTTCGACATACCACGTGAGAGACAAACAATCAATACTTTCTTAGATTATGCTCGAATATCTAAGAAAATAAGGAGCCGAGGTTACCACTTCTACTCGCAGTACGGAATTTCGACAAAGCGGTCTCGTCTTCCTTATGTCGGTTCGGCCTGTTCGGTCGTCGTGACTGTCGTGAACAGAGTGAGACCGTAAAGTAAATTTAAAAAAGTTTTCACTGCTTAAGTACCAGCCGGTTAATAGCTAGTTCTAAATGAAAAGTTGTGCTTCTATTTCACCGTAGCTTTCTTTTAAGCGTCAAAGTCCTATAGCTACGTCTCTAAATTTTAAATACAAAATCTAGTGCAAATTCTACTCCAGACATTTGATACACCTAACTTGTTTATCAACCCAGATGTTACTTAGCGTGGTGACACACTGTCTGCGTCATTCAATACCAAAACATAGCATTTAATGCTTCATTAAACAATTGTGTTAATAAGAAAACGATCTTATTACATTGCCGTGAAAGACTAAAATAAAATGGAGTACAGACAACAATTATAACGCTTGAACTAATCCAGCTTGCATACGAATGTTGTTTGAAATTAAAAAAATAAAAATACTTATTAAAAAGAAATGAAATTAAAACAATTTAAAAGAAAATAACCGACTTTGCAAAAGAAGATTTTCAAATACTAATGCAAAGTTGAGATCGTTGCATTAGTATTTATGCTAGTATTAATACTGTAAAAATTTAATCAATCAATCAAATTGTCACGCTTTATCCCCACAGGGATGGGCAGAGACAATCGAGCGCCACTTGCTACGATCCTGACACAATTCCCTCGCTTCCCTTACATCCACAATTCTCATCTACAAGCTCTACGGTTATGGCTACTGTAAAAATTAGTCTTGAATATTGGATACATTCATAGTTCATACGTGAAAATCGACTAATTGCGAGCAAAGTAACAATTGTAAATTAACATAACCAAAAATAATGTATTTAAACAATTAAGCAGAATTCCCATTTCCCCTATAAAAAGAAATGTTTGTTAAAAAAAAACATTTAAAAGCGAACAGGCTATTCCAGTATGCACTGCCAGTCTCATAACCAGTTCAACTGGTTCAGGTTATTAACTCCATATCAAAGAAAATATCTTACGAATAATCTTTATTCATATATCACCCTTACAAAGTTCGCAATAAGACTCATTACACAATGCATGAAATATGCAAGAAAATAATAAAGTCCGGAAGGAATTGGAATTAGAACGCAGAACTTGGTTATTTCCATGATATAATATTATATAATGAATTTAAAAAAAAATAATACAATCACGCTATACCTTGAGTAAAGGTAAGTTAAAGAAAATTCCTTTCAAAAAAAAAAAAACAAAAAATAGAAAACAACAAAAAAAACTGTCCCTATATACAATCACGCTATACCTTGAATAAGGGTAAGTTAGAGAAAATTCCTTTCACATACGAAAAAAAAATAAGAAAAAAAACAGAAAAAACTGTGCCTATATACAATCACGCTATACCATGAATAAAGGTAAGTTAGTGAAGTTTCCTTTCACAAAAAGAAAACAAACTAAAAAAGTAGATCTTGTAAAGATAATGTAGATGTAGATTAGAGTCCATGCACTTGAAAACTGACGCTCTGTTGTCTCAGCCTATCTCACAGTTGACAATGATGAGAGAATTCTATCAGAATCGTGCCAAAAGGCGGGAGGCGGGTCACAATGCCGGCCAAATGTGCTTCTTCACGCATCGCTTGAAGGATCCAAGGCTATATGATGGAGAGAACACATGGGCTGACAAAGCATTCCACTTGTCGATAATGTTGTTATTTCCAAACGCAATAACAACATTAAGAAACAATGTTGTCTATTTAAAACAAAAGATGATAAATATTATATTAACAAAGTTAGTTAAACAAAGTACTTGAGTGCTCTTCATAGATAACACACGAACTATACACTTGATATAGAACAACAATTGTTATTATTATTAAACAATAATAATTTATATTTATGAATAAAACAATAAATTATTATAAATAAAAATAATAAAATTAAACACTACAAGCTTAACGTAAACAAGCAAGAAACACAAGTTAAAAATATTATGAAATACATGTCAGTAACTGGGACTCTAAATTAAGTAGAAAAATAAGTTTAAAATACGCTGAGAGTCAATTAAAATCACATCTCATACTTAATAAATTATTAATAAAAATTGGATGGAAAAAATAGTGTTACTTTTAACTGGTCAACTGCGACAGTGAATCAAATCCGTTGTCTGTCACTTAACCCACTAAATGTATAACTGTATAGACCTGGAAAGTTGCAGCGTGAACTCAAGAGCTGAAAGAAATGCACAACGCACTTACGCCACCTATTTATAAGGCTACCGTGGTGTAGTGGCAGTGCAATGGTTACCCACCGGTACCAATGTATCTTTAATATATGTACTTTGGTTGTCCTGTTTCTATGATACAAGCACTTTAGTAGCTGAGTATAGAAATGTAAAAACAAAAAAAAATCTTAAATGGAGGAAGTCGGTTAGTAAATTAGTTTATTAACTTCAAATAGATCCTACGCAATACACTATGAAAAAGGTCATACAATAAGCTACTTCAAGGAAATAAAAGACCACCTACGATATTATATTTCAAGACACGTTGATATTTGCCAATTAAGTAAGTGCTTTACTTAGTTAAGGCTCGATTGCACCAAACATTTAAACGAAAATTTGTACATTTTCAAAACACCATTCCTTAAATTATTACGTGTTCTGAGATGCCTACTTCGATAGTAATAAGAAGTCAATAAAGTGTCAGTAAAAAACTAGGTACAACTAACTGGTTCAAAAAAATGTGACAACCACTTTTGACAGTCAATAAATATGCTGTGCCCAAATCACAGAGCCTGTATGAAGAGAATTATGGATGTGAAGGAAGCAAGTGAGTTGTGTAAGGATCGTGGTAAGTGGCGCTTCTTTACCTCTGCCTATCCCTGTGGAAAGAAGGCGTGACAATTTGATTGATCATTCAATCAATCAAATTGTCACGCCTCCTTCCCATAAGGATAGGCAGAGATAATAGAGCGCCATTTGCCACGATCCTGACACGACTCCCTCGCTTCCTTCACATACATAATTCTCTTCATACAAGCTCTAAGGTTATGGGCACTAGGCAACCTAGCTTTCTTGAGGATGTCTCCGATTTGATCGGAAAACACCCTCCTGGGCCTGCCTTGTTTAACGCATCTAGATGTATAAATTGCTTTCGTCAATCTACTTTCACTTATCCTTAGCCCAAACCATCTATAATTATATCTTAGTATAACGCTATACTAAGCTACTATGAACACATAGACTTAAATGGCAAAATATATCTAAACAAGTGATACATTTATACAGGCATTATAGTATAAGGCATTCCATTTTATATTGTAAACCATGCTCATAATTGTTTTTTTCTCGTACAAATACATAACTGTTGTTTAAGACTTGATGAAATCGCGCGTAAAGCGATCAAACGGAAACATTAAACTGATTGATACCGACATAAAATTGTTCCGGAAAGTTCAAGATATCAAGTGTAATCTATTAAGGAATCTATTTTGCTGACTTTCCTATTACTTAAACTTTATAGGTATTTTTCGTAACCAAGATAAAATTTAATTAAAAATACCATCTGATCAAATTTGACCCAAACTGACAGAACAAACATTTTTACGTATTTTAGTACAAATTTCTATTATCGCCTTCAAAATAGGTTCCTTTTAAGCAAATACAAGTATGTCAACGCTTTCTCTAATTTTCCATGCACTTGTAAGCCTTCAGTTCCTTACGAATTACTTTTTATGGCTTCAATGGACTCATGGTGCGTTCCCCGAAGCGGATTTTTGAATCCGTTTTTTGAATCCGAATCCGAAGTGGTCATAGGGAGCCAAATCTGGCGAATACGGCTGAGCGATAGATGACTCTCGTTTCGTGCTTGGCTAAAAAATCAGTCACAATAATGTCGGATTGTGACGGCACATTATTGTGGTGAAAATCAATGAACTGTAGTTTATATAGTAGCTTAGTATAGAAATGTAAAAAAAATTACATAAGGCAAGCGTACAGTACATTTGCCTTGTATAGTTCCAAAAACAAATGTACTGTTGAACTTCTTTTAGTGTATTCGCAGTCTTTATATTTCTGAGTAGTCATAAACATCCTCGTATTTATAACAAGGTTTACCTGTTTGAGGTTCTCTGTCGATAGAATAACCAGATCATAATGATTGCATTACAAATCCACATTAATAACTATTACACGGCGCGGCGGAGCGGATGTTCCGTAATATCTTTAATAGTGTTATCGAATAATGTGCAAAAAATTCAGCAATTCAAACAATTAGATAACAAATACACTTTCATAAACATAACAATGACTTTATCACTAAGTAGATATTTCTCCATCTGCTTGCATTTGCTCTTTGCAAAACACAAAAGTCGACTGGCAGACAAAGCCTCTCGGATTTAAGTCCCCATTTTAACATATTTTTTTACAATAAAGGAATAAATAAATGTGTAGAATAACACAACGAAGGAAGTCCACACACAAGGTACACTGAAGACTTGCTAAAGGTGACAAAGAAACCTTAGCGCTGAGAAAGAGGAAAAGTTATGTCCAGTGGTGGACGACTAAAAGCAGATGAGATAAGGGGTGTTCGCTGTTTTCAGTGAATTAAAACTGCTGCAGACGCAGAAGCCACGGACGTTACACAATGATCAAAAGAAGCGTTTTTATTATGACTCGACATCTGACCTGGGCCTGCATGATGGTAAGCATGTGGGAGATCCGGTCTCAAAAAACAGAGTCGTGAACTGACCCGGCTTTTTCAGATCTGCCCCAGTCGCCGACACTATCCCGGGCAAATAACTTAGACATTTTGTTAACAATTCGAAACGATTCCCCACCGACATAAAAATAGAGAGTAGTGTTTTTTAGTTCTGAATAGCGTGCTGAAAAATCCTTCTAGTACATTTACTATACATCATAGTTCATATTTTTAGTAGCATTATCTCTATTTAACACGTTTTTGAACTCGTTGACTAGACTATATAGTGAAGATCTGTAAGTGCTGACAACTAGGACACTGCAACCTTTAAAGTGTCACATGAAACCCTGTAGAAGACTTAATATTAAATGACGCAGCTCCCTACTGTTCTTAATTGTTGTTGTTTTTGAATGAGATAGAGCAGTTGGCCTGAAAACTTTTACTGCATCATCTAAAGGAAATAAAACTTTACACTGACTAAGTCAGGGATATCGGAGTGGAAGACGACCAATGAGGAGTGAGTAATTAATGGCGACCAGTGTCATTACGCCGTTACGCAATTCTTTACTGAGGAGCTAATAATTAATCAAGATCAATCAAATTATCACGCCTTTTTACCACAAGGTTTCGCCACACGATCCTGACATAACTCCCTCGCTTCCCTTACATCCACAATTCTCTTCATACAAGCTCTTCATAATTCTCTTATAAAGAGAACAAAAACGCAATCCAAAAACAGAGGTGTACTCTCTGCTAGACTTCTACAAATTGGATGCTTAGTACCTTAACGGTGGTACTACCCTGGATCTACTTACTGGGCAGATGATCACCAACTATCTGCCTTATATTTTACATTAAAATATCAGTAGCATTAAGTCTTAAATAAGCAAATGTTTAAGGTATGGTTTTTGTATTTCAATTACCTACACCGAAAGATAAAAAGTTGTGAAAAAATATTCCATACAAAATTATCTATTCCAATGACTATTTCATAACAAGAGCAGATTATTTTATCTACACATATTTTTATTTATCTTTAACATAGATAGATGTCTTTGAAGTCCCGTTTAAATCTAGAACAGGATGCGTTTTGGTTAAACGTAGATTATAGATTTTGGTGAGAACAGAACGATGTGTTTTGGTCCTTTTAGTGCCATCGCTTGAAAAACCGACAACCGATGGGGATGAAAGGTTCTAGAGACCAAGAACCGACAAACGTAACCTAGGTATGCCTCCCACTAGGTGGACTGACGACATAGTGAAAGTCACGAATAACTGGTGGATGCAACTGGCATCTTGTCGTTCGAAATGGCGTTCTAAGGGGGAAGCCTATGTTCAGCAGTGGACGCCTTCTGGCTGATGACGATGATAAGTGACTATCAGTTAGGAATCTAAGAGAAAATTGCCAATTTGCCTCTGGAAATGATAGGTAAAAAAACCTAACTATAGTAACATTTATTTTTTATATTATAATATTTTTTAAAACTCAGCTTCGCATTCGGTAATATTGTCCTACAAACCAAACCAATATGTTGGGATTATTTAGGATATACGAGTAGTCATCAATTAGATAGATTGGATGATACTAATATTATGTTTTATCAACAACTTTTGATATTTAAATTTTATTTTATTTGATACCCTACTGTAGTTCATATGGGTATCAAATATAAAGCCTCATACCGTGAGATAACTAACAGCAATGCAGTGTAAAATAAACCATTAAAAGCACGATTGGAATCTTGCCTAAAACTCGAGTTTTAATCTCATACACAACAAAGGCATACAGAAATTCCTTCTACATCTATCAATAAGGCATTCAATTCTAAACTATATAGCACAGCAATAGAGACTATTGTTGTGTAATAAACAGTTTGTTTTGAAAGGAAACGAAGACCCTTTGATTCACAATGCTAGACATTATCGTCACGCATGCATTGACGTTAATAGTATAGAGGGCAGCGGTTACAATTGTATTACAGTTGTTGAGTATTTTTAGATTCAATTTAATGTTATTTTAAACTCAAAGACCATGCACGGCCACTCAACACAGCTACCTACTATCACCAGTTAATTTTTTAACTCCACCTTTGAAGAATTTGAGAAACAAATTTTATGCGGCTTACTACCGCGTTTATTTTTATATATCCTTTTTAATTTTTTTTAATTATTCCGTCGTTTCGAGAGCTTCGTAGTCATCGTGGTCACAGAGTGACTTTGATTCATTAATCAATGTTCACGCAATTTTAAAGAAAATTCTATTCAGCTTTGAAATTAAAATTTCTTTAATAAAAGTATTTTTTATACTTTTTATTATAGCGTTATTGTTTTGTACATTAAATTCCCACATATTTTTCACTATATTAATATTTATTAACTTAACGTAATTCCTTTTCTCAGGTTCTATAAATAGAAATAGATTTCGGGAGAAACTATAGGATTCCCCAAATGGTTTTGGGGAATTGCTCCCATAACCATATTAGAAATAATAAAATGCTCCAAAATACAATGCTTTCTGTTTTATAAGTATTCTCCAATTACAAGTTTCTGGTTAGGTTAATATTTCGAAGGAATTTATATCTTTGTGGTCATATAAATATAAGAAAGGCAGAGTATAAACTCTCAGTAGCCAATTAATCATATTGTTATACAGTCAAGTTTAGAAGCCAAGGTACAGAACCCGTTATACAAGTAAGACCTTTGCACCAAATATGGTCTTAGCTATGCACGGAATGTAGTATAATAAAGTATACATTTACTTCATTAGCTATTTAATAAACCAGGTTATTGGGTAATGCAGGTTAGGTAACTAGTGTAAATAACAAAGATTCCTAATTTAGGTAAAAAACCTAAAATAAAAAGAGGTGGATATTTGCTTCGGGTCTGGTTATCAAAGAGTGGTAGGCAGTAGTACCCAGTCTGCCGATCAGGGGTAGTACCACCACTTACAAGTATACAGACCGTTTCGGGATCAGCTTGTAAGTTGCCGGTTCCAACTAGGCTGGCATAGTGGATGTGATTGCTACTCACAGTTATTGAATTGTAGTAGCAGTGACATTCATTCATGGACCACACTTCGGCTTAACATCAAGCTATCATATGTCGAGTCACAATAAAAAAAAACTGATTTGTTAGGTAAAGGCGAATGCAACTGGGGCCAGTGGTACCACTCTAACTTTGATAAATTTTTGGTCGTTCTGTTACTATGATACAAGTACGTTTAGTGGATTAGTATAAAAATGTAAAATTGTATCAAATAAATCAGTAAATCAAAATGTCATAACACAGGCGCATAACATGCTTTACCAGTCAATGTATTCTATTTTCACGTTTATGGATTTATCAATCAATCAAATTTTCACCTCTTTTTCTTACAGGGAGCGCCACTTGCCACGAACCCGACACTCCCTCGCTTCCCTCACATGATACAAGCCCTACGGTTATGGCCACCAGGCAATCCAGATTACTTGAGGATTACATATCATCTTTTATTATTTCATTATATTTTACGACCCAGATGATTCCGTAAAGCTCCTCAGCCTATATGAAGAGTCAGGATCGTGGAAAGTGCCGATCCGTGATCTCAACCCTTGATTCATCGATTACAGACGATATTATTCTCAACTATAGGTACAAATAAACTATTTTGATTATAAATTCCAAGTAATGAAATCAGAGTGCAGTTACTCGATTTCATTAGCAGTTCTGCTAACCCATTATGGTAATAAAGCGTGAATCATATCCTAAGTATGTATTTACAGTAGTTGTAAATATTTAAAAATAGGTATGTATTACAGTTGTATAAAAATACATATTATACATATCACGCATTCGGATCTTAATCTTTTTATTTTTGGCAAGCATAGTTATAGCGACAAGGCAATCGTATATATTTTTTTATTAAACATTTCAATACTAAGCTACTTATTGCTTACAACCAAAGTATATATAAATAAATAAAATAAAAATTGTTTATTTAAAAAAAAAAAAATTACATTTTAAAGTTGGTGGATCAATGAGCACTGCACTAGTCAACAAAAATGACTGTATTGCAGTTATCAATTTCTCCCACTAATACAGTTCATTTTCTTACAAAGGTTTTATTGTTAGTAGTGGGGTGATTGTGCGTATATATGTTTGTGTGTGTGTGTGTGTGTGTGTGTGTGTGTGTGTGTGTGTGTGTGTGTGTTCGTGTGTGTGTGTGTGTGTGTGTTGGTGGGTGTGTTATCTGCCATATATTATTTATTTTATTACTTTTAGGAGTTTTTCTGTGTCATCATAGTTAAGTTTCATATCAAACCATATATCAAAGATACATTGGTACCGGTGAGTGGTTTCGAACCTGTGCTCTCGGCTTGCGTCCCCATTGCACTGCCACCTCACCACGGTCGCCTTAATGAAACTGTATTTTCAGTCGTCGGCGCTCTTGGACCTTGCTTACTATCAGGCAATTCCAGGCCACATATCGCATCGTAATAAAAAAATAACAATGATTATTATGTAGTATAGCGCCCCTCTACTTTATTAGTTTATTTAAATGTGTGAATGCAAATATTTCTAACTATACTATTATACTTTATCATCGTCTAACCAGCAACTGAATGACCAATTACAATTGCATTTCATATGTTGCATTCATGTTTTATGCTTTCTCGTGTGCGCAAATGCGGTTGAGGGGCGCGTCTATTCGGCTTAGACAGACTATACTAACTTAGACTTTTATCATCTCACGAGCCATATGGATAGGCAAAGACAACGGGCCGTTTGTCACAATCTTCCTATAGGTACATTTAGTTCTATATCCTTGGTATATTTTACACTGATTCATCGTCTCTAATGAAGTTAGTCATGTCAATTGTGGATAATATAATTCTTTCATACACAATGACTAATATGGATTATTTATAAAATAGGTATATTAGGTCTGTTTTAAACCGATACGTTATTAATACAAAAAAAATGTATATATTGGGTACTTTGATCTTACGAATAGGATTTTAATTTTATCGTTGGAAGTGACGATTAAAATTGACGTATTGCAGTTGTAGGCCAATTAAAATGACGTGCGATAACGTTATTACATCATTCGCCAATAACGTCGTCGTTTCATAAGTTAATTGATAACCGAGTTGCTTTTTAATATTGTTATTACCAATTGTTATTTGTCCGTGTTTTTCTAACAATTGTTATTTAATTATGTTTATATTATTATATAATGAATATCTAGTTCGGTTTAAAGCTTATAATTATTAATTTATAAATGGTTCTTGACCCACTTTTAATAATTTTAAATATGTATAGTTGTAAATTATAAAGAAACAAACACTGGCCGGTGAAAGCGTTGGATTTCCATTTGGTGAAAGCAGGGAGCGTCAGTCAGTCGTCGACATTTGTGCGAGCGCGGTCAACATAACCTCAAAATGTACTTCATTGTAACTGCAATAACAACCATATGTGCGATCTACTGGTACAACAACAAACACAAACCATTAAAACACATTTTATTAGAAGCAAAATCAATCATGGAAATGAATGGAGCCGGTTTAGCTGGAATGATCGACGACTGGGTACACTTTTGGCGAAACAAAATAGAGTTGCCAGATGCAAAAAATAAAATTGCGATCGTAACCGGAGGAGGACGAGGAATAGGCAAAGAAATTGTAAGACAGCTCCTTAAGGCTAACGTGGAAGTTGTAGTTGGAATTAGAAATCCTGATTTGGTAAACAATTTAGCTGAAACGATGGAGAATTCTGAGCATTTACATGCACTCAAATTGGACTTAAAATCTTTGAAGTCTGTAAAGAAGTTTGCCGAGGACGTAATGAGAAAATATCCAAAAATTAATTATTTAATTAACAACGCTGGTATTATGTATGGAGATTATAAATTAACAGAAGATGGAATTGAGACACAATTCGCTGTTAACCATTTGAGTCACTTTTATTTGACACATCTATTATTGCCAGCTTTAAAAAAAGGCGGGACGATTGGCGAAGTCGCCAGAATTGTAAATGTTAGTTCCTGCGCTCATTTTCCCGGAAATATTAATTTTGAAGATGTTAATATGAAAACTCATTATGATACGGTAGCTGCTTATGCTCAGTCTAAATTGGCGCAGGTAATAATTATGTATTTTATTTGATTAGAGGACAGAACTATGCAATATAAAAAGATAAATGTTAAATCTAATAAATACATGTTTTTTTTACAGTTAATGAGTACAAGATACATCAACAAGTTGCTGGAAGATGAAGGATCCCTGGTGAGGTGCTACTCCGTTCATCCAGGAATGGTGAACACTGGCCTCTTTGAACATTCAATGATATACAAATATTTTCCATGGGCTATGAGAGCTGTATTCAAAACCGCCAGCCAAGGAGCCACATCAGTGTTATTTGCGTGTTTTAATAAGGATTTAGAGCAAAAAGGCGGTAGTTATATAAGTAATTGTGCAGAAGGCTTCAGTAATAGTCTATCAAAGAATCACGAAGCACAAAAGAAATTACATGAATTATCATGTGGATTTATTAATATAGACAAAAATTATTATGGTGTTCTTTAATAAACTTCTTATTCAAATTGTTGATTTTAACTACTTTCAGTAGTATTTTTATTAACATTTGATAGCGAGATAGTCATTGATTTAACAAGACTGAAATATGGCTTACTCACTGGCCTATTGTCTGTCTTTTAGGGTAGTTACATTTCCGAATGCCCACAATATTAATGCATTTACTTTGATTTATAATGATTTTGATGTTTAGTTGTAATGAACTATTTAGTTAGATAAAGATAAATTAGATAAAGAGATTAAGAAATAAACAATACAGGGCACAAACTATTTGTACTAACTTAAATAAATAAACTATTATCTAATTATTTGTTTTCTTTTATAATACTTCCTATTACATGTAAGGTGTCTGTGGTCAAGTTTAGTAAGTAAACCATATTTAACAAAAATAAGCAGCTCCGGCTATTGTCGTTGGGACAGGCAGGGGAAATGAAGCACCACTTTATAACATTCTGATAAAACCATATCCGATCAGTTTTATATCCATAATTATTTTTATACATAGTCCTGTGTTCTGTGGATCTATTTTAACGCCAACTGCCCGATGATAAGCAAGAGGAGATCTCTGTATTTATAGCTATGTTTCCAATTTCATTGGCAAACCTTGTGTTGTTCTCTATTATACTTTGACCATCTCTGATGCAAAATCTCTTTCATCAATCTGCATACATTCTTTCAATGTTTCTATGATATATTTTTGTCAGCAAGATACTAGCATGCTTAGCATGTAGTCAGAGTAATTTCACACAAATTAACTGATAATAAAATACATAAAGATGTCTTTAGGACATCTTATCAAAAACTAGCTTGATTTAAACACTTACAGAAAGTAATCAAGTCATAAATTTTATAAGATAATAGAAAGATTTCTGAACTATTTGTTAGTTAATAATACATTTTTATTAAATATTTATTATATTTGTTAAATGCAGCTATTTGTATTTAATAATAACTACCATTATAAAAAAAAGACTAACCTGCTAAAGAAGCCAGATAATCCTTTCTTCCTTAACTTTTGATCTTGATCTGTGACAGTCTGTTCGGATTGACACTCATCTTTGGAAGCGCCAGATTCAATTGATAGTTCTGATAAACTTGACACTGTGCTGGAGAATGAACCTCCACCCTTCCCTCTCTGGTGTCCACTGCTAACACTACCACCCCATTGTAACGTACTTTTGGGAGAATCACTTGTATCACTTTTTTCACAAGTAGAAATAGAAAAGTTGCCTTCATCACTAAAACTACTCTTCTTTGACAAACTATCTATGTCAGGCTCATCAATTGGCTTCTCTATCTCAACTTTTGGACTTACAAAGTGCAACTGCTTTGTTATAGGGTTGTAAGCCAATTGCATGTTATCCAAAGCCTCGCTTAACTTCATCCCGCCGCGGGAGCAAGGCGATGACCCCGACATTCTATAAAACTGTTCAAACTAAACACCAAAACACAATTGTAAACACACTATAAACACAATAGCCATATTAATTAGCAAAAAAATTTAAATATGTATTTGTTTACTAATTAAAAATGTATAAATGCCTAAACCACTATCACAGATACACTCTTATTACAATTATTTCAATTGTGGTTTCGCGTTGTAGTTAATTTTATTTGTTTAATATTTACTAACTATATCTAACAACGAATTTAATATTTGCTTATTCTAAAACACAGTCACACACGCCCACCACCACTCCTAACTTGTAAATAGATTGATGACATTTGCTTGCTTTGCTGTCTCACTCACATGAATCGAAACAAAGCCTACGGACCGAAATGAGAATAAGTTGAACGATTGCTTGTAAAGGAACGTGTCTGTTCGTTAAAAGCCTGAAAACAAAATTAAATATCAAGTATTATAAAATAAATAAATTAGAGAGTTTAAAAGAGTTTACTCAGATTAGTCATATTTTGAACAAAAGGTGACATTTGAAACGTGAAAAGTTTTTTGTACGCATTCGCATTTCGGACTATAACCAAACAAGTATAACACGACCAATTTGAAGCTGCTTATTGTTGCTACTATGTATGTGTTCAAGAGATGGGAGATGGGTGCAAGCTGGAGCAAGTCTAGTATTATTGACCATTTGGAACTTGGAATATTGCTCAAATGGATATTGAAAGACTCCATCCAACTAAATAATTCTTGAAAATATTTTATTATTATTATATATCTATTTATTTTATTTTGAGAGTTCGATATTTTGATTAGTCCTTATCTCGACAGATTGAATATTACAAATATTTGGTAATAACAAAAAGGGGCGGTATTTGCTCCGGGTGTCTGGTTGTCAAAAAGTGGTAGGCAGTGGTGCCCAGTCTGCCGATCCGGGGTAGTACCACCACGTACAAGTATACAGACTGTAAAGTGATTTGGTCGCGTTTCGGGATCAGCTTTCAAGTTGCCGGTTCCAACTAGGCCGGCATAGTGGATGTGTTTGCTACTCACAGTTATTGAATTGTAGTAGCAGTGGCATCTATTCATGGACTACACTCCAGCTTAACATCAAGCGGGGTGCTGTCATATTTCGAGTGACAATTTAAAAAAAATACTTCCTATTTTCATAGCGCGAATATAAACACCTATGTTGCTGTGCACGGGGCTCAAAGAAACATCCTAATGTATACTCAAAGCACAGAGTTGGATGAAAACGCGTAGGATCAGTCAATTGTGTGATGATTGCTTATTAGATAATATCACTCGTAGTTTACACGAGTATATTATGTTCTATCAGTAGGTTTTTTATTTATTGTGACTCGACATATGACAGCACCTTGCTTGATGTTAAGCCGAAGTGTGGTCCATGAATGAATGTCACTGCTAATACAATTCAATAACTGTGAGTAGCACTCACATCCACTATGCCGGCCTAGATGGAACCGGCACCTTAGAAGCTGATCCCGAAACGTGATCAAATCACTTTACGGTCTGTATACTTGTAAGTGGTGGTACTACCCCGGATAGGCAGACTGGGTACCACTGCCTACCACTCTTTGATAACCAGACCCGAAGCAAATATCTATCTTTTTTTTTATTAACAAATATTTGCAATATTTATTATTATTAAATATTACAAATAAAAGCTATGAAACAAATATTTGCTTCGACCGGGGATCGAACCCGGGACTTTGGGCGCAACAAACCAATCGCTAAACCGTTCGTCCACGCCTGTCGTCAAATAACAAAGATTGTTAAATCCATAATAAAAATATTTTAATATGGAAGGGATGTCCCTCAGGGAGGTATCCTTTCTCCTCTGTTATTCTCCATTTTCATTAATTCCATCACTTATTCTTTGAGTTCCTCGTGCCACCTTTATGCAGATGACCTGCATCTTTACACACAAACCTCACTCGACTCCATAAATTCGGCAATTGACTTAATTAATCAAGATCTTAAATATAATTCTTGGTCCAATGATTTTGGAATTAGAGTTAATCCGGCCAAATGGCAGTGTATTATTGTAGGGAGCTGTAGGTCAATGTCTAAGTTGAACTCGGATCTATTATCTCTAATTAAGTATGATGGAGTGGCTATACCAGTTAGTAAAGTGGTAAAAAATCTGGGATTGAATATTGATGCTTCCCTCTCTTGGCAGCCACATATCACTGAAGTAAGTCGCAAAGTAGTAAATGGACTGCGATATCTCTATAGATTTAAAAACCTATTACCGTCTAGTACCAAAAAATTGTTAGTTCAAGCGCTTATTCTTCCAATTATAGATTATGCCGATGTGTGTTATTTAGATCTTAACGAAACTCTTACTGATAAACTCGAGCGTCTTTCCAATAATTGTATCAGATTTATCTATGGGCTGAGGAAATATGACCATATCGTCAGCAGCTTGGTTGGCTAACAATCCGTGACCGCAGAAAATTTAGACTTCTTAATTTTCCTTTTCCTATTCTCATGGAGACTACTTCCCCTATATATCTTATAAATAAATTAAACTTTCTTTCAAACTCTCATCAATTAAACCTTCGGTCAGGAGACACATTACAGCTGGAAATCCCTTTCCATCATAAGGGGGCAGTTAAAGCATTTGTGGTGCAAGCAGCTCGCCTGTGGAATAACCTTCCTATCGATATTAGAAAGTCTCGAAACAGAGTGGCGTTTAGGAGCCAACTTAGGAAACATCTCACACAAAAATCGTAGTACTTTGGATGAATATAGATTATATTATTTTGTATTGTACTCGTATATTATTATATATATATATTATTTTCAATATATATTTATTTATGTATTTTTACCTATTATATATGTACGTTTATTGTTATTTAAGTCATCAGTGTTAAGTTTTTTTTTATTTGTTCTAAAAGTTGTATCCATGCTAAACATTGTTTCATGCCTTCACTATCTGTTTTTCTGAAGGTTGACTGGAAGATAAAGCCATCAGGCTTTAAGTCCGCCTGTACAAAGAAATAAATAAATAAATGTAGTGTATGATAAATACACATACGAGTATATACACGTGCTATTGCTAGATGCACGTGGCACTGTCGCGGGCGTATTGTAGAACACGACTGCCCTGCGATGAGGGTAGACGTGTGGCATAAGCGTCAAGCCACACGGTGCGACGCGGTCGCGGCGCGGCGTCCTGCATTTAAAAACAAAATATGCCACACGGTGCCTTCCGGCGCCTTACCGCAGGCACACCGCACATCGATTGAGCGAGACGCAAGGGGGGAGGAAGTGTTGCTCTAGGTCCGCATACTACGGCGCCGCATACAACGTGTGTACAGTGATGCGGCAAAATGTTTGCGATGCGACGCCGCACCGCACCGTGTGGCTTCACGCTAATACGAGTACGTTGGCAAGCCTGTGTTGTGTTGCATGAGGTACTATGCAAACACTACACTTACCTATTTATTTGTGAGAGAATTAGGTAAAAGGTGGACTCCCCGTGAGGCGGGTGATCCATTAGAAAATTGTATTTAATACTTATGTCGAGTGTAGCCCGACTTTGCCGTGAATGAAAATGTAAAAAAGTCAATGAATGTGAGGTGCGTTGAAGGTAAAACCGTAGCGTGCCTTGGCGGGGCCCCGTACAGAAATTTGTTTGGGGGCCCTTAGGAAGGGTAGATTTCTCACAAAAGAAAAAAATGTATCAATTTTTGCTTACTCCCGTTGGGGCCCCCGTATAATTGATACGGCGGTACTACGCCCCTGGTTGAAGCAAACTTATTTAGCTAAGGGAGGGAGAGGGACGACCGGTAGCGACGGTGTGAAGTGGGTGCTGGTATGTGGAGTTTATTTTATTGCGACTGGACATGCCTGATAGTAATGCATGATAGATATCCAAGAGCGCCGACGACTAAAAATAAAAACGCATACGTTTACGGCTGCCTCAGTCGCCGTCACTATGCCGGTCAAAGGCACTTCTTTACGCATCGCTCGAAGGATCCAAGGTTATAGGATGGGGAGATAATACATGGACTACCCAACAAGTAAACTCAAAACAGTTTCATCGCCTTCAATTATGTTGGAACACAAAAGATATAAAATCAATCAATCAATGAAATTGTCACGCCTTTTTCCCCAAGAAGAATAAAAAATAGGTTTGAAAAATAAAAAACACAGTCGTGAAAAAATAAGTGTTTTATTTATTTTAAAATATTTATTTACATTTAAAAAAATATGTTAGACTCAATAAAGTTAACAAAAATAATTTTACAAAAGAGGACAGTTCTTAGTCACAATCACATTTAAGTTAATATTGTTGACGAAATAATACTTTGTGTTAGGATTTCATTAAAATTAACTTCATTATTAGAATAGGCTGAAAGGGGCCCTAAAGCTTTATTATTATTAGGCCATTTATACCCTGTCCATACGTTTACTTTCTTTTTGACAGCTTACGCCTACGAATTACCGTTTTCTTTTAGGAATAATGTTCTACAGTAATGTTGTACTTTATTGACGGTTAACGCCTACTTAGTGCCCTGTACGTAATAAACAACCCAGGCCTTGAAATAATATTATCGATGTTCGCGCCTGAATTCATTTATGTTTTGATTTAATAATACGCATTTATCGATTTCCCTTTTATCCTTTAAATCCTGCATCCGCAAAGTATTAACCTAAAAGTGAATCCCGCGAGCGCCACTAGATGGCGCGCCTGTTGTACCGCCGATGTCAAATCAAGATGGCGGAGAGACCTTCTTGCGATTTATTCCCTTTATGTCGAGTCCCGTTATGTCGAGCCGAAAACCTTGTCTCGCTTCTATTACCCTTATGTCGAGCTTAGTTTTCTGTCCCGTTTCTATTCCCTTTATGTCGAGTTTATTTACCACGCTTTTATTACCTTTATGTCGAGTTTAATAATATCATATTTTAGAAGTACAGTCACGTCCAATGAGATGCACATGCACATAATTTAGAATCAATTATACACAAAAAAGAATTTAAAAACAACTAATAACTTTAACCATACAGTACAGCTATGTACCTACTATTATATTTTTTAATAACCATCAAAGTATGTCATAATATCAGTATATAATTAATATTCGAAATTATGTGCATGATGAAAAAGTACCTATCTTTTAAAATATTAAGTTCATTTATTATACGGACTAGATTATAATTGACTAACCGAAATTCAATGACGCATTGGTGATTTTACATAAATTAAGTACAACAATATTAAGACGTGTTGTCGGTGTACCTAAAATAATACGTAATGTAGATATGTACATTAGCGCAACTCAAGTCCGAATAACAGGAATGTGCGAAAGAGGTGACATCTAAGACTTACTTAGATGTCACCTCTCTTTCGCACATATATACTTGTCCCTCTTACACATTTATAGTTATCAGCGTTGCGCGTTCCAAGTCTATGAAGGGCAAAACTTACCAGTGCTCTTTTAACCTTGAAAGAGTGCACTACGTACGTAGGTAACTACTGTGTAAGTGCAAGTTCTGTAGTGGTTAAAAAACGTTTGATAGCATGAAACACGTAAGTACCATTGTTTTTCTATATGTAATCTATATTTATTTGTTTTATAAATGTAAATGTAACTATTGCGTTAGTACATAACTACATATCAAAATATAAACAATCAAAATACATAAAACACAGTATGAATACATAAATACGTAATGAATAATGATACAATGTACATGTTTTCAATTTATGGTTCAATATAAGTAGTACCTAATAAATTTCGAATAATTTAATCGTTAGATATAAAGTATAGTAATTAATCGAAATCCAAAGCCGAAAAGATCCCACGTTCAAGTGTTTTTTTCTACTGATAACTAGCGTCAAAAATATCGGCCATTTTGTGACAGTTGGCGTGCACGTTCTGACATGAATGGGAAATTTTTGAATGTAACGCTTAAAATAAACATGTTGTGGCTAGTTTCTAGTAAAAGTTATATAACATTTTCATTCATATTACATTTTTCTGTTGTATTTAATATAAAACATTTTCGTTATTTTATTTGAATATTTTTTTACTTACAAATAAAAACTTAAAATTTTAATGATCTTTCTAGACATCTACTTTGTGTAATATATATTTATGCAATAAGGGGCCTGGGTAAAATAGATACTAAGCTATAGTTTTAAACAAATTTCCAAATTTTGTCAACTAGCTAATTATTGTTTATGACCGTTACCTGTGCGTTATGATATGTATCTTAACTGTCTGATACGTATTCACGGCCAGCCCGCAATTCTAAATCAATTTAGAAGAATTATTCTTAATTTTTAATTCTATTTAGAAGTACTTAGTTACTTGGGTATTTTTTAAGTCTTCATGTGATACGCCGACTTATTTATTTATTTATTATTTACTTATTATAACAAATATTTTAGGTAAGATTTTTCGATTGTCGTACTTGACTTTTCTAATGGATTTTATTTCTCTTTAGGATTACCTAATGAAGATGTATGAAGTATAATCACAATATCAATGATGGATTTAATTACCATAATAAATATTTTGGAAGGCAACGAAATAGGTGACATTAATGCTGAACTAAACGATGGGAGTATACATGCACCACCACCAGAACCTATCCAACACGAAAACTTAGAAAAAGATGATTCTAGCGAATCTTACGAATTATTAAACCTCGATCAACAAAATACCGCTAGTGTAGATATAATTAAAAAACCCGAATGTAGCACATCAACCCCTCAAAATGAAGATAATCAAGAACCCGGCTGCAGCACATGGGGTAATTTTAACACAGAAGAAAGACCTCAAGACGGCAGTAGCCAAACGAATCAAGAACCCGGCTGCAGCACATGGGGTAATTTTAACACAGAAGAAAGACCTCAAGACGGCAGTAGCCAAACGAATCAAGAACCCGGCTGCAGCACATGGGGTAATTTTAACACAGAAGAAAGACCTCAAGACGGCAGTAGCCAAGAGAATCAAGAACTTGGATGCAGTTCATTGAGGAATACTGATAATAATTTAATTTTCGTCGAAAGTCAAAAAGGTGGTAAAATTTTATTGAAAGATGGCTACCGGTACCGCATTAATAGAAAAAATAAATGTGGCTCCTCAATTTGGTACTGCACAAAAAAAAATTGTAAAGCTTCCTTAAGAAAGTTATTTTTTAGAAAAAATATTTATATACGTGATGATTATACTGTATATGTTTAGATTAAGAAAGATTAGATATATATATATGAAAATAAGTAATAGAACAAATAATAAAACAATGTTTTTATGCCATTGGCTTTTAATTTACATCCCTGACTGTACCTGTTCACCAAACTCGACATAAAGGTAATAGAAAGCGTAAAATACCAATACTTTGGAGAACAATAGACTTCCAGGCTCGACATAACGGGACTCGACATAAAGGGAATAAAACCTTCTTGCACCGCAAAACAGTGAGTACCTTTCCTATTTTCTCCCACCGACAAATGCATGTCTAATTAATAGAAACATCGTCTAATTAACCAGCTACTTACAGTCCATTGAAAACCGCACATTGTTTGGCACCTACTCGCCGGGTTTAATCGTTATTTTATAAAATTACGTAGTCACAACACGTAATACGTATCGACGAATTTCATAAAAGTTTTAGTACATAATGCAAAGTGTATTTAGTTAATATTTTTATTATAACCGCACTCACTGTGAATTATTTATTTATTGTTTACATTTAACCGCACCGCTCCGCATAGATTTTAACTTTAAAAAGTTAAAATTTCAAAAGTTTTAAATGTAAGTTTAGTTGTTTTGTTTTTTATAGTTCTGTGATTTATTGTCAATATTATTGGTAAATAAACCTAATATTGTTACAATATCATTTCATTACTTAGATATTTTTACGTAAATACGCTACGTGCGTTTGTAAAATTACCTACATTATTTTAGTTATTTTTTCTACACATTCGTTTGGATATATTTCTTGATAAATAAAATGGAAAGCAAAGCTAAACTTAATTATACTAAAAAACTGCAATTATTAGAAGCAAAATTGCAGTCATATTTTGCTCATATTCAACGAATTCATGATTGTATACCCAAAAAATCCGATTTAAAACAAAGTGGGTTATTCTTGTCGCAATCTCAACAAATTGATATTTTGAGATCGGAATTTATGAAACTAGTTGATGAAATCAATTCTCTAAAAATCTGTAATGAAGAGAATTTTACACTCGAATATGAATCTATTTGGTCATTTTCGGATATTTTTAACGTTATTAAATGTGCACGCGAGAGATTAGATTCGGAATTAAGTTCTAAATGGATTTCGGATCGAGCTACGATCGTTAAGCTGCCAAGAATCGAGCTCCGGCAGTTCGGTGGCGAGTTAAAAGAGTGGTCCTTGTTCATTCAGACGTTTAACAATTTAATTCACTATAACGCAGGTCTGAATGACTCGGAGCGCATTCAGTATTTATTGTCTTCGCTAACGGGTAAAGCCCAGAACATCTGTAGTGGTTTAACACCAACTCCCGAAAATTATAAAATTATTTACAACGCTTTAATAGAAAAATACGAAGACACCCGCGCATTAGCTTGCGACTACCTTAACCAATTTCTCGATTTAAAACCGATTACGCAAGTTACGTCGAATAACTTAGATTATTTTATAGACAAATTTACAACTGTCTATGCCGCATTAGACTCATTAAAATTAAGTAACATTAAAGATTTTATATTTATTCACATTGCATTGAAAAAACTTGATAATGAAACCGTGAAAGCGTTCGAAAACCAACATCGGAATTCGAACGACTTACCCTCTTATGAGGAATTTGTAAAATTTATTCGCGAACAAGTTAAAATCTTGGAACGAACAACTGGCAAGTCCAATGTTAGTAATAAAAGTAAACAAACTCATTCCTTTGTAACGCAGAATAAAAGAGATTTTAATTGTAATTTTTGTAAAGTGAACCACGAACATTATTTTCAATGCAATGCATTTCAGAAACTGTCCCCTATGGACAAATATTATTTTGTCAAAAATAACAATGGTTGCGCGAATTGTCTTAGCTACACCCATTCTACTCCCGCATGTAATTCCTCTTTGTGTTGTAAAAAGTGTAACCGCCGTCATCATACAATGCTACATTGGATACGACCTCAAGCGGACGGCGGACGGCCTGCCACGGCCGGAGGAGCTGGACGAGCTGGAGTGTCATCAGCTGACGCTCCAGTGAATGATTCGCGCGATATATTCCCTACGCACGCTCAGACCGCTGTAACTCCACAGCGTCTGAACACCGAAAATGTGTCCCTTTGTTCGTTTAATAATAATAATGTTTTAAAACCTAATACAGTAATTAGGCACCGCGCTCGCTTACGTTACGGATCGCTTTGGGAATTTTGTTCGTTTATTAATTGACCCCGCGTCTCAAAGTAGCTTCGTAACGTCGGCTTGTTGTAAACGTTTAGGCATCGGAATGCATTCAAGTAATCAGTTAATGGTTAAAGGAATCGGCAATAGTCGCCGCCATATTAAAGGCACGACAACAATTACATTATTTTCGCGTTATAATCAAAACAATAATATTAGTATTAGGTCACACGTAATAGATAAGGTGACCAATATTTTGCCTACTAGTTATGTCGACGTTTCGACATTGAACTATTTAAATAATCTTCAATTGGCAGATGAGAAATTTTATAAACCCGCATCCATCGACATCCTTCTGGGGTGCGAATGGTTCGATGAGATTTTGTTATCTAACCGCGTTCGAGGCGCTCGGGGTGAGCCGTACGCCTTGGAAACTATATTTGGGTATGTTGTATTTGGTCCCGCTCCTATATTATTTAATAACAACGCGTCAACTTATACGTTTTGTTCATTTAACGAAAATTCAATAGATAATATATTATCCAAGTTCTGGTCTTTGAAAGAGGTGCCACATAGGGAACACCTCTCTCCAGACAATCAAGAGTGTGATCGTATTTATGATGACACTACCACTCGTGACGTCACTGGCCGTTACTCGGTAGCATTACCCTTCAAAGGGGATCCGCGTTGTTTAGGCGAGTCATTCTCAATTGCTAAACGTCGATTTTATTTATTAGAAAGAAAATTAAATAAAGATACCGCGCTCCGCATACAATATGATGACGTCATCAAAACCTATCTTAAAGAAGGTTTCATACGCCGCGTCTCCTCCGATGACAATACATCTCCGCATTATTATATACCACACCACGCTGTCATTAGGAAGGACAAATTAACAACTAAATTAAGAATGGTTTTGGACGCGAGCTCCAAAACCACAAATGGACCATCACTTAACGACATTTTACACACCGGAAGAAATCTACAGACTGATTTATTTAATATTATTTTAAACATACGACTTTTCCCATTTGCCATTTGTGCTGATATAAAGCAAATGTATTTGCAAATAAAAGTACATCCAGAGTTTCAGAAATATCAAAAAATACTTTACCGATTTTCATCTGAAGAACCCCTCGAAACTTACGAGTTTACTCGTGTATGTTTTGGCCTTAAAAGCAGTCCATATCACGCGTTAAAAACTGTGCGTCGTTTAGCTCGGGACGAAACAAAACAATACCCGTTTGCTGCCGCGATCATTGATAAGGCGTTGTATATGGACGACTTAGCCATCTCCATTACAAGTGTATCGGAAGGTATAGAATTGTCTAACCAATTAGTAAATATGTTTAAACGTGGTGGCTTTGAACTTGTTAAGTTCACCAGTAATTCTCTTGATATACTTAATTATATTCCCGCAACTCACCGGTTAAGTCAAAGTGTAGAATTCAATAATGAGGATAATTTAAAAGTGTTGGGTCTTAAGTGGGTTCCATCTGAGGATATGTTTGCGTTAACAGTTAATTTAGATGAACGATCTTGTTCAAAAATAAACATTTTATCGTCAATTGCTAAGTTATGGGACGTGATGGGTTTCGTTGGCCCTGTGATACTGGCGGCTAAACTTATCATTAAAGATTTATGGTTACTCAAGGTTGGATGGGATGACCTCCCGCCACCAAGTATACAAAACGCATGGAATGTTTTGCAAAATGAATTACACCTATTAGAAAATTTAAAAATCCCGCGTCATATTGGTATTATTTCAGTATCAAATGTTATTTCTATATTAGGTTTTTCTGATGCAAGCGAACGCGCCTACGGAGCAGTCGTGTACTTACATGTCTCGCTTCCGGGGAATTTGTATAAAACAAATTTAATTTGTGCGAAGTCTAAAGTCGCACCTGTAAAAACAATCTCAATTGCACGCCTGGAGTTATGTGCAATTCTTTTATTAGCTAAGTTAGTTAACACTGTTGTTAACTCTTATTCCGCACGCATTTCCGTTAACAATATATTTTGTTTTACCGATTCAATGATTGCCCTTCATTGGATCAACGCATCACCGCATCGTTGGCAAACCTTTGTTGCCAATCGAGTTACAAAAATAATTGAATATTTACCGCCCGCGCATTTTTATCATATTCCCGGGACACAAAACCCCGCAGATTGTTTATCACGCGGCCTTACGCCGTCACAATTATTATCTAATTAGTTATGGTTTAACGGGCCACCTTGGGCAAACCAGGATCCAAAGTCTTGGCCTATTAAAAAATTCTGTATTAATAATTCATTAAGTGTTCCCGAAGAGAAAATTATCTCTTTAATTTAACAAATACAAATACAAACTCAAGGAAAATGAACCGTGATCATGATTAAAGAGGTTTTATTTATTTTAAATTTCGAACTGGTTTGACATAATGAATGCGCCATTAGTTAAAATAAAAATCGATTATTATTTCAAATCAAATCGGTAACGTGTAAGGGCGCCACTGATTTCAAACTGTCAAAAAGGAAATAGACGAATGAACGGGGTATAATTGTCCCACTGTTAGGGAAAGGCCCATCTCTTTTTTTTCATTACTGACACTCTCTCGCCACGAACTATCTCGTTTCCTATCTCCCTCCCCATTCCCATCATTCCGGATTCCATCGAGCAATCTGGAGTCTTTGCCAATAATGCATTATTGAACATTGCCTTGCCGCGACACATTTTAAAACCCATTTCAAACTATTCTGATTATAAATTTAAATAGCATAAGTTTAAAACAATCTCATATTATTATTTAAAATAGTTTTTAATAATCTCAACTCTTTGGTTGTTTACCATTGACGTTTTTATGTATGGCCACAAGTTCTGGAAATAACTCCAATAGACACAGATCCAATAAATTATACACCAACTGAAAATAAATAAATATATATATACGTATTTACATTTCTATGCTAAGCTACTAAAGTGCTTGTATCATAGAAACAGGCCAACCCGAGTACATGTATCAAAGATACATTGGTACCGGCAAGTGGTTTTGAACCCGTGGTTTCGGTGTGCTGGCTTCGGGTCTAAATATTTAAGAGTGGTAAGCAGGCATTTGTAATTTGCACAGTCTGCCTATCTGGTGTACCTTTCAAGTGCACATACGGTGAAGCGACTAGTAGCTCAGCAATTGCTGCTAAAGGTGTGATTCCGATGGCCATCGCAGACTGCTACTGCAGGCCGCACTACTGATTTAAATGAATGTGTACTCGTACGGTCGTTTAATCATTGATTTCGTGCAAGGCGACACTGCAGTCTGCGGTCGCCCTATACAGATCTTTACAAACCAGTAAAGATCTGTATAAAATTGTATTAATTCATTAAACATTTTTCGCGCGAAATCTAAGAAAATACTATGACAAGATGCCAGTTGTCTTCACCGGTTATTCGTGAGTTTCACTATGTCGTCAGTCCACCTAGTGGAAGGCCTACCTACACTGCGTCTTTCGGTTCGTGGTCTCCACTCTAGAAGCTTTCTTCCCCATCAGTTGTCGGTTCTTCGAGCGATGTGATACACTTAAATTTGAAATTATTAAATAATTATTTACCTGTTTATTAAAATGCGGTTGTTGTATAATATCAAATAAACACAGCAATGATTTGTGTATATTATTGTGTGTTACATATCTCATAGTGGACGGGATGCTATTTAATAAATACATTTTTGCTAATTCTGCATGCTCGGACGAGTTGACGCGCTGATGGGATGATTTTCTCTCAAATATAAGACCTGCAAATAAGTGGGGATAATTTAGAAATTCATCACGTTTCTTTGTTTATCTGAAATTGTTTTTTTTTATTTTTTATTGTGACACGACATCTGATTTCTACCTGCCTGATGATAAGCAAGAGGAGGTCCAAGAGTGACGACAACTCAGTCCGAGTTAGTTCACGGCTGCCTCAGTCGCCGTCACTATGCCGGTCAAAGGTGCTTCGTTACGCATCGCTTGAAGAATCCAAGGGCATAGGATGGAGAGAACACATGGGCTGGCAAAGCATTCCACTTGTCAATTGTTCTACAAAGAAAAGACGCACCGAACTTTTTAGTTCGATTGCCGATTAGGTCGATAGAATGCGGATACTTTCCCCAACCTATGCGGGTATTGCGGATATGAAAAGACTAGATAGGAAGAAGATTTAAGAGCTTTTCGGAACATTCTCCGTGGTATAGGCGAAAAAGGACGCACAGAGCCGTCATGTCTTTGTGTAGTTGCGGGGGCTCCAGAGTTCGCGTCAGCTATAATTCGGACAGCTCGGCGCTGCAATGAATCCAGGGCATTGAGAAGAGACGCTACTTGGCAGAGCCGTCCCAGAGGTGCGAACAGTACTCCGCGCAAGAGCGAATCTGAGCCTTGTATAGTAGCAGGCAAAGCTGAGGCGCGAACAACCGCCGCACCTTGTTCAGGATGCCAAGTTTGCGGGAGGTGGTCTTAATGTCCCGCTTGATGTGGTCCCTGTGATTCAAGTCCGAAGTACCGAGGGACATGTTACAAAGAGAGGGCAGGAGAGTATGAATGCACAAGTATGATTGGAATACACTCTCGGGTCGTCTCCATTTAATCGTTTCACTCGTCTTTGGTATTAAATTGTGAGTAATAACAAAGTAACACTCTCCTCCAGGCCCAGGAGAGTGTTTTCCGACCAAATCGGAGACATCCTTAAGAAAGCTAGGTTGCCTAGTGCCCATAACCACAGGGCCTGTATAAGGAGAAATGTGAAGGAAGCAAGGGAGTTGTGTAAGGATCGTGGTAAGTGGCGCTCCATTGTCTCTGCCTATCCCTGTAGGAAAAAGGCGTGACAATTTGATTTGATAACAAAATCCATATAATAACGTTACCATGTCCGATTCTTATGAGATGCGCCAGCCGCCTTTCGCATAGTGATTTCCTTAATATTTTATTTAATATCGTATTAAATGTAACATCTATTAATTGGGGCATCAATCCCATTATACTTCCTAATATTTTTACTATCACATTGTGGACTTTCACCACATTCATTACTGGAACAATAAATAAAAACAATACATTAAAATACTTTTTATTATTATTGTGACTCGACATGACAGCACCCCGCTTGATGTTAATCTGAAGTGAGGTCCATGAATAGATGCCACTGCTACTACAATTCAATAACTGTGAGTAGCAATCACATCTACTATGCCGGCCTAGATGGAACCGGCAACTTACAAGCTGATCCCGAAACGCGACCAAATCACTTTTCTATATTATATCATTGAAACAGGACAACCAAAGTACAAATATCAAAGATACATTGCTACCGGTGGGTAGTTTTAAACCCGAGCTCTCCGATTGCGTAACCATTGCACTACCACTACACCACGGTCGCCTTATTATATAAATACTTACATAAATAAATAAAACACTGTGTAAAACCAGCGAGTACATTGTCATTTTTATATTCTAATTCATTCACAAATTGTGGTTCAATGTCGAAGTTATTCTCAAAAACACTCGCATGTATGTTTCTAACAGTACGTATATGTTTCTCTTTTACGTTATGCTGTAGTTCGAACTGATCGTCTATTTCTTGTGCTAGTTCTACGTCCCTTCTGAAAAATAATATACGATGTTTTTATCAAATCGGTGCTTGTTCCTATATTTATGTATGGAATTGAATGTTGGGTGTGGCTGAAGAAGCATGAAAGTAGAATTAACGCTGTAGAAATGCGGTCGTTAAGGAGTGTATGTGAAGTGATGATAGTGGTTAGAATAAGGAATAGAACAGTGCGCGATAGATGTGGTTTCAATTAGGATGTAGTGACAAGGATTAACAAAGGATAAGGATAACAAAGGATTGACGACAGGCGTGGACGAACGGTTTAGCGACTGGTTTGTTGCGCGTAAAGTCCCGGGTTCGATCCCCGGTCAGAGCAAATATTTGTTTCATAGCTTTTATTTGTAATATTTAATAATACTAAATATTGCAAATATTTGTTAATAAAAAAAAAGAGATGGATATTTGCTTCGGGTCTGGTTATCAAAGAGTGGTAGGCAGTGGTACCCAGTCTGCCGATCCGGGGTAGTACCACCACATACAAGTATACAGACCGTGAAGTGATTTGGTCACGTTACGGGATCAGCTTGTAAGTTGCTGGTTCCATCTAGGCCGGCATAGTGGATGTGATTGCTACTCACAGTTATTGAATTGTAGTAGCAGTGACATTCATTCATGGACCACACTTTGGCTTAACATTAAGCGGGGTGTTGTCATATGTCGAGTCACAATAAAAATAAAAAAAAGGAATGCTGGTTTGGGTACATGGAAAGGATGAGTGAAAGTAGATTGACGAAAGGAATTTATAAATCTCATATGAATGGATACGTTAAACAAAGCAGGAAGGTGTTCGCCGACCAAACCGGAGACATCCTCAAGAAAGCTAGGTTGCCTAGTGCCCATAGAGCTTGTATGCGGAGAATTGTGAAGGGGAAGCGGGGGAGTTGTGTCGGGACCGTGGCAAGTGGCGCTCCATTGTCACTGCCTATCCCTATGGGAAAAAGGCTTGACAATTTGATTGATACATAAAAGCCCAAAATGAATTAATTATGTCCTTTAATGAATCGATGAGATTTGCATAAATAAATACTTTATCATAATTATTTTATAGCTTCATTCGACTGCCAAGAGTGACCTGTGAAAAGTTGATGTAGTAAAAGTGTCAATATTTACCTGCCTACTTCCCATTTATCTTTATCACAAGATATTAATAGTGCATTCATAAAACCTTCCAAATGTTGACCTTTCTCCTTTCTTAATCTGAAACAAAATAATTAATTTACTTATTGTGACACGACGTTTGACCTCGACCCGCCTGACGATAAGCATGAGGAGATCTAAGAGTGACGACAACTGAAACAATCGACTTAGTTTACGGCTGCCTCAGTTGCCGTCACTATGCCGGCCAAAGGTGCTATTTCACGCATCGCTTGAAGGATCCAAGGTTATAGGAGGGAGAGCACACATGGGCTCCACTTGTCGATTGTTTTACAAAGAAAAGACGCACCGAACGGTCGACAAAATACGAATGCTTTCCCCGACTATTGCGGGTATTATGGGTGTGAAAAGACGAGGTAGGAACAAGATTAAAGAGCTCTTCGGAACATTCTCAGTGGTATAGGCGATATAGGACGCACAGAGCTGCCAAGTCTGCGTAGTTGCACGGGCTCCAGAGTTCGTAAACAAAAAGATATACCATGTCAAATATTAAACAAGTTGGAAGCGAAGATTAAAGGTTTTATGGAGATTTAGAGGGGCCTTAGTTTCTAAGTAACAATATTTATATATACGTTCTTTTATCGTGGCTCGACATGTCTCGGGATCCCACTCGATGTTAGGCTGAAATACAATCCATGAATGAAGGCAACTACGACGCCGCCCTAGTTGGAACTGGCAATTTACAAGCTGATCCCGAAACGCCATTAAGTTGCTTTACCGTTTGTACACTTAAGCAACTGTCTTCCAACCACATTGTCTAATTATTTAAATCTCAGCTGATCTCATCAAATTATTTTATAGTCAGTTTCATGTAAAAGAAGGGGGTAATTTTTTTATTATTAATTTCTATACTAAGCTAAAGTGCTTGTATCATAGAAACAGGGCAACCAAAGTGCATAGATCAAAGATACATTGGTACCGGTGAGTGGTTTTGAACTCGTGCTCTTTGTTTTAGTAATCGTTTCACTGCCACTACACCACGGTCGCTTTCAAATTGATAGGCTTTAATATGATTTAATATAAAAAGAGGATGGTTTAAGAGTGATAGGCAGACGGTTGTAAGCTATTTGCCAATCCACTCAAGCCATTATTGTGACTCGACATTTGACCTCAACCTGCATGATGGAATAGAGGTCCAAGAGTGCCGATGACTGAAAAAAACGAGTCATCCACGGTTGCCATAGTCGCCGTCACTATGCCGCAAACTGACAGACATAACATGGGATTTTTTCATTATAATTTACATTTCTATAATAAGCTATTATCAGTGCTTGTATCATAGAAACAGTACAACCAAAGTACATATGTCAAAGATACATTAATACTGGCAAGTGGTATTAAACCTGTGTTCTTGGTTTGTGTAACTACATCACGGTCGCCTCCAAAGGAAAGCTGACATTTGGCAATCATTTCTTTAGAGCCGTTTTTGATTGTCGCATCATGTATTTATTTGCACCAATAATATATAGCTAATCTTAATTTGCAACTGCAACTGGCATCTTGTCGTTCGGAATGGCGTTCTAATGGGGAGGCCTATGTTCAGCAGTGGACGCCTTCTGGCTGATGATGATGAATCTTAATTTATATATTATAACAAATAAATACCTATGTGTAACGGATTGATATAAATTAGTAAGGTCTGAGCTACTTGCTGCAAGACTGGCAGCCAGGACAGCATTCGTAAAGTCACCCTCCTCCATCAGAAATATTCTCAACAATTCACTTGTTTGCAATAAACTCATTTGCAATAATCTTTGTAAGAAATCCTCATATTTGTATCTTATTGTTTCCAAGGGGCTGTTGTCTCTGAAATGTATTGTTTATTTAATATTTACTAAATCAATCAATCAAACTGTCACGCCTTTTTCCCACAGGGATAGGCAGATGGAGCGCCACTTACCACGATCCTTACACAACTCCCTTGCTTCCTTTACATCCACAATTCTCTTTATACAGGCTCTGTGGTTATGGGCACTAGGCAACCTAGCTTTCTTGAGGATGTCTCCGATTTGGTCGGCAAACACTCTCCTGGGCCTGCCTTGTTTAACGCATCCATCAACATCAGATTTATAAATTCCTTTCGTCAATCTACTTTCACTCATCCTTTCCTTTCATTATTTACTCAATGTTCGCTCATATCTGCTCATACCAACTGCACGCTAAAATTGCCGTTTTGACGTTTGACACGAAGCGTGGTGTTGGTGTCATGAAGCGTGTCAATAAATTTATACGAGGTCTTACATCAGACAAACACATGACACCAACACACCACCACCAAAACCACCCCGGGCCATTCGCAAATCGCCCCACTTTAAAATTTCTTTCCACAGGACGACTCGAGGGAAGGGGCATCGCTCACCAGAAGTACCTCTCCCTCCCTTAGTCAACTAGTTCTCCCCAGCATACCTCACATTCATTGACACCAAAGTCAGGCTTCACCCGACTTTGGAGTCAATTCTATTTCTCATGGATCACCCGGGACCACATCGCCAATAATAATAACCAAATTGAAATACAACAACACTTCTGACAAAAAAGGGTCGCTCTCTTTTTCCCTTGCTACCGCCGCTAGCAACAGAAGCCTATCTTTTTTATTATAATTAAGAAGACATAATGTATAATTTTATTACCTTCTGGAGGGTATGGGCAAATTCTGCAATAGTCCTTCGCCATGAAACTCAGTCAACTTGGCTCTTAACAAATGAAAATCATTCTCAGATCTCAATATTGTCCACAATGCTGCGTCAGACTTAGTTGGGTCAATGCGATGGACTGCTATTGTAAACATACGTATAGTGCCGCGGCGAGGTTCCTCTTGCTACAAACATTACATAGATAGATAAATTCTTAATCGCACAGTAAATAAAACACATTTAACATGTACAAAATAACTGTACAAAAATACCTGCAGTCTCTTATATCAACCTCTTCACAGTATTAACATAATAAACACACACACGCACACACACAAAGTTTTTATTTATTTGAAGAGTGGTAGGCAGTGATTCCCAGTCTGCCGATCCGAAATATTACGACCACTTCCAAATATACAGAAGTGACTTAGTCGGGTTTTGGGATCAGCTTGTAAGTCGCCGGTTTCAACTAGGCCGGCATAGTGGATGTGACTGCTGTTTAAAGTTATTGAATTGAACGACCAGAGACCACATGTACCACACTCCAGCTTAACATCAGGCGGGGTGCTGTCATATGTCGAGAGGCAATAAAATAAAATAACTAAGACTTGAGGAATCAAGTCTAAATTGGCAAGTGGTTTTAAACAGGGGGCCCTCGGTTTGCATGACGTTTGCACTACCACTAGACCATGGTGGTATTATGTCATATGACGAGTCACAATAAAAACAACTTACCATAATAGTTTCAACATGTGTAAGTACCACTTTGCATCCGCTCAAATCTTGTTCCCTCAAAGCCTCTTCTTGTGCAATATATTTCAATAAATTTATATCTATTTCGTCATCATTCAGTTCTGGATTTGAATCCGCATAACCTATAAATTGACCATCAGGCGTTTGTCCGCGTAAATGACGGGCTTTACTTTTTACTTTCTTTTCTGGTCTGGAAAATAAATATACTTTTTAATTATTAGGTTTAATGTTAATGAATTATACTTTTTTATGCGGCTTACTATCGCGTTTATTTTGGTTTTGATTTTACATTTTTTAAGTTTATTTGTTAATTTATATAATTGTGTATGTTTACTTTTACCTACATATATGTATATTATAGTAGGGGAGCCCAAGAGGCTAATCGGGGATTTAATGTTATGTGGGTTTTTTGGTTTTAGCGGTGGGAGAAGGGTGTACGGATTTTCAAAAATGTAAAAAAAAAAAACAATTAAAAAAATATACTCGAGCGCGTCAGATTTTGATATTGTATATACTCCACGTGTCCATAATACTGTAGGTATGTTAATCTGACGGTTTGCATGGTAGGGGTGGCAGTACGGAAAGGTAGAAAAACAAAAAAAAAATTGCGTCAGACATTCAGAGGGGATGTTAAATAAGCCCCACAGAAGCTCCCATTCAAAAGACTGAACATTCCGACATGACGCAAGTTCGTGGCGGAGTTTTGAAAATGTAAAAAAAATCGTTAATTTGAAATACTCGAGCGCGTCAGTCTTTTATACAGAAGGTTCAGTAAGATGACCCAATTGTACTGACTCTTAATCTGACAATTATCTGAAGGGATTTCATTAATCTGACAATTTGAAAAAAAAAATTTTTTAAGGTAATTGTTACACACTATAGCACACTAATCGCGGTATAGTTTAGACTATTTCTCTCTCTTTCACTCACAATCACTGCCCACTTTTACTAATAAGTAATAATATCTCAGAAACTGTGTGGAATATGAGCTATATTATTGTAAAGTTTCAATAAAATCCATTTAGTAGTTTTGCGTGAAAAAGTAACAAAAATCCATCCATCCATCCATACAATACATACTATAAACTTTCGCGTTTATAATATGTATTGTTGCAATATCAAATTTTAAAGTTTAGTTGATATAAAAAATTAAATGTTATGTACTATATACCCTTTTAGCGGTGGGGGAAGCGTATGGAGATTGCCCACTGTTGTGGAGATAACACCAACAATGGTGCGAAATGCCACACAGCCCATGTACCGGCGAGGATGTGCATTGAGCAAGGCGGAGCACACTTTGAACCCTTAATGTAAAATGTTAATTATTAATTGTGACGTTGTTATTTACGAAAAAGTATATATAATTTATGGTTATTAAGATCTTATTAAGATAAGATCTTAAAATCTTCTTTCTTGTACAGTTTATACTTTTTTACATTGTACATTAGGTCAAAATGTTCATAGGCGTTCCATAAAATATATGTTCTATGTAATTTACTGTTTAATTTCACTAAAACAGGGTTGGCACATTATTGAAATAAATATTTTATAAGAGACCATTTAACACCTTTAAGGGGGTTCGGCTTTAGGAGGTGTTTTGTAACACCCTGTATATTAAGACTGTGCGAGAGAGTAATAGATAAAGAAGAAGTGAAAGGGAACGAGAGACGCGGAGTGGGGAATACATGCTCTACTGCAACTGCTCGCACAAAACTTTATCAACAATTTTTGCTACTTCGGCTTGTTGAAATTGACAGATTATAGTTTTTTAGTAATTTTTAGTCATTTTTCTTTAAAATAAAATTAAAATCGACCGCGCTCGAGAATGTCCAGGTGACGACTTTTTTTTACAAGTTTGTGACCTTCCCATTCTCTTCCGTCATACTCAATCCGTCAGATTAAGAAAATGTGCACTTATTAGTATGTAATTAACTCACCTTAGCTTAATCTGACGCGCTCGAGTATATTCAAAGATCGATTTTTTTTTACAATTCTGACCAGCTGCCATACACGTACCCCCTGTATTAAGGGCTAATACTTGGTAGATATACTCTACAGGGTACAAGGTATCTCCCATAATTTAATCTGTCACGCTGGAGTAAATCCAGAAATCCCCGCTTGGGCTCCCCTACTATTATACTTGTGATACTTGTATGTAGTTTATGTAATTGTAGTGTATTTGCACCCTGCCTATAATTTCTCAGCATCCCAAAGGTTAGTTGTTAGAAAATGCCTAAAAGGTATTAAACTCGCCAATGGTACCAATTTTAAAATTTATTTTGGTGCAATAAAGGATTTAAATAAATAAAAAAAATTAATTTGTTTAATTCATTAATCAATGTTCTAAGAAAATACGAAGTTTAATGTTTGTATAATATAGTTTTTACTATGTACTATGTTCTTTTTACTATGTAACTAGCGTCACATAGTACACAAATTATTTTTATTCAGTTGTCGGCGCTCTTAGATGTCTCCTTGCTTGTCAGATGTCGCGTTAAAAAACATAGTGCGTGTAAACTTAAAGCGCAGTTGAAGTAAAAAGTAAATGAAAATATTCACATTTAAAAGAACTGATAACATTAAGGAAAAGTGAAATTAGATTGACTAAAGAAATTTATAAATCTGATGTGGATGAATGCTAACGAGGTAGACCCAGAAGGGTTTTTTTCCGACCAAATCTTTCCGATGTCTCCATCCTCAAGTTTTATTAAACTTAATTTTAATAAATTTTGAACATGGGCCTTCTTAAATTTTACAAAATGTCAAATCCAACAATCAAATTGTCACGCTTCCACAAGGATAGGCAGAAACAATGGAGCGCCACTTGCCGCGTTCCTGACACAACTCCCTTGCTTTTCTCACATCCACATTTCTCTTTATTCAAGCTCCACAGTTATGGACACTAGGTAGCTTTCTTGAGGATGTCTCCGATTTGGTCAGAAAACCCCCCCTGGGTCTGCCTCGTTGAACGCATCCATCCATCCATCGCAATATCCATATCAGATTTATAAATTCCTTTCGTCAATCTACTTTCACTCATCCTTTCCATGTGCCCAATGTGGATATATATGTGATCATATATCCTGACAATATAGGATAAAAAATACTAAGTACATATTACACTGGAGTTTTTATTATATTATAGTATTTTTTTTAAAGAATTTATTTTAAACATCCTTTATAAATGTCATATTGGCCACCCAGCGACTCCGGATAGCGATAATAACGTCTACAGGGGGTCAAAATAACAAAAATATCATGTTTATAATATAGGTTATCTACAATGATAAACTCATTAAATCCTTCAGTTGATGTGTGAAGCAACCTTGAGGTAAACAGCTGCTTATTGCGTCACGTTGAACAAACATCTATATTTTATTCAATCAATCAAAATATAACGTTTCTATCCCCTTAGGGATAGGCTGAGATAATGTCAAGGTATTGAATTGATTTTTTTATATATTTCTATACTAACCTACTAAAGTGCTTGTATCATAGAAATAGGACAACAACATATATCAAAGATACATCTGAGTCTAGAGTGGAGACCACGAACCGGAAGACGCAGCGTCGGTAGGCCTCCCACTAGGTGGACTGACGACATAGTGAAAGTTACGGGTAACCGGTGGATGCAACTGGCATCTTGTCGTTCGGAATGGCGTTCTAAGGGGGAGCCCTATGTTCAGCAGTGGATGCCTTCTGGCCGATGATGATGACATCTACTACTACTACGCCACTACGTGAATGTCACTTACATACACTTTTCAATCAATTTATATTTTTTTACTTTATTGTGTCACGACATCTGACCTCGACCCGCCTGATGATAAGCAAAAGGAGGTCCAAGAGTGACGACGACTGAAAAACCCGAGTTAGTTCACAGCTGCCTCAGTCGCCGTCACTATGCCGGCCAAAGGTGCTTCTTCACGCATCGCTTGATTATTATTTATCAATTAATATTATTATAGAAGCTTACCTTTTAATCATATGTTTATGAAATCCCGGTGGAATTCTTGGTCCAATCACTAATTTATAATACTAAAAAAAAAACAATTAAATAGTAATTAAACAGTGCTTGTTTTTATTGTGACTTGACATCTAACTTCGATTTGCCCGATAGCAACAAGAGGAGAATTAAACAAATTTTATGCGGCTTACTATCGCGTTTATTTTGGTTTTTGATTTTACATTTTTTTATTATTCCGACATTTCGAGAGCTTTGTAGCCATCGTCGGAATAATAAATAAATGTAAAATCAATAACCAAAATAAACGCGATAGTAAGCCGCATAAAATTTGTTTAATTCAATAATCAACGTTCGCGCAAAATTTAAGAAAATACTTTTATTTAGGAGATTTAGGAGTGTGTTAATGGCTGAATGGTTTTTTCCCGCCGCTCTTTTAAAGGTTTGTTCCGCCGCTCTTCACCATCGCTCTTTGCTTACCAAGATCTTTGCTTATTTAAGCTGATTTATTATATTATTTTATGTATTTATTGATATTTGAGCGACCCCATATTAGAGTGCAAGGGAATATTCCCGGATTTCAACTAGGCTGGAATAGCGGATCGATCTGCTGCTCGCAGGGTCGACAGCACTTATGGAACATGAAACTCATGTATTCACCCCATCCTATAACTTTGGATCCTTCTGGATGAGAAAAGAAGCACCTTGATCATAGTGACTGCGACTGAGGGAACCGTAAACCGTAATGCAATATTTTTATTTTTATTGACACGACATTTGACCTCGTCCTGCCTGGTGATAAGCAAGAGCAGAGCAAAGAGTGATGACGACTGAAACAACCAATGGCTGCCTCAGTCTCCGTCACTATGCCGGCCAAAGGTGCTTCTTCACGCATCGCTTGAAGGATCCAAGGTTATAGAATGGAAAGAACACATGGGTTGGCAAAGCATTCCACTTGTCGATTGTTCTACAAAAAAGGACGCACCGAACTTTTTTGTTCGACTGGCGATTGGGTCGACAAAATGCGGATGCTTCCCCCGACCAATCGACGGCGATTTTAGAATTTGCCTTGGTCAGATGTTGCTACTAATAGATCTCAGCTATAATTACCTCTTCGCTATGCAAAAATTTTGGCAACATTGTTTTTTCTAAGACTACATGAGACTGCCTTGCTGCCTCGTAAAGCGCTCTGCTTGTTTGCAGTTTTTTAACATTAGGAGCTCCGTCTGCCAGCAGCAGTCTCATTTCTTCAACCACTGATGGTTCAAATGGCACTGAGTTAGGACTCTCCTGGTCAAAGTATGTTAGCCATATTTCCCATGCTTCGTTGAATAGGGTGACTTGTTCCGCTGATGTTAGTTCAGGGTTCAGTATGCGCGTTTGAAATGACTCTGTAATGAAAAACGTTTGCATATTTCGAAGGATTATGTCCGTCCGTCCGTGGACAATTTATTCCTTTAATCAATCAAATTGTCACGCCTTTTTGCCACAGGGATAGGCAGAGACAATGGAGAGCCACTTATCACGATCCTTACACAACTCCCTTGCTTCCTTCACATCCACTTTCACAATTTATTTTTTTAACTTTTATTTACAGAACCAATGGAGGTGTTGTTAAAAAGATTGTGATTAAGATGTTTAACTTAAAGATGTTGGGATTTAAACCTTAGACCAAATAGTTCCCAAGGTATTAAGCAACAAAATTCCAAAAGTTATGCAGTAAATGTATACCGAAATTCGTATTTATTCGTTACTTTTTTATTGCGACTCGACATATGACACCCTGATGTTAGGATGGAGTGCGTTCCATGAATGGATGTCACTGCTGCTACAATTCAATAACTGTAAGTAGCAGTGACATCCACTATGCTAGCCGGCCACTTACAAGCTGATCCCCAAACTAAATCACTTCACGGACTGTATACTTGTAAGTGGTGGTACTACCCAGGATCGGTAGACTGGGTACCACTGCCTACCAATGTCAGTCTCATTTTCTTAATAACAATTTTTTGCAATATTTATTATAATTATTGAATATTACAAATAAAAGCTACTTTTGTAACATTTGCAAACATTTGCATCGACCGGGAATCGAACCCGGGACTTAACGCGTGACAAACTGGTGTGCTATACAGTTAACCTTCGTGTAGAAGCATTGTTCAGAGTGGAATCACACATAGAGATTACATCCAAACTTGTTTAAAATTATTTACAGTGATGTAGTAGCAATGCAATGGTTTTACAAACAGAGTGCATCTGTTTGAAAAATGTATCTTTGGTTGTCCTAAGATGCATTGGTATGGTTTCTATGATACAAGCACTTTAGTAGCTTAGTATAGTAAGGTAAATTTAAATAATACTCACTGATATCTTTACAAAATTGCAGCAGATGTATATGTCCTGTTGTCTTCATAAATTGCATAAAAGCATATAAATATTGTGGGTCATTTAACACATATTCCAAATCCAACCGAAGTAATTTACTCCTTTTCGCATAAACTGTGTCAATCTGTCGTACGAATGTGTCCAGGAATTCAACCTAACAGTAAGAATACAATAGTAAGAAAATTAATTATAAAGGACTATTCATTTTGGAATTTTTATGATGCCTTATTTTTACTACGTATTTTTTTATCAAAATTCAACTTTTATTTTTATAGAGACCCGTCATCTGACCTCGACTTGTTTGATGGTAAACACGGAGAGGTCAAAGAGCGCCAACGAAAGTCCAACTCAGTCAGTTCAGTCGTCATCAGAATATAACTCTCTAGGAAGCTACAGTTTTTATATATTAAGGCGACATCTAACGTCGACTTGCGCGATTGTAAGCAATTCCAAGAGCACAGACAACTGAAACAATCAATACAATTCACGGCGGTCTCAGTGGCCGTCACCATGCTGGCTTAAAGTATTTCAAGTATCAGTCCCATCCGCTGTCGGCCTAGTTTATAACCGGCAACTCTCAAGCTCAACTACACACGCCGGCAAAATTATAGAAACATACAGGTAGGTAAAAAGGTCCATATCTTGAATTCAAGTGGGTCGAGCGATGTGTAATTATTTTTTATAGTTCAGAAATAAAATATTAACCATAAAAGGCAAGTTAATTTTTCTAAATTACAATCCTACCCCTATAAGTGTTTGTCGATGATTGACGTTTTTGATTAAAATGGTGTTTTGTGTAGTGCAATGTAAGTTTAGCACATTTTATCATTTTATTTTGCAAAAAACATTGTTTTAATAAAAACTTAGTGACTTGCGAGCAACTACAGTCGCCAGAGCTGTAACCATGATAGAGGAAGGTCACACCATGAGTTGATTTTCAACAAATAACATTAAAGTGTACAAAAAGGTATAGCTACCTTATAATTAGGTGCGGTAGGTAGCTGTGCTAACTTAATATCCTTGCTTGTGGCTATCAATATTAAACTATTCAATATGTATGGGTCAGACAATACATCAGTCAATGATAAAAGCACCCATCCAGAAAATATTTCTCTAATAAATACACGAAATACACTGAAACAATATATAACATTAATTTTTTTAATTAATAATCCAAAATAAAATCAAATTTAAATTGTCACGCCTTTTTCCCACAGGGATAGGCAGAGACAATGGAGCGCCACTTGCCATGATCCTGAAACAAACTCCCTCGCTTCCTTGACATTTACAATTCTCTTCATACAAGCTTTATGGTTATGGGGACTAGGCAACCTAGCTTTCTTAAGAATGTCTATAGTTTGGTCCGAAAACACCCTGCTGGGCCTGGCTTGTTTAATGTATCCATTCACATGAGATTTATAAATTCTTTTCGTCAATCTAATTTTACATCTATTTATCTATTTTAAATTAGTACGTTGATAATAATTAGTTTAAGTTATTGATGTAATCATTTGACTGATGAAGCAAGTGAGTTGTGTAAGGATCGTGGTAAGTGGCGCTCCATTGTCTCTGCCTATCCCTGTGGGAAAAATGCGTGACAATTTGATTGATTGATTTGGCTGATGGCTTTTAGCCAATGTCTTGATAAATAAAAATTAATAAATCCTCTCACTTCTATCTTAAGTTAATCCAGAAAGATCCAGAAACATAGACAGATTTCGACTCATAGCTTTTTTATTGTAACGTAATATACGACCTCGACTTGTCTGTTAGTGAGCAAGGGAAGATCAAAGAGCAGCAACGACTGACAAAACTGACTTACTTTACGGATGCCTCCGTCGCCGTCACTATGCCGGCAATAGATTATTATAGAAACTTGTAAAATAAATAAATCAATCAATTTGTCACGCCTTTTGACAATGGAGCGCCACTTACCACGATCCTTACACAGCTCCCTTGCTTCCTTCACATCCACAGTTCTCTTCATACAGGCTCTGTGGTTATGGGCACTAGGCAATTTGATTGATTGATTGTAAAATAAATAACAAAAAAATATTATACTCATTATTATTCATAAAATTCATAAATACCGATTATTTTAATATAATAAAATATTAAAATAATCGTTATTTGTGACCTCATAGTTATTCATTATGTCAATTAAATACACAGCTGTTTTAACTTTTCTATTGATAAAAGATATAAGTAATATTTTCAAAGAGATTAATTTAAATTAAAAATAAAAACATTCTGCTTTTATTTAGTTTTTTAAAGCCAAACGACCGCGTGATTCTAGTTCAAATAGTGCCCTAATAAAAATGGTAAACCAAATTAATAACAGGCAACCAAAAACTAATGTATAAAAACAATTAAGTATATTGTAAGTTTATTGAGCTGTCAGTCAGTCAGCCTAAATAAAATAATGAAACTTACGAATTCTCCAAATCTGCATTCTTAAGCAAATATGGCATAATAGCATTTGTAATACTTCTCAAATATTGTAATTCTGCATTCCTATTGGTCGCTGCTGGATGTATGGCCATTTTGTTGTCCAATAGCGAGATGCCATTACTCTCACAGCACACGGTGTAGTGACGCAATGCGCAAGGTATTAAACGTTCAGTTATGAAACGAGAGTAGTTAATCTGAAAAATAAGATAACAATGGCATAGTGACGGCGACTGAGGCAACCGACAGTTGAATCATTTTAGTCGTTGGCGCTCTTGGACTTATCCTTGCTTACCACCAGGCAAAGGGGCTACTACCCTGGATCAGACTGGCATATTACTACCAACTGTTATATCTATTAGCTCGATTGTCTCTGCCTATTCCTGTAGGAAAAAGACGTGACAATTTGATTAATTGATTGTTTTAACTATCAATGTTTACCACACTTTATTAAAAATATCTTTAAAATTCTAAAATCCATAGTGTCTGGCCGACATAGTAAAGGCAACCAATAGTAAATCGAATGGTCTTTTTTGGTCGTTGACGCTCTTTGACTCCCCCTCGCTTACCACTAGGCAAGTCGAGGTCAGATGTCACCTCACATGTCACGTCACAAAACCAATCTATAAAGTTAAGGCGACCGTGGTGTAGTGCAATGGTCACGCAAACCGAGAGCACGGGTTCAAAACCCATTCCCTTGATATATATACCAACCCATCTTTGATATATATACTTTGGTTGTCCTGTTTTTATGATACAAGCATTTTAGTAGTTTAGTATAGAAATATGAAGAAAAAAGTATCACATTGTTACCTTAACAGCTCTTCTAAGTAAACAGGCCGATGCATATCTAAGCTGATGGCGTAATTCATCAACGAAAAATGGCTGCGGTGTTATTTTGTTATACCAAGAAGTTATAAAGTTCTCCAATATTGCATTGTAGAACTGTAAATAATAAAAAAAATACAATCAATTCCCAATTCCTGCAGAAATAGGCAGAGACAATATATGTACACATTCTTTGATCCTTGCACAATATGTAACGCAGTGAAAATATTAAAGTAATAAAAAAAAACAAAGTTTATAAAAAACAAAATAAGTGGTATATCTTCTCGTCAAGCATCACACACTAGTTGTAGACAAGGGTCTTCAAACAGTGTGTGATGCCAGTGATGACATTATGGCACTAACACGTGGCCCCTAAATGTTGAACAACGGGCAATGGAGAGAGCTATGCTTGGTGTGTCTTTGCGCGATAGAATCCGGAACGAGGATATTCGCCATAGAACCACAGTTATCGACGTAGCTCGTAGGATTTGCGAGCTAAAGTGGCAATGGGCTGTCCACATCGCTTGAAGTACCGTCAACCTTTGGCGAAGAAGGTTCTAGAGGGGAGACCACAAACCGGAAGACGCAGCGTAGGTAGGCCTCCCACTTCGTTGGCTAACGACATTGTGAAAGTCACGAATAACCGGTGGATGCAATTGGCATCTTGTCGTTCGAAATGGCGTTTTAAGGGGAAGGCCTATGTTCAGCAGTGGACGTCATTGGCTGATGACGATGAAAGTTCTTTGGCCGGCATAGTGAGGGCTTCAGAGGCAACCTTAAACTGAATCAGTTATATCAGTCGTCGGCACTTTTAGACTTGGCAAGTCGACGTCGGATGTCGAGTCTCAAAAAAAAAGTATAAAGTAGTACATCATACTCGTAATCAAAGTAAGATTATAGTAATACTGCTAGTCGTTTTCTAACATCTATTAAATCTAAATCTCGTAGATTAAGTTTAATCTAAACATGGATCCTTTATTAATAGTCTACATATAATGAAATGGCTATCGTTCGTTTTGGTAATCTCAATGTCCTTGCTTTGAGGCCAGGCTGGTATGTACGCACCTGAGTACATTTCATTAACACAAGTAATGTGTGAAATAAGCCAAACCTTGTTTGGGTTATTATTTTCAGACAAATTGAACAATTTATTATTATTAGTATTATTTTTGTAAGTTATAAGTGTGACAATGTTTATAGGCTACAAAGACTGTATGAAGACAAGCATGGCGTATCGATTAGTACACTAGTAAAGTCCCGGGTTCGATTCCCGGTCGAAGCAAAGATTAATAATTATTTGTAATATTGAACAAAAATGTAAATTAAATATTACAAATATTTATGAATAAAATAAAAAAGGAGGTAAGACCAGACCTGGGCAGGTTTGGTTGCCAAAGAATGCTAGGCCTTGGTACCCAGTCTACCACAAGTATACAGACCGTGAAGTGAAGTTTTGGGATCAGCTTGTTAATTGCCGGTTCCAACTAGGCCGGTATAGCGGATGTGACTGCTACATAGTTATTTAACTGTAGTACCAATCACCTCCATTCATGGACAGCACTCCAGCTTAACATCAGGCGGCAAAAAAAGAGAAATAAGCATGTAATAAAGCAAATGAGTTGTGTCAGGATAGTGGAAAGAAGGCTCTGCCTATTCCTATAAAAATAGAGACGTAAAAAAGTTAGTTTTGCTATCTTAGACAGTATACTGATAAGACATGTTAGGAATTTATCTATGACGTAGGTTATGGTGACGTCATAATTGGTCTATCAAAAAACATTTCACTTTCAGGTGCTTATCTTGATTATCTGTAGCAAGGCATGATTCATGATATTTTGTCACTACATGATACTATTAGAACAGATACAAAGGCATGTAATCAAATTATTATTCTCTGATTTTTAAAAGTCATGTTCATTTCAGCGTTCTTCTGAGAATAATACGTTGGGGTTTTTCTAAATTTAGGAAAGTGGGTAAATGGACTGCGAATATAACGTCAATTGTTTATTATGAATAGTATTTTTATTTAGTATTTTCTTAGATTTTGCGCGAACATTGATTAATGAATTAAACAAATTTTATGCGGCTTACTATCGCGTTTATTAAGTCTCTCCGTGACCACGATGGCTGCAAAGCTCTCGAAACGTCGGAATAATAAAAAATTGTAAAATCAAAACCAAAATAAACGCGATAGTAAGCCGCATAAAATTTGTTTAATTCAGTATTTTTATTTATTGTGGCGCGACATATGACAGCACCCCGCCTGATGAATGGAGGTGACTGCTACTACAGATAAACAACTGCAAGTAGCGGTCGCAACAACTATGCGAGTCTAGTTGAAACTGGCAAATTTAATGCGATTTGGTCTTCACAGTCTGTAACTTGGAAATGGTGGTATCACACTCAAACAACCGGACACGGAGCAAATATCTGGCTTTTTTAAATTAAGAAAAAAGTAATATGTAAATATTACAAAGATATGCCATAAAACGAATTGTCGCTTCAACCGGAAATCGAACTCGGGACCTAGTGGACTGGTCGTCACAAAGAAAATGATTTAGTCAGCTGATATGTAATTGATTTAATAATGATCGTATGTGAGAGTACGAACGCACAAAGAAACCGAAGAGGACTTCAAGTGCGGAAACGAGCCCGCACATAACTGTAACCTATCCATGTTTTCAATTGCATATTTTAATACATTTTATTATAAGTAGAATTTACTTATTTTGTGTTAATAAAAATAGTGTTTTCGTAAAGAACAGTCTTTGAAAATACTTTGTTAAATTAAATCTTTTATTATTTTTATTCAAAGTGATTGTATAATAAATAAAAATGATACCTTTATAGTTAAAACAGAATAATTTATTATTAAATGAGTTTTCTTACCCCTAATTACCTACTAGAATTATCCTATTATGGATGTATAAACATAATTAATGATATTTATACATCAAATCAGTCACATTAATATTTATTACCATCTATAGTATAATGAACAGCCAAATAATGTCCCAAAAGTCAAGGACGGCTGTTCATAATGCGGTACTTGTTCCTGCATTAATGTATGGAAGTGAAAGTTTGGTAAGGCAGAAGAAGCATGAGAGTAGATTAACGCTGTAGAAATGCGGTCGTTAAGGAGTGTATGTGGAGTTACGATAGCGGATAGAATAAGGAATAGCACAGTGCGCGATAGATGTGGTTTGAAAGAAGATATAGTGATAAGAATTAACAAAGGAATGCTGCAATGGTTTGGGAACATAGAAAGGATGAGTGAAAGTAGATTGACAAAGGAATTTATAAATCTGATGAGGATGGATGCATTAAACAAAGCAGGAAGGTGTTTTTCGACCAAATCGGAAAGATCATAAAGAAAGGTTGCGTAGTGCACATAACCTTAGAGCTTGTATGAAAAGAATTGTGAATGTGAAGGAAGCGAGGGAGTTGTGTCAGGATCGAGGCAAGTGGCGCTCCATTTTCTCTGCCTATCTCTGCCTATGGGAAAAAGGCGTAACAATTTGATTGATTGATATCAAAAACACATACAACAAAAATTCAAATACTTTTTAACTTACATCTTCAATTGCTTGATCAAGTTGCTTATGCACTTTCAGTTCAGTCCAGGGCTCCATTGTGGGACCACCATCATGTCTACTACATTCATTAGCACCACAGGCCATACAGCCCTAAAAAACATCAACAATATTTAAGCTTCTTTGAAGAGAATTGTGGATGTGAAGGAAGCAGGAGACTCAAACATAGAATTTTGTATTATAATGATTTAACATATTCAGACAGCATCTGATGTTAAGCTGTTGTGCAGTCCATGCTAACTACAGTGCAAGTAGCAGTTGCATCCAGTAACTTAAAGCTAATTCGAAAATTTACTGTTTGTACACTTAAATGTGGCGAAAGTATGGATCCACGCAGATAAAAAGAGCGCTGGCATTGAAGTAACTTGTTTTGTTACCTACTTACTTTTTGTTACATGAATATGTATAAAGAACATCATTTATTTTCTATGGGGACTTGGGTTTAATTGTATTAACAGTTGGATATACATTTTACAATAGTTTGATGTACAAAGATTACAACTATAAATTGGAATCTATCCTTTATTTCACATAGTTTAGGTGTGCAAAATGATCAAACTATAATTATGACATTCAAAGCAGAACAAATATTGCATTGATGGACAGATAATACAAGATCCATAACTCAATTGCACAGCAATTAAAAGCAAAATTGTTATTAGTTTTATCAACACAAATATCGAAACTACAGTGTATATATTTTTCATCATTGGACATTACAAAGGTAGTACAAAAAAGCCCAAAATGAAAGATGTCTTTTTAAAATAATTAGAAATATGTGCACAGCTGTATAGAAAGGCGGACTTGCTTCCACTGCAATCGTCTTAAAGCTCTTCTTATCTAGCAATAGATCCTTATTCTGCACAGTTAAAAGTCAGCACTCTTTTTATCTGCTGGTATTTATACCCAGACTGGAAAAATGGCAGACTGTCTGCCTATCACTATAATATAACCAGAGCAAATATCGACCTCTATTGTTTTATTGACATATATTTGTAATATCCAACCTAATTGTGATTGTTAAAAATGGTATTCTATTAACTCTGCCCATACCTGTTAACATTTATTAACATTTCTCTATTCTTATCTCTGATAACAGTGATATGTTGTAATATTTACCACAAACATGAAACAGTTACTTACATTTGTATATAATATGTAAACAAAAAGTTTAATAACAAAACAAGTAGATTCTATTTACATACCCCACAAAGATTCAAGCTTGTGTTCTGATTAATACCTAACAATATTGAGTTGACTGATAAATCTATAAGCAATAAATACAACCAAACAAGAAGATAATGAACTGTGATTTAAGTACAAAAATTACTCACTTTTGAGTTAGTCTCCACAATTTCTTTATCCCCATCATGGCGTACGAAACTCTGCTTCAATTTTTCTAAGTAAATATGTAAAGTAGAACAACTTAAGGCTGAATAACAAGCCAGACATCCGAGGACATAGCTTACCGCAATAGTCGCCAAGTGAAATCTAAACCAAAATAAATATATAAAAGCTATCACCAACACCAAACCTTATTTATATTGAACACAAATGTATACTGTACTTGTAAAAGTATAATACAGCAACAAAACTGAGCGTAATACCACAGAAAATTGCTAAATTTTGATTTTCAATTTTTTCTGCAATTTTCGTTTGACATCTCTCAGACATGGCTGACAAATAAACCTAGGGTTGTAATCACATCGACAAAGTTTAATAACGATCTAAAAAATTAACGCAGTATCTGAGATCTGTCTCAGAGACTTGTATCGGTTTCAACATCCATACACACGTTGATTATAAATCTAGTTTTTCGGTATATGGGATACCTCTAACCTCTAACACGTTTAAAATACCTCCAGCAGCGTTAATAACGTTTAGTATTACATTTACTGTCTGTTTGCAAAAAATCTAAACAGAATCGGGTCAAAAAATCATGATGCATGATACCGCTGTTGTCTCAAGCTCGACAATTGGCGTGAAACCGATTTTATTAACCGAAACTCAATTTTATTAAAATCAGATTTAAGCAGATCATCATCATCAGCCAGAAGGCGTCCACTGCTGAACATAGGCCTCCTATCCCCCTTAGAACGCCATTCCGAACGACAAGATGCCAGTTGCATCCACCGGTTACCTTGACTTTCACTATGTCGTCAGTCCACCATTTAAGCAAATAAACCGTTTAAATTCCAGTACTTATTAAAATTTGAAAATTAATTTATTATTATTATTACAATTAATAAACTAACTTATGATTCAGTGATTGACGGATTCATTGCAGGACTTCCACTTTATGATCCTACTGTCATCTTCATGCTTATTTTTTAAATATTCAACAAGTACAGTGGTTTACCAGCCCATGTGTTCTCCCTATCTTATAACCTAGGAACCTTCAAGCACCTTTTGACTGCATAGTGACGGCGACTAAAGCAACCGTGAAATGAATCGTTTTTTAAGTCGTTGACTCTCTTGGACCAAGTCGAGGTCAGAATAAAATATGTTAAATCGATTAATGATTAATCCAATTTTTAATCTTGAAATAACCTACATATTTTTTCATATCTGTAAATGTTTTTAAGATATGAGATCAAAAAAAAGAACAACTGTTTGTATGCAAATAGCATTTCTTTATTAGGGACTTTTTAAATAAAGAAATCTTATCAATTTCATTGACTTTTAATTTTGTCGATTTTTTATTCGCAATAAAAAATATTATCTGCAACTCGTGCGGCATTGTCGATCACCCTTTTAATCGAATGAGCTCACGTGGGCAATCGAAAACTTTTCGCACTTGTTTCACAATATATTATATTATACTATTATATTATCGTATCGATATCTTTAAAAATTAATTATCTCTTCACTAAAGAAAATAAAAATTAGTTTTCTTAATATAAAGACGGCTTGGAAGTTTAATATTTTTTTATAATAAACATTTTACAAATATAAAAGTCTAACTTTATTGTTTGTTTATACCTATTTAAATTTACTAAATAATAAAAATTATTATTTAATTTAAAAAAATTTAAAGGCTGCGTAACCTTTCTTTCTTTCTTTCTTCTTGTTTATGGCTTTAGTATTTAACTTGCCAGTGTCAAAGTAAAAATATATGGTTCAATGTTAAAACATTGTCAAGTAAAGATGAAGATGAACCACGCGAGTGATTCATCAAATGATGATGATGAGAATGAGGTTGATGATGATCGTTTCAGTAAAGCGGCGAAAGCCTTTACTAAAACTTTAGAAGAAGTCTTGGAGGGAACATGAAGAAACACGTTTCACAACTTTATATTACTTGTTTATACTTGATCAACTTAAAAACTATTACTGGATAACAATTCCACAATTATTACACATTAATATTTATGAAAAACAGAAGCTTTTCAAATAATTCAAAATTGCGCGTCCTGTCACTTGCAGTTGCCCGCCAAAACTCCCCCTGTGTAACCTTTGTTTTTTCTTTCTTCTTGTTTATGGCTTTAGTATTTAACTTGCCAGTGTCAAAATAAAAATATATGGTTCAATGTTAAAACATTGTCAAGTAAAGATGAAGATGAACCACGCGAGTGATTCATCAAATGATGATGATGAGAATGAGGTTGATGATGATTGTTTTAGTAAAGCGGCGGAAAGCCTTTACTAAAACTTCAGAAGAAGTCTTGGAGGGAACATGAAGAAACACGTTTCACAACTTTAAATTACTTGTTTATACTTGATCAACTTAAAAACTATTACTGGATAACAATTCCACCATTATTACACATTAATATTTATGAAAAACACAAGCTTTTCAAATAATTCAAAATTGCGCGTCCTGTCAGTTGCAGTTGCCCGCCAAAACTCCCCCTGCGTAACCTTCTTTCTTTCTTCTTGTTTATGGCTTTAGTATTTAACTTGCCAGTGTCAAAGTAAAAATATATGGTTCAATGTTAAAACATTGTCAAGTAAAGATGAAGATGAACCACGCGAGTGATTCATCAAATGATGATGATGATAGTGAGGTTGATGATGATTGTTTTAGTAAAGCGGCGGAAAGCCTTTACTAAAACTTCAGAAGGAGTCTTGGAGGGAACATGAAGAAACACGTTTCACAACTTTAAATTACTTGTTTATACTTGATCAACTTAAAAATTATTACTGGATAACAATTCCACCATTATTACACATTAATATTTATGAAAAACACAAGCTTTTCAAATAATTCAAAATTGCGCGTCCTGTCAGTTGCAGTTGCCCGCCAAAACTCCCCCTGCGTAACCTTTGGCACATGACAGTGACAGCAACGTTCAAAAGTACCAAACATTTTAATAATATTATTTTTAAAATTTTCACTTTAATTTATTCTTTGTGCTTATGTATAGTTGTTTAAATATGCAATTACAACGTATTATTGCATATTTAACAAAGGTCTCTTTGCTTCTAAATATAAATATTCATTAGATCTTGCCGGGATGTTTCGATTGTGACCGTATGTTAACCTAAAAACACATATTTCAATTTAAAATTTTACCTGTTAAAAAGTATCAAAAAATATTTATAACTTAATTTGTATAATATAAGATTTATTTTTACTTAAGTGTGATTACGCCAATAAAGGTAAGAAAAAGGCCTGATATATTTGTTATTGCTAAATAACAATAAATTAATTTATATAATTGTAATGGACTATAGTTTTTAAGAATTACCTACGTCTCTCTTAAAAATGCAAGCCATATTTTTAATTTCAGATCAGCAAATAAAATTATAAAATATATTTTCCTATCTTGGTAAAGTGTATTATTTATTATAAGATTATTGTTATTATAATAATAATACTTAATGCAAGTTAATTAATAGATATCTCATAGGTGTTAAAATCTCACACTTGTCAGTGATAGACAGATTCATTGGAGGACATCCAATGCTGTTATCTTCATGCTTATTTCATTGCTTTACATGCACGAGCTCTATCATTAAGAGGTAGATATCTCTCCTTTCTCCAGGTCTAGTTCTCAAAGAGTGGTAGGCAGTGGTACCCAGTCTGCCTAACCGGGGTAGTACCACTACTGACAAGTATACAGACCAGGAAGTGACTAAGTCACGTTTCATTATTAGTGTCTAAGTTGATCCCGATGTGAATGCTGTAGTAGCAGTTAACTTCATTCATGCACCACACTCCAGCTTAAGATCGGGCAGGGTCTGACTGACAAGGTTGACTGGCAGAGAATGCCTAAGGCTATTAAGTTCCTCTCATCATCATCATCAGCCAGAAGGCATCCACTGCTGAACAGAAGGCGTCCTGCTTAGAACGGCATTCCAAACGACAAGATGCCAGTTCCTCTATTGTATAAAAATTGTGAGCATAAAAAATTATAAAGAGAAGTCTTAGCATTAATGGATTCTCCGTGCAGGTGCCAGGTCTATTGCATGGCAGTTTTCCCAACTGATGGTAGCTACTTTCTCCAAAAATTTGTTTTAATCCCTTTGCGACATTTCACCTTTAGTGCCCTTACTATTAAGAATATAGTAAGAATAATCTGTAAGAATATAATATTAATAATGACGTTAACAATTAATTTTATGAATAATGGAATTTCGTCAAAAGTGATGAAATTTGCTGTTATTGAACTGAACATACTGTAAAATATAAACTTATAAAAACATGTCGTAAAATTTATCAATCTTTAATTAGCATTACTAAGTGGCAGAGTTCAAATATAAGTGTCTTATCTTAATGATATCAAGTTGAGAGTATTCATTATATATTTTTTAAAGTTGTTTACGGAGTAGTATGTGAACTGTTTCATTAATTTACATTGTTTCTGTGTAACTGTGTCTCATTTAAAAGGTAGATAACTATAATATTTTAAAAATACATCTCATATACGTAGTTCAAACTTTTTTAAAAATAATAAGCAGTTTTATAAGTGTGTCTTTTTTTAATATTTAACTATTTGTTTGAAAGTAGTTTTAATTGTGTGCGACTTGTGGAAAGTTTTAGGTGTAAGTCACAATTCAGGAACAGCTTGAAGGTCGCCGGAAGGCCGTAAGACTGGTATTGGAAATCGACATAATGACATCAAGTCAGTATGCGGCCATGTAGTTGTATTTTTTAGCGGGCTCGTTTCCACACTTTAAGTCCTCTTCGGTATCTTAGTATGCGGCCATTATAAAAAGAGGTCCATCGTCTCTGCCTATACCCGTGGGAATAGTGACTTGACATTTGTTTGACTTTTGTGATCTAGTTCTTGTTATCAGTATTCAAATTGTGTCAACTTATTATATAATAATAGTTATAATAAAGGGCAAGTGTTGTGTGCATAGAAAATAATTAGAATATTATATTTCACTATATTAAATCGTCACGCCTCAGTTCCCACAGGGATAGCCCTCTGCCTCTATTATTACGACATTCCGGTTTACCACAATAACAAATTTGTATAAAATATATAATATTGAAAATTGTACATAATAAATAAAGCATGATGAAATACAAACAACATTATACATTTATTGTTATTTATTTTAAATATTTATTGCGTTTAGTAGTAAAAAAAATATAGTGCGAGCTTAATTTATCCATTACATTTGAAATAATTTATTTTAAATTTAGTATTTGAATCAGTTATATATAATAAATATAAAAAAAAAACAAAATATATGATGATATATCCTATTATGGGTGATCGAACTAAGTAAAAGGCATTTGGCCCAGAAGTTTGTTCCTGAATAATTGCTCACATTGCCCAGAACCATAAATAAAAGTACTGAGGACATTTAGGAAGCGAGAGAGTTGAGGAAAGTGGCGCTCCGTTGTCTGCCTATCTCTGTGTAGATTGTGTTTTCGTCACATCTTACAAACTGAAATAATTACCAAAAGCTAATGTATTATAATGTTTTTGTTTTAGTAAACAACAATGGTATTGCAACGGTATGTGTTCCAAGCAACGAAGCAAATCATAGCAAGGAGTTGTCTAATACAAAATAATATAAGACCCACATACTGTCAGTTCCGTCACAAATACAGCACAGACTTACCGAGGAAATTCACAAACAGACATGAATGGGTCACTGTCGAGAATGACATAGGCACTGTTGGCATTAGTAAATATGCTCAAGAATCGTTAGGAGATGTTGTCTTCGCTCAACTCCCTGATGTTGGAACGGAATTCAGTGCCGGAGACGAGTGTGGAGCATTAGAGAGTGTTAAGGCCGCAAGTGAGATATACAGCCCCCTAAGCGGCACAGTAACAGAGAAAAACAAAGCGGTAGAAGACAAACCGGGTTTAATCAACTCTTCGTGTTATGAAAATGGATGGCTGTTTAAGTTAAAAATAAGTAAAGTTGACGAGTTAAAAGAGTTAATGGATGAGCCAGCGTATGAAACTTTCCTAAAGACAGACGCTGATCATCATTAATTATAATTAGGACCATTTAATGTTAGTTTAATAAAGTATATTGTTTTTGTTATTACTGTTTTTTAATGGAGCTTATTTAGGGCTGGTTGTACAATGCTTTTTACCAAAAAAGCTCAGATCAACAAAAAAATATCGGCCATTAATACCAAGATTAGCGTAGTGGATGTGACTACTACTTACAGTCATCGAACTGTAGTAGCAGTCACCTCCATTCATGTACCGCACTCCAGCTTAACATCAGGCGGGTGTGCTATATGTCAATTAACAATAAAATAAAGTAGGACGCCATGCCATACAAGTTGAAGCTTGATCTGTATCTAGCGCACGACTCATCATCAATTTCACGACTTAATTACCACAGGGATATGCAGAAACAACGCAGTGCGACTTTCCACGATCCTGACAACTCTCTCGCTTCTTATCCACAATTCTATATGGCTGGCACTAAAACCAATAATATTGACTGCTATGGTTTTATTTCCTAATCTTTTGTTGATCTGAGATTATTAGTCAGATGTTTCTTTAATTAAATTAGTCTTGATGTAAATTTGTGTTTTGTACCAAATATAGTTTATGTAATATTAAATCTACCCTTATTTATAAAACTATAGTGAAGTAGGATGATAAATAAAACTTTTTAAATATTTCTGTTGCTTTATTTTTTCTTATAATGACTCAAAACTTTGGTTAATTAATACATAAATATACACACAAATATGTGTTTTAGTCATAGAAAACATTACATTCATAGTTATTTACAATTGACAAAAAATCTGTGCAGAATAAAACACGTAATGCAGATTGAAATGGAATTAACTTAGAAAATATTGATTAGTCCAAAAATAAATTAGGAACATAGATATTGAAATATATTTATAGGGCACTAATAAAATAGCAAAATAAGTTATGAACGCGCTGAAAACACGCCGATTGCCAATTCATTATACGCCCCTGTACTATACATTTTATTTATCGACAAATCAATCGAATTGTCACGCCTTTTTCCTACAGGGATAGGCAAAGACAATGGAGCGCCACTTGCCACGATCCTGGCACAACTTCCTCGCTTCCTTCACATTCACAATTCTCTTCATACAAGCTCTAAGGTTATGGGCACTAGGCAATCTAGCTTTCTTGAGGATGTTTCCGATTTGGTCGGCGAACACCCTCCTGGGCCTGCCTTGTTTAACGTTCAATTTATAATTCACATTAGATTTATAAATTCCTTTCGTCAATCTACTTTCACTCATCCTTTCCATGTGCCCAAACCATCGAAGCATTCCTTTATCAATCCTTGTCACTACATCCTCATTCAAACCACATCTATCGGGCACTGTGCTATTCCTTATTCTATCGACACATAGTCATAAATAAGTACCTTTTATTTCTGTACAGAAATAAAAGGTACTATAATTATAATTTAACCTTTTTCAAAGCACAATAAAATATTAGGAGGTAAGCATTAGGTCAATCACATTTACACAATCGTGACAATACTTTGTATAATTTAATTCAATCAATCAAATAGCTACGCCTTAACTCCTACAACGATAGTCAGTGACACCTGAGGGCCACTTCCCGCGATCCTGATTAGTTATATTATACATGACACTAATTTCCGTAATATATATTTTTTTTATTGTGACTCGACATAATGACAGCACCCCGCTTGATGTTAACCCTTTCAACACGACGCTCAACAACGCAGATTATACCCGCGTACGGCCCGCTATTATCGCTGGCACGCGTATTGGCGTGCGCCGATCGTAGGTAAAGATTTTATTTACGCCATAGATGGTAAACATTTTGTCAATTTACCATCTATGGTAAATTATATTTAAATAATTTTGGTTATAAATTTTAATTGTTTAATTTAATAATATTTTAGTTTTTTTAAAACAATTTGTGTAATTGAATACGTCATTCCGCGGACCTCTCGCGTCGCGTCGGTCCTCAATTTGATAACGGCCAAGCTAAAAGCTCATAGTAAGTAAACGTTTTAGTTAAAGCACAATAGTTCTATCTCTTGTTGATTTACTCATCTCCTACCTTCGAGCTTTATCATCAGAGTAGCTCAGTGGTACCAGTTAAAACACACATATATTCATATACATGGGTGTGTCAAACATGAGGTCACAGATATGTTGAAAAGTAAATACCGAACTGATGACCTTCAAAACCCTCATCAATTTTAGCTATGAACCGTCTCGATCACGTCAGCTTTCAAACTAACAAAACCGCAATGTAATCGGTCCATTCGTTTAGGAGCTATGATGCCACAGACAGACACACAGATACACATACGCGCTAAACTTATAACACCCCTCTTTTGGGTCGGGGGTTAAAAAGAAGCGGCAATGACGTTCACAGTCACAAGTTCAAGCCAAGACCTTTAGAGAAGTTACGTTAATAAGAAGTAAGCTCAAAATCTTAAACCCGAGTACTGGAAAATCACGCTCTAAAACAAAAATCAAGAAAATATTCTCATCTGATATTGTTATGTGCAAACTATTCGATATTTATTGTGTAATAAATAAACAACTTACATTTTTTTCGGGGTTATAATTTTGTGAAAAAAAAAGGTTTGCAGATCCGCTTTAAAAAAAATATCACTTGTTAAGATTTTAACCTACCGCCTTTAATATGTAGAGGTTCCATCTTATGTCATTGTGTTACACACGTAAATATAATTTGAACAAGTGTATTATAGTTTATAATGAAATACGTATTTCAAGTAGTTTTGGATAAAAATTATGTTTGAATCATTCCCCATTATCGGGTGCTTCGCCGTATTCGGGTAAAAATAAGCGGTGCTTTATTTGTTGTCTTTTTTCATTTTTATAACCAAGCAGTAATAAAAAAAGTAATTGTTTTCACCAAACAACCATGTTTATCTAAAGAAAGCGTTTCTATAATTTCATTAGTAAATTTATCGAGAAATGGCGCAAGTAACAAAAAGAATTCATATTCAAAAGAGTTGCCTTTGTTACTCTATCAGAGTCACCGACAAAAAAAAACCTGTAGCAATAAATTATTTAACAAAACAACTTTTAACATTATTTATAATATATTATGTTATTATAAACATAACAATGAAATTCTTAGAGGAATTATAATTAGTTATTTAAGGTATCAGCCTGAATTAATAAATTTTACAACATTAAATTACTTGTTTTAATTATGTGACCAAGCTATTCATGTCCGTTTGATAATAACTATTTGACCACGAAAATAGCAAAAACTTAAATTTATCTTTTCTTAATGCTTAGCGAGTCCTTTGATTTCAAACTGTAATGCCGCTAACTCGCCTAGCGAGTCCATTGTGAAATGTTTGCGGTACCCGAGGTCATGCTTCATGCAAATCGTAGTGGCATTGAACTTGATGTCGGTATCATGTAAGGCACTACCACAGGAATCCCCCAAAGTATATAATACCGTGACGGTATACATTAAATACATTAAATTGCATAAATACAAAGTCATTATTATTCAATAATAACAACTTTGTATAAGATCCCTGGCAAAAAAATATATCATCTCCAAACAAATTCGGACATGTATGAGGAACATAAATATGTTTTATTTTAATTATATTATTTCATTATCATGTTCAGACAAAATGTTGTCAATTTCTGATTTACCTTTGCCGTATATGGATAAAAAAGATCATATTTTTAAATATCGTGATTTACAAAACGAAGGCTAGTATATTATTAAGAACATTGTAAATAAGCTTGTAAAGAAAGGACATTATCAACAAAACTTGTTTCGCGAAGATATCATCATTTTAGTTCGCACGCCAATTGGCGTGCGCCGTACGGTAAATAGGAAAAAATTTACGCCAATTGGCGTGCGCCGTACGGAAAGGGTTAAGCTGGAGTGTGGTCCATGAATGGATGTCACTGCTACTACAATTTAAAAACTGTAAGTAGCAATCACATCTACTATGCCGGCCTAGTTGGAACCGGCAACTTACAAGCTGATTCCGAAACGCGGCCAAATCACTTCACGGTCTGTATACTTGTAATCCGCCTTAACTCCCACAGGGATAGTCAGTGACAACAGAGGGCCACTTCCCGCGATTCCTATACATGACACTAATTACTTTATTTTCGTAATATAAATCCGGCCACGTAGAGAATTATATAACATTATGCGATTGAAATAAACTACGGTCAATTATTATCTTAATAACATTTTTTATATAGCAAAATTATCTACAATTTACTGTGCTTATAAATACATCATGTCCTATTTTTTTTTATTGTGACTCGACATATGACAGCACCCCGCTATATGTTAAGCCGAAGTGTGGTCCATTAATGAATGTCACTGCTAATACAATTCAATAACTGTGAGTAGCAATCACATCCACTATGCCGGCCTTGATGGAACCGGAAACTTACAAGCTGATCCCGAAACGTGACCAAATCACTTTACGGTCTGTATACTTGTATACATCTGTTTTGGACCCGCCTGTTGATGAGCAAGAGAAGGTTCAAGAGTGACGACGGCTGAAAAAACCGAGTCAGTACACGGCTGCCTCAGTCACCGTCACTATGACGGCCAAAGAATAGTAGTATACAGTGGTGGTCATATTTCCTGTCTGCCGATCCAGGGTAGTGCCACCGTACTTAGTCGCGTTTCGGGATCAGCTTGTAAGTTGCCGGGTTGGACTGAGCTGAATGCAACCTACTACTTTATTAACTGCTACTACGTTATTTAACTGTAGTAGTAATCGCACTCCAGTTTAATATAAAACAGTGTGCTGTCACATGTCAAGCTATGACAAAAAAAGTATTGGCACTTGATATTTTTGGCAAATTGAGATACATTCTTTTCTTGAGACCATTAAATTAAATTAGGTTTTATTATTGTAAGTTAAAATAAACTGTGGACTCAAAAACATTGTATTTTTACATTCATACGCTACGTTTTGCGTTGTATTTTTTAAACAGCCTGTATTTAAATAATTGATTAAAGGTGCCTTGAACTTTTAAATAGTGTTCAAGATGGAAACTTTACAAGTTCCAATAAAATAAGGAAATATTTTTTTAATTTTGTAAATGACCTTATAAAAATACGAATTTATACAAATAAAAATCAAACCATATCGTAATTCGCACAGGGATAGGCAGATTGAATGCCACTTTCCACGATCCTGACACAAATCTCTTACTTTCCTTACAATCACAATACTTCTCGACCTTCTCGTACAATGGTCATAAGTAGTGCGGGCCTTTTTTTTACTGAGAAACTTTTATAGGTTTTCTCTGTTGTGTCTTTTCACTAGGTTCTGATTTGTATATCTCATTCATAAATCTCCTTTCACCCAAACAAATGTAACATACTTTTTCAACCCTTGTCAACCTTCTTCCAAATCACATACTAAAACATAATATTACATTCCAAAAACTTTGTTGATTGAATATAATCTACGACTAAAACCAAATGCACTTTATGAGCAAATAGTAAATACAATAAACATTTCAAAATAAAAATATAGTAAACAGGCATGTGCGTTGTTTTAAATATATTTTTTAATTAAAGTCTACAGTACACTAAGCTAAGACCTAAGGCCGGCATAGTGGATGCTGCTGACAGACATTTGTCTGTGGCGGCAGGTACCACTCACGGATGCATCACAGCAAACTAGACCCGTTTTAATGTTTGACCCGCTCATGAAGTTTTGTATAATTTATTAATTACGTCCCTTCCGTTCATTGTTCCTTTAATCATAATTATTAAGGACATCACTCATTTTGGGCTTTTATTTACACCTTTTTTAATGTTCAATGATGAAAAGATATATAAATGGTAGTTTCGATACTTGTATTGATGAAACTAATAACGATTTCGCTATTAATTGCTGTGCAATTGAGTTATTTGGAAAATAAAATATCAACGCCATATTTATTCTGCTTTGAACTGTCATAGTTATAGTTTGATCATTTTGCACACCTAAACTATGCAAAATAAAGGATATATTCCAATTACATTGTAATCTTCGTACATCAAACTATTTTTAAATGTATCTGCAACCCAAGTCCTCATACAAAATGAATGATGTCTTTTATACAAACGTCCTTTCATGAGCGTGTCAAACGTCAAAACGGCCATCATGGCGAGCCGCTAGTATAGTCAATCAAAGTATCAAGCTTGGATCAAACCTTGGATACAAGATGACAACCAGACGTTATACAGAATTTATTTACAGTTGTACATTATGCGATGGCAAGCTAAATTCATTTAGGTAACAATTTATTATTACTAAAAATTCATGCAATTTCTAGACTAGATAATATTATTAATTTTGGTACTAAATTACATTACTCAAAATAGACATTTGTTATCAATAATTGTAAAAATTATAAATACAGATAATATATAAATAAAATCTAAAATACAGACTATACAAAAATATTTATTAAAAAAAATTGCTTAAAATTATGTGAAACTGATCAAAGGCAATTGAAAATATGTTGTATTTCTATTATTATAAACTAAGTCACTAAACGTGCCTGTATCATACACAATAAGTTTTGAAAATGCATTGGTAACGGTTTATAACCCTACCAACAGATGCATCGTTTTTTTTAATTGTGACACTAAATAAAGTTGGTGCCGTGTCTATCTATACAACACGATACCTAATTTTTGTTTGCCGTCTCGAAATTCAATACAATTGTATGGCCAGCGCCCTCTATGATTTTAGAGGGCGCTAATCTGACCATCGTACATGTAACTTTTATTTTTTTTATTGTAACTCGACACATGACAGCACCCCGCTTTATGTTAAGCCAAAGTGTGGTCCATGAATGAATGTCACTGCTAATACAATTCAATAACTGTGAGTCACGTCCACTATGCCATACTATACGAATTTTATCTGAGGTGAACTTGTAAGTTGTCCCTGGATGCTAGTAGCAGTTAACTCCATTGATGGACTGCATTTCATCTTAACATCAGGCGAGGTGATGTCATGTGTTGAGTCACACTAATCTTACGCTATAATTCATTTAGTATGCCTGGCCTGTATTGTGTATAAAAATGCATATTTTGAGTAGTGTAGCCTACATTAAGATAAAATGTAACTTGAGTCAAAAAAATTCCAATATAACTAATCTAATAAAGATTTAAGAATTTAATTACATATATATTTAAAAAAATTCGTAAAATTACATTTAATACGCTCGTTCTTTCACAACGCGACTTAAGTTGCTGAAACTATGCTGTCTTAGTTGCCTAAAAATACGAAAATAAATTGACAATAGAAATCTCCTGAAAGACAACCGGGCAACTAAAGTCGCCATGTGAACGAAAAATGATATAATAAAGATATTTAAAATGACATTTTAGAAATGTTTCAAAAATATTTTACATAAAAAAGAGGCAGTACAGTGAACATAAAAAGAGTATAGGAAAATCATTTTTTTTTAACATTTATTTGAGATCTTTTTATGCTTTATAATTGATGCAATTATTACTAATTATATAAAACATTTGAACAAAATAAAATCTTAGTATTTTCTTGGATTTTGCGCGAACATTGATTAATGAATTAAACAAATTGTATGCGGCTTACTATCGCGTTTCTTTTGGTTTTTGGATTTACATTTTTTTATTATCATTCTGACGTTTCGAGAGCTTAGTAGTAAACGCGATAGTAAGCCGCATAAAATTTGTCTAATTCAGAACAATTTATCTTGTTTTGATTCGATATTTAACTCAGAAGAATAAGCACATAAGACCCTCTTAGAACAATGAGGGACATGACATCTTACCGCTGCTTATCCTAAATACCGTACTGAGACTTATGATCCGCGGACCGACCGCTTAAGCGACAATGAGAATGAGCTTCCTTTTGACAGTTAAACTAAATTAATGAGCTTCAAAATTCATATTGAGACCGCGCCTCCTAAAAATCGATGTTCATTTTTATGAAAAGACCGAGTTAGTGTTCAAGGTTGCCTCAGTCGCCGTCATTATGCCGGCCAAGGGCGCGTCTTTCCGCATCGCTTTTAAAGGGTCCACGGTTATAGTTGTAGATGGTTCTACGGAGAAAGACGCACCATACCTTTTAGTTCGACTGCCGACTCGGTCGACAAAAAGATAGATTGACACATAACTTAAAGTTAAAAACGAATCAAAATAGACTAATCTCTTTAAATATTATTCTTGCGTTTATAATTCTTTGTCTCATACACCCATTTCATAACGAACTCTTTTTCCAAATTCAAATTGACATTGACAGTTAGTACATTGTTTTTATCTGTCATGAAGCTACAATATGGCGGTTGACAATTCTTTTCATTCAATTTTATAAGTGTTATGTTAGTTTTTAGGTTATAAATTTTAATTTGATTCAAATTTGGTACCCCATAGCCCCACCATTCTATGTGACTGCTTAGCGTCGTTGGGTTGTCCAGTTTGAAGTCAATTAGTGTGTAGCGCTTTTCTTCTATGTTATCTGAAATACAGAATATTGTATTATAAAAATATTTAGACAGACTTCTTGGTACTCCATATTAAATAGAAAGTAAAAAGGGATATAAGTGGATGTTCCTGATAGTAAACAAGGGGACGTCTAATAGCCCCGATGGAAGATTAAATATACTCAGTTTTAGAGGTACTGTAATATGTCGACGCGTAATTTTAAAAAATAAGGCATAATTTTCTTGCATATTATATAAATCCTTAAGAAAGCAAGGTTGCCTACTGCCCATAACCATAACCATGAAGAGAATGAATGAATGAAGAGAGTGAAGGAAGCGAGGGAGTTGTGTCAGGATCGAGGCAAGTGGCGCTCCATTGTCTCTGCCTATCCCTGTGGGAAAAAGGCGTGGCAATTTGATTAATTGTATTATATGTATAGCGTTGTAATAAATGTGTACTAACGCAATGTATCGCCATCGTCCCAGTAGAGTGAGCCCTTTGCAGTTGTCGTGTCTGCTGTTAATACCACGAGCAGTTGCATGGGTTGGCTGCGGGTGTTGGTTGTGGTGACGGGGCCGTTCGGTGGTGGCTCCTGTTGTATTAATATTGCACCATCCTGAAATACATTAGTACAAAAATATATATAAAAAATACTAAGTCACGAATGACTGTTTATAATGCGGTGCTTGATCCTACATTAATGTATGGAATTGAATGTTGGGTGTGGCAGAAGAAGCATGAGAGTAGAATTACACTGTAGAAATGCGGTCGTTAGGGATATTTGTGGATTGACGATAGAATAAGGAATAGCACAGTGCGCGATATATGTGGTTTGAATGAGGATGTAGTGACAAGGATTGACAAAGGAATGCTTCGATGGTTTGGGCACATGGAAAGAATGAGTGAAAGTAGATTGACAAAAAGAATTTATAAATCTCATGTGAATGAATACGTTAAGCAAGGCATGCCCAGGAGGCTTTGCTTAGCTGATGATGCCTGATGGCAAGTCGAGGTCCGATGCCACGATTCAACAAAATAATATATATTTTATAACATTGGATTGGTTTGTTGCGCGTAAAGTCCCGGGTTCGATTCCCGGTCGGAGCAAATATTTGTTTCATAGCTTTTATTTGTAATATTTAATAATTATATTAAAATATTGCAAATATTTGTTAATAAAAAAAAGAGGTGGATATTTGCTTCTGGTCTGGTTATCAAAGAGTGGTAGGCAGTAGTACCCAGTCTGCCGATTCGGGGTAGTACCAGCACTTACAAGTATATAGACTGTGAAGTGATTTGGTCACGTTTCGGGATCAGCTTGTAAGTTGCCGGTTCCAACTAGGCCGGTATAGTGGATGTGATTGCTACTCAGTTATTGAATTGTAGTAGCAGTGACATTCATTCATGGACCACACTTAACATCAAGCGGGGTGCAGTCATATGTCGAGTCACAATAAAAAATATATATATATATGAAAAACACCTTTATAAGAACAGTAGAATTTTCGTCCAAAGTACTATTAGCCGTCACTCGTACACCATTACGGATGTTAAACCATTTGTCATTTGCAGTCAAGTATGGCACAGTTGAGTTGGCGCCTTCCTTCAATATTGGAGCAATCAGGATATGTGGGCCGATCATAAATTGGTTGTCGATGGAATGCGTGTTCACGTCAGATGGGAATCTGGACAGCAAAAGATTATTTTTCTATTAATAAAATATTGTGTGAAATACAATCAATCTACACAGCTTAAGTTTTTTTATGACAACACCAAGCCTGAAAAATTAAACAAATTTTATGCGGCTTACGTTTTTTCGTTTGTTTTGATTTTACATTTTTTTATTATTCCGACGTTTGGAGAGCTTTGCAGCCATTGTGGTCACGGAGGAATTGTAAAATCTAAACTAAAATAAACCCGATAGTAAGCCGCATAAAATTCATTAATCAATGTTCGCGCAAAATCTAAGAAAATACTACCAAGCTTGAAGTTAAGCTGGAGTGCAGTCCATGCCGGCTTATTTGGAATCAGCAATTTACAAGCTGGTCCCGTAACGCGAGTAAGTCACTTCACGGTCTATACACTTGTAAGTGGTGCTACCACCCCGGATCGGCAGACTGGGCACCACTGCCTACCACTCTTAAACACCAAACATTTATTGACAAATACTTGTAATATTCAATCTAATTAATATCCCACTATTATTATAAATGTGAATGTGAGTTTGTTTGTTACGTTTTCACGCAACAACTACTTAACCGATCATCATGAAACTTTGTACACATATTTTTAGAGGTACTTAAAGTAACATAGGATACTTTTAATTTAAAAAAAAAACTATAGTCTCCAATTGACTATAGTTTCAGCTGTTTGGAATTTTTCTATATTAATTTTCATTTCTTTTTTTTTGAGTTATCGAGCTATAAATACAAAAAAAGGGATATACAGTCAACTTGAGAACCTCCTCCTTTTTTATGACTGTGTTATAAACCTAATTTTACGCGGGTGAAACTGCGAGCACAGCTAGTTACAAATAAAAGTTATGAAATAAATCTTATCTCCGACCGGATATCGAACTCGGGACTTCACGCGTTACGGACTTGCTTACCGGTGCTTACCAATGCGCTACGCATGTTGTACAATATAAAATTGTACCTAAAGTGGTAGGCAGACAGTTGGTGGTTATTTGCTAGTCTGCCGATCGAGGTAGTACCGCCAACGACGGGGATGTGACTCTATCGCGTTTCGGGATCACCTTGAGTGTTGCCAGCTGCTACTGCAACTATCTAACCGTTCGCATCCGTTCACGGACCGCACTCCAGTTTATGATTAGGCAGGGTGATATCATATGTCACAACAATAAAATAATTGAACATCGCTCGAAGAACCGACAACCACGAAACGGAAGACGCAGGCCTCCCACTAGGTGGACTGACGACATAGTGAAAGTCACGGGTAACCGGTGGATGCAACTGGCATCTTGTCGTTCGGAATGGCGTTCTAAGGGGGAATGATGATGATGATGAATTGAACTTACTCAAAGAACATGGGCCTGACAACAGTTTCTCCAAACATATGTGCTTTATAGAACAAAGTGTACATGTATGGCAATAGACTATATCGTAGCCGGAGTGCGTTACGGCTTGCTATGACAACGTCCTCGCCCAAACTCACCGGGTCTTGTGGCTGAAATATAACAAAACAAACACGTTTAAAAAATCTTTGGTTCTGTCAAATGACGTCACAAAAATACAATTATGGTAATTAGATGGTAAACTTCGTGTCTGAAAGAATAATTTTCTTCTCTATACAAAGATTGATAACTTCATTCTCATGCAAAAAAACTCACACGCAAAATTTTAGTTTAGTGAGAAGGATTGCTGTATTCCATGTGGACATTTTAGCGCGGTTAAGTGGTAGACCCCCCGGTTAAGCAGGTCATCCATGAGAAATAATATTGAAACCTGACTTTGGAGTCAATGAATATGAGGTATGCTGGGTAAACTAACTGGGTGAGGGAGAGAAAGGGATCTCTGGTGGGCAAGGCCTCTTCTTTTTGTGTCTTCCTGTGGGTAGAAATTTTAGAGTGGTTTTGGGTGGGTTCGGTGGTATGTTTGTGCCATGTGTTTGTCTGTCTCGTACGCGTTCATCTCCATACCTACCCAAAACATGGTCAACATTCACTCTTTGCACGCCCACCCATGCATTAAAATCATCTAACGTTACAACCCTTTCATTCGATCTAGCAACATTCAAAACATCACTTAGCCAGAATACTATATTCCTCTGTAAATTTTTGTTTTGTTTGGTTGTAGACTGTATAACTTTTTTTTTAATATCAACTACTAACTGTATAACTTTTCGGCACTGTGTGGTATTCAATCAATCAATCAAATTGTCACGCCTTTTTCCCACAGGGATAGGCAGAGACTATGGAGCGCCACTTGCCGCGATCCTAACACAACTCCCTCGCTTCCTTCACATTCACAATTCTCTTCATACAAGCTCTATTAACCTAGCTTTCTTAAGGATGTCTCCGATTATTATTGTGGTATTCATACTGTAAAAAATATTTTAAAAAATACTTCACGCGCGAACATCAATCAACTACGACTGGGAATCGAACCTTGTGTCGCTTAACGCGCAACCACTTTGACCACTAAGCTATTAATAATACAGCGTCTGTATTCTATGCAATACTATTATTAATGCCCAGGATTGTATAATATATAACTTACAGTTGACGTATCTGAATTGTGATTCCTTGAGAATGGATAGAACGCGCCAAGTTGCATCCACCTCTTGCAAAGTTCAGGCGAAGCATTGCCTCGGAAACCACAAATGTCAGCACCCATCATTGGCACGCCGAAAATGCTGAAGCTCAGCAATTCTGTACAAAGATGTTTAATTAAATATAACAACCGTTTTGTTTTTATTAGAAGTATAGCGTGCATTACTCCAAACCTAATATAACTTGGGACCACCCACAAATCACCGATTATCATAGAGATTTTCACTTTTTTTCTTTCATTAAAGCCATGATGACAGACCACATAGATCACAAAAGAAGCTGTTCTTTAAACCGAAATATTAGAATCATAACAGTTATTTGAAAAGTAGTCTAATATTACCCAATTTGAATGTAATTTTGCAGTTATTTTTACACGAATGTTTATTTTGTTAATTAATAAATTCAATCATTACTGCGTCTTTGATTTATCAACATCTTACGAAACACTGGACATTAAGCATGGGCGTTTTCATTTTTTTTCGCAAACCGATATATATCCGATTTTGGATTTTGAAATCGATTTCAAAATCCGATTTTAGTTTTTAATTTTAATATTCTTTTTCTTAATAAGATATATTTTCAAAACTACTGTTTTATTTGGTAAGTATATATTCATACAATGTATACTAAAATTGTACCTATAATAATTTATAATCTATATTTCATAATATAATTTATACATTTTTAGAGTGGTAGGCAGACTGTAAGGTGACTTGGTGGCGTCAGCTTCGGATTTAGCTTGTAAATTGCCAGTTTTAAATAGACTGGCATTGTGGATGTGCCCTAATGGATCGCACTTTAGCTCAACATCAGGCAGGGCGCTGTCATATGTCGAGTCACAGTAAAAAAATATAAATTATCTTTATAAATTTTATTAACATTTTTTTAAATCTGTTGACTCTTTTTTCTGAAAATGAATCCATACCTCACAGTACAAGGTTTTCGTGACATTTCGAGGAAAAAAATAAAAACAAATGGTTCAAATTAAATATTTTAAAGTCCAAGTTTAATTTAATTATGTTTTTTTTATTATGACTCGACATATGACAGCACCCCGTTTGATGTTAAGCTGGAGTATGGTCCAAGAATGGATGCCCCTGCTACTACAATTCAATAACTCTAACAGTCACATTCACTATGCCGGCCTAGTTGGAACCGGCAACTTACAAGCTGATCTCATAACGCGACCAAATCACTTCAGGGTCTGTATACTTGAGGGTGGTGGTACTACCCCGGATCGGCAGACTGGGTACCACTCTTTGATAACCAAACCCGAAGCAAATATCTATCTCTTTGTTTACAATTACAATTATAAACACAACACTAATATGTCCTATCTATCTTTTAATTAGAATATAAATTTACAAAGTATAGTACTTGAGAAATTACCTATTTAAATTATTACCAAAACATAAAATAAATTACTAATTTACGTAAACGAAGCGCACGCATGTGTCACCAAGCTCAAACTGCCTAACTTGCAACGAAACAAAACACCTAATACATTTCTTTCACTCATCAGAACTTCAAACATAAACAAATCCAAGTAGCAAGTAATTGCAATCATGTACGCAAATATGGTCTCTAATTACATAGGCATAGGAGTAAAGTAAGGATAAAATGCGTTGCACGGCGTTCAAAAAAACTAATAGCGTAACAAATGTAATCTAAAATAGATCTTATTACTTCGCGAGTAATTCTATATTTCAATGTGCGATCGTAAAATATCCAAACCGAAATCTAAAACCGTTAAAATTTGCCCCATCCTTTTTACTCCGCTAAGGTATGCTGGGTTAGACAGAAACAAAGCGAATTTCCCTATCAGTTTTTAGTTTTTTAACGTTTTTGTGCGGTTTGTGTTTTGGTTCGGCTACATTGCTAGTTCGTTTTTTATAGTTTTTTAAAATCCGATTTATTAGTTTCGGAAATCGATACAAATCGATTGGTGACTGGAATCGGATTTTAGATTCGTTTTGATATATCCGACACATGCCTACTGGACATACCATATTTAATCTCAACAAAATTTAATTTAAAATGGAATGACCTGCGTAACCACGTCTGATCTCTATTTATCCTTTCAACGTTTTGGAAATAGACATCTCATTAAGCCGACATAGGACATGGGAATGCTGTCACTATATCCGCAAGCAAAGGCAGAAAATATTCAGTTGTTTCCTTCACAATCCTCTTCATGTACATTACTAACCCCTGCTTTTAAAGAAGGTTACTTATAATGCGATTAAAATAAGAATAAGAAAAAAAATCGGCGCCATTTTGTTACGTCTAACTCTCCAACCAACTTCACTTTAGTATGGTGTCTTTTTCTTTGCGGACCGTCAAGAAAAAGACACCTTTGAATCAGTCAAGTGAAGTTAGTCAACAGCCCGTCCTATTCTTATTGTAATAGCATAGTTAGTACTTATAGTGCATTTAATATAAATACCTGGTATTGTCATTTCCATGTCATGCCATTCACTTGCAATATCCCCACTCCAATGTCCGGCGTAGTGGCCCAAACCAACGAACGACGCCCGCGATATTATAAATGGCCGCTTACCACGAATCTCAATTAGGGCGCTACAAAATAATAATTACAAAATAATATACTTAAATTCTTTTACTAAACAAAAAATTGTCTCCTATTATACTTCAATTTAAGGTTTGTACAAAATGGCTTCCGTATAACCGTTCCGTATGAATATTTTTTTGATACTGCTCATTGCTTAATTTTAGGCTGAAGTGGATTAAGATTTACATATATATTTTTCTTACTTGACTGCTATTACAGTTAAATAACTGTAAGTACCAGTCGCATCCACTATGCCGACCTAGTTGCAACTTACAAGCTGATCCCAAGCTGATAAAAAATTAAACAAATAAATATTGATATCCCATAGGTTAACTGGCGGTAAATGCCTTAAGGCATTAAGTTCGCCTCTGGTAAACTTTCGTAGTTATTTATGTGCAATAAAGAATTCTGTTATTATTAGTTATAATACTTACAAATTGGTAGTAATAGCTTCTGTGAGCGAATAGAGGTTATGCCAATGGATATGGGTTCCAGCATGATGTACGGCATCCATGCAAATGGTTTTTGTGTTAAGACCAGATGGACCTAGGATTAATGGCAAATATGGGTATTGTTCAGGTTTACATTTGCCATATATGGGCCCGGAGAGGAAGTTTGATGGCTCATTCATGTCCTAAAATTATAGTATAAATTATATTTTGTTATAGGTGACCGTGGTGTAGTGGCAGTGCAATGGTTACGCAAGCCGAGAGCACGGATTCGAAACCACGCTTTGATATATGTACTTTGGTTGTCCTGTTTCTATGATATAAGCACTTTAGTAGCTGTATAATAAAAAACATGAAAAATTGTTTGTGAAGGAATATTTTTTTTGATCCAACATCTAACGTCGATCTGCCTGATGGAGGTTACAGGGTGCTGAAGACTGAAAAAAAAGATTCAGTTCACGGTTGCCTCAGTGGCCGCCACTATGCCGGCAAAAGGGAAAGTATTATAGAAATATTATATTTATTAACTATAATTATTTTACAAAGCAATAAGAAAAATTATATATACATTTGTCTTTAATCAATTAACCAAATTATTACGACTCTTTCCCACAGGGATAGGCAGACAACGGAGCGCCACTTGCCACGATCCTGACACAACCACCGTATTTAAACATTTATTTGAAAGAAACTCGGAAAACTTTGAAAGTCGCGTTTCTATTCTTGTTGGAATCGAAGCATGACAACTCGATTGATGTATTACTGATTCATCGTTTATTATTATTAAATAAATCCTTAAACTTAAAAAAAATAATATGAATTTTAACATACCGTCCAAGCGCCGTCGAATTTAACTAATTTATGATATGACTTTAACATCTCCACCCAATATGTAGTTGCGTTTGGATGCGTGAAGTCTGGCCACACTGTTGACCCCTTATTCCATACCTAAAGATATAAAATGTAAAAAAAGTTCATTATTTAGAAATAGTTACAACTTTCTTTACCTTTATTTTATTGTTACTCGAAGTGTGACTTGTAATAGTCGCCCAATTGAATAAAATAGCTGTTATTAAAAATAATGTAATTTTTTACATATAATTAATCATATTATTTTGATGGAGCTTGTATGTAGAGAATTGTGGATGTGAGGGAGGCGAGAGAGTTGTGTCAGGAACATGGCAAGTGGCGCTCCTTTGCCTTTACCTATTCCTTTTGGGGAAAAGGCGTGACAATTTGATTTATTGATTGATAATTTTCACACTTATGTAGAAGCTCTGTACTGAAAAGCATATGGCGCTGCTGTCTGTCTGTCCGTAACTAATGTATTCCTCACACTTAAGTAAAGATAAATCTAGGTCTCGTTAAATATTATAAATATAAAAATTCTTCATTTACATCAAATCGTTAAAAAGATAAGCTCAAAGTCATTGATACTAAGACGGTATTTTGTGTTTGAATAAAACTTTTATAAAATAGATTCTAAACAAACTCACCTTTCCAACAAATGGTTGCGCTGAGTCGTTCTTCACAAATATATCCAAAACGAGGCCACGTTCAAATGGAGGATACGTGCCAGGGACTTCAGAAGCACTAACGCCCGGATCTGTTATGTAAAAAATATTTATTTAAAAGGTATCAGGCATAATTCTTTATTGCAATAGAAAGATTACTAAAAATCAATAAAAAAAAGTTATATTAATCGAATTGATAGTCGAACTAAATGGTTCAACGCGTTGTTTCTTTGTCAACGGCAATTGGAATGCCCATGTGTTTTTACCATCTTAGGACCTTTCAGGCGTGAAAAAGCACCTCTTGTAGGCATTGTGACGGCGACTGATGCACCGTAAACTGAATTTTATTTAGTTGTCGGCGTTCTTTGACTTTCCCTTACTCATCAGACAAGTTTTGTTTATTAAAACGCGACATCTGGCCTCGACTTGCCTGATAGTAAGGGGGGATCCAAGAGCTCTGACGGCTGGAAAAACCATCTTGCCTTTTTGAACATTCGCGTCACTATGCAGGTCAAGGCCAGATGTCGAATCTCAACAAAAAAAAAAAGCCATATACTTACCAATCAAAGGTATATAATGCATGCCAGCATTATGCAATTGATCAACAAATTGCGGCAGACCAGCGAATTTGTCATGGTCATACGTGAACATGTTCGAATTATTCATGTAGTCAAGATCATTCCATTGGACATCCTGGACAAAATATATATCAATCATTCAAATTGTCACGCCTCTTTCCCACGAGGATAGGCAGAGACAACGGAGCGCCATTTGCCACGATCCTGACACAACTCCCTCGCTTTCTTCACATCCACAATTTTCCTCATACAAGCTCTACGGTTATGGGCACTAGGCAATCCAGATTTCTTAAGGATGTCTTCGATTTGATCGGAAAACATTCTCCTGGGCCTGCCTTGGATATATATATCATTAGCTTCTATATACAATAGCTTTGTCTGTTTTACTCTCATTTAGGACTATATGTGAGCGAAATGGCATAATGAATATCAGAAATAAGTCATGCACTGCTGCTGCAAGTACATACATGGTCGCGACTGGACGACCATATTTATACCCTATCCATCCGTTTATTTTATTTTTGAAAGCTCACGCCAAAGAAATACTGTTTTATTTAATTATTTATTTTATTTTAATTATATTATTTTTATTATTAAAGAAATTTTATGCGGCTATCGCGTTTATTTTGGTTATAATATATAATTATATTTGATAAATAAATGCGATAGTAAGCCGCATAAAATTTGTTTAATTCAATAATCAATGTTCGCGAAAATGCTACAATAATGTCGTACTTTATTGACGGGTAACGCCAACTTAGTGAAGTGCCCTGTGCATAACAAACAACCACAGATTATAAAACAGCTCTTGAAATGAGATAAATCGATCATATGAAAAAAAAACGCACGGAATATGAATCGCGAAAAAGACTCGCCTTGGTTTTGAATGAATTAAATAATAAAAAAATATATTTTTTTTAAATCGAATCTGTAACGTATGAGGGCGTTACGGAAACGTGCTCTTAGGCGCACTACTACAAATGCAAAAACGTCTCCAAATACAGTCAAATTAGTTAACTGTATTTGACTCAAGAATAATTCTCACATTGATGAAAAACTCGAACGATTCTAGCTAAATATATTTTTACGTTTCTAATACCAATATTGTTGGTACTTTAATTATTATTTGGACAAATACATACATAGGGAATTCCAGCTTCCCTCGTTCTCCGCCAGACATCCTTAGTAGCTTGTAGACTGCCATAATCAAACCTTTACAAAGAAACAAGATTAATTTAAAAAGACAAAGGGGTCATTTTGACTTGAGACTTGAATCACATCAAATAGGCTATTAAGACGGGAGGTAGTGATGGGCAAGGTGCGGTTCTTCACGTCAGAGCTTCACCTGCTACTATACAAGGCTCAAATTCACTCTTGCGCAGAGTACCGTTCGCACCTTTAAGACGGCTCTGCCAACAGGGCCGTCTTAAGCATATTCAGCGCCGGGGTGCAAAGTCAAGGCTCTGCTCGCGTGTTCTCAGTGTAGTAGGTATCTATCGAAGTTTATGGCGGTCGGCATGCGCCCCCTAGGACTCTGCGCCCGGGTGCACCGCACCCCTTGAACCCCCGGGTAAAGACGGCCCTGTCTGCCAAGTATCTTTTTAATGCCCTAGATTCATTGTAATATAATTTCTTCCCTTCAACGATGACTCCCTCCCAAATAGAGGTGAGTTTTGTGTATGTATTGGACTTTATGGAGTAAATAAGTCTTAAAATACAAAAGCTCCCAATAAATATTAAAAAGAAAACAAAAAGCCATAATTATTTCTTGGAAACATTGACGTCTCTTACTTACTTGCACAAATGGAATCCGAGTGACCAATAAGGTGGCATAAATGTACGACCAATAAGTGAGGTGTATTGTGCCACTACGTCACTGGGTTTGGGCCCCATTAATATAAAGAAGTTGAACACACCACTGATTGTACGATATGTCATTGCTGGAGTCGGTTGAAGGACCACATCTGGAAAAAAACAAAATGTTTTATATGGTCAGAAAATAAATACGACTAGTCGTTAATCAATAAAATTTCGCCGCGATTTCTGACCTCGACCCGCCTAATGGCAAGAGGAGGTCCAAGAGTGCCGACGACTTTAAAACCCTAGTTTTCACGGTTGCCCTAGTCGCCGTCACCTTGCCGGCCCAAATTGCTTATTCACTCATCGCTTGAAGGATTCAAGGTAATAAGATGGAAAGAACACTCACTGGTGAAGCATTCCATTTGTCGATTGTTCTACAAAGAAATGATGCAATGAACCTTTTAGTTCGACTGCCAATTCGATTGACATAAAATGCGAATACTTTCCCCGACTTGTTCGGGTATTACAAGTGTAAAAAGACAAGACAGGAACTCCTCAGAACATTGTCCTAGAGGACGCACAAAGCATTTCCACATGAATAAGCAATGGAGCGCCACTTTCACACAACTCTTTTACTTCCCTTACTTACAACCACAATTATTTTTAAACAAGCTTTATGGTTAATGGCACTGTGGACCTCTGCTCCATGTCTTTATAATATCAGTAAATTCTTTGATTGATTGATTGTTCTGTTACGTCTCACCCACACTGAAATATATTTTTTAGCCCTTTGTAATTTTTCTAATGCTATATACATTAACAACGACACAATAGTATCCACGGGAACACAACCGAAACTTCGTAATCTTCTCTGTTAGTAAGCTCCTAGTGAATGTTTTAGAGTTAAAATATTATTGAATCAGTATCATGGACTATGGAACAAGATAAAGACAGAGATTACAGCTATAACAGTTTATCCAATTAATTGGTAAACGTCTTTTCAAATACAAAAGTAATACTATTTAAAACAATTACCTATGAGATGTGGATTGAGCAATAGAACTCCATGACTTTTGCCATTTTCTTCCAACCCAAGGTAAAATGGATGACTTCCATACAAATTCATCTGGAAATTGCATTAATTATATTATATGAATATTCATATTTATTAATTCGCAATTAATGTATGCGTTAGTAATGTATGCATAAGGGGGAGGTCTATGTTCAGCAGTGGACGTCTTTTGGCTGATGATGATGATGTCGGTAACTCTGGTTTTGGTTCTATCGCGCAAATATACTCCAAGCATCGCTTTCTCGATTGCCCGCTGAGCGACTTTGAGCTTTTCTAACAGGCCAACAGTTAAGGACCACGTCTCAGTGCCATATGTCATCACTGGTAACACACACTGGTTAAAGAACCTTATCTTCAGGCACTGCAGGATGTTTGACGAGAAGTTATAATGCATGCCACAATATTTAACGAAATTGGGCTATGCAGTTTGCAGTGTCCCCCATGTGTCAACTGCTGTAACTACATATGCTTATACTTACATTCTCAACAGGAGCCACATCATTATTAAAGATAGTATAGGTCTTCCAATTATTATCAAGCAAGAAGTTAGACCTGCGTTCACCCAAACCATATACCTTATTATTTGGTAATAGAGTTGAAATTTGAAGGAATTTGTCAGACAATATCAGACCTCCAACATTAGTATCCCAGCTAAAATATTTACACAAATATTGAATTGAATTTTTGATTAAATGGTTAAAACCAAAAAGCCAAGAATTGTGGTGACTGCTACTACAAGTAGCATAATACTCACATAGTAGCATTGTCAGATGTACGTACAACTTTAAAACCAATTGTTTTTGTCTTTGTTATCACTTTGTATTTCATTTTATTTGTAGAACCAGGTATTATTGGAATTTCAGGAAAAGGCGTTTCGAAACGAGCTTTGTTTGCATCTGTGATCTGTAGAAGAAAGGTAATTTTCTGATTAATATTTTATAGTGTATTAAACAAATTTTATGCCGCTTACTATCGCGTTTATTTTGGTTTAGATTTTACAATTTTCAAAACGTCGAAATATTAAAAAAAAGAATGTAAAATCTAAACCAAAATAAACGCGATAGTAATCCGCATAAAATTTGTTTAATTCATTAATCAATGTTCGCGCAAAATCTATGAAAATACTAATTTATAGTGTCTCAAAATCGGACCTCGACTTGCCTGGTGGTAAGGAAGGAGGAGTCCAAGAAGGCCAGCAATGTCTGCTTTAGTTGCAGTCACTACACCGGCCCAAAAAATATATGAATGGATAGGAAAATATACTTTTATCGGATATTTTAACTAGTCTAATCTATAATGACCTTATTATCTAATTGAGATCATTCCAACTATACTAAGATTGAGATACCACATGTATTGAAGTAGAGATTAGAAAAAACTATTGCAATCAGGAGATTAGAGAAACAAAAGAAGAAATGGCACTTGTCTCTGTCTATACCTAAGGTAATGTAATGGGTTTTTATTATTACAACATAAAATTCTGACTGAATTAAAATATAAATATATATATATATAAAATATAAATATAAAAAGATAAATCACCTTAATCTGCAGCACGTCATCACTTATGTACTTGAAATTAACTGCAACCATTTCAAAGTCATCAGGATATCCAGAGGCACGACATTTCCTGTAGAAGATCTTCATACCATGCTTATTCTCAGTCATGTTTACGAAACTGAACATTTTATAATCAGGGGGATAAAAGCAATATGGTATGGATGCTTCTTTGGTATTTGGAGCCTTCCAACAACATCCACGATCAATGCAGCCCTGTTCGTTGGCTCCTTTTTGTGGGTAACAATCAAAGCGCTTATGGTCAGGAAGATTGGTGCAGTTTTTGTTTGTAGGGCATGAAATTGAAACTGTCTTCGCTTTCTTGCGGTTCTTTGCACTCAAGTTGTTATGATCATGGTAGTGGATGCCTTCCCTTGTCTGAAAATTAATTATTATTATAACTAATTTATTTTTAAGCAATATGTGACTTTGCCATGCATGGAAAGTATGAAAAGCCATGCATGGGGAAGTCCAAGATTGCAGACTACTAAAGAAAGCGAGGCTCCTCCTGGAGGATGTTCCAAAGGAGGGAAATATCCTTTATTTTGCACAGTTTAGGTGTGTGAAATGTTCAAATTATAATTATGATTGTTCTAAGCAGAACTGTTAATATAGTGTCTTCCTGATTAAGAGAGCAAATAAAATACATATCTTATTTTTCACATAACACACAATTAAAAGCAAATTTATTATTGGTTTTATCAATACAAGTAATACCATTACATATTTTTTCATTATTGGTAATTACAAAAGTTGTACAAAAATAGGCCAAAATGAATGATATCCTTTAATTTGGCTATCAATTTGGTTTATATAATGCAAATGCTTTCCCTGTCATGTGCAGATGTTATAGGAGTGGTAAAAGAAGGTAGGAGTAGAGACAAAACGAGATGCGTATGCTATGCCATGATCCATTAAGGTTTACTCATCAAAAAATTCTAATTACCTTATTTCTATTTTTGGTTAACACAAGCAAACATGTGTCTGTATCAATTTGAATTTTTAATGTATGTACTTAGATCACACAGTATATATTTACCTAGAAGTACATTTCCTCATAAGAGAATTTATTTTTACTAACCTGCACATCAATAGCTGGCTCCTCTGTTGTATTTAAAGGAAGATCTTTGCCTCTAAAAATTAACATTATTTTTTTAAATAAAATAACATAGTTGATTTGAACATTGTTTGAGGGGTCAGTCTAGGTACAGACAAGAGGATCTGAGTGTTGGCAAAAGTTAACCTTTTTGTAGTAAATAAAAAATACCTTGATAATGCAACTCCACCAGTGAAATACATAAGGACAATAACTGTGAAGTAAGAGAGGATTATAGCCATTGTCCCATAGAAACAAACCCTCGCTTTCTTTGGAGTAAGGTCATACCATTTATATTCATATTCTTCATCAAAATTGAATTTTTCATCAACTTCATCTGCATAAAAGTACCTCAATTGCCTGCAAACAAATGATTATTTAGTACTTTCTTAAATTTTGTGGAAACATTGATTGAATTAAACAAATTTTATGCTGCTTACTATCACATTATTTTTATTAATTTTACGCTTATTAATTTTACAATTTTTTATAATTCCAGGTAGACTCCGTGACCACAATGGCTGTAAAGCTCTCAAAACATAAAATTTGTTTAATTCAAATGATTCTTTATTTACAATTTTACACTAAGGCGAAGATAATAAAGACAATAAGCTAGAGTCTGTCTAAGCCGAAATGACGCGCCCCTCTACAGCATTTATGCACATGAGCAAATACAAAATTTGGATGCAACACACTGAAAATGCGGTTGTCATTGGTTATTTAGTTACTGGTTAGACACAAAAGGAGGCTGCTGAAGTATAGTTAGTAGTATTTAGTATTATTTAGTAGTTAGTAATATTTGCATTCACACATTTTAATAAACTAATAAAGTGGAGAGGCGCGTTAGTTAGACAATTAGACAAGCTATATTAAACATGTCTGTACAAGGGAGTATAGAACAGAGCACAATATGTACAGATTTTTGACCTAATATTTATTACAAAGATTTATGGCAGTAATAAACATATACCGGCCAGAAAAAGTTAAAACAGTGATAAATAAATTAAACAAATTTTATGCAGCTTACTATCGCGGTTATTTTGGTATAGATTTCACTTTTTTTTGTTCCCACGTTTTGAGAGCTTTGCAGCCATTGTGGTCACGGGCTAGGCCGGTCTAGGCTCTTTAGTCCTAAAATAACTAGACCTAAGTATGTTTATTTAGAGTATACACATCCCCCTTACCCGTATCTATCTAATCTTCTGACCATAGGGCAATGAAGTATGCAGCGTTCTTTACCGGCCGGAGTTATTGGCGTCTGGTCAATATCAGCATTCTCATAATGCACTTGATAGTTTATATTCTCACCAGACGCCACACAAGTTTCCGATTCCATTAACCCTAAGGTTCCGAGGATTTCCTCTGTTTTGTCGAGGTTTCCTCTTAAAGGTACCTCTTTGTAGTCTTCTACCTTGTCATAGTCGTCCAAACATTGTCCTTTGTAAGGTATTTCCGGCATCTTGATGTTTATTTCATCACTCAATAATATAATAACAATATAAAAAAGAAAATAAGCGGAATTTGATAAAATCAATACGATGCTGCTGCGCGTTATTTTTGACAGACAGGTGCGGTGCGCGGGGGACAATCTGTCTATTTATAAACAAGGTTGTGTAAACACGCTGAAGTTGCGATGCAATATTTATTTAGGAACGGTAAGAATAATTGATAAAATCTAATTAATTACACTTAATAATCATTATATAGTAATTACATAAATGAATTATAAAATGTATGCTCCACAAAGTCTCTAGTCTATGCTTCAAATTAAAAAAAGTGTATAACACACAATTGTGAAGGTAGTATTACAAAAATGTTAGAATCAGTTAATTTTATTGCTGTTATTTTATTAATTTGCGTGGACAACACGGTGGACTTGTAGTAAATTTGTCTTTAACTAAAAATGAGTTTAAATAAAAATACAAATTTATGAGAGTGCTTGTAGTGCTAATGCAAAATGCGTTGGGAAAGTATGAAGATTATTCTAGCTACCACGGCGACAGCCGCTGTTGCCTCTCAGATGGCTTACAAACTTTATAAAAAGTTAACATCTTACAAAAAGTTAAATATTGAAGCGGAGGAAACTTGCGCGAAACCCATCGGTACTAAGGACAGGGAAATTAATGATGCCATCATATTTACCGACCATTCAAGACTTAATAACGAAAAAGCACCAGTAAATAAGGATGTAAAGCTATGTGAAAGTCGGGAATTAAACTGTTTTAAGCTTATAAGATACATTAAATCAGCTCGGGAGACCCTAGATGTGTGCATGTACCTGATCACAAGTAATGATATAGCTGAACACATCATTAGATTAGGAGAAAAACATGTCCTGGTGAGGATCTTAGTTGACAGTGATATGGCACACACCGAAGGTTCACAAGTGAAGAGGCTTGAGCAATACAGTATGTATAGTTATATCTTATTATTCTTCAGATAAATTAATTAAGTCCTTTGGCCGGCATAGTGACGGCGGCTGAGACAGCCGTGTACTAGCTCGGTTGTTTCAGTCGTCGGCACTTTTGGATCTCCTCTTGCTTATCATCAGGAAGGTCGATGTCAGATGTCGTGTCACAATAAAATAAAAAATATTTGATTAGTACACAGTCAGAACAGTGACGACAGATGACCTTAGGCAAGTTTCGGAATAGAACCATATTGCATGGCCTAAAGTATACATGTGTGTAAGATTTTCACATCTTAAGTTTATTTTATGTATGTAATAAAAGAAACGGTCACGGTATAACATATGACAGCACCTCGCTAGATGTTAAGCTGGAGTACGGCCCATTAAGTAAGTAGCAGTCGCATCCACTATATTCTCATCCGACCCCAAAACGAATGACTTTACGTTCTGAATACTTGTAAGTAGTAATATCCCGAGTTGAGTCCCGTAAAGTCCCGGTTTCGATTCCCGGTCAGATCAAATATTTGTTTCATAGCTTTTATTTGAGGGAGCTGTGTCAGAATCGGGGCAAGTGGAGCTCCATTGTCTTTGCCTATCTCCGTCTATCTCCGTGTGGCCGGCATAGTGGATGTGATTGCTACTTACAGTTATTGAATTGTAGTAGCAGTGATATCCATTACTGGACCGGACCACACTCCAGCTTAACATCAAGTAGGGTGCTTCATATGTCGAGTCACAATAAAAAAAAACTCTTATAATGATAAATAAATTAAAATGTCATTTATTATTTTGTCTGCATAGAATAATTGTAAAATTAGTAGGTACCCAAAATAGATAGCTTACCTACAGTATCTGATATGATAACTTGATATTTTAATGTATTATAGGTTTCATTAATGTGCAAAAAAGCAAGAGAACTGCACTCATGCATCACAAATTTTGTATTGTCGACGGACCAGCTGCGGTTAAACGAAAGAACCAATTAAAAGCTTACGCTGAAAAAGTAAACATCTTTGGCAAGAAAACTTTTTATTTCTGTAAAAAGAATTATGAAAACAAGAAAGTGAAAGGTTTTGTAATGTCTGGTTCCCTTAACTGGTCTACTCAAGCAATGGTTGGAAACTATGACAATGTTGTAATAACATCTAACGAAAATGTAGTTGCAAAGTTTGAGAAGGAGTTTGCTGGATTGTGGGAAGACAAAGATTTGGTGAGTAGGCAACAAGTTTATTTATTTATTTGAATCACTAAGCATATATTATAAATTTGAAATTTATTAAATATATTACTCCTTTATTTTTATGTTTCAGATGCTGGTGTAAAAATAATTTAGTAGTATTAAAATGTATACAATAGTTATTAAGGACCAATAGACAATCGCGACTTTTAGCGTACCATAACGCCTAACTACTAAAATAGTAAGTACTGTTTAGCTTTTAGTCGTTAATGTTTCCTAATAAAAGCTTTGATTATATGTTAACGGAATAAAAATTTAAAATATATGATCGATAAATAAAAGCATAAATATGTTGTTACCATTACCTTATTTTTACTTTTAAACTCTGACAGATGGAAGGAAATTGACAAGTGTACCATAGACAAAGTCCATGTGCACCTGTGATGTGCACTTCAAATTCGATCGATCATATGTTTTCTTTGTGTAGTTTCTTACTTCAAAAACAAGATATAATAAAATTAATTTAAGCCTTTTTCTTGCAAAATAGTTGTTAAAACTGATGGAAATAGGTTTGAGTAAGATTAATAACCTGGACCAACGTGTTAAAGGTAAAATCTAATCTAATGCAGTTGGTTGCAAATGCACGTGCTTGCATATTTTCAATGAAGTTTTAAGTATTTTTGATTTGTAAAAATACTATATTATTATATTTATTTATTTAATAATATTCTAACTTTTGTTGGGAGCGTGTTACTTAAAAATACGACGTAATCTCGTAAAGTTATCGTGGTTTTAAGTAGTGAATTCGTGGTTATGTACTTCCGAAAAACAGTAGTTTTAAAGTGTTATTTGTGATATAAAACAATGAAGACGACGTTAAAGGATAAAGTGATAGTGGTATGTAACAGTTTAAATAACTTAATATGTTTTAATTATTAAGAAAAATAACCGCATTCTATTAACCCACGTTAGTCGTTAATTCAGTAACATTATAATTATTTATTTACACTGACTACACCCGCAGTTATATAAAACTTAAAAAACTAATTGAAACGAAATTATTAAAAATATTAAAAAAATAAAATCAATAGTAAGAAATTATATTTGTGAAATGTGATAGTGTTTAACATATTAAAAATGTGCTGAAATAAAATTAAACATTTCGTTAAAACATGTGCCTGAGGTTTTAATTCATACAGGGTTTACATCTAATTTAAATAAAAAAATCTATAAGTATTGTTTTAATTAGATAAATGTGACTATTGGAAATAACTTACATATTTTCATAAATAGTCACAAAAAAAATAAATTATAGTTAAACATAGGTTGCATTAAGCATGACTTTAGCTATCGTTACATTGACACACCCACAAACATAAGCATTGTATTTATTTATTCATATACTCTATTGCATATACAACATGTAACCTTGAAGATTGTTCTGTAAATGTGAAAAGGTTGTTAATAACATATGTTATCACAACTCATTTCCCACCGTGATAAGCAAAGTGCCACTTTTTGCAATCCTCGCTATAATTATTAAAGGTTGGACTGCTTGTGTAATCAGCACCCCATATACACCCATATTTAATAATAATTAAGTCACTTATGCTTCATACTGAACATGTTTCATTATTGCCAAACACATGTTATTATCAGACTCCTCAATTTAACAGTCAAAACTTTAAGTTAATTGTAAAGGTATCTATTGAAAGTTAATTTCTCCTTAACCTAACACTAACAAGATACCACATGTTTACTTTGAGCGTCTTATTCATACTGATTAGGTTATACAATGCTTTGCTTCTATCATTTCCATTTATACTATTATATTTACAAGGAAAATTATTTATGAATATATTTAATTTTTAAATATAAATATATATTATATAGTCCTTAAATATATTTATTTTATTGTGGCTCAACTTAAGATAGCACCCTACCTAATGTTAAGCTAAAAAGTGGTCCATAAATACAGGCAACTGTTTTAAGAAAGAAGTAACTGCAAGTAGCAGTCATATGCCGGCTTAATTGAAACCTTAACCTTAACCTTAATCTGAAAACGTGACTAACTTCAAGCTGTACACTTGAAAGTAGTGATACTATTCCAGACCATAGACTGCATGACGATTTTCTATGATTTTTTAATGAGATGTTACATCTAGCCTCGACTTGCCTGGTTGTGGAAGCTGCTCCTAGAGTGCTAATTAAATAAACAGCGTCTCCACACTAGCCAGAAAGGTTTTTCACACCTCTTTTTGGGGTCACTTGGTTTTTTTGTCTGTTGTTTATGTTTAAATGATTTTGCTGGTGGTTATTTTAATTGGTGGTTGACTTATGGTCATTTTATTAGACTTTGAACTTGTGTAACGATTTTTCTACAACATATTTCAAATATATTTTTTAAAATATCATTAAAATCTAGCATTGGTATAAAATTATTGTTTGAGATTATTATTATTATAGCTAGGTTGCCTAGTGCCCATAACCATAGAGCTTGTATGAAGAGAATTGTGAATGTGAAGGAAGCGAGGGAGTTGTGTCAGGATCGTGGCAAGTGGCGCTTCATTGTCTGCCTATCCTTGTGGGAAAAAGGCTTGACAATTTGATTGATTGATTGATATCTAACATTTTAATTTCATTGTTTCAGATCTTGCCAGTATTAATTGTAATTGTGCTTCCCTATGATAACTTTTATATAAGTGATGTGCCATACGATAATGGATAGCAATAATAAGTGCAGTGTTGTGTTGTGATAAAAATAATATATATATTGGATGCAGTGATCTAACACTAGATGGCGCTGCTGAGAGTTGTTGCTAGCTCTAAAATGCTGGTTACAGTGGACACCGTAAGATGGAGCTGGTAAGAAATTTTATTAATTACACTATTCTCCCATAGATGGCGTTGTTTTTAAAACAAAAGTATTTTATCGTTTTCTGCGCCATCTAGTGGTGAGTAGCAATACTAGTGTTAATGCTTAAACTCAAAAGATGTCGCTACTGGTTATGTTTTAATAATTATTGAAATTGAGTTGCAAATTGTGGTGAAATAATAAAATACGCCCCTATATGAAAATTTGTGCTGCGTAATTAGTACGCAACAACGTACTGACTAATTTTTGTTTAACATTTTTTTCTTTTTGTTTGACTCTCTCATAACATTAATCATTTAAAGTTATATAAATATGAAGACTCCATAATTGACACCCACATTTTTTTCCTCATACTTACGATAAAATGTTCAAAGGTTAGTAACTGGGGGTGAAATGACGAGTTAAAAATAAAGGTTACTATTCTACATTCAAAGGATGAGTAAAAGTAGATTGACGAAAGAAATTTATAATTCTGATGTTGAACGAGGCAGATCCAAGAGGGTGTTTCCCGATGTCTCAACCATAAAAAACTGGGATGTCTAGTGCCCATAACTGTAGATCTTGTGGACGTGAGGGATGCAAAGGAGTTGTGTCAGGATAGTGGCGCTCCTTTGTCTCTCTCTGCCTATCCCTGTGGGAAATTTATTCTAGTCTATTAATTCCTAGAACTGTGTCGGCAATTTGTGTCTACATAAAAATTGCTTGAATTGCTTATAAATTCACGCGAACAGCATGAAATAACTATTTTTACATTAAATAAGTTTGTCGGCATTCTAAAAAAAAATTTTTTCCTATAAGAAACCAACATTACATTTGAGATTTGACCAAGTTTCTTGTTAATCGGAAGCATTCCCGTAAACAAAAAAAAGGCGCCTGCAGTTCCTATGACTATAGAGTCTGTATGACAGAATTGTGGATGTAATAAAGAAAGCAAAAAAATTGTGTCAGGATTGTGGATAGTGGCGCCCAATCGTGTCTGCTTTTTCCTGTTTGAGGCGACACAATTTAATGAATTAAACGAATCGTGTTTATTTTTGGTTGTTGATTTGACAATTTTAAGCCGCAAAAGATTGTTTATTTTTTTTATAAATGTTCGTGCAAAATCTAAAAAAACGACAAAATTGAATTGTTTGAAATCTATAAATCGCATTCTTATTATCAATTACACTAAATAAATGATTGTTTCGACTTTTTTTTTTATAAATCTTAGCACCTACGTGAATGCTACATTTCAATATCGTTCTCAACTGTGGCACAGAATTTTCTACACTAAGCTACTAAACGAACTTGTATCATTGAAACAGGACGACCAAAGTATATGTACATATATATCAAATTTACATTGGTACCGGCGAGTGGTTTTGAACCCGTGCTCTCGGTTTGCTTGACCATTGCACTATTACTACACCATAGTATAAAATAAACAATAAAGTGTTAAATAAAATAAAGTATTCTTTAATAATTTTGTTTACAAACAAACGCAAATTACTCCATACACAATATTGCACAATATTTGTTAAATAAATTATTTACAGTGTTGGGTACATACATGTATTTGATAATTATAATAATACATAATAGATTATTAGGAGGATAAAATAATACATGTAATAATAATAATAATAATTCTGTATATCTATCTGTAATCTCTTCTTATTATTTTCAATGTTGTATTTTATTTATCATGCTGTGTGTATACGTTTAGGTAATAATTTAATCATGAAACACTGTATGTTTATTAATTGTTGTTAAATATAATTGTTACCTGTTGTATATACCTAAATAAATAAATAATAATAGTGGAAAGTGGTCGTGATTTGCATATTACGATAATCGTTATCATTAATCGTCTTTTTACCCGCACCGGTCGAGGGAAGCATCCTCATTCGGTCGACCGAATCAGCAGTCTAACCAAAAGGTTCGGTGTGTCGTTTCTTTGTAGAACAATCGACAAGTGAAATGCTTTGCAAGCTCATGTGTTTTCCCTATCCTACAAGGCCAGCATAGTGACGGCGAGTGGGGTAGCCATAAACTGACTCGGATTTTATGAGTCGCCGGCACTCATGGACCTCGTCTTGCTTACCATCAGAGCGGGTCGAGGTCAAATGTCGAGTAACTTAAAAAAAAATATCACGCTTTTATTCCCACAGAGATAAGCAGTAATAACGGAACGTCACTTTTCACGATCCTTTACCCTATTCTCTTGCTTCCTTCACATCCACAATTCTTTAGTTATGGGCATTGTGGCCCCTGCTTTTTAGGGACCCGTAGTAAAAAACGAAACCCTTATTTAAGAATGTCTCTGATTTCAACAAGGATCATTCCTCTTTCTGGGTCGTCTACTTTTTATTTTTCCACTAGATTTAGAAAACTTTTTCGTTAATCTCCCTTCATTTATTACTATTGCGCCATATTAAATGCTTTTTCAAATTATTATGCAATTTATTTTATGTTTTTTAAGATCATTAAATGCAGAAATAATTTAGCACCTTTGGCCGGTATAGTGACGGCGACTGGGACAACTGTGAAGACTCGCTATAGGGACTTGGGCTTAATTGTATTAACAGTTGCATATATATACATTTGATGTACGAAGATTACAATGTAATTGGAATATATCCTTTATTTTGCATAGTTTATGTGTGCAAAATGATCAAACTATAATATAATGTTAATATGGCGTGTCTTTGTGATTGACATACGATACAAAATCCATATCTTATTTTTCAAATAACTCAATTGCACAGCAATTTAAAGCAAAATTGTTATTAGTTTTATCAATACAAGCATCGAAACTACTATTTACATATTTTTTCATCATCGGACATAAAAGCCCAAAATGAATAATATCCTTTACGCCATGATTTTTACAGTGATAGACGGAGACAACGGAGCGCCACTTTCTATTCTCGCTTCCTTCATGTCTACAATACTCTTCATACAAGATTTATAACAAAAATGCCGCCTAAACAGACAACGCACCACGTCTGCATTTAATCACTATTTTATATCAATTGTATGGCATTTATTCAATAGTAAACATCTTTAAGATACCATAAAACTACGAAACCTTCCAATCTAACCGCTTTTCTATAGAATGCACGTCGAACTTGTATCGCAGCTCTTCTATGGGGTTTTATTTACGAGCAATTTGTAAAAGTATCCGTTTTATGGCTCTCTAAGAGCACATAACGATATGATAATATGCACCTCTTACCATTTTTATGCGCACGGCAACCAGGCTACAGTCGCACCGTATTCCCATTGTCAATAATTGAATTTTGTTCATTTCTATAACACAGTATCGTCACCTGCGTTTTTGCAACTAAGAAAAAAATAGAGCAGGGGATCAGCAATATTTGGCTTAGACCGAATGTCTTGTGTGAGTCCTTTATTCTCCGAGACAGTATTGTTCGTGCGGCCCAATAGTTATGGGGAAGCGTAACATTTTTGTATTAAGCAATTATGCCCTTATTTATTAGCAGACACAGGATATGATTTATGTCGAAGCTGTGCCGGTGTTTACTGCCTTTTGCAATCGAGACGTATGTCTCAGCCAGGTGCTGGTCGCGCTCGGATTTTGGATTCTAGTTCTTTACAGATCTCATTCTCACACAATAGGGGAATGGATGCAAGATTTGCACAAAAACTTGTCATGAAAGAGCTGCGAGGGGAAAAAATATTATTAAGAAAATGCACAAGACCCGCTGCAAAGGTTTGGAAGACCGGTGGTGAACGGGCGTCGTCGCGTGCCCAAACAATTTTGAATTTAAATAAGTTTTTTATTCGACCTTCCTGTCCCGACTATGCATTCGTAGTACGTTCGACGACCGGTCGTTCTCATAATAAAACTATGATTATAATCCTGTTAAAGATTAAAAAAGTTTATAAAGGATGTTTTGATAGAACTAATAGTGGGTTAACCGCGTTAATAAGTCACGTAGTTTATTATAATTATATGTTTGAATTTAATCCTAATTTTAGATTCTTATTAACAGTCCATCACCCTTAACGCCGCATGAGTTTGAGAAAAACACGATAATTCACACAATTAGTGAAATACTTTATATATCTAATTATTTATCTAAGAGTGCGTTACGGTACATAAGTTTTATTAATTTTTAACGACTCCTTTGCCGGCGAAGAACCTTTTTATTTTTTAAATGTTTTAACGGTGTTTTATATTTACATTGGTTACCACTAGTTTTATATACTTTCATTATCTGCTTACTGTTTCTAAATATAAGACTGTCAGTTATTTTTTATTAATTCAAACTGTGCATGTAAACTGTGATTAGCCATTAGTAAACACTTAAGAGTTCATTTATTCGTTAGTCACAATGTCTTTATTATTTTTTAAACATGGTATTTTTTGTCATATTTCATTAAATAAATTATAAATGAAAATTGGAGTGTAAAAGTATGTCCATCAAATTCAAATATTTATATTTATACAATTAGGCTGAATTCAGCAATTTGCCAGGTTTATTTATTTACATTTCTATATTAAGCTACCAAAGTGCTTGTATCATAGAAACAGGACGACTAAAGTTTATATATGTATATCAAAGATACATTACAAGATACACAGGCAAGTGGATTTGAATCCGTGCTCTTAGTTTGCGTTGCACTACCACTACACCACGGCCGCCATTGCCCTTATGCGCAATGATTTATTAAATTTTCTTCTCAATCAATCAATCAAATTGTCACGCCTTTTTCCTACAGGGATAGGCAGAGACAATGGAGCGCCACTTACCACGATCCTTACACAACTCCCCTTCACATTCACAATTTACCTCAGGCTCTGTGGTTATGGGCACTAGGCAACCCTGCTTTCTTGAGGATGTCTCCGATTTGGTCGATTTTCTTCTGTTCTTAAATATCCAGATAAGACTATTATTTCTTCCGACCACCCCTAGATATTTAATAATCTTGTTAAGATATTCATCAGGGTATTTTTATATTAAATGGAAATTATTCGTATCACGTTTTCGTGTAAAATTTCAATATGTCGCGTGAATCCATTTACACGCGACTCGATGGTAATTTTCTATATTAATAAAATTAATTTTATAATATTCAAGTAGCTATTTATTATATTATGTAAATAAGTTTCTTTAAAAGGTTATATTACTTATCCTAATTAAGTTTAATGTCTACGTAATTAAGTGCAATAAAGAACGTTGGCAGGAACTGTGCTCTTTGCCTCAGAATAGACATCAAGGCGACATCGGACGTTGACTTTTTTACATTTCTATACTAAGCTACTAAAGTGCTTGTATCATAGAAACAGGACAACCAAAGTACATATATCAAAGATACATTGGTACCGGTGAGTGGTGTCGAACTCGTGGTCTTGTTTGTGTAACCATTGCACTGCCACTACACCACGGTCGCCTTTTAACTTGCCTGATAGTAAGCAAAAAGTGGTTAAAGAGTACCGAAGACTAAAAAAACGACTTATTTATTATATAATCATTATGCAGGTCAGCGAACTTAATTTCGTTTGATAGTTCTTCCCATTTGTTTTTTTTAAAGCGGAATGTGAAGATTACCTTACACAGGCATAGTGACTTTGACTGAGGCAACTGTAAACTGAGTCGGCGTAATTGTAAGTCACATAGTTTCACATAGTTTTCACTAAAACAAGTTTTAGGCCGGCATAGTGGATGTAAAATTACTTGCAGTTATTTGACTGTCGGTTGTAACTGTCGCGTCCCTACTCCAGCTTAACATCAACATCAAGGGGGGATAACATATCGAGGCACAATAAAAAAAACCATTTATTCTATAGCTACAAATGAAATAGTAGTTACACTTAATAATAGTAATAAAATCCAATGGTGTTGCGATAAGAAAAGTACACCAACAATGCAAATGTAATCGGACGCGCATTCCTGTGTCAAAATCACGATAATATCGGCGAAACCGTCATTCAGACTGAGTTTGACATGCCCAAGCCGGAAATTTATGACAACTCGGTGGGTGACGTCGCCAATTCTCATGTTTCTGACATTATTTTTCAATTTTCTAGTTTATTTATTTTGGTTGGTACCCTTAAAAGTAACGTACGTTTAAATACATGCACATAGGGTTCATACTGCACTACCAGCGCTTCACTGGGAAAGTTCCTGCGTTAGTGAGCGATGTTTTACTCCTCCCGCACCGCTCCGCTACCGCAGTAGCATACTCAGTTAAGCGCTACTCTGTAAATACCTATAAATCTTTGTAGGAACTGAGACGTGACAATTAAATATTACGTATCATACTCGTACCTTATTAATATTTTCTTCTATACGTCGTTATTTGTTTCTTCCTACATCTGCCTTTTATTATTTGCATGAAAGTGGATTAGAGATTTAAGAGAAGGGCTTTATGTCCGTCTAACTATGAATAAAACAAGAAATGCGATCCAGATATCTTCGTTAATTTGTTTATTTATTTTGATAATACATTTTTCTTAGATTTTGCGCGAACATTGATTATTGAATTAAACAAATTTTATGCGGCTTACTATCGCGTTTATTTTGGTTTTGATTTTACTTTTTTTTTTATTCCGACGTTTCGAGAGCTTCGCAGCCATCGTGGTCACGGAGAGACTAATAAACGTCGGAATAATAAAAAATTGTAAAATCAAAACCAAAATAAACGCGATAGTAAGCCGCATAAAATTTGTTTAATTCAATACATTTTTATTAAGAATTCGCGGATTCTAAATATAAAAGGTGCATTTAAGATTTGTTTTAAAAGAATTTTGGATGTGAAAGACTATAAAAACTTATGTCGATATAACATGACAATAAATTAACAAATCTATGCTGGGTTTTGAAGTTAGTATGTTATTATATTTATACAAAAATATGATTTATAAGCAACAACTTTTTCTTAACTATCTAGTATTTTAACAACAAAAAATCGTATCGAAAATGTATTTATTACAGACAATGAAATGTAAAAAAACTTTGCGAATCTTCAAAAAGGATCCATAATATTATGAAATTTCAAAGCGATTGTTCTCAGGATTATGGTAGGATAGAATTGTTTTGTCCAAAAATGATTGAGTGCCTGCCTTCCCTCAGACCGGATGATTGTTTAAGGATTATATGCAATTTTAATCACCCGTAAGTCTTCGCTTTTGATAAGTACGTGCCTTAAGCGATATTGAGAAAAGCCACGCTTAATTCTTGGAGGTCCTTTATCAATACAAGTGTTTATTTTTAATTTATATTTTATAGGTTTTTTTATAGGCAGTTGGGACGTTTATACGTACGCACAAGATAAAGGTACGAGTAGCAGGAATCCATTGGATGTAGGCCGCTTTAATCACGTCTACCTGATATATTATGATAAGTGCAAATAGGAATATAATAATAACATTGTCAAAGGTATACCTAGATGCCTTTGACAATTCCTACTGTACAGACAAGCATACATACCGTGAAGTAATTTAGTTGCGTTTCGGGATCAGCTTGTAAGTTGCCGGTTGTGACTGCTACTTACAGTTATTAAAATTGTAATAGCAGTGACATCCATTCATGGACCACACTCGAGCTTAACATCAAGCTGGGTGCTCTCATATGTCAAGTCACAATAAAAAATAAATGTAAAAAACAATAATTTTAAAGTAGTTGTCAAAATAAAATTGACCTTTTTTTATAATTCTGAGACATCCATATTCTTTGGACAGAATCAGCAGTCGAACTAAAAGGTTGGGCGCGTTGTTTTTTTTTTAATTTTTATCGTGACACGACATTTGACCTCGTCCCGCCTGATAATAAGCAAGAGTAACGACGACTGAGAAAACCGAGTTTGCCTCAGCCGCCGTCACTGTGCCGGCCAAAGGTGTAATTAGAAAAGCGATATGCGTAGCATTGTTCATGAGCGTGAAAATTCCTTTGATTCAAACAGACATTTCACCTTTAAGTTGAAATAGATTATTGTTTTTATAGCAAACATTCGTCTTGCTTCCGCGCGTGTTTAGATTCTGAAATATTTCTACTATATGTAATATTAATTTTTAATCTGTAACTTATATGGTAGAAAAAGCACCCTGTTATTGTTAAGGTATTTCCGCTTTATTCATTTGTAAGTTAATCGCTCGTGGATTTACATTCGATTTGAATTATTAATCTGTTAAATGACTCCTTTGTTTTTATGACCAACTCCAATGTTTATAACAAACATTTACCTATGGATAACAGTGATTGTATATTATCGATATGTAATATATTTCGATAAATAATCTTATGTAAAATTATGGGTAGGTTAGTTATACGTGGGTTCCTTTTTCCGCAATTGAACAGAACAAAAGGCTCGTTTTGCGTGAGTTGGTCTGCACTTACTGCAGACACCCGATGTCCTGCAGGCAGGCCAGGAGACTATTTAAGCAGTATTATACTCGTTTCGTTTATGCCGTTGTTTCCAGAAAATGTTTTATCATTAATGTCCGTAGTTTATTTTTAATACTTAGATATCCTATAGAGGTAGTTATAATTTAAACATTAAACTTATGATCTTACAACGAATATCTCGTACTAATTAGGTAACTAAACAAATATATTAACTAATCCTAGTTTGAATTTTTGTTGACTTCATTGGATTGTATCATTTGTATCAAAGTATATTTTTAATTGTCAGTTAAAATGGTTCCATAAAAAGTTTTTTTGTTGTATAAGTATTGTAGGTAGCACCGTTCCATTTCAGGGAATCGGTATCATTTCATATTGCCGCTTCGGCCGAGCAGTACAATACTTACTAAGTAAAGCACTTAGAATCGTAATCATTAATGTCTTAATTATTGCTCCGTAGTGAAGCAATAATTAGGGATCTTATTCATAAAACGTTCTATAAGTGATTGTTGAAGTGTGTTTGTCTCTTTTACGCACATGTGTTTTTTTTTAATTTAAAAAGAAAGATCATTATTTTACTTAACTATTTTTTAATCAATCAATCAACCAAATTGTCAGCCTTCCTCCCACAGGGATAGGCAGAGACAATGGAGCGCCACCACGATCCTTATATGACTCCCTTGCTTCCTTCACATCCACAATTCTCTTCATACTTGCTCTCTGATCTATTTTTTTAACTGTAATTAGATATTTTAAGTTTTAATGAAATGTACGAATTTATAGTGTAGTTTACCCAAAAAAGCTGTATAATGCCGTGAGATTTGATTTACACTGGTCATTAAATATCTGAGAAAGTTTATGAAGAGACTAGGGCTGAATGCAGTAACTAATTCGGTGGCCAATTTATGTCCCAATAGGTTCTATGGGCGCCCTAATAGGCGCTCCAATATTTAGAGGGAGGTCCTTCTAAGTAAGAGTTTAAGCGTGCATTTATTTACTGGCCCTTAATTGCTTTTTTACTACGATTAAAAGTAGCTACTGACTACCTTTACTTTAATACTTCTATTATGGTTTTGCCGCGTTTTACTGTTTTTTTATATTATAGATGTTAACGAAGAAGAGCCGGCAGCTAAATATTTATGTTCAAAAGTTGTTATAAATATTAATGTATGTATCTCTAGTTCATGTTTGCGTTTGTGTGTGTGTGTGTTGTGTGTGCACGCGAGCGAGTCTAGACAGGAAGTTGTTTGGATTTTTTTATGGATTAAATAAAATCTGTCCGGTCAACCCCTTTTGCTACTGTTTTTAATCTCATAAAATTTCGGGGGGATGCCGCGCAAGGATTGTTTCGTTGGAGCCAATTAAGTTTGTTGTTTCATATGGATTTATTGCGTAGATATAAAACTTTGTTGTTATTAGTTTGATACCTTCTGTTATTTTACTAAACACATAGTGTTTAGGCCGAGAAAGTTTTTTTTGGCGAGAGCTTTATATCAGGATCGTGAAGAGGTGCTCCGTTGTCTCTGCTTTCCTCTGTTGATATTCAGAGGTCATTAATTAAGCTTAAGACCTACAATTTATTGTTTTAACATTTCAACATTTAAAGAGTGGTAAATGTGCAGATCTGGGATTGTACCACTACGTTCAAGTACAGATTCAGTTGCGTTTTATGATCTTGGGGCCGACCGATTGTTATTCCCGTCAAACGGTTACGCGGTCACTGTTAGTGTCACTTTTTTTCATTCGGACAATGAGTCCGGACAATAAGCTTAAAATATTAATGAAAATAAACGTCAATTCTTATTAGTTTTTTTTATTGTGGCACGACATCTGACCTCGGCCCGCCTGATGATAAGCAAGAGTGACGACGACTAAAAAACCGAGTTAGTTCATGGCTGCCTCAGTCGCCATCACTATGCCGGCCAAAGGTGCTTCTTCATGTTTGCATGGCTTAACATTAAGTAAAGTGCTTTTATATATGTCAAACCACGAATATAAAAATTATATGTTTTAATTTAATCGTGGTTCATTAATATAGGTATTCATGCGCGGTTAATCTGTTGAGTAGTTTTTTTTTATCGTAATAAGATCCAAGTGCTTGTGTTTGCATGCAAGAGTAAGTTGAGTTAGTTGAAATGAAACGGTTGCTTATTATAATCTCTTACAACTATTGTAAGACTTTTAATTAAATATTTAAAGTAATTAAATTAAATTAACATAATTACATCTTCTTGCATTTTGCGCGAACATTGATTAATAAATTAAACACATTTTGTACGGCTTACTAAATAATAAACGCGATGATAAGCCTCATAAAATTTGTTTAATTTATTAATTACATTTTGTTACGCAACCTAAGAAAACCTGTAAGTAATGTAAGGGTTATCTTAGCTTTCGTATAACTTTTATTTTGACCATTTTAATTAGGGAGTTGTTTTAGGGTGATTGTGTAGGTGTTAAAGGATAGGCAGAAAGTTGGTGGTAATTGCCTTTGACCGCCGATTCGGGGTAGTACCATCACTTTTCAATTGTACAGACCGTCAAGTGAGTCAATCAACTCGAAAGTTAATGGTTCCAACCAGGCTGGCATAGTGAATCCGACTGATACTTGTAGTTATTCACCGGTAACAGTTATTCACTGTAGTAGCAATGGCCTCTATTAATTGATCATGCTCTAATAATTCATTAAATATAAGGCGGGGTGCCGTCGTCATCAGGAGGCCTTAAGTCGAGCCACAATAAAAACCAGTCTGCCTATCCCTGTGGATTTTTAATTTTATTGACCGCGCAATGGTCGACCAAACCGAGAGCACGGATTCAAAACCAGTACCAATGGATCTTTGATATGTAATTAAGTTGCCCTGACCAATGTTTTAAAAAAAAAATAGTAACTGAATCTTTGATCTACAGATAAGCAACAAGCTTAGTTACTTTCTCACTTACGTGTATGTGTACTCGAGTGAGTCACGTTGAACGGGAATTTAGGACAAGCAATTTGTAGTATGTACTATGTCATAATTTACTATAGACTGGATTAAAATACTGAACACTCGGCTTACAATTTGTCGGTGTATATCAAAGGCGGGACATGACAGGTCGAGAACCGTTCCTTGATTGTGTGCCCGCCGTGAGAACCGTTGCGCTGCTGGCGGGGTCAAAAACAAGACATATCGAATTTCGCAATTATATTTTTACAATTAAAAGCTTTTCAACGAATAAAATTGTTTTCGCTGAAAGGACAGTGTTTGTTGTCTTTATGTCTAGAGAGGTGTATAATGCAAAAAGAACCTAACTCAATATGAAAACACATCTAAAAGTTGAATAAATAATAATAATTATAATTAATCTCACTCCTTGATTTCCACAGGAATAGGCAGAGACATTAGAGCAGCACTTTATACGATCCTGACACATCTCTTTTCTTTCCTTCAAATTCGATATTATTTTATTTATGCGTTTTTTATGTATTAATAACTATGCTTATTATTTCTGTATATTATTTTCTATATTAATTTACTTTTATTGTTTACTTATTTATCCGTATTATTATTATTATACGGACTAAATTGTATTCACTGCCTAATAACTTTACCCTTAAAGTTATTAGGCAGTGAATTTCTAGCGGCATTAAGTTCGCCTTTGTGAATGAAGTTTTAAAATAAATAAAATTGTTTCAAACAATAGGAATTAAGACGTTTCAGGCGTGATTGATTGAAAATAAACTGCCTTTTTTATTAAGACGCTACACCTGACCTCGACTTGCCTGACCAAGAGCGTCGACAACTGAAAATCTGTTTCGTGTTACGGTTGCCTCAGTCGCCGTCACAATGTCGGCCAGAAGTGCTTTTTTACGCTTTACTTAAAGGATCCAAGAGAACACATTGTTTAATAAATTAAAATAATACTTAAAGAAATATTTCGTTTCGCAGCCGTTTTTGGTTGAAAGGTTTTCGACATTGGAGCGCGTCCATTATATAATTAATGAATTTAATTATGCACCCGTTGAAGTTATTATCCTGTTCGTGTTGGAAATGAAACTTGATTGTTATTGCACTTTCAATGGCTCTGTGAAAATTTTGGCGGCAAATTTGCGCGGGAGTTTTTAGGGTTGCCAATTGTTAATTATGTGTTTTGTTGTGTATTATGGGGAAACTTTGTGTCGTATTTTACTATTATTGGCAGACATTTTGTTTAATGAATTGGGATGCTTTAGTAGTTATTACGAGTATAACATTACATTGGGCCTGGGCAGGTCACCTCTACTGTTATAGGCAAAGTCCACTAATAAGTGGACTCTAGATTGCAAAAGACATGGCTGTAGGAACTGAAGATGGTAAGATTTCAAACGGAAATGGTAAGATGAGATACACTCCTAGAATAGTTCGTGGCGAGAGACCGCTAAGTGTCAATGAAAAAAGAGAGAGAGATCTTTGCCCAGCAGTGACAGTTGGTGGTCATTTAACCAGTCTGCTGATCCTGGGTAGACACCACTTTCAACACTACTTTCAAATGCACAGATTGTGCAGTGACTCAGCTTAAAAGTAGTCGGTTACAATTAGGCCGGCATAGTGGATCTGACTGCTACTTGCAGTTACTTAACTGTAGTAGAAGTCGCTGTCGTTTATGGACCTAGCTCTAGCTTAACATCTGGCGAGATGCCACAATAAGGCGACCGTGGTGTAGTGGCAGTGCAATGGTTACGCAAACCGAAGAGCACGAGGTCGAGACCACCCACCGATATTAATGTATCTTTGATAATGTAGTCCTGTTTCTATGATACAAGCACTTAAGTAGCTTAGTATAGAACTGTAATAGAAAAATATAAAATCAAATGGGCTGATAATAATTATATAACATTTAATTCTCGAAGGCGAGTGTTAATAGTAATTCGTCATAATAATAATTATGATAAAGTTTTATTTAAGTTTACCATAATTTGAAATGTTTTGTGAGACAAGAATAAGAAGAGTAGGTCAAAGAGATTAAAAAGAATAGAGCGGGCATGTTGGCATTTTTCATACAAATTTGTCACATTAATTTACAGCGATTTGAAGGATTTGAAGGGTCACACTAAACACATCAATATCGAGTAACGCACTGTCATACATTCTCAGCCAATTGGTTTCGCTTTTAGGCGCGTACAATTTGAGGTCCGGTCTACTTCATATATACGAGTATTATATATATCTAATGTCTTTGGAGTAGGTACAGTTTAAAAACCAACTTTGCATTTTTGATCCAACCCTTTCTCGGTGTTTTGTGTCAATAAATATTATGCAGATTCGCGTGTGTCCGGCGGCCATGGTAGATACTACTGAATGGAACATGAATGTGGCAAAATGGTTTGTTTATTTTTGAGACTGACCAGTTTAGTTATTTTTTGTTTGTTACTAAAACTGCAATGCACATACTGATACGTACCGTACCGCTGAACCAGGATGCGTCCTAATAGAGAACAGACAGACAGACAAAATTATTAATTGCACAAAATACAATACATAGAAAGACAATAAAAATAAAACTTGCTGATGTGCAAATGGCGAAAAGTAATTATTATATCAAGCATTATTAACAATAATAGTTATTAAATACCTATCTATACAATGTAGGATTTTTATTTGGTCATTAGGTCCTTACACTAACAATAACCAAGGTATAGTGTACATCAATCAATCAAATTGTCATGCATTTTTCCCAAAGAGACAATGGAGTGCCACACAACTCCCTCGTCCATTATATAGTATACATCAGTAATGAAAATTGGATAGAAAATCCACAACTGCGACCGGGGATCAAACCCGGTGTCTGACCACTAAGCTATATATCGCCAATGTGCTTGTGTAGACATTCTACTATCTTTCCGCTATTTGTATCACACAGACCTTTCGACTGCTAAGTTGCACATTCCCGGGATATGTGCAAACAAATGTCCTGGGTGAAATGGTTATATATGGTTATCCTAATTTGCAATCTTAACGAGTTATCCGCTTTTTAAAGGACGCTGTATATCCAGTTTCTTTGAGGCTGTCGGTTTGGGAAGCGAAACCGGTACAAGGAAGAAAAAGTAATTCCAAAACGTGTCCAGTTATTCTTTTTAGTCAAAATCTCGCGTTAGCATTAGTTAACTACCCTAACTTTTTTTTTTTATGAATTGGTGTAGTTTTTTTTTTAATGATTATAAACAGATGTACGTAAAGAATTTTGGATGTAAAGACAGCGAGTTAATTGGGTCCTGATCGTGGTAAGAAGTATGAAAGGATATAAACTACATAATGCAAATTGTCTCTGCCTATCTCTATGGCAATAAGCGTGACAATTTGCTGCGATTGAATTTATAAAATACTTCTGAGGTTTTGCAAAAGTAATCATTCAATCATTATCATGCCTTTTTCCCACAGGGATAGGCAGAGACAATGGAGCGAAACTTGCCACGATCCCAACCCAATTCCATCGTTTCCCTACCATCCACAATTCTCTTAAAAAACAAAACAAAAACAAGATATAATAAAACTGATTTAGATACTATATTAAAAATCCTAAGTAATATCTACGTGTAATCGATCTATTAATCAAACTGAAACGATCTCGTCACAACTCTCTTGCCTGATTCATATTCACAATTATCTTCATACAAGCATAGAGGTTGCCATTGCCAGAAAGCCATTGAAGCTGCGGATCCCTGATTTAAAAAAAAGAAATGATTTAAATATGAAATGATTTAAAATATGAAATACAACATAATAAAATATCAATCAATCAAATTGTCACGCCTTTTTCCCACGGGGATAGGCAGAGACAATGGAGCGCCACTTACCACGATCCTTACACAACTCCCTTAAAATAATAAATAAATAATGGTCCTATATTTTTATTCTGAACGTATGGTTGCATTAAAACACTAAAGTGTTGTGTATTTAGGTTTATAGTTTTATATTTATTTGTATATCTGCTTATCTTATTTAACAGGACATTGAAAAATTTGATTACCATATCAATGTGTCGTGGAAGATTTTGGCCTTTTGAGTTTGTTCCCGATTTTTTTTATAAGAATTTCGAAATACGACCTTTGATAGCATCTCTGTGTGTTTAACATTGAATTTGAGTGTGTTTAGGATGTTTTTAATGTTAGGTTACATTATTTATTAGCTATGATATTCGGATATTTGAATTAAATATTCTCCCCACCTCCCTATAACTTGGGCGTCTTCAAGCGATTAGTAAAAACACCTATGGACGGCATAGTGACAGCGATTAAGGCAACCTTAAACTGAGTCGTTTTTTTTTTTTCGCGTCAATTTTTAAAAAATTAAATTTTCTTTATTGTCTCGTCGTATAACAGCGCCTATGTTAAGCTGGAGTACGGTCCATGAATGGAAGCGACTGCTACTACTGTTAAATTACTGTAAGTAGCAGTCGCATTAACTATGCTGGCCTTGTTGGGACCGGCAACTTACAAGCTGATACTTAACGCGACTAAGTTACTACACGGTCTGTATAATTGTATGTGCCTAGTTTGCCCGGTTTGACTGTGCACCACTGCTTACCACTCTTTGTAAATATATAATTATAATTATTTATATATTTATATTTCTATACTAAGCTACTAAAGTGCTTGTATCGTAGAAACAGGAAAACCAAAGTACATATATCAAAGACACATTAGTACCGGTTGGTGGTCTCGAACTCATGCTCTTTGGTTAACGTACCGAAGATATGTATTATATAATGTACCAATATGACTGAATACGTTCTCCTGTTTCATATTCCTTTTATCTACATTATAGCATTGCACCATTTGCCTTAATGTCTAATAAAAGATGGCCAGTAAGCAGGGTCAGGTTTCCGTTGAGGAAATTAAATGTGCACCCATCACGTACAATATAAAAATAACATTATTATTCCGCGACCTATCGTAAACTTTTATGACTATTAATAATGTAAATATTAACTTTATAAGTACTTTTATTAAGTTACCTACTTGTAGGTTGCAAACGTAGGACCCAAACACCTGCCTGTGGATGCAAATAACTTTTGCAGGTATGAAGTTTAGGTAACCGAACTTGTCTATTATATTATTTTTCGGGGACACCATCTTCCACCCTTAACTCAAAAGAATATGTTGTTTTTTTGCCTCCAAATTGCACCATTCAAACGACACACGTGCTGGCTCACGAAATTACGGCACATAGTTTCTTTCTGTAGAGATCATTTTATCTTTGATGTATGTATGTTCATCTATGTATGAGATTTTAAGACGCCGGCTGCGGCAGATGGGCAATGTTGCTCCCTTTTCAATTGGCCGTTTCGTTTCTCTTAAAGTTTTTGGGACCAAATACGAACTTATTGTTCGATTTCTATTCTTCGTATCGCAACTATTGTTTGGCGTTTTAGGTGAAATTGTGAGATTTTTGCTGGGCCTTAGGCAAATTGCATTTTCGATTGCACCCTTCTGCGAATGATTGCTGGGATTAGCCGAAGGGATAATAAGCTCTTTTTTACATGTTGGATTAGGTTATTGTGCGTTTTGATTAGATCTTATTGTTGTAGGTTTTCTTTTATTGTTTGCTGCTTGTTGGTATTAGGCTTTGATGGACTCTACGATGTAGTCTTTACTATGACAATGGATATTAGGAACGTGTAACTTTGTATAACTAGTACTTGTTGAATTATTAAAGTTAAGATTTTGTTTAGGCATCAGTGTATGTAGCCGCCACCAATATGCAGCGTTTCTATAGAAATAGATATAAATAACAAAATATAATGACGAAAGGAATTTATGAATCTGATGTGGTTGGATGCGTGGAACTAAATTTGAGTCATCCTTAAGAAAGCTGGGTTGTCTAGTGCCTATAACCACAGAGCTTGTGTGAAGAGAATTGTGGATGTGAAGGCTGCGAGGAAGTTGTGTCAGGATCGTAACAAGTAGCGCTCCATTTTCTCTGCCTATCCCCGTGGAAAAAGGAGTGACAATTTGATTTATTGATATATTTTAGTTATACCTATGGATATAGGTGTGTGGTTGTTATGATTATATCTCATTCCTTAACAGGGGATTCTGTTTGAAATTGTATAATTTAATAACTCATAGGTTGACTGACGTGTACTAGTAGTATAAAATTTCATAATAACTATTGTTAATACGTTTAAATAATACACCTGTCGGCGTCGTATTAGCATATTGTTTCTATTAACACAAATGTTTGACAAAATGCACTCGTTACAGTGACGCCGCTATTTAGATGTCTAGACGAAAAGATTTAATATGTATTTTTCCACATAACTAATATGTTTGAATTGTTAAGTAATTATTTGTAGTGTAGCTTTAAGTGAATACTTGGAATTATATCCTTATTTTTATAAGGATACTTTAATTTTCACATTTTTTATATATTTTTATTATGACACATCTGACCTATTCCCGCCTGATGATAAGCAAGAGGAGGTCCAAGAGTGACGACGACTGAGAAAACCGATTTTGTTCACGGCTGCCTCAGTCGCCGTCACTATGCCGGCCAAAGGTGCTTCTTCACGCATCGCTTCAAGGATCCAAAGTCATAGGTTCAGACATGCAGTTATTTAACTGCTGCTACAGTTGAACAACTACAAGCAGCAGTATCCCCTATGCCGACCTAGTTGGAACCAGCAGCTCACAAGCTGATCCCGAAGCCCTGGTGGTTCTATTTCAGATCGGCAGACAGCATGCCACTGTTAAATTTGTATATTTGTATAAAGTATTTTCTTAGATTTTGCGCGAACATTGATTAATGAATTAAACAAATTTTATGCGGCTTACTATCGCGTTTATTTTGGTTTAGATTTTACATTTTTTTTTATCTATCTCCGTGACCACGATGGCTGCAAAGCTCTCGAATCGTCGGAACAATAAAAAAATCGTAAAATCTAAACCAAAATAAACGCGATAGTAAGCCGCATAAAATTAGTTTAATTCATAATTTATATATAATTCAAGAAAGTTTATCGCGTCAGTTTTACTCAAAGTTTTGAGTTTACGATTTGAGTGATTACTTAACAATTACTATCCAAATGACCGCCACTCTACAGTCTTAAAACTTTATAACTATACTTAAATTTATGTTGAATTTGATGCAGGGCACGTTTCAGCAGTTATAGAGTATTAGGGGTGTAGTGTAGGGGTAGTTGGAGGGTAGTTTAATCTACGCGGAATGTTAGCCTCATAATCCATGAGTAATGGTGTAATAAAATGCTCCTAGATTTTAATACGACTTATGTGTCTGCGAGGCCGGAGGAGGAACTTTCTTCTATTTTTATTTTTAAATGCATATTTAGTTTTATGCGTACATATTTTCACGTCTATGAAATTAATTCTTGACGCATTTCAACAATTGGAAACAATTTTGTAGATAATGAACAGAGTTCGTAGTAATCATAGTGCGTGTTTAAAGAGATCTCAAAAGAGAAAAGGCGACCGTGGTTTAGTGGCAGTGCAATGGCACGGGTTCGAAATCACTCACCGGTACCAATGTATCTTTTATATATGTACTTTAGTTGTCCTGTTTCTATGATACAAGTACTTTGGTAGCTTAGTATAGAATCAATCAATCAAAATGTCACGCCTTTTTCCCACAGGGATAGGCAGAGACAATGGAGCGCCACTTACCACGATGCTTAGTATAGAAATGTATAATTAAAAAAATTGTGGATGTGAGGGAAGCGAGAGTTTAGATAATTAGTGGTCAAGTGATTTCGTCGCGTTTCACGGTCAACTACAATAGTCTAGGATTCGATGAATAGTTGCTGAATAGAGTTGCTGTCACCTCCATTTATGGACCGCACTCCAGCTTACATCACATTAACATCAAGTTAACATAAAAACGAAGATGATCTTGTTTTATAAGGAGATCTATGCTACAACAGTTAAATAACTGCAGGTAGCAGTCGCATCTACTATGCCGGCCTACAGGTGAGGAAATTAGTTAATATGTGACATAATTTCTTGGATTAAACAAATTTTATGCGGCTTACTATCTCGTTTATTTTGGCTTTGATGGCTGCAAAGCTCTCGAAACGTCGGAATAATAAAAAATTGTAAAATCAAAACCAAAATAAACGCGATAGTAAGCCGCATAAAATTTGTTTATTTCAATAATCAATGTTCGTGGAAAATGTAAGAAAATTACTTGGTTTTAACTACTGCAACCTATTTGTTAGTTTATAGTTTCATTATAATGTGTACTAGGCCACCCGCGTTAGTCCCGACCACCGGCATTCTTTATTGTTTACCTATTAAGGGTAGTTTATAAACAAAGTTCTTTTTATAACCTAACTAATTATCGTAGTTTTCTTAAAGAGTTTCACCCCTGTTTACCTGATAGATTAAGTTTATTTAGGTACTTATGTAATGAAATAAACATTTTATTTTAGACGATTGTTTTGCTATTCCTCTATAATTATTAACTTAACTTTTTAACAATAATGAACATTAATTACACATTTTATGTAAGAAATAAGGTAATTTTTTATATTTCAATTTTTAGACTGAGTTTTTTTAAATTAATGCCATCACTTAGGTAATTAAATCGCAATAAAAATGTTAAATAGAAACACAATAGAAACAACAACTTTGTTTTCCTTTGGCCGACTAAGGCAACCATGAACTGAGTCGGTTTTTTCAGTCGTCGGTGCACCTGGACTTTCACTTGCTTACCACCGGGCCAATCGAAGTCAAATGTCGCGTTACGCTTCTGTTTCCATTCCACAAAGATAGACTGATGCTTCTACAGTTCCGCGATCAAACTTTGTATTATAATTAACAAATCACGATGTAATACATTACTATTTACGTTCCCCAATTAACGAATAAATAACTATGAAAGCCATCAATGTATTTGTTGCAATGCACACACAAATGAGCAACCCATTAGCTTTAGTGTAACCAGCCGATATCCTGAGTAGGCAAGTAATGGACCAGGTAGTAGAATATTACCTTTAAAAACACAAGGGAATCGGGTAAACAAAACTATTTCGATCTTCACTTAAGTATTCACTCTTTAATTTTAAGAATACAATTCGATTTTATATAGATTCGATTTACTACTGACTTTTTTAAAGAGTACGATTAGTGATGGTTTATTGGATTGAAATATGATTGGAATAGTATTTAAGATCGTCCATTGGTTTTGTGTATACCTTAAAATTATTATTGGTAAAATCATGGCACGACGTTTTATTATTACTTATAAGACTTATAACGCATTAAAATAACTTTTAATGTATTTGACAGTAAAACGTTTTATATTCGATACGTTTATATTCGTGATTGGATTTATTTGAAGAATGTGTCCAGGCTCAAACGTAGGAATGCGTTCTGACAATATTTGCATTCGACATTAACATATATTAGAGTTCAATACTCTTAAGTTAACTAACAATCGTTTTACCAATTATTATACCATTAAAATATTTCATTTGGTTCATCACGACTTTATGACCCTTTTAAGATAAATAGCATAAAAAAACAGTTTTTACTATATTTTATAAAGAAACTAATCGGGTTTTATTAAGCATAAATCAAATTAATATTTAAAACATATCATTTTCAATACGCTAACCATTTATTCACATCATATATAGCTTGTTTAATTTGTAAATGTGAAAGGGTGTTGTCAATATCGTCTCATTATCAAAAACATTCTTAAAAAATTGCAGTATTGCAGTGCCCAAAACATAATGTATAATGTACGAAAATTATGGATGTTAAGGAAGCATGAGTTGAGACAGGATCGTAGAAAGTGGTGCTCTGGCCTATTCTATATATCTCTTCTTACAAGTTACATATAAAACTTAATTACATAATGTAATTGTTACATTATTTATAATTAATGATAAGTAAATATCCTGCATTAGTATTAAGGTATTAATTTCTATGAAAAACCCAAATTATTATTTAGTAGCGCTATCTCGCATAGTAACAAGAAGGAATGGTTACACACACTCCGTCAAAATCGACGTAAAAAATTGTGTAAATTTATGATTCTTGTACTTAATTCTTATCGTAATAATGATAAAATGTAACTGTATCAGCCTAGGGTGACCACACTTTTTACATGCGTTTTATTGTATACTTATTATAGACTAGCTGTTCCCCGCGGTTTCACCCGCGTTTATAAACTGTAATCGCAATGTGAGTACATGACAGGAAAGGGGTCCTCATGGTCCATCATCCTGGTTTTTAATATTATATCAACCCAGATGGACGAACGGTTTGCGATTGGTTTGTTGCGCGTAAAGTCCGGAGTTCGATTCTCGGTCGGAGCAAAATAAATTAAGATTTTTTCTAAAATAAACGTAGCCTAAGTTACTCCTTAATACATCAGCTACCTACCAATAAAAGTCCCGTCAAAATCGGTTCAGCCATTTCAGAGATTTACCGGAACAAGCAGACAGAAAGACAGACAGACAAAAATTGTAAAAAATGTTATTTTGGTGTATGTACCATATATATATATTCATATATACATGTAGTAAAAAACGGTTATTTTAATATTACAAACAGACACTCCAATTTGATTTATATGTATAGATATATGTATTTACTTAATTTGTTTTTCAAGAGAAATGTTGAAAGCGCCGAAGACTGAATTAAACAATTTAGATTAGTCGCATATTTGCAAAGATTAGACAGTGGGTGTCAAAGAGTAGGCAGTGGTGCCCAGTGTGCCGATTCGGAGTAGTACCACCACTTACAAGTATACAGACCGTGAAGTGACCTATTTGCGTTTCGGGATCAGCTTGTAAGTTACCGGTTCCAACAAGGCCGGCATAGTGGATGTGATTGCTACTTACAGATATTTAACTAAGCAGTAACCTTCATTTATGGACTGCACTCCAGTCTAACATTAGTCAGGGTGCTGTCATGTTAAGCCACAAGAAAATAATAGAATAATTTGGTCAAATAGATATTTTATAATTTAAATTTCAATAGTAAAAGTAAACAATATACACCCTCTTTAAAACAACGTCACGGGTTTATTTAGTAAATTGGAGACCATAAAAGACTAGTATGTCAATCTGATTGTAGCCACTCGAGATAAAAACATTAAACTACACCTAACCAGTATCAACGCGACTCGATTAGCGTAGCGTTATCAATAAAATACGATATCTATCTACATCGCAGTTTCATTGAGAAATATTTACGGCTAAAAGTATATCAAAATCTGCTTAATGACTAATTTAAAAAATATAGTTGTATGGCTTTCATAGTGTTGTCTCTGACGCAACTGTTTCATATGTTTATAGTTATTTTGATTCATCATCATCCTCATCAGCCGGAAGACGTCTACTGCGGAACATAGCCGCCCCCCCCTCCTAGAGCGCCATTCCAAACGACAAGATGCCAGTGCCATACGCCAGTTATTCGTGACTTTCACTATGTTGTCAGTCCACCTAGTGGGAGGCCTACCTACGCTGCGTCTTCCGGTTTGTGTTCTCCACTCGAGAACCTTTCTTTTCCATCAGTTTTCGGTTCTTCGAGTGATATGGTCAGCCCATTGCCACTTCAGCTTGCAAATCCCACGAGTTATGTCTCTGGTAACTCTCTGGTTCTTCTGGTTATTTTTATTGAAAAGCCATTAAAACAAAAAATATCAAAATATATTACCAATATTAAGGCGACCTAAGTAGTGAAATAGTCTCGCAAACCATAAGTACACGGTTCCAAATAAGTGTCCGGTACTAATGTATCTGATGTACTTTGGTCGCTCTCTTTCTATCATACAAGCACATTTAGATATAGAAGTGTAAAAATATTGTAAAAAGATTTTAGTCTCTCAAATCCACGTGATTTTAAACCACGTCACGCGATTGCTCATCACTCGTGCAGGAAGAATCTTCTCGGCCAATTTGTCTATTTACAATTTTGGCGGTTCGTCTATTGGGAAACGAAGTCGTTCGAGAATTGACGACGGGTGTTTAGTGGCAATTTTATTTGTTAGCACTGTTTTCTTCTTTAAAATGTGTTATACTGTCACAGAAATCACCCATGAGTTACCCACAACCCATGAGTTTGCTGTTTAACTGTGGACGGAATGTCTTTGGACTTTAGAAACAAAGGCGTAATTACGTGGAAAATGTATTGCGTAGGCGCCGGGCGCCGTTTTATGTCGGTTACTGTGCCAAACGGTGCTCCCGCTTCTCGCTAATCGTCGTGTCGCCTCGCGACGTACAGTATTAATAGTATGTGTCTTGGCTAATAGGATTTAGGACTGATGAAAAGTTTCATAGCTTTATTGGCGATAGCAAATTTAGTTACGGATTTTTTTAAAGTTTATAACGGGTTTTAGACCTGGGCAATCCTTTAATAATGAAAAATACAGGATATCCTTTAACTATCCAATTTTTTACATACTTCCCAGCTTTTCTCAAATTTATAATTCTCCCATGTAAACTAACTTTAATTGGCACTGTAAGAAAGTTAACTTTGTTTCTTTATTTTACGATGATTCAAATTGATAATTAGAAAAGAATAACGGCTTTTACACATTATTAAGCATATTTTAGTTACCTAGACGTTTCAACTCTCTTGCAAGAGCCGTGGTCACGAAAAGACTCGAGGTAAATAAAATGTGTTCCATAAATATTTTTAGAATAAGTAGGTACTTAGTATTATAATTTTAAATGATGAATGAATTTCAAAAATAGAAAAAAATACTTATCGTAATCAAGGGAAAGACCAAGAATGCCGATGTCTAAAAAAAATCTAGCCAGTTCACGGTTGCCTCAGTCGCCGGCACTTAATATACATATAGATGTATGATAAATAGGGTTAGGTCGTGTGTTCATACAGACATAAAACTCACAGATTAATATATCAGTGAAACGGAAGAAATGTCGATTCGAGATTGAGAGATGTACCCGCGCGTTCCATTCATATTACGATTGTGAATAACGACTATAAAGGAATAAATCCAATCGTAAACTACACCCCTAACTTTCATATGTTATAATAAAACCGTTTATTTGAATAACGTTACGTTTTATATTTTTAATTTAGCTGATGTCCTCTAGCTCTGCTTGGGTTAAGTAATTGAAAATTTTTATTCTATTATAATATTTCACTTGGTTTTAGTTGATTAAATCGCACAGATATAACTCTCATGCATTCATACTAAAGGGAAGTTGTCAGATAAAGATGCTAGAAGTGTGTGAGCGATTGGCTTTGTAATTATGGTAGTAGGTATGACGTTTGACCCGCTCATGAAGTATCGTATAAATTATTAATTACGTTCAAAGGAAGAATTGTTGTTCTTTATAGTGACAAGAAAGAACAGCAATTTGCTCCTAGTAATTGTAAATCTATACGAAACTTTAAAAACGGGCGAATTAAAAAGTCTGGTGCGTCTTTTCTTTGTAGAACAATTGATAAGTGGAATGCTTTTGCCAGCCCATGTATTTTCTCCATCCTATAACCTTGGATCGTTCAAGCGATGCGTGAAGAAGCACCTTAGGCCGGCATAATAACGGCGACTGAGGCAGCCGGGAACTAACTCGTTTTTTTTCAGTCGTCGTCACTCTTTGACCTCTGATTGCTTAACATCAGGCAGTTTGAGTTCAATTGTCATGTCACAATAAAAACGACCATCATAGCGTCCCGCTGGTATAGAGATCATGGAGTGATATACTCGAAACAAAAAGGAAATGTTGTAAAGCTAATGCTAAAAGTTGTAGTATTTCTTGTAGTGAATTTAACATCGACGATGGCGCGATGTTCAAGAAATATCACCTTAGTTCTTAATTTAAACAAATGCTAAAAATCAGACGACATCGTTAAGACCTTGGAATCGGAACATGTTTAGTAATTGGCACGAGTATTCCTAACCTATAATTCCCGTGACATTGAGACTACCAATTCATGAATCCATTCATTACTGAAAAAAAACGAAAAAAATGTGTTACAGCTGAAAATGTTCCTCTTGTTATAAATCTAATCAGAAGCGCTCATAATTCTGTCGGCGGTACGGTTCGCATAAAAGATTTAACGGTGCCACAGTTAAATCTTTTATTCTTTAATAAAGTTACCTTTGTTTTTGATTTGTTATGTTTTGCCTTTTATTGTTGTGACAAATCGATTGATGTGTTACGTAAATTTGGTTAATGGATGTGTACGCACATTTCGTTTGTTATAAAACAATTTGCTACTATAACCAATACTTATGCCTTTTAAAGCATATTTAAAAATGTTTCTAAACTGAAACAATCAATCAATCAAATTATCACGTCAAGGGATAGGCAGAGACAATAAAGCGCCACTTTCTTTATTAAATACTCGCATGTATTTTGTTTTTATATCTGCCTAAGTATTCTTACATTATTTATTTTGGTTATAATCGATTATTTTTATATTGCACACACAATATAAAAATATTTCACTGATTTTGCTGACTGTAAAAATCTGTGAATATTGCAGATAGCCGAGTAAAGCGTATATGTAACTCAAACTAAATAAATCCATCGTCCAAGTCGCGAGGTCGCCGTGACTCACCCAACGCTATTCTTAAACAAAATGTCTTCCTGAATTACTTGCATGATCGTAGCGGCTATACTTTCACTGCTAACTCTACTTTTTTGGTAATAATAATAGATTGGATGCGCTTCTAGAGTTTAATGTGCTCTCTGTTAAATTTAATGTTGCTTGCTGGTTGTCGTCTAACTGTCCTTTGGAATAACATCAGTTACAGATAGACCTACCAATGATAAATGTGTCTTATTTTTTGCTTATATTTAAGTACTTGCTATATATCAGTATACTATAAAAATGTTTAAAATTACTTAATATTACGTGCTTTTTTTATTATAGGTCCACTTATGATAGCACCCTCCTGATGTTCTTAATGTAATTAACCTAGCTTTCTTTTATACCTATTCCATTTACATGCTTTAAAAATAGTTTTTGTAATTCTAAAAACTATGCTGTTCCTATTTTTAATAGTTCCTATCCACAATTAGGTATAAGTATGTTGGTGGTGTTCTTAATGTGTATTTGCCAAGTCACATGTTACGGGTATTCCTTTGAAATATAAGATCGGAATTTCCGATTTGTGAATGCGTGTACTTCTTTTTGGTTAATGGAGATTTTGTCTAATATGTTTTATTTATATTTGTCTATTTAATAATTGTTTTTACGGATCAATTTACTTTAATATCTTTATTAGATTTGGAATAGAAATACTAATTTGTTTGAGGCAATTGGAAACACTTCAATATTTAGATAGGGATAATTCAATTAATGCTATTGAGTGAACTCACTCACACCAAAGTTTTTGTATAAATCATTAATTAGTTTAAATATTATATACTACCTATATAATATTATGTATTTTTATTTAATTAATTTGGTAATTAGATTAAAAAATCTAGACATATAATTACAGTATCGTTGATTATCTAAGAACGTGCACTTAAAAATAATTGTATCATTCGGCAGTATTCTATTTTAACGTGTTTCTACATTTTACACATCATAAAGTCGAAGGTGTCGGCAGTTATATGAAAGGGATTTTCGGCGAGTCTTGTACGTTTGGGCTTCAATAATTTTATATCTTTTACGAGTTTAAATTATTACACAGTATAGTTGTATAATGATGTCCGTTCCACGGTATTTAATTTCATGAAGACATTACCAATTTGAATGTTTTATGGAGCCGGGTGATTTTACGATATTTGCTTTTTATGTAGGTTTATCTTTGTTATTTATTCATATTATGTAAGCTCGTAAAACTGGCGGTGCAACAATAAAGTGCAATAGGTTTACTCGACATTAAAATAAATGGAGGAATTTTGATTAAATTAACAATTTTATATGCATTTGATGCTACTTAAAATTACTTGATATAATATATGCTTTAATTTTAATTGTCTTTCTTTTGTCGGATTATTATTTGATGTGTTTCTTTGAATAGCCTTTGTTATGTTTATAGTATTTTAACCAACGTTGTTTATTACGAAGGTCCGCCTCTTGAAAATTTCTAATTGTATGGCCATACAAAGTCCTAACTTTGACAACAAACAGTCAATGAAGTGGGTTTATATATTTTACGACTTCTCTCTTCAATGGTCACAGACTCACAGATCACAGAAAAGCACTCGAAATAAACAACATGTAATTGCTATAACAATTGCTTGCAGAAAAAAAGGAACGTTAAATTTCACCCAATTTTGAATAGGTGCAATAATTCTAGCAGACAATAAGTTTATGGTCGTTGTGAAGAATATTGTCGGAGCACAATGGCGGCGATACCTCTCCGCGATCGCAGTTATATTCGAAGAATTGCCATCTATAACTTAACGCAGTTACTCCATTATGAAAGAACGCCCAATTTATTTTTTGAATTATTTTCGGTTTGTGTTAATAAATATCATTGGTGTGTCTGCGAAGGGGGCGCGCGAGAGGTGCATCCATTACCCCCCCAATATCACAGCAAGATGCCGTTATACTTTCTAGGATTTATTGCGATGCTCTTACAGTTGCGAGCGCTTTGTGACTTTTGAAAGTTTTGAATGAATTTAAATTAGCCCCAACTATTGCAACTTTTAAGTGCTTTTGTTAAGTATTCTTATTTTATGCGAATGCTAATTATTTTAATAACAATTTTAGGCGACCGTGGTGTAGTGTTAGTGCAATGGTTATACTAACCAAGAGGGCTGGTTCAAAACCACTTCCCGGTATCAATGCATCTTTGATACATTGTAATTTGGTTGTCCTGTTTCTAAAATACAAAACACTTTAGTGGCTTAGTATAGAAATGTTATTAAAAATAAGAGATTTAGTTTTTATCAGTTTTGTAAACTTGCTCAGGAACTGAAGCACGTAACGACACCGTGCCGTCGTGCGATACTTTGATTTCAAAATGGTCAGCGGTTATGGATTCTTTTTGTATAAGGACAAATTAAATCATGAATGCATCTTCGGGTAGGTCGGAGATGGTAAACGTGATGGAAAAGTAAACAAATCAAATCCTAGAATCACGGAGGCCATTAGTTGACCTCTCAAAGTGATAATAAAAATAGCATTAAGTTCTTAAATAATAATAAAAACTACACATAAAATTCCATTTTAACAATATTGCAGTAGTCACTAGCGTGTAGGAGATTTTGTCGGGTTTGTGCCAGTTCGCACTCAATAATGTATCCTCTTGATATAATTTTAGAAAGATAGAGAGATATTCCAACAAAATGAAACTGACAGACAACAGCCAATAATAAAACCTGGGCGACGACAGCGAAACGGCGACTGAGGCAGCCGTGAATCGAGACGGCTTTTTTCAGTCGTCGGCACTCTTGAACCTCCATCATACTTACCACCAAGCAGGTTGAGGTCAGATGTTACAATTTAAAAAAACTTTGGTACTGAAAAGTGGTGCTGAAGGCTTTTGATTTGTATCTTATGGTCACCTTTAATGCCATTAGAAATGCCTAATAACAATTCCAAACTGTAGGCACCATTAAGGCAGACAGTTGTGTCAGAATCGTGGTAAGTTGCGGCCCACATAATTAAGAGAAATCATAAAAATTAAAATATATTTAATAATCAACAAACGAAGTCAAATGATCTGTGTTTAATTTGACCGTTCCATCTTTTTTTGTGGTCGTGGGTACATGAGAATCAAATTGTCTGTTCCCTGGTCACCCCTCTAAAAGATACCATCAGTAATGGTGCCCTCAGCGTCGTGTAATAGCTTTATTGACGCTTTTAGGATTTCGAGGAGGTTCGTCGCTTTGTTGGACTTTTTGAAAAGTTTAGCCTTGAGCTTTTCAAAGAGCGGTATTAGCTTTTGTGTTTGCAAACTTGTTTTCTTTATTATTATTACGTTGTTGTTAGGTATTTGAAATTTGAACAAATTTTTAAGTTCTTTTTTTAAATGATTATTTTAAAGAAATGAAAACTAAATTTTAAAAAATGCTTATAATATTTCATTCGATTCGTAATTACTACGAAGGCTATAAATAATAAATAAAAGAAATAAAATCATTTATTCACATACTATATAGGCCCAAATAATTGTAAGTAATAACACACACTTAATTAGTATACAAAAAGAAAATAAAAGAGTTACAACTATACTTATTCTAATTACGTTCGCCCTCGGTCACAATTATTAGGCAAATAATTGTCCAGTAAAATTAAGTGCTTAGACATAAGTATTATAGTAAATCCTATACTGTATCCGCCAATAAGTTGCGTTAACTAAATAATCCATTAAGACAACATTGTCTTTTAATCTGCTAAAAGCAATAAAATTGTAAGTGGATAATATTATTTACCACTCTTTTAACTCGAACGATACTATAATAGAATTTTCGTGAGAAAAATAATTCTGGTTATGATTGAAATAGAAGTATGCTTTGCTTGTGCACGATATCAGCTTAACATTAGATGTCCCACCATTCACTCGCCAAATTTAGCTATGATTAAAGAAAAAGTTGTTTAAACAAATTTGTGTAAAATCATAGCTCATAAAGCTGTGTATGAGTTACAGTACTAAGATACGACGAACTTTCTTTGGTGCTCGTGAGCTCGTAAACTTCTGAGTTATAACACAAAATTGATAAAAATATAAGGCGACCATAGTGCGGAATGACCTTGCAAACCAAGAGTCTCCGAGTACCTATTGCCAGTACCAATGTATCTTTGATATATATTATTTTATTACATTTCTATACTAAGCGATTAAATGTGAAAACATATCAAGGATACATGCATTCGGTGCCGGCAATAGTTTTGAACCGGGAGCTAATAGTGGTTTGCCCGACTTTTTATCCTTAAATTAAGACAATAAGGGACTGTATTTATGTATTAAGGGACTGTAACAATGTATTAAAGGACTTTCTTTGCTAACAATTTAAATCGTGTTCGAATCTATTTGCAGTAGTGGTTTCATAAATACATTCAACACAATTAATCGTCCCCAAGAATGTTTTCCGGTCTAGACATAGCTCTATTGTCTTCTTCAGACGTAATGCCCCCTCTTATCAATTCACAGAATTACTAAAGCACTGCTTTTTTATTATTATTATTGCTGCACCTTTCACCTAAACTGTTACCCGCACTTAAGGCGACCGTCGTGTAGTGGTAGTGCATTGGTCACGCAAACTGAGAACCCCCGGTTCAAAACCACTAACGTATCTTTGGTAAATATGTACTTTGGTTATCTAGTTTCTATGATACAAAAAGTTTAGTAGATTAGTATAGAACTGTAAAATAATGCAATAAACAAATTTTATTCGGCTTACTATCGCGTTTGTTTTGGCTTAGATTTTACATTTTTTTATTATTCCGACGTTTCGAGAGCTTTGCAGCCATCGTGGTCACGGAAAGATAATAAACGCGATAGTAAACCCCATAAAATTTGTTTAATTCATTAATCAATGTTCGCGCAAAATCTAAGAAAACTGTAAAATAGTAAAATTAAATATTGGATATGTATATTGAAAATCGGCGATATGCTCCAGAAAGCTGGATTGCTCATAAACGTAAAACTTATATGAGGAAAATTGTGGATGTGAGGCAAGCGAGTTGTGTCAGGATCGTAGCAAATGATGCTTTATTATCTTTGCCTATTCCTGTGGGAAAAAGGCGTGACAATGTGATTGATACGAGTACAACAATTAATTTTATTATTTAATAGCTGTGCCCGCGGTTTCACCCGCGTAAAATTTGGTTTATAACACAGTCATAAAAAAGGAGGAGGTTCTCAATTCGACTTTTTTGTATTTATAACTCGATAACTCATATAAAAATGACAGACGGAAATAAAAATAAATATATATTCCAAACAGTTAAACCTATAGTCAATTGGAAACTATAGTCAAAAATTTATTTTTTTAATTAAAAGTAACCCATGTTACTCCTAGTACCTCCAAAAATAAAAACCGTAACGAACAAACTCACATTCACATTTATAACAATAGTAGGATATGCATTAGTAACAGAAGGAAATAACAATAACGAAAAATGTCAAACAGCTGAAAGTATAGTCTATGGAAAGTATAGTGTATAGTCTCCATAGTACAGTTGATTGGATTAGAGGTTGACGTGACTGACGGTAATACAGTGCGATGGTATTATAGTACTCAGGGTTTGAACCAACTCCTTGTACCTATTTTTATAAAAGGAAAAATAAAATTTTGCCAAATAACTTTTTTATTTTTCGTAATTTTTTTATTATTTTTTATTAAAAAGTAATTTATGTTACTTCTGATACCTCCAAGAATATGTGTACAAAATTTCATGATGATCGATTGAGCAGTTTTTGCGTGAAAGCGTAACAAACAAACGGACATTCACATTTATAATAATAGTAAGATAATAATAATAATTTGTTTTCAATTCTCAACAGCTTGATATCTTTTCTTTAGTTTACCCAAAATCAATTTCTAAACGCACGCAATTTTGTATGGGAAAATGTTTTTATTTTATTTTATTTATTATAAAGGATTTTTTTCAAAAAAAAAGTAGCCTAAGTTACTCCTTATTACATTAGCTATCTGCCAATAAAAGTCCCGTCAAAATCGGTCCAGCCATTCCAGAGATTAGCCGGAACAAACAGACAGACAGACAAAAATTTTAAAAAATGTCATTTTGGTGTATGTACCGTATATATATTCATATACATGTATTAAAAAACGGTTATTTTAATATTACAAACAGACACTCCAATTTTATTATATGTATAGATTACTATAGTTAAATAGGCGAATTTTGGGAAAAAGCGTGTTGCGTCGCAATATTCTATTTTCAGTTTAGTCAACGGCACAACATAAAATATCTATCACATTAACATATTTTATTACTCTAGTGAAAAATTCTGGGTAATGGACATAAAAAATATCTCACAATTTTCGCCGGCATGTGAATAGTATTTCCAAAATTTATCGCACTGCGACTCTCATACCATATTATACAATTTAAGGGCTGCATTGCGCCGGCTGGCAGTGTTGCCAACGTCGTAAACTTTCCACCACTATTATATTTCATACTATACAAAATTTCCTGGAATATTAAAAATACAACAAAATTACAACTCTATTCCCATGCTGACAAGAGCTAGTTCTTTTTAAACTACGTACCTAGAATGCCACTAACAATGCGGTCCCCCCAAACAGGATTAAAGTCTTTATTTAAAAGGAATAAAGCTGCTATTCCTTTAATAGTTTGAATTTAAACTCGGATAAGTAAAGTCGATGTCGGCTTCGAGTTAGGCTTCGTTAGTATTCTGGCAGACGACGTTGCTGTGACAAAAACTGGACACAACACGGAATGTTCGCGAATGATAACTACAGATTGCATTCTTAAAGATAAATGCATCAAACCTCAATTACGTCTAATTGCAATGAAGCCTTTGTTGTTTTTTTTATTGAGACGCGACATCTAAACTCGACTTACATATAATCCAAGAGTGCCGATGACTAAAAAAACCGTTTTATTATACGGTTGCCTTGGTGATTACGTAAACCGCAAGCACGCGTTTAAAACCACTTGCCGGTACCAATGTATCTTAGATGTACTTTGGTTGTCCTGTTTCTATGATACTTTAGTAGCTTAGTATAGAAATGTAAACGATTTTTAATAATGTTTTAAAAAGGATCAATGGTTGACGCAAAAGTGTCCTATAATGTAAAAGAATATTTAGAACGTAAGGATTGACATTATAACAGGATGACATTAATTTTAATTGAATTTGAAAATTTATCAATCAAATTGTCACGCCTTTTTCCACAGGGATAGGCAGAGACAATGGAGTGCCACTTACCACGATCCTTACACAACTCCCTTGCTTCCTTCACATCCATAATTCTCCTCATATAGGCCCTGTGATTATGTGCACTAGGCAACCTAGCTTTCTCAGGGATGTCTCCGATTTGGTCGGAAAACACTCTGCATGCCAAAATGGTGGATCATGTGAAACTACCATCTATATTTCATCTAGAAAAATAAAAAATAAAAAAATCTACTGTATACCATGTTTCCTGCAAATAAAGTTTATTTCATTTCATAAATAAAAACTCTAAATAAATTAATTTGAAATAAATGTGTCACCGATGCGTGCATGCGCATTATGTAAGTAACAATAGATCATTAAAAACTTGACAAGCGTAACTAGAGCACAGCTACTTATGCAAATAGAGGACACCGGGTCTTTGCCGAAAAGCGACCAACGACACAATGGGTAGTTTTATAAATATCCTGTCATACGTCTTCGATTCTTACGTGTAGGACGTCATTCTTCAAATTGCACTTTCGCTTATTGTTTGTTGCCGACCACATTAATCATTGTGATTGCCGAGGGAAATATCTAAAGGATATAATGCTTTGCTAAATCCACTACTTATCGACGTTGGGCAGGCGGGCGATCTACTTTTGTTGTGTGCTATCAATTTCGCAATCAGCGGTGCGTGTAGCGATTACTTTTGATACGATACTATTTCCTGATGATATAGAATTATAAAAATAGCAAATATGACATTTTAAAGTAATACTAAAAAATTAAATTAAAGAACTAAAAAAAGTAAACTGTTTTAGTTTTAGTAGACTGTTAAAAATAATTTACGAATGTAGTAAACATTAGGAATGTAATAAACATTCCTAACGCATTTTTTTAGGAATAAATATTATTTTTACTTCCACGGGTAGGTAACTCGATAAGTCTCCTTTAAAATGTCGTCAATTGTATGTCCTTGTAGTAAATCGCTCCCGCTTATAAATCAGACCGCTAGTTATTATTCAAAACCGCTCTTTGTGCTTGGCGAGCGGTGGCGCAATGACAAATGATGTGCAATATCGGGAAAAAATATTTCACCCGCCATTGTCGCCAAAAGACAATGTTTGCTTTATTTTAACGGTTATTTTTGTGGTAAAATTTTTATAACATCTAAGCCGGCTGCAACCCCTCATAAGGCACTAATGGTATAAACAGATAGTCTATTAATCGTGTTATGGAAAGGTGTTTGTTACCACCATCGCAAATTTGTCACTGTATTCTTTGGTGGATCTCTTTTTAAGCTTGTTATCAGGTTATGTGATAATCTTACGCACTAGGATTTGTTCACGTTCATTTAAATAAATGTGTATTATAAGTGTTAAAAGATATTTTTATTAAGGTTTACACTTAATGATTATTATGTTAACTATCTTATCGTTATAGGCTGCTGACCAATCTGACTGACAGTGGAAATCATAATAGTTAACACAATCCTTGTAAGATTTGATTTATAATATGTATATTTATATGTATTAATTACAATATTTATACATATATATTTTATTATTAATACATAATCAACTACAATAAAAAGGATAATGTTTTTATTAGTTTAAAATGTCTTTTTTGTACATTGGCTCTTAACTCCATATTTATGTTTAGTTTAGGAAATTTACAATTACCAATAAATGTTTAAATATGTGTAAATGGTACCAGCATTTGAATGTGTAAAACGTTATAACATATGTACTGTATGAGCATTGATAATCTAAATGACTTAACAATGTCGGCGAATACAATCTACCCCCACCCCTAGTGGAACAAATGCCAAAATTAAAATAATTATTAGTCACAACAGGGCCCACTAGCGATGGGCAAGTATCCGAATTCTTTCTGTGGCTTGGATTCATTCGAATGAGTGATTTGATTGATTTTATGCTTTCGAATGTATTTAGTTTACGGTGTAGTCATTAAATTGTACTTTTAGGCGATCAGTTTTCTGCTCATCAAAACCAGTTGGACACGGGATAAATCAAAAAACATTCAGTATCATAAATTGCAATGAAGTTTTTTGCTTATTAATAATTGTACTCAGAAAACGTAGAGATACAATTCGTTCTATTTAAAGTTCAAATTGTATTCGAATTAAATTACTACTTTTATTAGGAATCGCCCATCACTAGAGTCACATTTGTTAGCGTGTGGCGTCGTTTGTAACGGTTTTGTGTTAAAAATTGGCAGCAATTATAGAACATTTGATGCGTACTGATAAAATATAAGCGAAAATTGGAATGACGTTTCAATTTTCAATGTGATTATTTCACACAGGCTGTTGTTTTATGAATTTATGACAGTATACTGTGTTTTTTATTTAATTATTATACATTTATATACTAAGCTACTAAAGTGCTTGTATCATTAGAAACAGGACAAACAAAGTACATAAATCAAAGATACATAAGTACCGGTGGGTGGTTTCGAACCCGTGCTCTCCGGTTTGCGTAACCATTGCACTGCTACTACACCACGGTCGCTTTTTTAATTCATTTATTATCCATTATTTTGTTTTTGTTATTATAGCCCTGACATATTTGACAGCTCACCGCCGGATGTCAAACTGGAGTGCGACCCATAAATAGATATTACTACTACTACAGTAAAATAACTGCAAGTAGCAGAGACATCCAATATCCTGGCCTAGTTGGAACCGACAACTTACAAGCGGATCCCGACGCTGTTGACACAGCTAGGTCACTTCACGTTCTATATACTGAGTGGTGATACTATCCCGGATCAACAGATGGGGCACCACTCTCTACCACTCTTTAGTTAGTGGTGCATCTTCTAATCATATATTATATCAATTGTTTTAAGACGACCGTGGTGTAGTGGCAGTGCAATGGTTACACAAACCGAGAGCGCGAGTTCGAGAACACCCACCGGTACCAATGTTTCTTTGATACAAGCACTTTAGTATAGAAATGTAAATAAAAATAATAATAAAAAAATATATGATTATACATGCACGTGGCCTAGGCCGGCATAGTGGATGTGACTGCTACTTACTATAGTGGCTTCTATTCATATAGATATTATAGACTTATACACGTATCTGTATTCAGTTTATAGTAGCATTTGAGAGTGTTTAAGCATTTGTTATAAAGTGATTACAATAGGGGATAGTGGGATGACCCGCATGTTGTGCACACGGCCCATTCCCCAATTTGGTGGGACAGCCCTTTGTGCTTGGCCCACACTCGATGTAACACGTTCGGAGTCACGTGCCGACCAATGCAACTTTACAACTAACGAGTTAAGTGTTTTGGTTCACGATCGATATATACTATTGTACATATCGCCTCCTCAGAAATTGAGTAAAATAGTTGTATATTATTCTTCAAAATTTAGTTCTGTCTATTGATTTTTAAAAATTATTATGACTTGACATATGACACGCGCCTGTGTCATATTAGCTCGAGTGTGGTACATGATTAGAGGTGACTGACTGCTACTATAGCAGTGAAATGTAAAAGTAAGTAGCAGCCAATCCACTATGCCGGCCTAGTTGGAACCGGCAAATTACTAAGTCACTTCGCGGTATGTACACTTGTGCGTGGTTGTACTACTTCGGATCGGCATACTGGGCATCACTGCCTACCACTCTTTAGTTAGTTAGTTAGTTGTGCATATCCTAATGACATATTTTTCAATTGTTTCTGTACATTTCTATATTAAGCTACTAAAGTTCCTTGTAACATAGAAACAGGACAGCCAAAGTACAATATCAAAGATACATTTCTAACAGCAAGTGGTTTATAACGCCGTCATAGTGGTTGGCGACTATTACTTGCATTTATTTAACTCTATTACCAGTCGCCTCCATGTTTATATAGTTAATGGATTGAACTCCAGCTTAACATCAGGCGGGTCGCTGGGTGAGCCATAATGAAAACATAAACACGTAAAAATTCTTATTTTACAAATACAAATATATTTATTACCAAAAATTTGCAATAAGTTTCGGTGGTCCCACACTAGGCATTGCCTGACTCGTGGGGCCTTAACAAATTATTAGTCATAAATTTTTACAATAACAGCATCAACCAATAGGACGACCACCACCTCAGTCTCTCTGTGACCACGATGGCTGCAAAGCTCTCGAAACGTCGGAATAATAAAATAAAATTGTAAAATCAAAGCCAAAATAAACGCGATAGTAAGCCGCATGAAATTTGTTTAATTCAAATTATTTGTTTTTTCTATATTTTTTTCAAATATTTTATGATTCAAAATAATACTGCAGAGCGTAAAGACCCATACCGGAAATCTATACCGATGTTCAATAGAGTGTACCAATGTCAACATGGGTCCTTCTGCGAAATTGTAATTAGTTAACAAAAAGTTTAGTGAAAAAAAAAAATGGTTTCAGAAACTGTCATAATCCGTTTGGAGATAACGCCTTGCTATTGTCTCGATAACTTTACGGGTGGTCATACAATTCATAATTTTTGAAACATTTTTTCCCCATCCTCTTAATTGTTTAATTACCTACAAGTTTGTTTCTTAAAATCATTAATTTTTGTAAACTTAACTATGCTTTAAACTGCTAAATTGTTAAATATATATATATATATATATATATGTACTTGGTACCGAAATAAGACCTTTATAGATATTTTTATTACCTTATTATGAAGGGCGTTTTAAAAATACAATATTTTTTATTCTGTCTCGACATATGACAGCATCCCGCCTGTCATATAGCTACCACAGTTAAATAACTGCAAGTTGCAGTCGCATCCACAATGCCTAGTTGGAATTGTGGTTACTAAGTCACTTTACCGTCTTTACACTTAAAAGTTGTGATACTACCACAGATCAGCGGACTCGCCACCACTGCCTACCACTCTATCTATTTTTATTCCCTCGTTTATGGTGGGATTTCGAGAAAATTCTAGAACCAAATTAAATTTTACGATCGCGAGTACTATTAAAATATCAATGACGCGCTGTCAAAGTCCGACCACCTACCATTCTACCATTATGTTCATTCAGTTATCAATTTGACGAAAGATAAGAAGTTTTTTTCTTATTACATTTCTTGGGAACTCACAGATAAAGAGTCGAAGCTTTTCTAATTTTAGAAGCTTTCGAATGGATTCGTGTAATGTGGAAATATAAAGTTACTTTTTAATAATTTAATTTCGGTAGATGACTATTTTATTTGTGAATGACATCAGTTAAATCAAATTGTCACGCCCCACCTTCCGTGGAACCTGACACAACTCTCTCGCTTCCTTCATTTTTACAATTGTTCTCTTTATACAGACTATATTTATGGCGGACAGGGCGGACCGCAGCTTTTTAAAGATTGTTTCTCGATCATATTGAGGAACGATCTTCTGGGTCGTCCCCGTTTTATCTTTCTACTCACCTTTGATTTATTAATCTCTTTCGTCAATCTCCTTACACCCGTCCTTTTAATGTTCCCAAACCAAACGTAACATACCTTTTTCAATAATGTCTACTGATTACGGAATTCATCATGTTAGCCATTAGTTTTTTTTTGGCTCGACATCTGACCTGCCTAATGGTAAGCATGATGGAGGTTCAAGAGTGGCGACGACTGTAAAACCGTCTTAGTTCAAGGCTGCCTCAGTCGCCTCAGTCCTGCACTGTTATAATGAATAAAAACCATCGTCCTAATACCCGTGTCGATCTAATCTATACTATTCCAATAAGTTCTTAAAAGATCACGTTAGGTGATATAATATATTAATAAAAAATGCTACTAAATTATAAGTGAAAGAAAGTCTAATTTGTGTGATACGAGTTCCAAAAGCAACCGGTAAAGAAACATTATAATAATTAGACATAATGAGTTTGAGTTTGGTCAGAGTTTAATAAACTTTCCCCCCAAGGAATCGACGTTTAACAAACAAGAATACTTAAATTAAAGTTGTTTAAGTAAATTATTATTAATTTAGGTTTTTGGCAGTGGGCTGAAACCCACTGTAGTTACATTAAATCCCTTTTTACTCAGACTAAGAAGCCGTAAATTCGCACAATAATGCGACTAGCGCGTTAATCTGCCAAAATTGAATGAGTCTTTTATGTCCGTGATTCTGGTTGGAAAAACGTATTCTCATTTTGGCCGGGTATTAGGATGAGGGCGGCGCTTGAACCCAATGTGAGTCAATGTCACTTCTACATGCCCTTTGAGAAGTTAAATAAACAGATATGGAGTTCGCTCTGTTCTCTAGCATACAAATGCGTTTTTGTTTTACATTTTTGTGTTAGAGGTCGTCATATACGTTTTGTACAAAGATCTGTGTGCCTCCGCTATCTGTAAATTAGACATGATTAAATAAATGTTATCTATCTTTACATGTTTGTGCATTTCTCTAATAGTGGTAAAATATTTTATTGAGTCTTTTATCATTTAGTATCGTAAAAAGATTACTGCGGGAACCTCATTTGACAATCAATATGAAATGTAATTAATTTTTTTTAATGAATTACTATTTCATTGACATTTGACATTTGAACTCGACTTGCCTAATGGCAAGGGGAGCTGACGACAGACAAACTGACTTTGTTCACGGTTGCCTCAGTCTCTTTTACTATACTATACTTGAAAAGGGAGACTTTTAAAACTAAAATACTTACAATATTATTTAATTAGTAAAAACGTAAATTATATTTTTGCTAATTTGAAGCACGCAATGCTTGCCAAATTCATTCTTGGAACTCTAGTACATTCAACCTGTTCTACGCAGTTAGCTCTATATTCTAGAATGCCTGACTACCTATATTATTTTTAAGCGATGTTAATCAACACACGCACTCTGGGATATTGTTTTTGGTGTTATTAATTTTGTTTGCTTACATGATGTGTATTTAATGTTTTGTTTTTCTAGTAAACGACTCTTAGACCTTTTAATCTGTTAATTCTTGCATAATCAACTAAATACAGTAATATTTAGATTTTGTTTATTAACTATCTAACAACAACGTTTATGTAGTAATCATCAAATCGTATCTAATTTTGAATATTAGACATCGCCTATGTATTTATCCATCATAAAAGGGTTGTTTTAAAAATGATGTTTTCGCGTTATTTGAGTACATTTTGGCCTTTGTATTCTAAAGAGGGGTCCGACTTTGTAATTTTCTTGATAGGTAGGTGTGGCTTGTTGCAAATTTATAACTCTTAGTTTACTTTTGCTGCAATGCAGTGTTAACATGCACTTTTTGATAATATAACTATGTTTCTTCGTTTTTTTGGCCAACAACCGAAAAGTGGAATGCTATACCAGTCTATGAGTTCTCTCCTGTAACCTCAGATCTTTCAATCGAAGTATAGTGATGTCGATGGAGTGGAGGCAACCGTAAATAGAGTCGTTTATTTCAGTCACCGGCGCTTTTGGATTTCCCTCTTCTTACCATTAGCAAGTAGAAGTCGGATGTCGCATCTCAAGATTTTTTTATAATTATTGTATTTTAATTGTTATTTCGATAATAATAAAAACATTACTTTCTTAACAACGTTATTTTCTTCTATTTCTCTACTAAGCTACTAAAGTGCTTGTATCCTAGAAACAGGACAACCAAAGTACATATATCAAAGATACATTGATACCGGTGGGTGGTTTCGAAATCGTGTTCTCGGTTTGCGTAACCATTGCACTGCCATTACACCACGGTCGCCTACAAACTCTTAGGTTTGATTCTGAGTTCTAAATAAACTAGGCTACTAAATGTACTTATATAAATAGATATTGCATCAGCATCTCCGCGTATTTTTCATCGACAAATAAGTCGTTCTTAAAATAGGATGATTGAGGTAGGTCATAACTTCTAAATAGAATACTCGAATAAAAATATTTGAATAAATTGATCGAGTTTTCTTCGAAGTTTACTTGTTTTAAGGTATAAATAGAGGTGACATTCAAGAGTTCAAGAGTTTCTTTATTTCTTTATATTAAAGTTTTTAAATGGAAATTATGACTTTTGATAACAGACTTTAAGTAATAATAGGGTTTAGATTAAGTGATAATTAAAGTTAATTTTCGTGCTTAACTCTACTTAAATTTTAAGTCTGGACACACAGTAACTAAATGAACAGCTTAGCCTTTGTCACAATATATATAAAATTACAAAACCTCCATACGTATATGTATTTCACGGACTTAAGGTAACCTTTATTAAATTATGTTAGGAATTTAAAACATTTTAAAGAGTGGTAGGAGTCTGTCGGTCCAGGGTAGTACCACCACTTACAAGTATACAGACCGTGAAGTGATTTAGTCGCGATTCGGGATCATCTTGTAAGTTGCCGGTTCCAACTAGGCCAGCATAGTGGATGTGAATTGTAGTAGCAGTGGCATCCATTCATGGACCACACTCCAGCTTAACATCAAGCGAGGTGTTGTCATTATGTCGAGTCATAATAAATAAATAAATAAAAAATTGTAATTTAGAACATTAAATTAGGATTACTTAATTAATATGTTAGAGTGTGAAAAGTTTATTAGCTCGTTGTGTGGACTGAGCTTAAAAAGGTGAAGATTTATATTTTGGCTAAGTCTAGAGTTAAGGTGTCTAGACAACTTTATTTGTCATTCGGGAAAATTAATTTCTTTAGTACTGTTTTCGTTTTATTATTGTCTTGTGTGTTTTAATGTCGTTTTAGTTTATTTTTCTGTAAATTATTATTCTTAAAACTTGGTTTATTATTTTAAACTACTTTATTCTTCGTCTATTCGTCTATCAGAATGAAGAAAATAAATAGTGCGGCTTACATTTTATTCCGATGCAATAGTTAGACATATTTAAAATTAAGCTTAACTAAGTCTTTAGAATTACTCGTGTTCAAAGTTATAAATATCATGCTTAGTTGTTAATTCTATTTATTTTTATTTATTGTGACTCGACATATGACAACAACCTGCCTGATGTTAAGCTGGAGTGCGTACCATGAACGGAGGCGACTGCTACTAGAGTTAAATAACTGTAATTAGCAGTCAGATTTAATATGCCGACCTAGTTGAAATCGGCAACTTACAAGCTGATCCCGAAATTCGACTTCACGTCACGTCACTTAGTCACCTGTAAATACAAGAAGCTATGGAACAAATATTGCTCCGGGGACTGGTGTGCTATAGTAACTTTTTTTTGATAGACATACAACTTACTAAGATATACGAGTACGTTTTAATTTTTATAATGAATTAATTTCTCACGGATTTCACTCTTAGGATCGTCGTATATCAACATATAGCTTTCGAGACAAAAAATGTGATTTACAAGCATATTTACATTGTTATAAAGTTATCAATTAACTTTGGTTAATATTTACGTGGGGGAGGAAGTCAATGAGTCAAGCTCCTGGTTCCCTTGGAATCTTCCCAGGGCATCATTCAAGTGTGTGCGTGTGTGTGAACGCTTTGATAAGATAACGTTTTGTTGGTGGTGTAGAAATGATCGATCATTCGTTGGCCCTTTGTGTTGTAAATTAATATGCAATAACTACGTAATACATAATAGGGCATACTTACCTAGGTATATACGTTATTTTGCTTACCTATTTTATATTATATTTATAAATCTCATGTGAATGAATGCGTTAAACGAGGTAGACCCAGGAGGGTGTTTGCCGACCAAATCTGAGACATCCTCAAGAAATTGTATGAAGAGAATTATGAATGTGAAGCAAGCGAGGAAGTTGTGTCAGGCGCTCTATTGTCTTTGCCTATCCCTGTGGAAAAAAGGAGTCACAGTTGATTGATTGATTTTATATTGTTATTATGAACGATTAGTTTTATTTCCACGGATAGAGGTGTTATTGATTTTAGCTTCGTTAAATAAATTGTACAGAGATAGATAATTAAAAATATTGTATTGGTACCCGCTGTGCAGTACCCTGTTTTTTATATCTTTTGATTTAGTCCAGTATCAATTTTCTGGGTTATCCTCGTTGTCAATCAATCAATCAATCAAATTGTCACGCCTTTTTCCCACAGGGGTAGGAGATACAAAGGAGCACCACTTACCACGATCCTGACACAGCTTCCCTCAATCTCTGTATTCCGTATAAATCACCATCTAATATTTAGAATGTGTATTTGTAATTTTTTATTGTTTTATTTTCATTGTTTTTTTTTAGTTTTTCATAGATTTTGAACATCGGAAGTTTAAGTTTAATTTCCTTAACCTGATGTATACATATATTTATCATTGTTTCAGATGAAACCGTACCGGGTTCGACGACAGATAACCACAAATAAAACGCGGGTAAGTTTTTAGTTAAGAAAATTTACTTTAAAAAATGTATTTTATGTCGTATGAGGTAGAGACGGTTTCTGATTGAATTTGTGTTCTTTTCGACTTCAAATATAGTTTATCTTGAAGTGATATCGTCTTGTTTATATTTACAACATGTGATATTATATTCATTTTTTAGGCTGTTGCTATGCAGCTCTTGCAACTATTTTAGTATAATACTAAAATATTGTATTAGGTTTTGATTCATTTCGAATATATTTATAATTATGTGGGTGCCGAGCGGATAGGATACCGTCAATTGGCTTACGTGTATTTTATTTATTGTGACTAGACATCTGACCTCCACCCGCCTGATGATAAGCAAGAAGAGATTCAAGAGTGCCGGCGACTGTAAAAACAGAGTGCCGGCCAAAAAAATTAAAAATATTTTTTTTTTTACTTTTTATTAGCTATGTAGTATTATTAGCCATTATTACTACAAACATTATTTACAAAGGCAATCAATTAACCATAGAGCTTGTATGAAGAGAATTGTGAATGTAAAGGAAGCGAGGGAGTTGTGTCAGGATCGTGGCAAGTGGCGCTCTATTGTTCTGCCTATTGTGGGAAAAAAGGTGTGACAATTTGATTGATGATTAAATCAATCACTTTGTTCACAAGATTGAATTTAAAAAGTAACTTGAAAAATATCTTAAGTCTATCAATCAATCAATCAAATTGTCACGCCTTCTTCCCACAGGGATAGGCAACGATAATGGAGCGCCACTTACCACGATCGTTACACAACTCACTTGCTTCCTTCACATCCATAATTCTCTTCATACAGGCTCTGTGGTTATGGGCAATGTTAAGTCTAATGTGTTTTAAACAAAACGTATTATTAGTTAGAACCTACATTAGATTATTATTTCTCAAATTTATTTATTTTTACGTATTAACACATATTATTGGTATATGTATAGATTACATAAACACAACACGTGATAAATATTAGTTTGGCAATTTAGAAACATACACTATACTTATTTTTATATTTTATAGCTTTAAAATTTCCCCTATGATAGAAAAACATGATTTATTTGTTAAATAGATGTGTTTCTAAAGTAAATTGTTGTAGAGCCGTGTGAGATGCGAAATTGCTTAATTATTGTGATTGTGCGACAACTTGTTTAAATGTACACTCGAACGCAATATTTGTTTTTTTATTGTGACTTAACATATTTATTGGGTATTTAAAGTAAAATTAAAGTACTTTAAAAAGGTATTTGAAGAGAATTTCTAAAGGTATATGAACGAAGCCACTTTTATTATTAACGAGGTTATTTAATATCTCTTTAGGTGACGTGATAATAATTAACTTTAAACCATAGGCACGTATGAAAGCAGATGAGCAACGTTTACAATAAATTAACGACAACTTTTAACAGCTAATCAAACTTTATAAAGCTAGTGTCTATTAACTAGATCAATGAACGCATCCAATTTTAACGCGTCATTAATAAATCACTTGAACGCAAAGTGAAATCCGAATCAATGAACACAGAGCAACATTAATTGGCATACATCAATATTGTCGCCGAGTGTACAGGGTCTGCGAGCACGAGACACGAAAATGGCAATAACTCAAACGGATAGCATCACAACGTTATCTCGATGCCAATAAATCTGTGCGCCCGCAAATTTGAACCGCTCACCGGATCCTATTGTCCATAAATGATCGATGGCATTCGAGCTGGAGAGCCTTCCGCGAAAACACACTTATTAAGGCGTCTCTCAGTTTATAGAAAAAATAAGTAGACCTTTTTATTTGATTACGTATGAGGTTGTACTTTTGACGATTAGGCTTTGTACTCTGAGACAACGTCTTTTAAGGAGACTTGCATAGCAAATATATTTTTATTATTATAGAAAACCTAATTATGTAATCAAAACTAGGTTTTTAAACTAATATGATTTATGACTGCTAATACTCGTACGTTTCCTTATACTTTTGCTATTTTTATTAAATAAGCATGGCCTCTTATTTTTTGAAATTTAAATTTTAAATTATGAAGTTTCCCTTACTCCAAAATATTGATTGATGAAAAGTGTGGATAGATTTGCATTATAAATGATTAGATTTTATTACCTATGAAGAGGTTTGTAAGATTGATGTAAGTTCCTCTGACCAACATGGAGACCGCTACTGAATTGGTCTCTTAGACCTCCCCTTCTTACTAATAAAAAAGGCATTTCCTATTTATATCAAAAGGTAGTTTATATTATTATTTTATGAAATGTTGTTTCTGTATGTAAAACATTATGAAATGAAATAGCTTCCAAGTAAAATATATAAAATATGAATACGTTGTTTTTATAAATTGTTGGTATAAATAGATGCAATGTACGTATTTCCGTTTTAATAAGTTACGAACGTGCGCAATTCTTTGAACTTGTGAATAACAAATGATTGTTGTCATAACAAACGCATTTTTTTTCTTGCAACTGACGAGCGCATGCGCCCCGCTATTAAACGCATTTTTCTCTATATTGTTTCGCATCATCGCCTTTACGTTTATCAGTTTGCGTATCCATTTACTTAAGTTTCATAACAATATTAAGATTTCCTAATAATTTCTAATGATATTTTTTAAATTTACATTTGTATACTAAACTACAAAAGTGCTTGTATCATAGAACCAGGACAACCAAATTACATAAGCGACTGAGGCAGCTGTGAACAAACTCGGTTTTCTCAGTCGTCGTCACTCTTGGACCTCCTCTTACTAATTATCAGACGGGTCGAATATCACAATAAAAAATAAAAATATACCAAAGTCACATTGGTACTGGCAAGTGGTTTTGAACCCATTCTCTCGCTTTGGATAACCATAACCATTGCACTACAACTGAACCACGGTCGCTTTTAGGTATATATAGGTTTTTTAAAATAATACAATAGCATGACTAGGCCCAGAAGGGTGTTTTCTGACCAAATCGGAGACATCCTCAAGAAAGCTGGGTTGCCTAGTGCCTTGTATGTCAGAGAGCTTGTATGAGAAGAATTGTGGATGTGAAGAAAGCGAGGGAGTTGTGTCAGGACCGTGGTAAGGGGCGCTTCATTATCTCTGCCTATTTCTGTGGGAAAACGGCGTGACAATTTGATTTTTTGATTAGCTTTTTATTTGACTGTGGAATTGGACGTGTTTGTAGGCAATTTAATGTTTATCAACAGCTTACAATTTCTACACTTGTTGCTATATCAAAACAAATACTAAATGTGAATGACGTGTGACTATGGATACGTGTCCCTCTGAGGAAGGGTGCATACACAATACATTCCTCAGTGCATTGCGAACCTTAACGGGTGCAGTAATTATACAACCTATGTTATTATTAATATTAATTATATACTAATAGTTTTTGTATAATGTATTAGTTATTGATTATATGGCGTCTTGCTTAGGAATGTGTTCTACTACATATATTTAAGTTTTTACTTATGTTTATTATCCGCTCAGTTTACCTAGCCTAGCCTAGCAGTGCAGCCAGCTATTACTATTGTAGCAACTTAAAAACACATTTAAAAAGCTTTCGATATATTTTTTATTTATTTTTTATTATGACTCGACATATGACAGCACCCCGCGTAATGTTAGGCTGGAGTGTGGTCCATGAATGGATGTCACTACTACAACAATTCAAAAACTGTGAGTAGCAGTCACATCCACTATGCCGGCATAGTTGGAATCGGCAACTTACAAGCTGATCCTGAAACGCGACCAAATCACTTCACGGTCTGTATACTTGTATTTCTTTTTATCGGACAGTTATGAAGATACTTATGCCCACGCTAAAAGAAAAAAAATTGAAAGTGACCTCATTTTAAAGTTGTTTCGATTTATTATTAGCAGACTCATTAGTCAAAGAAATTGTCGTGCCTCGATTTTCACGGTGATGGAAGAGATAATGGAGCAATAATTTCCATGATACTGCCACCTTTTTTCCTAAAAGATGATAGGTCATAGGATCCTTATTCCTTCAAGCGGATCCAAAGTTATAGGATGGGGAGAACTCGTGGTCTGGCAAAATATTCCACTTGTCGATTGTTCTACAAAAGGCGCACCTTTTAGTTAGATTGCCGATTCGGTCGACATAATGCGGATGCTTCTCCCACCCCGTGTGGGTATTACGGGTGCGAAAACACGAGGTTGAAACAAGGTTAAAGAGGCATAAATAGTCAAAGAGGTAAAGGCAATAGCAAAGCCGCATTTAAAAAATGTAAGTTATAAAAACGAGGTATTATAAGTAATTTTAATAAATAGTTTAATAATAATAAATTAATGAATCAAATTGTCACGCCTTTTTTCCACGGGGATAGGCAATGGAGACAATGGAGCGCCACTTGCCACGATCCTGACACAACTCCATCGCTTCCTTCACATCCACAATTCATAATGATACTTTAGGAAATATATCACTAATACATTTAATCAAACAATTTATTAAATAATATTTATATGTTCGTTTTCAAATTCGTCCAAAACTCTTTTGAAAATGGAGGTGGTTGTTATATCGAAATTTCCATGGGCCATGGTTTGAGATCGTTACTTTTTATAGGTAGCACTCAGCAATTATTTTCGCCTTGTTTCTGATACCGCAAACAATCGCTTCTTGTACTTAAAGCTGGGAGGGCTTTAACAAAAAAAATGAAACAACGAAAATTTTACCTAATTTTATGTTTACCGCTTAAAAATGATAGGGCTAAGTGATTCCCAGGGTTTTGTATTTATCGTTCCTAATGTTAGCCTGAAGAAATATTCGTTCAAATCCAGTACCATCTTAGTAAATTAGTGAGACAAAAGAATCGAGTCTTACCTACAACAAAGAATAGAATTGATTTATTTCTTAATAGACGGAAAGACTTTATGTATTGAACTGGTAAAACTACTTCTTTTTCTTTTAGTGCCCCTTAACTGATGAAGGGGCAATGGTAGTTTCTTACACCCCTATCATTCGAGCGGATGGCGAAACAGCTGCTCATGAGGCAATACCAGAACACGCGCGAGATGTTACTTAGACAGGATTTCTTTCTGAATACAATCCGTTGTTTTACTTACACCTTGTCTAATACGATCAGTGGGGGCACCTATCATGTCCGTGGTTTTCCACCTTCCTATTCTCTATACAGAGCAACATTTCGCGCGCAACATCTGACGCGCTGCCATACGGCATAGATTTTATTTTTTGAGGTCAAGTAAATGTAGTTCTCGACAAAAAATACATCTTTTCATGCCCCCACGGCAATCCAAGAAGCAAGATTCTTTTAGCAACTCATTTTAAATAACTTACCAAAACAGTGCATCAAAATGGCCAAAAAAAATGGTATTTAAACGTTCTGTTAAACTTCACACAAAACAACGTTGAAAACTTTAAGAAATATTTTTCTAATCATTTTGATGTGGCGGCCTAATAACTTATTTAAAATGAGTTACAATAATAGTTCTAGCAGTTCTTGATCTTGCTTCTTGAATTGCCGTGCTAGGGGGGCTGGTGTCTTCTTTAGGGGCCCACATTTTACATCTGTACATCACAATAGTAAAACTTGTTAATAATTATTATAACTATTTAATTTTAGTATGTACGATATTTCTGTGCAAACTGACAGTTTTAAGCTGGAGTAGGATAAGATTGAGCTCAGGCACTACTAGATTTTATGGTTTAGTCTCTCTGAAAAGCTCTCAATAAATAAAGATTAAAAAAACATTATTTTATTAATTTAAATTTATGTTTTAATGAGCTTTTGTTCTTTAATAAATGCCAGCTCCGTAATGCCTAAAACAATATTTACTTTTAGATATAGGTTATTGTAAACCACTGCTTTGAGTAAGTATATTATATAAATCTATATATTTCTTATTTGGCTCTCAAAAACGTAATTACAAATACCTTCCTAAGCCAGGTAGTAAAAGTCATCGTTACCTGTGCAATCTTAAAAGCAAGCATCCTTTCCAACTAATGTGGCAAACAACAAACTATTCATATTTATTATTAACACTAGGAAGACTGCTAATATATACTATTAGAAACCATCGAGCTTTAGTTCAGCGGATTTGCAACTTTAAAAATATCTATTGTATATTAAGCTATTAATAAAGAGCTTTTATCATATAAACAGGACGACCAAAGTTTCATAGATACCTTGATTGATACCTGAAAGTGGTTTTGAACCCATGCTTTGGGTTTGCCTGACCATTACACCACGGTCACCTTAACTGCTGGTCTATTAACGTGATAAAATATGTATATCGATGGAAAACACGACGACCAATAAACTGTGTCATCTCGATCGACCAACTTTGTACAGTCTTACAAGTATACAGACCGTGAAGTGATTTAGTCACGTTTCGGGATCAGCTTGTAAGTTGCCGGTTCCACCTAGGCCGGCATAGTGGATGTGATTGTTACTCACAGTTATTGAATTGTAGTTACAGTGACATTCATTCATGGACCACACTTCGGCTTAACATCAAGCGGGGTGCTGTCAAATGTCGAGTCACAATTAAAAAAAAAAGTCGGCTTTTATTACACATATGATTAGGGAAGGCGATTGCTTTCCTATGTGTAGTGTTTGCATAGTACCACAGATACTCATGCAGTAGTAACACAGATAACTAAGGATTACTGTTATCACAGGCTCGCCAACTTATTATGCCACACGTCTACCCCCGTCGCAGGGCACTCGTTTTCTACGATACGCACGAGACCGTCTACTTGCATCTAGCAATAGCATAAATGTGTATGGGGGGAATACCCTATGTAAGCTGCAAGCTGCAGTCGCAGGTCCTCCCTGGTGTCAAGTGGTATGAACTCACAGTACCATTTGCCGGTACCAATGTATCATTGATATTAGTCCACGTTTAGTTGATTAGAATAGAAATAACTAAAAGTACCGTCATCTGATAGTTAGTAGTGAAGCTCGTAACGTAACTTATTTCTTGTGGTGTGTTTATTATGGAGGCATCGTAGTGTAACATACGGGCGGTTGTTACGCAGCCCGCTAATATGCAATTTGCAGAGGTGTCATCGGCCTAAATTCCATCAAACAAACAGCCAAGGCACGAGGCGCTGAAACGCTGAGTCGGGAAACGTGACATCGAGTCTTCATTAATTGTTAATATTATTTTAAGGTCATTCTTGATTCAATCGCCGAACAAGATATTAAGTTTATATTAGAAATTAAGTTCTTAATTGTAATAAGTAATAAATAAGTATAAAACATTTTTGGTTTTTTTTGCATCCTCGACTCCGCACGTACATAATTGGCGCAGTCGGTAGGATAGTAGAGTCAGTGCTTCTAAAAATCAGAGGAACGTCTACTAACAAAAGGATCCTGGAGTCGGTGCTCAAGACATCGAGACCTACACTGGACAAAAGGACCTACACTACGAGCGGCAGCGAGGAGTTCTAGAAATCGAACGAGCGAGGGGAACCAGAAATGATACTGTAAGTGCATTGAATTTAATTTTTGTGTGCTTCCCATTGTTTGCATAACTTCGTAAACCTTTCCCAGATTTCCTTCAGTGACAATCTGGCTATTTAGTTTTATGTCGGATAATAGACAAGCTAGTAGGAATAACCTACAGGATAGTAATAGGAACTTAGAAGATAATTATAATTTAGATAGTAGTTTAAATAATAGTTTACCGGAACGAGAAACCATGGCTCAACCAAACTCTCATGCCCAATCTTCTCATAGCTTAGATGACATCTACAAAGCTCTGAGATTATTGCCGGACTTCGATGGCAACACGAATGTCCTAACCAGATTTATCAGCCTTTGCGATCAGTTAGTTAGTGCCTATATTAGTGTCGCGCCTGGTTATGAGCTTAGCAATGTAGCGTTAATAAACGGCATACTTAACAAGGTCACAGGACCTGCAGCGCGACTTATCAACGCGAACGGGATACCTAACGATTGGAATGGCATTAGGAACGCTTTGATTAACAACTTCGCGGACCATCGCGACGAAACTGCTCTCTATAACGACCTTTCCTTACTACAGCAAGGATCGAGTACTCCACAAGAGTTTTATGAGGTCTGCCAGGGACTTTTTAGTACTATAATGACATATGTTTCTTTACACGAAAACCTGCAAAGTACCATAGATGCGAAAAGAGATCTTTATAGGAAATCAACCCTACAAGCATACTTGCGCGGGCTAAAGGACCCTTTAGGTTATCGTATCAGATGCATGCGGCCAGAAACTATCGAAAAGGCCTTGCAACTAGTTCATGAGGAGATGAACACATTGTATCTGCAACAACGCAATCACAGTCTACCAGATAGGAAGGGACAATTTAGCTTACCACCCTTACAAAACACATTTAACACCTCACCCCTAAATATGCCAGGTCCTTCTAGACCACAACACCATTTTAACCCTCCTATGCTAGGTTGGAGACCCAATGGTATAAATAACCCACAAAGGCAACCCACTCGAACACAGCAAATGTTTAGGACACCACCACCTAATTATAGGCCACAGAGTAATACATTTCGGCTTCCACCTAGACAACAACCACCCAGTAATAAACCACAACCAATGAGTGGAGTAGTGAGCTATGCTGCTAAGCCACTACCATTCCGTGGACATGACTTCTTTAGGTCAGGGAACCCTCCACCTACTAACTATTTTAATCGTAGAAATGAAATGAATTATAATTATTGCTATGATTATGATGGCTATAACTCATACGATGCCGAGTATGTTGACAATGACCACTATGAGCCTTACCAGGACAGTAACGATTACTATGATACTTATTATGACCAAACACCTAATTGCATCATCACGGAGTGTGACCAACCACAATCAGAACAATCCACCCCTATCGAACAGGATTTTCCGGATCTTCCCAACTTAGACAAGCCAAAATAGAAATTAACCTTCAGACACAAAGACAGCTACCATATGTTCAGATCAATAACCCCCCTTTGAAACTTTTAATTGATACAGGAGCTAACCAATCATTCATCAGCCCTGAAACAGTCCAACATTACTTTCATGACATACCATTAAATCATGATCCTTTCGAAGTTACTAACGTTCATGCCACAACTAGAAATGACTATTCAATAACTTTACCATGTTTCGAGGAATTTCATGACACCAGTGACATAAAATTATTTATATATAAATTCCACGATTACTTCGATGGACTAATAGGACTAGATTTATTAGATAAATGGGAGGCTAAAATTGATTTAAAGAACAGAAACTTAATAACTAAACACTCTATTAACCCCATACAAATGTATAACTCGTGCAATATCAACTACTACGAGGACATCATTCCCTCGAAATCAACTAAGATCATTAAAGCACCAGTAAATTTAGGAAATGGTTGCGCTATTATTCCACAGCAAATGATTTCCAACTGCATTGTTAGCGATTGTATAACTAATGTAGACAAAAACAGGTGTTTCATAGAAGTTATCAATCCAACAAATAATGACATTATATTTTCATTGAGCTCACCAATAAGAGCCGAATCATATAATGTTCAGTGCAAGCGCACCGAATATAATGATTCCGATCGTGTCGCACAAGTGCTATCTCGCTTGCGCACGGATCATTTGAACGCGGAAGAATGTGCTAACTTGAAATTACTGTGTAGTCGATATTCCGATGTTTTTTATATTGAGGGCGAGCAATTAACATTCACAAATAAAATTAAACATAGGATTAAAACAACGGACGAAATTCCTGTATATACAAAATCTTATAGATACCCCTTCATACATCGGGAAGAGGTTAGGGAACAAATAGGAAAAATGCTAGAGCAAGGCATAATACGCCCATCTGATTCTGCGTGGAGTAGCCCAATCTGGGTTGTGCCCAAGAAGGCTGACGCCTCAGGAAAAAAGAAATGGCGTATAGTTGTCGACTTCAGGAAGTTAAACGACAAAACCATAAACGACAAATACCCTATCCCTAACATAACAGACGTTTTGGACAAACTAGGCAAATGTCAATATTTTACCACCTTAGATTTAGCTAGCGGATTTTATCAAGTTGAAATGAATCCAGATGATATACCCAAGACCGCCTTCAACGTGGAACATGGCCACTTTGAGTTTCTCAGAATGCCTATGGGACTTAAAAACTCACCCTCTACCTTTCAGAGAGTTATGGATAACGTCCTTAAGGATTTACAGAATAACATATGTCTAGTATATCTTGATGACATAATAGTGTTTAGCACTTCCCTTCAGGAACATGTCCAGAATTTAGAAAAGGTATTCTTAAGACTAAGGGAGTCCAATTTTAAAATACAAATGGACAAATCCGAATTTTTAAAACTGGAAACTGCCTATTTAGGTCATATAATAAGCAAGGATGGTATCAAACCGAATCCTGACAAGATAATAGCTATCAAAACTTATCCCATACCTAAAACTCAGACGGAAATAAAAAGATTCTTAGGATTGTTAGGATATTACAGGAAATTTATCCCAGACTTTGCCAGACTTACAAAACCTATGACTTCATGTTTAAAGAAAGGACAAAAGATTACATTTACCGACGATTACACCAAATGTTTCGAAAAATGTAAACTATTACTAACAAATGACCCAATACTTCAGTATCCTGACTTTAGTAAGGAATTTATACTGACCACTGATGCATCGAACGTAGCCCTTGGAGCCGTACTTTCACAAGGAACACTTGGTTCAGATAAGCCTATCGCATACGCATCTAGGACATTAAATGACAGCGAATTAAACTATAGCACCATTGAGAAAGAACTGTTAGCAATCGTATGGGCTACCAAATATTTCCGCCCATACTTATTTGGTCGTACCTTTAAGGTAATAACTGACCATAAACCTCTTCAATGGCTAATGAACTTAAAAGAACCAAGTTCACGACTGACTAGATGGCGACTTAGACTTAGTGAATATGACTTTACAGTGACATATAAACAGGGTAAACATAACACAAACGCAGATGCATTATCACGAATTGAGGTACATAATGAAGAGCTTATGACTTTAATTGACGAGTATAATTCAATGGCAGGAAACCCTTCTGACACCATACGTGAACCATCTAACTCTGACACCATTACCGTCCATACTAGTAAAGAAGACCCGATATGCGAAATTCCTATTACCGATGATCCATTAAATAAGTTCACGAAACAATTATGTTTTACCATAGTAGGAGATATCAAAGGTCGCCCTGTAGTCACAAAGCCCTTTGATACCCACACTCGCACATCCGTCCAATTATCTAGATCTAACCTGGAAGAAGATGTAGTTCAAGCGATAAAAGAATATGTAAATCCGAAAATAAAAACCGGTTTAATTATTCACCCACCATTAGATATGTACTCTATTATCCCGATAATCCAGAAAAACTTCAAAAGTTCTTCGATTCAACTATTACTAACTAAAACCGAATTGGAGAATGTCAAACAGTATTTAAAACAGCAAGAAATCATACAAAAATATCACATAGGGAAAACAAACCATCGTGGCATAAATGAAAGCTATTTGGCCCTTTCTGCAAAATACTTCTGGCCAAAAATGAAAGAGCACATTGCAAAATACATTAACGAATGCAATATATGCGGTCAGGCTAAGTACGACAGAAAACCTATCAAACAACAATTTCACATAGTTACCCCACCAACTAAACCTTTTGAATTAATTCACATTGATCTTTTTACCGCTCAAAGTGAAAAATATTTAACTATAATTGATGCGTTTTCTAAATACGGTCAAGCCTATCTGCTTAGAGATAGTACAGCTATAAGCGTAGTACAGGCTCTTCTTAAATACTTTACCCATCATGGTATACCCCTATCAATCGTCTCAGACCAAGGAACAGAGTTTACTAACCAAATATTCCTTGAATTCATGAGAACGCATAAGATCCTTCACCGAAAAACTCTCGCACATAACCCTAATGAAAACGGCATGGTAGAACGTTTTCATTGTACGCTATTAGAACACATAAGAATACTAAAGTTAGAAAATAAAAATGAATCAATAGTTAACCTCATGCCTTATGCAATATTAGCCTATAATAACTCAATACATAGTTTCACGAAATGTAGACCTATAGAGATCATAACTGGACATTTTGACCCACGAGACCCATTAGACATAGACCTGACTAAACACTTACTCCAAGAGTACATGCTGGAACATCGTAACAGGATGAAAACAGCTTATGATCTTATTCATACATCTTCTGTCGATAAGAGAACATCCCTCATCGAAAACAGAAACGAAGATCGCGAACCAGAGGCAGAATATGCACCAGACCAAGATGTGTATATAAAGAATCCACTAGCCTCACGTCAAAAGACCGCTCCGCGGTATACACATGACAAAGTACTCGCTGATTTACCAATACATATATACACGAAAAAGAAACGCGGGCCAGTCGCTAAAGCGCGATTAAAACGGTCAACTAAAAAGTCATAACTTGTTTTAGGAAAATCCAGCTGTTGGTATTCCTACCATTATATCTGACGCAAGAAATATTACTCGAGAATTTGGACGATGGACCTGGACTATTACCATTTAAACTAGGACCAACAAAGCTGACTTCGCATTACCACACCTTTTTGCAGACTATTGACATAGAAGACCTTGACTTAAAAATAGAACTAGTTAAAACTCAAGTTCTAAACTCTACCGTTTTATTAAAGAACCATACTTTAGTAAACTACGAACCACACTTAGAATACCTATTGGAAAAATTAGACAAAATCTCAAATCAACTAAGTAGTTTTAAACCGAATAAAAATAAGAGAGGATTAGTCGATGGTCTAGGATCTATTATTAAAAGTATTTCCGGAAATTTGGACTATACCGATGCGATAAATTTTGAAAATAAAACAAAATCATTACAGAATAATGAAAATAAAATAATAAATGAATTTAATGATCACATAAGTTTGAATAAAAACCTTGTTTCTCAATACACCAATATTATTAAAACTATTATAAGCAATCAGGAAAAAATACAAGATTCAATTAACAAAATAATAATCGGAAATAATAAACAGGACATGAGTCTTGTAAAGTTTGCGCGATTAATGCAACTTTTCTGGACATTAACCGATAATGTAGATAATTTAGCGATAGAAATATATAGGTTAGAAGACATATTAGCGTTTATCCGTGCATCGTACACGCATCATTCTCTAATAAGTGTAGACTCTTTAAGGTATATGCTAGATAGACTTAAGCTATTATACAATAAGAACAATTTGTTAGATTTACATTATAGGGAATACTACGACATAATTAAGGTAGGCTCTTACTATAATAACAGACAAATAGTAATAGTACTAAAAATGCCGATTGTCAGTCCTGAAACTTACAACCTTTACAGACTATCCACTGTTCCTAATAAAAACCACAATGTCATCATTCCTATACTTCCTTACATAATAGTACACGAAAATGAATTCATGTACATAGAGGCAGAATGCCCGAGAACCAGCGCATCGTTCTTATGTGAAAGAAAAGTGGGACAATTAACCAGGAACCACCCGGACTGCATCCACGAACTCATTACTTCGCAACAAATTACGAGCATATGCCAATTCGCCACTGTTACCCTATCTAAAGCTGCCATGGAACAATTAGACGAGAAACATTATGTAATTAACCTGCCAACCTCGGTTAAAGTAGCACTCTCATGTCAAAAGGACCAATTCATCTCAATTTCTGGAAGCTACCTTGTTTCTATACCCAAGACATGTTATTTAAAAACTTCTGAATTCACTCTAATGAATCGGAACGACGTGATACATGGTCAAGTCCTGAAAGTTATAACACCATCTCTTGAAGCAAGGAACATGTACAATAGTTCACATCTAACATTAAACTTAAACTCTGTAAACCTACAAGATCTACAAACTAAGACATCTAAAATACTATATCAAACTGCAATAGAAGAAATCAATTCGTCAAGCCTCTATCACACCACTATTCCTCTATATAGTCTTCTCATGCTTATGGTATGCGCAACAATCACATACTTACTGTATCGTCGCTATTGGAAGCTGCATAAGGATAGAACAGCCAAACCTGAAAATATTGAAACTGTCGAGAAGACCTACCCAGAGACATCGGACGCTAAGTCTTCAGCAACATTTGCAACGAAGATCTTCTGAAATAGTTGCTGAACTTCAGGAGGGGGATGTTACGCAGCCCGCTAATATGCAATTTGCAGAGGTGTCATCGGCCTAAATTCCATCAAACAAACAGCCAAGGCACGAGGCGCTGAAACGCTGAGTCGGGAAACGTGACATCGAGTCTTCATTAATTGTTAATATTATTTTAAGGTCATTCTTGATTCAATCGCCGAACAAGATATTAAGTTTATATTAGAAATTAAGTTCTTAATTGTAATAAGTAATAAATAAGTATAAAACATTTTTGGTTTTTTTTGCATCCTCGACTCCGCACGTACATAATTCGGTGGTAAACAATGTTGCAATATTGTTTGTTTTGTTCGGTGCAATTCATAGACAACCCATGCGAGGGGACGAATGTACAGTTATGCTATATCCATGTTAATATTAGACATTGTTATTGTTATGGAGGCATAGCGTGAGTTTTCATAAGGTACCTGGCCATATAAATGTTTTGTAACGTGTGAAATATTTAGTGAAGATCTAAATATAAATATGTCTCATTGATCTGCAGTATGAGTTTGTTGTATTTTAGTATGTAAATACCCAATTTTTTTGTATAAATAGTTAGAAACAAACTATTATTTAGAAGTCACTAAATAAATAAATTGGATATGCAATACATGTCCGTAATCAGTTTTTTCTTCGGCGCTTTTCGATCTCTCGTTCCTTACCAAGGAGAAGTACTTAAGGTCAAGTGTTGGGTCACAGTTAAAAAAAATTAAATAGAACATTATGACCATTGTATTTTCTTAAATTTTGCGCGAACATTGAATATTGAATTATACAAATTTTATGCGGCAAACTTTTATTGTAAAATCAAAACCAAAATAAACGCGATAGTAAGCCGCATAAAATTTGTTTAATTCAATTATGACCATCATTATATAAAATTACTTAAGATTTTCTTCTAATGGACATCATTCATTTTGGACTTCTTTGTACTACTTTTGTCATGTCCAATAATGAAAAAATATATAAATGATAGTTTCGATACTTCTGTTGATAAAACTAATAACAGTTTTGCTTTTAATTGCTGTGCAATTGAGTTATTTGGAAAATAATATATGGATTTTGTGTCGTCCGCCAATAACGGAGACACGCCATAGCTTTGAACTGTCATAATTATAGTTTGATCATTTTGCACACCTAAACTATGCAAAATAAGGGATATAATCCAATTATGCCACATTGTAATATTTGTATATTAAACTATAATAAAATGTATATGCAACTGTTAATACAATTAAGCCCAAGTCTCCATACAAAATGAATGATGTCCTTTGGTTTGAAGTCCGTCTACAATAGAAAGTGGCTGTGGTTGATACATGAATCACCTCTGCTAACTTTATCTGCGTTAATGGAAAACCCATAATAGGGTCCACGAAGGCTTGTGTAACCACCAGTGTGTGCTTTTGTGTAATATTAATTGACTTGTTGTCATAGTTTTACGTGTTGTCTACAAAGTTATTTTATGCAGTTTTCCTCGCTATCCCGTTATATTGTTTTGTTTGGTTAAATACAGTTTGGGTGTTTAGTGGATATCGTTCTTTAGATTAACATCTGTATTTGTTTTGATTGGCTAATAAATAGGCCAGTAATTCCCTAAAATTATTAATACGTACTGTTTTTCTTGATTTTTTTGTTCTGACTCGACATATGATAGCACCGCGCCTGATAATCTGAAATGCGGTTCTTGAATAGAGGTGACTGCTACTACAGATAAACAATTTTAAGTAACGGTCACATCGACTATGCCGGTCTTATTGAACCGGTAACTTACAAGCTGATTACGAAACGCGACTAAGTTTCTTTACGATGTGTATACTTGTAAGTAGTGGTACTACCCCGGATCGGCAGACTGGGAACTACTCTCTACCACTCTTTGATGACATAATCAGAGCCGAACTAATTTTAAAATATTTATTTGAAATATTTAATTATTTCATACAATTATTTGCTCTGACCGGGCATAGAACCAGGGACTTTATGCGTAACAAACTGGTGTGCTAACGAATGCGCCACGCCTGTCGTCTAACGGCTTAGGGTGTCGTAAGGAAGCGTGTTTTGCAATTCAAATTGGCCGTTAAAATATGCACTCTCTCGCCCTTACAATAATGTACTCTCGAGGAATTGAAGATTGAGTGGTGCAAAAGACTTTGATTATAATTGATGAGTTTTACCCCAGTTTTCTTTAAACATTTTTGACGTGTTAACAGATCTCTGCTTGTGACACGTTTTAATTCTAATGCATAGAATAATTTGCGAAGTTTCTTGTACGTGATATTTTTTTTTTTAATTATACATTTCTTTACTAAGCTAATAAATGGCTTGTATCATAGAAACAGGACAACCAAAGTACACATATCAAAGATATATTGGTACCGGTGAGTGGTTTCGAACCCGTGCCACTCGGCTTACGTAGCCATTGTACTGCCACTACACCACGGTCGCCTTTTGATTATGATTTATAATTTAGGCTTTATTAACACAAATGTCTCATCTCTATTTCCACAGGGATTATATAAAGTTTTTCATATACATTTCATAAGTGGACCGTGGTGTAGTGGCAGTGCAATGGTTACGCAAACCGAGAGCACGGGTTCAAAACTACGTACCGGTACCAATGTATCTTTGATATATTTACTTTGGTTGTCCTGTTTCTATGATACAAGCACTTTACTAACGCACTTTAGAAATTTAAATAAATAAAGTTAAAAAAAGTCGGGCTACATACCCATAAATTATATTTAAAAATTATTATCAACGTTGAAAACACATCGATCCGCCCTTAGATCGGTTCTGGTCATTCATTACACATTCATAAAACTCAATAAGAATATTATATCAATTTCACAACTCAATTCACAGTTTTATAATGTAAAATTTGATGTTAACAAAGAATTTTTAATTTAACTTAATCTTGTATTCGTCACATCCACAATTATTTTCATACACACTCTTTAGTTAACTGCGGCCGACTTCAATCTTCTGGGTTGTCCCCGTGGCATCGATCCACTCGTCGCAACATAATTTTGCTAAATATTATCATATTTTATAGAGTGGTAGGCAGTGGTACCCAGTATGCCGATCCGTACCACTTACAAGTATACAGACCGTAAAGTGTTTTGGTAGCGTTTCGGGATCATTTTGTAAGTGGATCATCGGCTTAGTGGATGTGATTGCTATTTACAGGTATTGAATTGTAGTAGCAGGACCAAGTGTCGAGTCACAATAAATAAAAGAAAAATAAATCTAACAACGCAAAATATATTTTATTCGCGCATTATGTAAAAATCACCATACATTAACATAAAGACTTTGTTATTATTATAATAAAGTTTGCTTTCAATTATTCATAACATTCGACCAGGACAGGAGCCGACGAATAAATGCCCCACGGGCCCTTGTTCTTTCACACAAATGCTGAATTTATGTTACAGTGGAACGTTTTGTATATTTAATTTTGTGAATATAAAGTCTAATTAATATCTAAAACTTTGTATTGCCTAGACAAGCTATCGCAGGTTTTTTTTTATTGTGACTTATTAAGAAATACTTGTATTTTATACCTATTTATTTTATAACAATAAACGTTTATCTTATGTGGATGGATGTGTTAGACCCAGGACCAATCAGAGACACAGTCACACAGTCACCAGCCAATGGTTCTTTTTCACGCGTTGCTTGAGGGATCTAAGGTATATAGGATCGGGAGAATAATTAGGTTATTGCTGGTGATTTTCATCAACAAAATGTGAATAATTTTATGAGTTATATTTTCATTATTAATAATATAAAAAGTTATTAATTACTTAATTTGCATGTTATTTTGCATGGTATGCTACTTAGAAATAAGGTTGAGAATGGGTCTATATATTTTTTGTCGAGGTTAATGACTTTTGAAGAAAAAAATAATTAGGCTCTTGTTATATGAATTACAATGGAGTAGTGTTTTTTTTTTGTTTTATGAGGGCCTCCTTTTTCGTTGATCAATTTGCATTTAATTAAAGATGTGTTATAACGCGGAAATGTCTCCAGCAGGGTGTTATCAATCAGTAGGCATTATTTTTTCTATTACATATTCATGAGGTGTTGTTTTTTACGATTTGTATGGGTGTGCGAGTTTTTTATTATTATTCAATGTTTATGTTTAGTTTCTTGGTCTGTCGTAAGTAGAGCTTTTGGAAATAAACTTATTAACCATCTTACTTTCATGTTTTCGCGATACGTTTTTGACGGTTTATGGTAATCATTGTTAAAAAAAGTGCAGTGCTCTAATATTTTGGACATGTCGATAAAGCAAGAACTTTGCATCAGAATCGTACCAAGTGTAGATTCCAGGCTAACCATTGCTTCTACATAGATTAAAACTATGATTTACTATGAAACTTGATAAGTTTTGATGATCGAGATATTAGATATTGCGCGAATGATTAATGAATGAAACAAATATCTTACGAAAACTCAACCTACCGTCTTAACGACTAGAATGTCCGTCTACTACCTAAACTAAAAGTGGGAGTACCGATGATATAATATACAATACAGTAATATTTCTTTATATTATTCACTGCAAATTATAAGTCGTAATGCATAATATATGTTGTGTATATTATGTAATGTATTCTATAATTTTGTTTATGTGCAATAAAGTACTTTATGGTTTTTTCATTCATTCATTCCACTATTGTACTATCAAAGATTTTGACGACTTTCCACTTTATACCAGCAAGCTATGGAGAGAGCTAGGCTCAGTGATTCTTTGCGGGTCCTATTAAAAACGTGAAGTTTCTTGGAAGAACGAAAGTGACTGACGCACCAGATAATCAAGCTGAATTGGGCTATTATTAGCTCGTAGAAAATATTATTAGCTCGTGGATGGCCGTTAGAGCCGAAAAGTTCTCGAATGGGAACGCATGGACAGATGACATGCTAAGTGTGGCAGGCCGCTTCTAGCAGGCCACTGTGGAGATCACTGAGGGAGGCCTATATCCAACAGTAGACGACTAATGGCCAAGTCCTAGGTTTAAGTTTTTTAAAACACAATGTAACTGTGCTCTACTAGTGGTATTGAAATAGCCTCGCAAATAATTCGAAGGCGATCGCCAAGGGTAAAGAAGTCCCTTTGACCGACGTAATGATAGCGACTATGGCGTCTATCAACTGACTCGGTTTTTTCAGTCGTTGTCATTCTAGGATCCCCCCTTGCATACTAGGTTGAAGTAAGCAAGGCAGGTTGAGGTCAGATGTCGAGTTACAATAAAAAAAGAACTTCAATTCCAGAAAAGTTGCCGATACAATATTCATGCACGTATAGTAGGTTAGCAAAAATAAAATTGTTGCTTACACAATACCAAACTTATTAGCCTTCTTAATGCATTTTTATACAAATGAACAGGCTCTAATTTCCTTACTAGTATGTACAAGATGAACCCCTGTATCATACCAGGGGCAAGTTTTATGTTACTCAGCCGGGAATAGAATTGAAGACACGCAACGATAATTGACCACGGGGACAGTTCTACATACACATTTAAGTGGTCCGAATTATTGTATTTTTTGACTAAGCCAACCCACAGTTTGATGTCAATTAAAGCACTTATTATAATTTATCAGTTGAATTGCTGTCTGTTATCTTTTAAATCAAATAATAAAAGCTTATAATTGAAAAAAGTTGGTAATAAACAATTATGGAACCACGCGAGTGTTATGTAGGTTCATTTTTCGTTTCCCGAAATTCACAATTGTTTTGGCTACCCCCGAAATTTTAAATGCTTCGTGTGAGGTGATATCTGAAGGGTATAATTTTGGTGAAAACAAACGAAAATTATTTTTGACACGTTACGTTGTAACATGCATAATAACTCGTACGTGCATTTTGATATTTATAAATATTAATTTTCCATTTAATTTTAAACAAGTTAATATGATTATTGATTCTGTTTCGAAAAATAACGACAGGCGTGGACGAACTGTTTAGCGATTGGTTTGTTGCGCGTAAAGTCCCGGGTTCGATCCCCGGTCAGAGCAAATTTTTGTTTTCAATATTTAGTTCTAATAGTTTTGCCGATCTGAGAGGATCAAGCGTCAGATTATTTTGTTCAACTATGCATTTATTTATTTAGACTTGACATTTGACCTCAACCTGTCTGATGGTAGGCATGATAGAGGTCCAAGAGTGCGGCTACCACAGTCTCCGTCAATGTGCTTCTTCACGCATCGCTTAAAGAATCTAAGGTTCTGGATAGGATGGAGAGAACACATGGACTGATAAAGATGGTTCTACAGATTCAGAAATATTATAATGTATAAGCTATATAGTATAAGTTTAGACAGTTTTGCGTAAAAGAATCAACAAACATCCATACATCCATCCTCATTAACTTCGGCGTTTTTAATATTAGTAGGAAAAAATGCATTGTTCTTTATCTGAAATAAATCAGGGAGTGTATAAAAAAAGGATAACACTCCTTGTTCTATTTGTGCTTAATTTGGCAATAAATGTGTCTGTTTAATTTAATTTACGATTCAATTACAATAATGTTAAACTATATAAACGTCTTTGATGTTGCAAATGGCTGTCTTATCAATACGGATCTCCTTTAAGAGCCACTTAGGGAATTAGAAAAAAAAAATACTTTGTAGTATTGCAATATCGATGACAAAATTATAAATCAATTAGCTGCAGTTTCTATACAAAAATCGGTCCACGAAATCGGTTTTATGGTCGACCCAATCCGACCACCTGTCTTGATCCACGTTAACTTTGTTTACGAGCTTTTGTATGAGAAGCTTCTGGTTAGTTTACGACTTGTATATTTGTCGATTCATGTAACTTATATTGTTATTATATTGATCTCGCATCTATTGTGATTCGGGCTGTGTTGGAAAATGGGTTGCAAAGATGGTCCTATTTTATTACTTAAACCGGAAAGTATACTTTTAAAGTAGGAAATAATAATCCGTAAGTATTTGAGCCTTCAATTATGCTCAAAAACTTCGCCTGGAACTGTTATTTATTTATTGATCAAAAATGGACACTTACAAAGTAACTATATTATATTTTACAACGTACTCGTAAGTAAACAGTGATCTTATCGTGATTCATATTTATTTAATTATGCATATACGAGTAATAGGCTGAAAGTAACAAATATCTAATATAGGTATCATTATTTTGTTTACTACATAAACAGAGTTAGGAACTTACTTAATATCAAAAACTCCATCCTAGTTCCTCAATGACATAATTGGCTAAAATACAATAACATCAAAAGTAATTGACTGCTCTAGAATATCACAATTATCACTTTTCAAAGCCCCGGGACAAAACTTTCCACACTAATTACAACACCAATTAACATGTTAGAAGGATGCAGAGTGAAATCCAATCCCCACAAAGTGCCTCTATGGCACGTCTTTATCGTGATAATATTGGGAATTTAAATTTGAGAGTAATTTCATCAGTTTGGTAAAATGAGATTTCTATATTCAAAAAAACTATTTCTATATACTACAAGACTAGTCTTCTATAAACAGTAAATATATATATATTTGGCTTACAATTACACTACTTTTAATGTTCAGCTGGACTGAGAATTGATAGATTTAAGATAAGATTTATTCTTTTGTATAAAAATCTACTTGGGATCTTCCCATAAATACAGTACACACTCCAAAAAAAACTCCTAGGCACTCTAAGGTTGAAATCATCTAAAACAGTACAATAAATACTATTATTTCTTCTATGAAAAATAAGTACCATATAAGAAAATAAATCTACGCGTTCCTTTATAGAAATATATTCTTTGGACACAAATATATATTTGTGTCCAAATTCTCAGACACTTGTCTAAACTGACAATTTCAAATTTGTCACCATCAATTTTAAACTTTCCTCTATATGATTTTAAATCTACGTGTTATTCTTTTAAATCTGTTAGACGTTTGGCTTTACAGATTTTTTCACTTTATAAATTATTTACCCTCTAGCGTCTATGCGGATATCAACTCATGATTAAGTCCCAGTTATCTCCTAACAAAGTTGTCTCGACATAAAACAAACGTAGCACATAAAACTGTCACTACTGATTATAATTGCAATAGGGGGAGGATCCAGCTCAAAAAAGGGGGTAATAGAACTCCTAATTATTTATGAATTCAACAAATTTTATGCGGCTTACTATTGCATTTACTTTGATTTTATAATTTTAATATTTTGTTTCCGAATACAATCTGTTTAATTCATTAATCAATGTTCGCGCAAAATCTAACAAAATCCAATTTATTTACTCGAATGCGTTAGAACAGGTCTTGTTTTCTGGGCATAGGTATCTATGTTTTTTTACGGGATCAGTTCTTACTGCTATAGTTTGTTTAATGTATTTTTCCGTATAATTACAGAGAATTACAGATTGGGGTTATTAACAATAATACATAGCTTAAATTATCTATGGAATTGAAACTCTAGATAGTGGCAGGCAGACAGATTATCATTTTTCAGTTTGTCAAGCTGGGGTAATACGTTTCAGGATCAACTTGAAAGTTGCTGGTTCCAACTTGGCCGCCATAGTGGATGCGTCTGTTGCTTATTTAATGGATACTCCAGTTTAACATCAACGAAATGAGCTGCTTTAAAAATATGGATTTCGCCTCGAGTTTCTTTGTCCCCGAAAATACGCGTAGAAAAAAGACTCGCGAAAAGACGCTAAAATTATTTAATTTAAATATGACTTGTTGATACTTATGAGTTTCTACGTAGATGTTTAGAAATTAAATATTATTCAACTAACAATTTGCCACAAGACTGATTTCTATGACGCTATAATGCATTTTGGAATTGTGGTATTTTTTATATAAATGTGTACCGTTGTGTGACATGAGATTAAAATCAATTGTAGATAATAATAGACAAAATAGACCTCTATCAGATGCACTTTGTGCGTCATATTCACTATTCTGTGCACTCTTTTGAACGATTTTTTATTGAGTTTTGACAGGCAGGTGGCGTCATTCAAAATTAAAGCTACACAAGTCTATGTTCCAAATTGCATTCTATTTTGACCCTTATTGATCATTCGGCAAAAGTTGTCTGGAATATTTGTGTGAATGTGTATAGTCCCTTACGTAGTCCCTTATCCATAAAATAGTCGTAAATTTTAACACTGCGACTGGATTTAATATAATGAGCCACCTTTATTTGTTAATTTCATTCGAATGTATTTTTAATGCAGTCCTATGTAGGTTTTTTTTGTAAATTTGGAAATCGATTTTTTTGTTTCGTTTGGCGGAAACAAAAAATGCGTATCCGTTATGTTGGTAATTGTATATGTGTTATCTTGATTTTTATTTGTCGTGATTTTTTGTGGGCATTAATATTACATTGTTTGACAATCAATGTATTTTCATTTGCATATCATCGTCAAGAATACCTCTAATTATAGATAGTATTTTCCTAGATTTTGCGCGAACATTGGATTAATGAATTAGTCAAATGCAGCTTACTATCGCGTTTATTTTGGTAAATATTTTTTAATTTTTTTTTATTATTCCGACGTTTCGAGAGCTTTGCAGCTATCGTGGTCACGAAGAGACAAAATTGTAAAATCAATAACCAATATAAACGCGATAGTAAGCCGCATAAAATTTGTATATTCTAATTATAAATGTTATAGAGGTACTTAGTTGGAAAAAATTGTAGTTAAAGCATAAAATTATTGTAAATAACTTAAATACACAGTATTAGTTACTAAGTAGTTTCAATTGTTATTTAATAAATCCACAAGGATGTCTGCGATATCATTTTTATATATTTTTGTAACAATAAGGATTATTTATGTCATATTAAAACGTTTCCGTAACTGTATTAAATCAATTTCATGACCGTTTTTGTATAGTTTTTATTGGGTAAAAAAAAACGTAAAGTGACCACCTGTCTAACACAAGAAGACAGCCAATAATTTATGGCACGCGATTTGATCCCCCATGCCACCAACAACTACTGATCCAATTAAATTAAACATCCCCTTCCGAGTGCAGGAATAAGATTTGTTGTGACGCTCAGGCAAAAGCGCCGGACCCGACGGCAGGTGCCGCTAATTACCACCGACAGATGGCCACGAGAAACAATAGCAACCTTTACTTTTATCACCTTTCCCGCGCACCTTTGTTCCCCATGCCCGAAGCATCTGCCATGCAGCAAGGTCAGCCGCGGCGCTCACTTCTATTGACGCATCGAATTGTTTTACAACCCACAGATGCTACAGAATCTGTGAACACAAGAGGCCTGCCATAAAGCTATGTGCTGCATACAAATGAGCCTTTCTAAGAAGGGACCAGGGTAATTGGGGAAATATACCACCTACAGCTCGATTCATAAATGTCCGAGACAAAGCCTACAATAGTGAGCCGTGTTAACCATTGTTCCCCAACTAGGAGGGTACTGGTGAAATGGACGCGTACACCGTAAGAGGATTTTCTTTTGATGAATAAATTTTTACCTTGGGCCATAATAATGGTATTTCCAGACAAAGACGTTGCCGACAAACAAAGTTATGTTCCCTAACAGACAAAATGTCGATTTTGTGATGGATATTATTCGGCACTTCTTTATCTAATGGTATATTATTACATTTATCAGGTTACATTGTCATTTCAATGCTAAAGGTAAAAAAGTTCGCTAAAATAACCTGAAATTGTATTTTATTGTTGTTATCTGTACAATGCGATTTGATGAAATTAATTTTGTTCAAATTAATAAATACATTATACAATTAAAAAGTTTGTATGACATTTTTGTTCTTGTACGTAATTGACTTTATTTGCTCGACTAATGTAATCCTTAGTCCTTTCTTTTAACACAATCGATTTTTTCTAAACATTTTTTTATTTCTCTGCCTATCCAATTCCTTTGTCTTCACAGGATCGAGTTTAGAGATAATAGCCGACGGGAAAAGTCTTTATCAGCAAATTGGTTTGAATTAAACTTTACTGGTGCATTGGCTCGCGAAAACGCTATGTCAGCTTGAGGCTGTTTTGGTATGTTTAGCTTTTTTTCTAAAAGGTACGTGCCCGATATTCCAGGAAGATTTGGCGGCGAAGCCTTTGGCGCCTCTAAATCCGAGCGCCAGCCTTTTTTGCCTTTTTTGGAAGTAAAAAAATATCGTGCGAAAATTGGAGGTGCATGTTTTGCCTGCTTTGGAATTAATGTCGTTTATGGCTGAAGTGACACACTAGTGGTCATGATTGGACATGGCTTAAATCATTATGCTGTCACTGTTATGTATTATGAAGTGTTGTTTTTCCCGTTTAGTAAAAATACTAAAAAATATAATGTATTTTCTTAAATTATCATGCTCTGTACGATTCATTACAGGAATATGAAATCGAGGCTATGTCTTTATTTAGACTATTGAAAAAACTGCAGATATAATATAAATAAAGAAATTAATTTGAACGGTAAAAAATTTCCACGCAAAATATAACCAGAAACATGTAGTTTTATCCATTGTTTTTGGTGATTCCTCATTGTAAAATTAAACAAAAGTTGAAAGAAAGAAAAGTATTTTAATTAAGTTATATTAATTAAAAAAAAGAAGATATATTTGAATTAGATTAATATTTTACACGCTTGTATTTTAATCACCCCATTTGAAACGGCTGAACGAAAACATATAAAAAGACGTTTGAAAAGATTATAATGAAGAATAAATATTTTATTATGATAGAGTTTTATTTAATGCAAAGTAAACAACGCCATCAAAATCCAACGGAAATTACATCCTCATGTGAATATTCTGTTTCCAAAAAATTTCGCGCCACAAAAAAACGAGTCTCATACGGGCGCTAAAATTTTTATATCGTATTTGAACAAAATATAACCAAAAGTGGAGAACAGATGAATGGGTGAGTTTATGCAACCGGGACACGTTCAACGTATTCTTTTTCATCATAATTTTTTGAAGGTCTTTGATCGAAAATTGATGGGTATATAATTGCTACGTTGGCAACTATGGGATGTTGTGGCCAAACGATGCCTTAATATGCTATGCAATTTGTTAACAACAACAAATGAAAGATCCGGATGTTGCGTTCAAAGATCTAATGTTATCTCCCTCTACTTTTGTGTATTAGATAGTATTTCTAATGTACTTGTATGAATCATTTATTTACTAGTTTATCAGTTTTCGCTACTAACATAATTATGAGCAGGGTTGGCATGAATAAATAAAATTATTTTATGAGTTTATAAATCTCATGTGTACGGATGTGTTAAACGAGACAGGCCCAGAGGCCAGACCAAATCGGAGACATTCTTAAGAAAGCTAAGTTGCCTAGTGCCTATAACCGTCTTGTTGATACAACAAGAGAATTGAAGTAAGCGAGGGAGTTATGTCAGGATTCTGGAAAGTGGCGCTCCATTATCTCTGCCTATCCCTGGGGAAAAAAAGCGTGACAAAATATCATTGATTGATTTTAAGATACATTTTGAACGTCTCTAAAAACAGGTTTGATTGTTATCAGAAAAAATATTTCTGATAACTATACCTTGAGGTAAAATATACTTTTGTGGTTTTCCTTTTACCAAGAACGGTGGTTGTAAGCAATTTAGCATTATCAACAGAATAAATAGAAATAAAATGTCGATTGATGTTTGTAAATGTATTCTCAGGCGAGTTCTAAAATAGTTTAAAAAGTAACTTTATTAATCCCGTGCGATTTGAAATTGATGTCTCAACAATTATACTAAGTAATCATACAATTTTTTTAATTCTTTTATTTTTTCTAACCCTACTAGTATTTTATACATTCTAATTTGTATAATTTTTTTAAGAATTATATCAATGGTTTTTTATTTATTTAGCTACGTTGCCTCGTGCCATATAACCATAGAGCTTGTATAGAGAATTGTAATTGTGAAGGAAGCGAGGGAGTTGTGTCAGGATCGTGGCAAGTGGCCCTCTACTGTCTCTGCCTATCCCTGTGGGAATAAGGCGTGACAATTTGATTTGATTTTTTATTTATTAACAACTATTAATATTAGATGCATTCTTTTCTCGGAATATATTGCAATAATATTGAACGGAATTAATGCTTTTATTTTTGTGTCATTAAAATATTTGTTTACACGTAAATGCTTCTACACGCAACACTAACAAGCATTATAATACGTTGCAGTCCGTCCATCCATCCAAAAACCTAACCAAAAAAACTTCTGGTATAGGTAGGGTCATTATTCACGAATAAAGTTTAAAAAATGCGAAACATATCTAGACATCTCTGTAATTTATAATATTCCCGCCTGATGTTGAACTGGAGTGCGGTCCACAAATGGAGACGACTGCTCCCTGCCTACCACCCTTAATGAGAGTCAATTTGTAATATGTCCTCAATTGGTTGCTTGTCAGTGTTCGTTGTCCTCTTTGGTTAATTTTTTTCCTACCAATTTCTTAATAGGACAATAAAATAATTAGCGTTACATTGTCGTCGGGCCCTTTTCTTGTTTTATTCTAAAGATCCCTTCCTTATAAAAAAAACGCTTCGAAAAATAAAGTATTTTGTATCAAGTTTAATTTGTCGATTCTTCGAGTCGTTTTCTATTGTAGTTTTTGTAAAGTTTATTCTTGTTATTTGTTATGTTTTACAGAAGAGAATTGTGGATGTGAAGGAAGCGAGAGGGTTGTGTCGGGATCGTAGAAAGTGGCGCTCTGTTGCCTCTGCATATCCCTTTGACAATTGAGTTGTGACAATTGATAATGATGATTTTACTAATTGATGTATTTGTATGTATAGTGTTAAGCAGCTCTTAAGTTTTGCTTGAATAGGCAACTTTTTTTTATTATACATTTCTATAGCTACTAAAGCGCTTGTATCATAGAAACAGGACAACCAAAGTACATATATCAAAGATACATTGGTACCGGTGAGTTGCCACTCGGCTTACGTAGCCATTGCACTGCCACTACACCACGGTCGACTTAAATTGTTACTGTGTCTGCCCGCAAAAAAAAAAGAAAATACATTATGTTCTTAGTTTTGATTTATTTAATGTAACATTAAAATATAAACAATTAGTAAGTAGTGTTAAATAAAGAAATTATATTATAATATTATTGATCATTTGATAGCGAAATAATTAGCTATCAATAAGTTAGCAATTTTAATGTACTTTATTTAATTTTATGTCTGTTAATTTCTTTTAATTAGTTATCGACGGCACATTTGAATACTTAATCGCATTACCATCAGTGCCATTGTCCGGCGAGAAAAAAATTCGGCATTCCTTGATTAATATTCCGTTGGCGCACCTTACTACGAATCGTGTATTAGTTAGGACTACTTAATGAGACAAAGTTCTTGCTATATTGAGTATAGTACAAAGCCCCTACAATTGGAACCTTATCGCATTGAATTGCTTAGGTAATTTTATAAAGGTGTGTGTGGATGAATTCTGTATGTAAAATGTTTCGGTCGGCGACCGTCAATGACACTTCGTAGGGTCAAGGTTAGGTTTTAGGGATAATTAAGTAATTTAGAATTTGCGCGGCTCCCTTTTGCATGTCTAGACGCTATACGAAGAGGGGTCGCACTACGGGGAAATATAATTTTAAATTTATTTTCGCACTTAATGTGATGTAATTCCTGCTATACGAGTTCATGTATAGATGTAATTATTGTCAAGTGGCCAGGGTTACTAGGTTTATACTGTACCAATATAATTAAATAATATTATATTATATTATTCTTCTAACTAACGCCGACTGAGGCGATGAATTGGTTTTTCAGTCGTTAAGTTGGTCTTTGGACTTTGCTTTGTTCAGTCAATCGTGTCGAGGTCAGATATCGCGTACATCATTAAAAGAAGAAAAGGTTTTGCTGGCAGAAGTTGAAGAATATTTTAAAAATGCCATTCGCTTACCTACTAACGCGCTTACTGCGATAAGAAATGACGGTTGCAATATTTCTAGTCGAAATAAATTGTGATTATCTAATTCAGTTATATATTTTTTATTAAAATAGGTCACATTTATAAGTACAACTAGCGTCCACAAAAGATTGAGTTCTGCCTGAAAATTAAAACTGATTTTAGCCAATCGGAATCTAACACTTGTATATCGGAATAAAAACAATTGTGTATGCCCAAAAATCGACGGTCGTGCGATTTTTGGGCATACACAAATAAAGATAATATGCCCATGGAATTTTCCAAGGATTTAATGTTTCTGTGGCAATGTTCTTGACATTTTGCACTATGGTATTAATTATCCTTCAACTTGTTAAATGGTGTACTGGATATAGTAGATGTTTTAACCAGTTTTGTCATTCTATATAGAAATAAAATGTTTAGTGGATTTTTGTTGAGACCAGTGTTTCTCAACCTTTTAAGGCCGTGGCCCACCTTAACATTTCCTAAACTTTATGCCCCCCATACATAATTATAGGTTAACTTTAATATTGTTTTGTTCCCTTAAAAAATATAAATGATTTCAGATTTTCTTTTAAAGAATTTGCCTTTTTGATAAATTTATCACCGCATTGAAATAACTCAAAGCGAAAGGGTTAATGTCGTGTCGAGTCCATTTTTGGATTGCACCCCTGTAGTATGCTGCCACTAAACCACATTCGCCTTAAACAGACATTTTTTTGTTATTGTGTCTGTTATATAACAGCATCCCGCCTGATGTTAAGCCGGAAGCGATTGCTACTACAGTTAAATAGCAATCACATCCAATATTACTGGCCTTGTTGGAACTGGAAATATTCAAGTTGGCCGCGAAAGTAATGGTACACTGGGCAAATGACCACCAATTCTCTGTCTACCTCTCATTACTTCACGTATGTAAATAAGATTTGTTCATACACATTTTATCCGAAAAAAATAATTTATTATAAAGTATTTACGTATTTAAATAAACTACAGGAAGAGGAGAATCCGCTTATTAATTATAGTTTTAAGAATACATGTAAGAGTTTAAAATGTTTATTTATTCACTGTCACCGTTGCATCCATTTGGAAGTGTCTCTGGCAATATTAACAATGTTGTATATGTCCAAAAGAAAAAGTGCAACATATAATTTTGTTGACGTTTGAAAATAGTAGATCCGGAAGATTCCACTCTATTCATTCATTCTCTTAATTATTTATGTTATTAATTTTGTTCACTGGTTGGGGAATGTCACGTTTGTATGCTGAATGCGTATGTATGCGTGATCTTGATGGTAAGCAACAGAGGTCGTAGAGCACTGACGCCTGGTTTACGGCTATCTCAGTCGTTGTCACTATGCTAGGTGCTTTTTGACGCTTCGTTTAATGAATCCAAGGTTATAGGATAGGCAAAATATATTCCATTTGTCATTGGTTCGACAAAGAAACGACGCGTCGAATCGTAATAACAGTATGCGAATCCTTTCCCGACCTGTCCGACACGGTACGGGAGTAAATATCTCTATACAGGTATAATGATCTTAATGTAAATTTTACTAGTTTTTTTTAAAATTATAATATACATATATATTTATGTGTGTGTGTTACATTACATTGTATTGTTATATTTGACAGTCAGCCGCCACTAATCGTTTCTCCCAAAATATCCAGCTAGTTAAGCGCGACGAGTGTCTTAAACTTTTTGCTCGCGTCGGGACATTTCTAAATCTGGTGGAGTCGACGACTTCGTGCTAAATCGAGACTGTCCGCCCCGCCGATGGAATTGTCAGTCAGCTCATTGCGTAATAGGTTACACCGTCGTTTGACGGCTATATTTGACTTTGACTGAGGGTTTTCGAATACAAATGGGTTTATTTAGAGGAGAGTATCTCTCAAACGCTAAACAATGATACTCCGGCGATACTTCACTGCTATGTTACAAAGTCCACTCGTGCGGTAATTTGATTAGTGTAAGTTGCCGGGGAGGTAGGTATGACCGACGCCGAGGCCGTGCTTCATTAGTAGGCTCTGTACCGAATGCCGCAATTACATATTTGAGCAAATCATAAAACTTCGGCCTTGAAAGCCTGTCCCATTAGGCAAGCACCATATCTAAACAGATGACAATTATTGACGTATCCGAAAAGGGGTCATCGCAGCGCCTTATTTAGCACCACTCCGCGAAGGCCTCCGGGCAATGACATAAGAATTACGCCAGCAAAATGATATATAGAATTTATGCCGGCCGCCACGTTCGCTGCGCACGCGCCGGTGAGCGTTAACTAATTAATACATGCCCTTCCAGCTCTTCATTAGTGCGCAGACGCGTTTTTGTCGCGGCTCGCCTTGTGCATGCGTTTTTTTCACGTCCGGTTAATAGCGTGTGCGCCGCTTGCTTAGCTCACATAAAGTTCATCGCATGCGCCACAATCGCACACGCGAATCCTTCCTTATGCAACGATCCCCGCGCCGCCGCAAACAGATTAGCACAACATTATCTATTAAAATGTGTATCGAATTTCGTTAATGGAGACAACCGATTGGAGTAAACACACGATTGTCTCGAGGTAATAAATCGTTGTTGGAATTCGCTTGGACACGATGAGTCACACTCGCACAATCATTCAGTCACCACTTACGCTAACGATGGGATGAAATATTATTGTACATCTAGATATACGAAGGCTATTATTATAATTTGGAAATTGGCTATTACTTACACGTTCGCTTTAACTTCTTGTTGCCTTTTTCCTAATTAATGGAGAAGAATATTGTACGGGTAACTGCTAGTATTATGTTTTAGAACGAGTTGGTACATTATATTTGTGTATTATCTAATAAATAGATACATAAAATATTTGCCATTTTTCATTGACATTTGCTTGGAGTTTGGTGCCCTCAATGATTTGCACTTCATGGTTAGAATCCTCTTAGATAATCTTTTTATTGTAACGTCTGTGATATCCGTTTTATCTTTTGAATGAGTTCATTGACTTTGATTGAAGTTGCACCGAGTGTTGTTACTGTTTTTTTTTTCACCTTTTCTCCAATGGATCTTCTTTAATATCTTTGGTTGGTGCTATTAGGTTATTTTGCTTGTCATTGGCTGTTACACGTGTACGTTAATGTTCTAAGTCGACGATAGGTGGTTGTAAATAGTATTTTTTTTGTAAAACAAGATGAGGAGATTGTTTTTATATTGCTAAACTTTTAATAGCACTATTCACATATTTATGAAGTAGTATTTGTCATTTATCTAAAATTATTATTTCAAAATTTACACTGAGATCAGTGTAAATTTTTCAGAGTGGGAGAGGACACTTCCGGTGCATTAAGTGTTCTCAGCTGGTTGAAATTACCACCCTACACAGATGCAAATCCCCCCATAGTGACCACGTCGCGTTCGGGGACTAGTTTGTGTAGCACCAGTTGCGTTGGGGGTTGTGGATTCGGTTAGGGACAGTGGCATCCTGCTGACCTGCAGTATCCCGGTGAGAGTTTGTTGACCCGTCGGCCAGGGAGACCCGTAGCAACGGTTGACCGCTGGCCGCCCGCCGCACAGTACAGGGGCCTGAGCCCACCGCTAACCACGGAGGGAGGCTGCCCCACCATGCGGCGCATAATCTCGGGGTGATTCGTCTTGCCGATTGGTGATCGGATATGGGGTCCAGGCGATCACTTCCGGGAGGGTACGGGGGCCCTTCCGTCCGACGGATCAGCAAACTCACACCGCCGGGATGCATGTGGCTAAGCGGATAGCTGCACTTTTCGTCCCTTTCGAAGAAACAACCCCCAACATTTTCACGCACCCCCCCACCCCCTCCATATGCAAGCACACAATAAAAGAAATTTTTCCAGCGGCAACTCAAACCCCCATTTCAAATGAGCTTGGCGTGGATTTCACGAATATACGTGGAATCCACGCCAATCTCAGTGCCGTCCATCACCATCTTGAGACGGCAAAGCCCGCTCTGCTCTTCTTGACGGAGACGCAGATAAAGGCACCGGCTGACACCTCGTACCTCCAATACCCCGGCTACTCGCTTGAGGAAAGATTCCTCGCGAAAGCCGGGGTATGTGGGTACATCCGGTCCGATATCTGTTGTCTCCGTCTGCTTTGCTTGGAGGATCCTTCCCTGTCCATCCTCTGGGTACACGTAGACCTTGGTTCCCAAGCCAGGATCTACGGGTGCCTTTATCGTTCCCACCACGGGGATTCGGAGACAACCCGGCTCTTCGATTCTCTGAGCCGGGCGACAGACGAAGCGCTGGAGCGGTTCCCGACCGCGGAGGTCGTGGTCTTGGGGGACTTCAACGCACACAATGAGGTGTGGTTGGGGTCCCAAAGGACCGACCACGCGGGAAGGGCTGCTCATGCTTACGCCCTTTTGCATGACCTGACACAGCTAGTGACCCAACCCACCCGGGTACCAGACATTGTCGGTCATGCTCCCTCTCTGCTGGACCTTCTACTGACTACTCGTCCGACCGGGTATAAAATTTCGGTCAAAGCTCCTCTTGGGACTTCAGACCACTGCCTGGTCGAGACGATAGTGCCGCGCGTCGTGCCTCCTCCCGCCAGCAACGAGGTGCGACGTTTATGGCACTACAAGTCAGCGGATTGGGAGGGAATGCGAAATTATTTCGCTTCCCTCCCTTGGTGGCAGCGCTGCTTCAACTCCGAGGATCCATCCACGTGTGCCTCGGCCGTTGCTGATGAGATAGCACTGGGGATGGAATATTACGTTCCATCCAACTGTGCATCTCGTAACGACCGGAGCAGGCCCTGGTACAACAGTGACTGCGCGGCTGCTGTTTCAGCAAAAAACGCAGCTCACAGTGCATGGGTCAGGGGTCGAAAACATCATGACCCTCACGTGGATGAGTTGAAAGCAGCCTACAATCGTGCCACCAAGTCTTGCAGAAAGGTCTTTAAAAGGGCGGAGGCACAGCGCGTTTCCAGGATTGGCGAGAGTCTATTAGCGCACCCAACGGGTAGTCGCAGCTTTTGGAGTCTCGCCAAGACTGTAGAATCTAACTTCTGTCGTTCTGTACTGCCACCGCTGAGACAGCCTGATGGCTCACTGGCGCATACGGCGAAGGCGAAGGCCGATCTACTGGCCGAAGTCTTTGCCTCAAATTCGCATATTGACGATCGTGGTGCAGGGCCACCCACCCTGCGTCCATGCGGACATACGATGCCTGAGATTCGTATCAGACAACGCGATGTCCGCATGGAGCTACGATCGCTTGATATCCGGAAGTCCAGTGGTCCCGATGGTGTCCCAGCGCTTGTGCTTAAAACTTGTGCAGCGGAGTTGACTCCCGTCTTGACGAGGCTATACCGGCTCTCGTACGCATCGGGCTGCGTGCCTCGGGCTTGGAAGGGGGCCAATGTGCAACCGGTCCCAAAGAAGGGCGACCGCTCGGACCCGGCAAACTACCGTCCAATAGCTGTAACCTCAGTACTGTGCAAGGTTATGGAGCGAATAATTAATATTCGCCTCATGGCCTACCTGGAGGGTCACCAGCTGATCAATGACCGTCAATATGGCTTCAGGCCGAAACGGTCAACTGGTGATCTTCTAGCGTACACCACGCACGTCTGGGGTGAAGCGTTGGATGGTAATGGAGAAGCCCTTGCTGTTGGCTTGGACATCTCCAAAGCGTTTGACAGGGTCTGGCACAGGGGCCTTTTATCCAAGCTCGAGGCATACGGTTTACCTGACCGTCTGCGGGGCTGGATAGCTGACTTCCTGCGTGGCCGCTCCATACGCGTCGTTGTGGATGGAAGCGCGTCGCGCAGGATGTCGGTGAATGCCGGTGTCCCTCAGGGCTCCGTGCTGTCGCCGACTTTGTTCCTTCTGCATATCAATGACATGCTGGACCTCGGATCCGGCATTCATTGCTATGCAGACGACAACACGGTGCATGGACGCTACACTGCCCGCCCCGCAGCCGGCAAACAGGAGATAGCCGATATGAGAGAGTCTGTTGTAGCGGGACTGAACCGGGTTCTTGATCGTATTACCCACTGGGGCGACAAGAACCTGGTTCAGTTCAACGCAGACAAGACTCAGGTATGCGCGTTCTCGACGAAAAAATCCCCGTTTACTCCCCATCCCTCTCTTTGTAACATCTCCCTCAGTGCTTCGGACAGACTGGACATTCTTGGAATGTCCCTTCGCTGCGACCTGAATCACAGGGACCACATTGAGCGGGCCATTAAGACCACCTCCCGCAAACTTGGCATCCTGAACAAGGTGCGGCGGTTCTTCGCGCCAGAGCTTCGCCTGCTACTTTACAAGGCACAGATTCGCTCTTGCGCGGAGTACTGTTCGCACCTCTGGGACGGCTCTGCCAAGTATCTTCTTAATGCCCTGGATTCATTGCAGCGCCGAGCTGTCCGGATCATAGGTGATGCAGAGGTCACGCGAACTCTGGAGCCCCTACAACTACGAAGAGACATGGCGGCTCTGTGCGTCCTCTATCGCCTATACCACGGGGAATGTTCCGAAGAGCTCTTTAACCTTGTTCCTACCTCATCTTTTCACTCCCGTAATACCCGCACAGGTCGGGGAAAGCATCCGCATTTTATCGACCGAATCGGCAGTCGAACTAAAAAGTTCGGTGCGTCTTTTCTTTGTAGATCAATTGACAAGTGGAATGCTTTGCCTGCCCATGTGTTCTCTCCATCCTATGACCTTGGATCCTTCAAGCGATGCGTGAAGAAGCACCTTTGGCCGGCATAGTGACGGCGACTGGGGCAGCCGTGAACAAACCCGGTTTTCTCAGTCGTCGTCACTCTTGGACATCCTCTTGCTTATCATCAGGCGGGACGACGTCAGATGTCGTGTCACAATAAAAAAAAAAAAAAAAAAAAAAAAAAAAGTGACAGTATCGCTAAAAGTGACACTCTGCTTATTCCAGTGAATTTTGAGATGTGACATTTGACTTGAGCCTCTCCTCGCTTTGATCATTGGTAATTATATATTTATGGTCCATTTACAATTACATATAAGATGTAGTAATTTATGGATTAGTCGCATCTAGGGTTTGCTCAGCCTATTTTGGTGAAAACGAATAATGGGTAAATGGCTATTGGACTTGTATGTGTTAACAAATATTTTCAGTTTTAGGCAGTTCGTATACGAATTACATGTATGGTAAGTATTAGATCTTTTGTCGTGCGATAGATTATATTACAACCGCGTACACTTTACAGGTGTTAATTTCGTGTAAGTGTAAATTTTCTACGTAGATAGCACAAGCTCGTGCAGGTAAATGTGTGAAATATTTCTACATTATGCCTAAAATGTTTGTGTATTTTTCGTTTAGATTACTTTAGATAAAAATCAGACGTAGTGCGGTCATCATATGCTGATTTATTATAATATGCTAATATAAAAAATGTAGCTTGTATAAAGAAAATTGTGGATGTGAGGGAAGCGAGGCATTTGTGTCAGGATCGTGGCGAGTGGCGCTCCGTTATCTCTGCCTATCTCTGTGGGAAATTCTACAGTGGAGACCATGAGACGCAGCGTAGGTAGACCTCCTAGGTGGACTGACGACATAGTGAAAGTCACGAATAACCGGTGGATGCAACTGGCATCTTGTTGTTCGAAATGGCGTTCTAAGGGGGAGGCCTATGTTCAGCAGTTGACGCCTTCTGGCTGATTATAATGAATCATCGTTTACAATAACAATGGTTAGAGGGCAGATAATGGCTAAGGTACGAATATTAGGCTCGCCTATGTTCACACTCCGCATTAGGTGTTATGCTATAAATATTTTAAATAAATAAAATTTAACTTTGCAAAGTAATAAAGATTTCTTTGATGAAACCTATTTTCTTAATTATGAAATCTCACTGATGCACATGAGGAGGCATCATTGGTATGTCGGCCTAAAACATTCTCTGTACGAAATATATCGTACATAAGGTTAATTGTAAACTATTTCATTTTATCGGTTGACAAAGTAATGATATACGGACCACGGACAACTAGAACTCATCTCATAAATAAGGCCTCATTTTTTAAGAGTAGATAGTGGTTCTCGGTATGCCGATACCCACTTACAAGACAGTGAAGAAACTTAGTCATGTTTGGGGATCAGCTTTTAAGTTTTCGGTTTTAACTACGCCGGCATAGTGGACGTGAAGCATTTACAGTTATTTATCCGTAGTAGCAGTCGCCTTTATTCATATATATCGTATATGTATAATATATGAAAACTTAACGGGGACTAAGGGAAAAGCCCACGTCATTAACCTGTTAAATTGGGAGCCTTGTGCCTGTATGGTCTTGGTTCTAGACAAAACAGGAAGAGAATACGAGTGAGACGTCCGTGTTGAGGCTGTTACCATTGACGCCACCAACTACGTACGTTTCTCACATTCTCCACTTTCTAACCTAACCTCTCAAATCTAACCTAGCCGGTCGGTTTGACAGTATTCATTCTCGCGAGCTATTTTTCATATATGCCTTATGCCGCTTCAAAAGCGTTCGTCAATCTCATTTTAATGTACCCTACATACTTTTCTTCTTCCTTATTTTATTTACTTATATGAATAAATAAAATTGGTGTTCTCCGACCAAATCGGAGATATTCTTAAGAAAGCTGGTTGCCTAGTGCCCATAACCATAAAGCTTGTATAAAGAGAAATGTGGATGTGAAGGAAGCGAGGAAGTTGTGTCATGACCGTGGCGCGTGATTGTCTCTGGCTATCCCTGTGGGAAAAAGGCCTGACAATTTTATTTTTATATAAATAGGTAAAATTTGTATTCAAAAGTTTCAGGAATGCAATCTTTCAAAATATTACCCATGTCTCAGTGTCTGTCCACCTATGACTAACTTCTAAGTAGTGAGTAATTGTATCTAGTATATGTAATAAATTAGTGACACTCTTATCTCGCGTTGGTCAGTTGTGCAGCTTTTTATGGTTGGCATTTTTTGCTCACATATCGATGGCTATTTGCTATGAAACATCTTTTGGCAAGTTCAAGGGCGAACGTTCGCCAAACGCTATTGCAATCTTATGTGTGTCTACTATAAAATATAACTATAAATATAAAAGGGTGACTATTGGCGCGTTGGTCGGCACACCAATTCGTTGCGCGTATTTTCCGAGTTCGATTCCCGGTCGGAGCTAATATTTGTTTCATAGAATTTTTGTTTCTTTATAGAATAATTTACAAGTGAATTGTTTTGCCAACACATATTTTAAAAAAGCATCTTTCTGACGCCGTAGTGATGGCGACTGAGGTAGCCGTAAACGGAGTCGTATTTTTAGTTGTCGACGTTCTTGGACTTCCTCTTGCGGTCCCCTTCAAGCAATTGGGGCAGAGTGAGATCTCGCGTCCTAATAAAAGAAAAGGTTATGTTTATAGATCAATATTAATCTCGGTTCTATCAATCAATCAAATTGTCACTCCTTTTTCTCACAGGGATAGGCAGAGACAATATAGCGTCACTTGCCACGATCCTGACACAACTCCATCGCTTCCTTCACATTACTCTTCACATAAGCTCTATAGTTATGGGCACTAGGCAACCTAGCTTTCTTGAGGATGTCTCCGATTTGGTCGGCAAACACCATCCTGGGCCTGCCTCGTTTAATGCAGCCACATGAGATTTACAAATATATAATTCCTCGGTTCTACTAGGCTAATATCTGCACATTTTATGATGACTGAAGTGAAGGAACAATTGTTGTGTCAGCATAAAAAACATTGTCCATATTAGGATTTGTTATTATTATTGTACGTGATGTGCAAGTGTTATTTTAAATTGGACAGTTAATGTGGACGTTTGTGCTAATAAATTGGCGTAAAGGAATTTTGATGGGTTCCTTCACAGGTTGTTGTTCTAGGTGGTTGTTTTTTTGGACGTTGTTTGAATGCATTACAATTTGAACTATAATAAATTGTTTTAGGCAGAACATGCTCGTTCGTTCGTTCGTTCAAGTTTGTGTGTAATGAAAATAAAGTTTGCAGAACAGTGCCCAATAAACAGCACACAATACACTGTAAGTTAGTGAAAGCCTAGATTAGTATTCTTTTCATATGACTTGTTTTTTAAGTTTTTTAAGTTCAGTTAGTTCAGCAGTGGATGCCTTCTGACTGATGATGATGAATCAAAATCATTAACATATTATCAATTCGTACTATTATATTGGTTAGTTTTTCCTTGTATAACCAATGTAATTCTCCCGTGTAACAAATAGTTTTCCGGTGACCGAGATCGACTTAAAAAACGAGCACAGTTAAATTATCTTTGTTAAATTTACCATCAAATCAAATCATCATCATCAGCCAGAAGACGTTTACTGCTGAACTTTTGCCTCCCCCTTAGAACGCCATTTTGAACGACAAATACCAGTTGCAACCACCGGTTATTCGTGACTCTTTTTATGTCATCCAGTCCACCTAGTGGGAGACCTACCTACGCTGCGTCTTTCGGTTCGTGGTCTCCACTCAAGAACTTTGCTTCCCTATCTATCGGTTGTCCGTTCCTCAAACGATGTGGTCGTCCAAAATCAATAAGTCAACCCTCAAATCCCACAGAGACAATCTCGATACAACTCTCATTCCTTCATATTTCACATCTATTCATAAAAGCTCTAGGGCGGGTTATGGCTACATGAGCACTGCGGACGATTGTTTTTTGAACATAGTGTATGTGTTAGGACTTGGGCGAAATTTCATAACAAACAAATACGGATTCGCATTTATAATATTAATAGATATATTATAATAAAGAGTCTGTATGAAGAGAATTGTGCATGTGAAGAAAGCAAAGGAGTTGTGTAAGGATCGTGGCAAGTGGTGCTCTATTGTCTCTGCCTATCTCTGTGGGAAAATTTTATTTATTGATTGATATATGTAAATTCACACAAGTATAGTAAGTTTGTACAAAAGGGGTTGAAATAAACAATGGTGGGGCCTTTCATTTACCCCTTTGATTAATATCAGGTTGCTATTATGTTCGGCGACGACTTATTATTCGTTCGATTGATTGCTGCCATTCAATAAAACGAAGTTCAAGGACGGACATAAAGCTTAATGCCTATAATATCATTCAGTAGTTCAGACAAATTATACATGTATACTTTGTAAATAATACATTATTGTCTCTTACAGCCGGTTGTACCAAAAATTAAAATTTACGAATTTGTAAAAAGTATTGTATAAGTAAAAGAATAAAAGAAAAATAAGTTGCACCACTCTTTAACTACACATTTTACATTTACGTTTAACGAATATTTTATACAGAACTAAAGGATATCATTCATTTTGGGTTTCTTTGTACTACTTTTGTTAATTCTAATGATAAAAATAATATGTAAAAGGTAGTTTCGATATAAAATTATTAACAACCCAATTCACGATTTCGTAAATAGTAAACGTAATAGAATAAGTATAAAGTAAAACTAAATTCGTAAATTGAAACTTTTTTGGTACAACCGGCTGTTAGAATTAGTTTTGTTATTGATAATTGTATTATTATATTTAAATGTTACCTTCAAACTATTTATTTACGTGGAGGTAATTAAAAATAAATATTTCAGTTAATAAATACTTTATTTTTATGATAATAATAATATTTGTAATACAATACTAATATTTAATTTTAAAAACATCACTTTTAAATACACGGATCGCCACACCTGCTTAAGTTCAGGCGGTGTGCAGTCATGTATGAGTTATATTAAAGTGGTATTTGTGGCTTACTTTTGCGATTATTTCTTATTGTTTATCTTCTTATGCTGCACTTGTGGCCTCAGAGTGGAAACGAAAAAACAACGAATAACAAAAGTAGACTGCATAATATAGATGTTTAAAATGTGTTTTTTTAATCCTTATTATAATAGTCTGCCTGCATGCAACTAACTATAAAGAAATAAAATACCCAAATAAAAAAATAAACCAAAAATAATAGACATATTTTAAAAATCAATAAACATGTATTTATTATAGTTTTATAATGAATGTTTCATACTCTATGTCAATCTCCACAAGTTAATAAATAATATACTACATGTATTATCTTACACACATATTACCCAAAGTCTAGACAAAATACGGGGTATTACCTAAATAAAGTATAATCTATTATTGTTTGCCAGCAGACATTCTATTTACAAGTTTTGAAGATTTCAACAAATTTTATTATAGTTCATAATAACAGGTTACACGCGATTCTTCACTAAATCCAGACATGAAAGTGCTGTTTTCAGATTTTATTCAGTCAAGTTCAAGGTCGGTCGAATACTAAAACAGAGTTGAGTGTTACTCTGAAATATGTAGTTCTATTCATATTTTTTCATGAGTTATTCTTTATAGTGATTTATATTTAGTAGGAAAATGTATGTTTTACGTTAGTTTAATTTGTATATTAATGCACTCAGAGACGTTAATGGGCTATTTAGGAATTATCCGTTACTTATTAGTCATATTTATAATAATATGTCTACCATCTCTGTCCGGAATAGTGACGACGACTGAGGCAAATCGGTTTTTCCGACGTCACGTTACTTAAAAAAATTGTATATATTTAATAAATATTTCGAAATAATAACGTTTTTTTTCTGTATATTTAAATGAATTTTCTGTAAGATCGGTTTTCAGTAGCGATGAGTAATATAATGTGAACAGGCAGTAGAATGCATAACCACACGCACGTCACGCTAACAGCAATAAATGGAAAGTTTTAGTGACTTATTAAAAGTTTTATTACTGAAATGTACTTTCGTACCCACTCTCCTTGAAACGTCCCAGACGTTTGTCCTGAAACACATTTTTATCCTGAAAAAGTGAGGCCTGAAATTTGATGAGATTTCTCGCTGTTATGATCTCAACATAAATGTTTACATTATTTTTAGTGTTAGAAAAATATGATTACTTAAGTAGATGGTTTTACATATTTAAATATTTTAGCAATGTTTCTGGATAAATTCTGTAATATTGTTATTTTTATAATAATGGTTATTCGTTTGCGGAGACAATGAACTCTATTGTTATTTGCATTGATTTTTGGCCTGTCTTATTTAAAATTATTTATAGTTTTGTTCCTTTTATTATCTTTAAGCTGACTGGACCTAAAGAAGAGCAAACCTCTCTATAAAACCTTCTTTCATGATCTGATGAGCTTTAAAATAGTGGTAGGCAGTGGTGCCAAGTATGCCGATCCGTGGTAGTACAATTACAAGTATACAGATCGTGAAGTGACTTAGTCGCGTTTTTGAACCAGCTTGTGAGTTGCCGGTAACTGCTGACTGCTTTAACTAGTATTAGCGGTCAATTCCATTCTTAGGAACTCTAGCTTAATAGTAGGCGGGTTGCTGTCATATGTCGAGGCACAATAAAAAAAGCTGCTTCAAGTTTGTCGAAATTCAGCAGGTATTAATCTTTAACAGTAGTGGTAGTCGCTCATGGTTCGCACTTCAGCTTAACATCAGGATTTGTACAACAATATCTCCAATAAAAATGTATCTCATGAAGTGGAGATTTAAATCTTATAATACGGGCGTAGTCCACAAATAAATATGTGCATCATTCTAGAACATGCATGATGAGGCACGAATGAAACTTGATCTCATTTTTCGATTGTCTCCAAGGAGTTCTATTGCCAAGATATATTTTTTCTATTGTAATACAAATTTATCTTTGGTCGCTCAAGGATATATTAGTACTAGCAAAAAAGTTTGATGATAAAATTTAAATTGCAATGTTCGCAGTGCCCATAATTTTAGTCATGGAAAGTGAAGCTCCATTCGTTCTGCCTATACCTTTGGTAATAGAGTCGTGTTAGTTTGATTAATTGATTATTATTAGATAGAAATTCATATTTTAAAATATATTAGGGATAAAGTGAAGCTGGCTGAACGTTTAAAATTTAGCATATTTTTGTTTAAATATTAATTTGAATCGTATTTTGTGCTGAGTGAGTGATACTGAGAAAAAAAATAACATTAAAGACCGTGAATTGATTCAGTCGAGTCTTAGGATTGGTTTGAAAATTTCCATACCTTTCAGGCCAGCAAAGGTCTGGGTGGATGCGATTGCTGCTTGCGGAAATTTGTCCTGTGGCAGCAGTCGCCACTGTGGACTCCAGCTTAACATCAGGCGGGGTGGCGTAAATAGTCATTTTGACATATCACGGTTTTAAACAAATTTTAGGCGGCTTACTATCGCGTTTATTTTGGTTTTAATTTTACAATTTTATTTTACATTTCTGACGTTTTGAGAGCTTTGCTGGCTCGTTTTTTGAAATTTTGAATTTTGCTTTATTCATTAATCAATGCTCGCGCAGAATTTATCAAAATATTATATGACTGTGTGTTTTGAATAAGCTATCCTCATTAGAATCGTGTCACGGTTATTACATTAGTGTTTTGTTTACAAGCTTAGTGTGTGATTGGCACGTGTTTGTTTGTATTTAGCGGACAGGTTCAAGGGCGGCGGCGAACGGTCATTCGTCTCGTGTTTTTGCTGCACCGCGGCACCCAGACCGCCCCGCTTGCGTAATACAAATATTACTCACCCATCCATTTGGATTGTATTGTATATGTCCTCCTAATATAGAAAGAATGATGTGCACTCAATTGTAAATAAAAATTTAATCTATAATAACTATAGGTGTAACGGCGGTAGGCAGACGGTTGGTAATTTGCCCAGTTTGTCGATCCTGGATGTATGTATGTAAATGTATCAGCCGTGTTTCGGGACGATTGATGCATTTCAAGTTGAAATTGCCTTTTCTAACTAGACAGGCATAGTGAATGCGACTGCTACCAGCGGGTGTTTCTTTAACTATAACAGTAGTCGCCTCCTTTCATGGAGCGCACTCCAGACACGCTACTCACAAAAAAAGCCTTTTTGGTAGCATGCCGGTACACAGTGTTCTCTACAAGAGAATTAATTGTGTCTTCTTATTGTGTCTAAAATAGAAACAGAAAAAAACATCAAGTATTTTCTGCAAATAATAATGATGTTTTATTATTAATTATTGCTTTTTTTAGTCGGTGGTGGTTTATCATTGTTTAAGAGTACCTATTGTTTGATTCAAATGGCTCATTACGATTTAATTACTTGACAAACGCATTAATTACATTAGTTAATTGTCTAGTTCGCGATTATTTTATTAATTATAGTCGCAGTATCGAAAAAATATCAAAAGAAAACATTAACGATTGATCGTAATTATTTTTTGGTATTTTTTATTATGGTTCGTTTATTAGAAGATAAACACAAAAGGCAGACTTTAGTCTGTGAGGGCTTTCTACCCGTCAAGCATTAACTTGTTAAAAGTACGTTTAAAAATAAGAAAAGGCATAGTATAATAAATATGAACCACTATAATTTAATGAATGAAACGAATTTTATGCGACTTACTATCGCGTTTATTTTGGTTTTGGTTTCTTTATTCATTGACTTTATTCTTTATTCATATCACTTATTATATTATTTTATCTTAGTGTCTGGGCGAGTAAGCTAGTCTCGGTGCGGTGGGCGCGGGTGGTCGCTTCGCACTGATTGTTTGCTAAATAAATAAACAATTTGTTTAAATACAGTTTTATCGAGTAACCTTCTCTCTTTCTAACCTTAATGACTGACCACCAGTGTGTTAACTATGTGAACGAGAACTGGATGAACAGTTTTAAGTTAATAGTCTTTAGCTATTATATTTAGAATTAATTTATACATATCTGTTTTTAATAGATTCTTTCAAAAAGATCAATCATGTTAAATTGTTTTCCGTAGTCTTGTGAAACGCACTCGAGGCCCTTTACAGGCTTTATATCGAAAAGTGTTAAGCATAATAAATAAGTCTTGACCAATAACTATATATTCCGACAGACAAATAGATCGCTGGCATCCAAAGCTAACTTGTTTCTTTACCTACTTGGTTTCCGTTATACGAATGTGCACAAATTTTCAAATATTATCAATAATGTGCACACTCTCTGTATATACACAGACTTGCTCCTGCCGCAGTCGTCCAGCGCTCTGCAAATCCGCCGATTCTTATACTACACAGCTCAAAAGTATTTCTGCCGGGAACTATATCAACAACCCATCGACTTCCGACTCTAATCGGGTGTGTCTTGAAGAATACCATTAATTAAAAAAAACATGTTTTAACTTTTCGTTAGGGAAAAGTACCATCTCAAGCCCACGTACATGATGAGAAGGTCTCACCTGGCGACCTTGAATGTTCAAGGAGGCTCGGTTGACGGACACAGTGGGCGGCCATTATACAAGGAAATTGTTATACAAGGACATCCCCAACACCTACATTGTATTGTCTAAATTTTATTGTCCCATATGTGGGTTTTCTGCAAATTTTTATTGCACGAACTTATGCGCTGTTTAATGTTGGGTTTGATTGCCTGTATATGTCACCTATAGTTTATAGATAAAATAAATAGTGTATTATTAAATCAAACCCTTTTCATTATTTTCTTTAATTAATATTAAATAAAAACTTTATTAAATGGTCTTCGTGGAATAAACTATGTTCCAAACATGTTATTTTAACGAATTTGAGAAATATTTATGTTTTAGTTATATTTAGTCAATGTCTTAAAAAGATATGTTTAAGAGTGGTAGGCAGTGGTACCCAGTCTGCCGATCCGGGGTAGTACCACCACTTACAAGTATACAGACCGTGAAGTGATTTGGTCACCTTTCGGGATCAGCTTGTAAGTTGCCGGTTTCATCTAGGCCGGCATAGTGGATGTGATTGCTACTCACAGTTATTGAATTGTAGTAGCAGTGGCATTCATTCATGGACCACACTTCGGCTTAACATCAAGCGGGGTGCTGTCATATGTCGAGTCACAATAAAAAAATAAATAAATGTAATAAATTGTTATTCTGATTTTTTGGATTGACAAAGAGATGCTTCGATGGTTTAGGCACATGGAAAAGATGTGTGAAAGTAGATTGACGAAAGGAATTTATAAATCTAAAATGGATGGATGCGTTTAAACAATCACATTAATTAATGTCTTCTCTTTAAGCTGCTCTAAATGCGTTTGCTAGTTTCTTGTTTCTAGCCAAGGAAATGAGTATTTAAAGAATCTGATATAATTAACTAAGTCTTGAACGCTACTGTATCATATCTTAAAATAGATAAAATTTGCCCGAAATTGCTATATTTTTACGTCTCGTAAATTATTTTTAGTTGAGCAGGAAGTCTAATTTAAATTTTTAATGTGTCTGAAACTTACGAGTATATTAAGAGCGCGCGTGACGAAATATGCGAAAATCGTAAACACAAGTGTGAACAAAATGTACACGAGGTATTTTCTTAGATTTTTCGCGAACATTGATTAATGAATTAAACAATCGGCTTACAATCGCGTTTATTTTGATTTTGCGATAGTAAGCCGCATAAAATTTGTTTAATTCAAAAATGTACATATTTTGGTGATAATTAATACAAATTGGTATTGGATACAATCCAGAAGCGAGTTATTTGATTTTTGCTAGGACAATGTACATATATTTTTGCTAGGAGTATTTTAGTTGCCATGTCTAAGATACAATGAGTTTAATATAAATTGTGGATGTGAATGAAGGAAGCAACAGAGTTGTGTTTGGATTATAGAAAGTGACGCTACGTTGTCTCTGTCTAACCCTGTGAAAAATGAGACATGAACATCAATTTAAAAAAGATACTATTATACGAAATAAGTATCTACAACGCAGATTACTCACAACCGGCGAAACAGCTGTTTGTGAAATATTGCGCTCTAGAGAGTTATGCGCGCTCTAGTATATCTCTACTCTAAGGTCTGAAACAATTTACTACACAAACGGCCAAATCAATTAGCGTGGCTCTTTGGCGTTAAATAAATGCTTATTCAGCATGATTATAATTTTAAGTAGAATTTTGGCGTTTTGTGACCGCTGCCTGGTAATTGCCATGAATCACACGGTGCCGCAACTTGATGTACTAAATGTTTAAACGGAAATTCAATCTTATTCATGTTGTTATAAGGTTAATTCAAATATGTTTGATCTAATGTTTCATAGTACGTAAACACAATCATATTGCTAGATTATTAAAGTAAATAATTAACTTGTTTTTAGTTGCATTCCTTCCAAGAGGTTAAATTATAAATGACTACGTTCAATTAATGTTTTACTACTTATAATAAGAATTGTTAAAAAGACATTAAAAGGATAATTAATTATTTATGTACAAAATCGATTATATGTATTTAATTAATATTGTTGAATTAATGATTGATTGGCGTGTGTGTGTTTATAGTTTATTGTATTAAACATTATATAAGTGCTCGTATTTGGTATAATTTTAAAAATTGTAGTCGTGTCTACCTACTCTGGCGGCCTAGTTGGAACGGGTATAACTTTTGACTGGGCAAATGACCATCGTTTGTCTGTTGGTACTGTTGGGTAAAAGTATCAATCAATCAAATTGTTACGCCCTTTTTCGACAGGAATAGGCAGAGACAATAGAGCGCTACTTGCCACGATCCTGACACAACTCCCTCGCTTTCCTTACATCCACAATTCTTTTCATACAAGCTCTACGGTTATGAGCACTAGGCAACCCATCTATAATAATTATAACCATAGAATCTGTATGAAAAGAATTGTGGATGTGATGGAAGTAAGGCAGTTGTGTCAGGATCTTGGGAAGTGGGAATTAAGACTTGTAATTAATGTACTATATTAAGACGTATAATTGTAAAATAACGTATATTAACCATATAGTTTATTTATTGTACATACAGAACTACTATACAGATTACATAATATGAAGGATCTTCCTATTTTTTTGTCAATACGGAAAATATAGCTATGACTATTTAGTACTTTACTGTTTGAAATTTACATAATCACCTCTTTATTATATTGGTTATCACTTAGACATCGGATTATATGCATTTGCATGTTTGCATATGCAAATGCATAAAACGTCATTTTTATAGTTTTAATGCATATTTTAGTATTTTTTTATTGATAGTGCCTATTTCAACTAATTCGGGCCATTCTAGCTCACTCAGACGCACTTGGCCCGATCCACTGGCTCGCATATGGCGAAAGCGTGGACATGATGCAGAGCAGTGGGCGGAAGGGACAAAGTACCGTTTGCTTCTCGCTATTGTTTTGTTTGTCATTCAAATGTTCACTGCACAGATTAATAGTTTTACGTGACCCGCTGTGTTTGTGCCCCTGCGAAATTGTTTTTAGTATTTTCTTATATTTTAATTTAACGATATATAAACGCGTTAGTAACTCGTGTAAAATATTTTAATTCATTATTCTTATTGTAAAAAAAATAAATAGCCGCCAGTGAAAAAAAATCATACTTTAATGGAATCTTGGATTAAAAATTACTCAAGCCAATTTACGACTGATGGCACTGTGATTTACTGCAAGGTCTGTGACAAACGAATACTTTCATCAAAAAAATACCAGATCGATCAACATGTGAGTACTGCTTCCCATATAGCTGCAAGACAGAAACCCACAGGAAGTCGCCAACAACTACTGACTCAAATTACGTCTTTGAGTTATTTGTTGCGTGCAATATTCTGATTCATCAATTAAATAACAAAATATGCCAAAGATTTCTAAAGAAATATTGTACTAATCAGATAATACCTGAAGAATCCACGATTCGAAAAAACTACCTATCAAATATTTACGAAGAAGTGCTAAGTGAAATACGCACCGATCTTTCGAACAATTTAATATGGATATCAGCTGATGAAACGACGGATTCATGAGGACGGTATATAGCAAATTTGATTGTTGGAAAATTATCTAAAGAGCCCTCTACTCCTCATTTAGTTGCCTGCCATGTCCTTGAAAAAACAAATCATTCTACTATAGCCCGGTTCATAAATGATTTCATTAAATCACTATTTCCCGGCTCTTCTATGGACGAGAAAATAAGTGTTTTCATTTCTGACGGTGCGCCTTATATGGTGAAAGCTGGTCAAGCTTTGAGAGTGTTTTACCCAAACTTAATTCACATTACCTGTCTAGCCCATGGATTACACCGACTTGCGGAAGAGATCAGAAAAGAGTTTGGGAATGTTAATAAATTGATTTCGAGAGTACAAGCATATAACGAGCGGCTGCCAAACCTAGCACTACCCCCAGAACCAATAAAACAAAGCATCGCTCTAATTACAACACATTTTAGCAATATACCCGACGCCATTGAAATATTAGAAAACAAAAATCTTCCTCTGTGCAAATCCTTGGAAATATTAGAAAAATTATTTGAACAGAATAACGTCTTTCCGACTGCAATATCAGAAAAGGTCCGTGGAAAATTAAACGCTGTTTTATATAAAAACCCGGGTCTTAAAGAAATTAAAAAAGTAAACGCATTTATCAACGGCAACGGTCACACTCTGCCTGAAGAGGTTTCTTCGGAAATGTCGCCAAATTTTAAATTCTGTTCAGTAACGACAGTGGACGTAGAAAGGTCATTTTCAGCCTACAAATTAATACTAAGCGACAAACGTCACAAGTTTTCCATAGGAAATATAGAAAAAGATTTAATTGTATATTGTCACAAAAACTACAACTGAATTATGTAATATATATTTTTTAAATAAACTTATATGAGATAATTAGCAGTATTTTGTTTATGCATATTTTGTGCATATTTCGCCTTTTTTAAGTGCATATTTGCATGCATATTTTGGCATTTTGTTTGTGCATATAATCCGATGTCTAGTTATCACATTCACGCGTAAGTCCCGGGTTTGATTCCCGGTCGGAACAAAGATTTGTATTTATAGATAGCATTTATTTTATTAATAGATTTTATATATACTTAAAATCTATATATACCTAAAATTTATTAATTAAATATTACAAATAAATATAGAGTATTTAAATATTTAATAGAAATGTTTATTAGAATTGAAAATATTCGCTCCAGAGCTGGATATTATGCTACAGCCACACTATGCTCTTCGCACTGCTTCTCGCGCTGCTTCTCGTGCTGCCGTGAATATTGCCCCTACTCGCAATGTCCGTCGCGTTGCTCCGATGGACGACAACATTGTAACTTTGACTCGCACTAAAAAACCGACAAAAATTGGATCGCCGGGCATGACGAGCGGCATGACGTGCAGCAGGACGAATAACGCAGCCACACTATGTCTCTGCCCATTTCCCTCGCTATTTCTCTCGCCTCTCGTCGAGTGTGTGGCCGTAGGGTTAAGGTGTGGTAGACTGACTGTTGCTGCTCACTCGGGAATGGTACCACCATTTTGTAGTGTATTCGTTTCGTATCGGTCTAAAAGTTGCTGGCTCCAACAATGTCGGCATAGTAGATACGACTGCTACTTGCAGTTATTTACTTGTGGTAGTAGTTGCTTCCATTAATAGACCGGGCTGCAGTTTAAGTCCAGGCTGTCATATATCGAGCTAAACAAAAAAAAACATGTAGAGATTTATCGTTTTATAATTTATTCAAGAGTTGTGAATGAATCGTTTGTTGGAGTTATTTTTTTTTATGGGTACAAAGATATCACGTGTTCTTTAAATAAATATGATTAATTTGGCGAGAATATTTGAAATAGGAGACATCCTCCGATTGAAAGCTGGGTTGCCTAGTGCCCATAACCACAGAGCCTGTATGAAAAGAATAGTGGATTTGAAGGAAGCAAGGGAGTTGTGTGTGAATCGTGGCAAGTGACGCTCCATTGTCTCTGCCTATCCTTGTGGGAAAAAGGCGTGACAATAAGAATTAGGCCGGCATAGTGGCGGCGGCTGGGGCAGCCGGGATCTGACTCGGTTATTCTAGTCGTCGTCACTCTTGGACCTCCTCTTGCTTATCATCAGGCGGGTCAAGGTCACAATAAAAAAAAATGATTGATTGATAAGAAATAGGTTCTTGATATAGTATTTGTAGGTTCTAGTTCTGTTCTTTTTAGATTTATTTCACATTTTTATACCAAGCTACTAAAAGTGCTTGTGTATCATGAATATAATATTGTATCGCCGGCATAGTGACGGCGACTGTGGCAACGGTGAACTGACTCGAATTTTTGAGTCGTCGAATCTCTTGGACATCAGGTACGTCGAGGTAAACTGAATCGTTTTTTAGTCGGCGGCACTCTTTGGTTCCCCTTTGCTTACCATCAAGCAAGTCAAGTCAAACAAAAAAAATGTATGAAGAGAGTTATGATTGTGGAACGTGGCTCCCGGTTCTCTCTGTCTATACCTTTGGGCATTGAGTCGTGACAATTAGATCGATTAACTGATTCAGGCAACAATCAGAGCTAGACATAATAAATATTGTTTTGTTATATTTTAACGATGTCCTGACTAAGAGTAGAAATATTTATGAATGAATATTTTTAGTAACAATGAGTGACTATTTCAATTTGACCTTTGGACCATTATGATTCAAGAAATGTGGAAGTTGATAAAGGAACCGGGGCCCCCCGTATTCTCGTTTTAACAAGGTCGATCGTAATTCGGCTTTAATTTACGACGAGTTCTTTTTACAGTATTTTTACAGACAATATTAGATGATAAAATATTACTCTCAAAGTATCGTGTTCTTCTTACAGTATTTTTACAGACAATATTGATGGTAAAATATTAATCTCAAAGTATCGTGTTCTTCTTACAGTATTTTTACAGACAATATTAATGGTAAAATATTACTCTCAAAGTATCGTGTTCTTCTTACAGTATTTTTACAGACAATATTGATGGTAAAATATTACTCTCAAAGTATCGTGTTCTTCTTACAGTATTTTTACAGACAATATTAATGGTAAAATATTACTCTCAAAGTATCGTGTTCTTTTTACAGTATTTTTAAATGGAGGCGACTGTTACTATAGCTAAAGAACTGCAATTACAAGTAGCAGTTGCATTCATTATGCTGGCCTAGTGGGAACTGGCAACAAGCTGATCCCGAACCGCGACTAAGTCACTTCACGGTTTGTTTATTTATTTCACGTTTATTTTAGTTTTGATTTTACAATTTTATTTTATTATTCCGACATTTCGAGAGCTTTGCAGCCATCGTCTCTCCGTGACCACGTGATAAACGCGATAGTAAGCCGCATAAAATTCGTTTAATTCATTAATCAATGTTTGCGAAAAATCTAAGAAAATATTTTGTAATTGTATTTTAAATACGTCAACACGATTATGTTTCTATTGGATATTAAGTTTTATTGTTATCATGTATGGAAGGCGATATAGTATGAATTGGCGCCATGCGTGGAGCACGGTTCTGAGAAAGGATGTAGACCAACTGGTTAACCCGTGAATCATGTTCCGTTTTCATTAATGCAATAAACGCCTTTGAAATTGTATACTAAACACTATTTATAAATATTTTTATTTCAAACATTTCCTCTTCGATTAGGCATTAAAGGGTTTTCGTTGTGATCGCATTATTTATGTTCTGTGTTAATTATGTTTTATTGTGACACCCTGCCTGATGTTAAACTGGAGTGTGGGCGACTGCTACTTCAGTTAAACAACTCTGCATTCACTATGCCGGCCTAGTTGAAACCGGCATCCTATAAGCTGATCCAGATGACTGAGTGACGTTTGTGTGAGATGACTTGTAAGTGGTGGTACTATCTCGGTTGGCAGACTGGTCACCACTGCCTACACTCTTTGTTTTAGTTTCCTGGCTGTTTGAATAAACCTTAAATAAACATAGTGCGATTAGGTTTTAATTTAAAAAAATGGAAATTTGACTTTTGTATTATCTTGTGCTCGATAATATCAATCAATTAATCAAATTGTCACGCCTTTTCCCCACAGGGATAGACAGAGGCAATAGAGCGCCACTTGCCACGATCACGATAATATCAAAGCGGCTTTATTTTATTGAGATGTGATATCTAACCTCGACTTGTTTGCTTACCGCAAGGGAAAGTCCAAGAGCGGCGACGACTGAAAATCCAATTCGATTAACGGCTACCTCGGTCACCTTCGCTATGCCAGCCAGAAATGTAATTTCATTAAGTAGTTAGATTTAAATGTCATTACACTCGCGTAGTTTTCCTTGAATTAAGAAGTCGCATTCCATTGCGCATACATAATGTATGACAAGGAGATCGGTATGCGAAGTCAAGTCATATGTCCAGACAAATTTAAATTAAATTTAGGATAGGCTTGTATCATAGAAACTGGACGACTTAAGTACATACATGTATTAAAGACACATTAGTACCGGAAACCGAAGCTCTTGACTGGGAGGGCATTCTACAACTACTACACCTCGGTTGCCTACTTAATTGTTAATTTCTATCCTTTATCCTTTGTCTCTGCCTATCCAACTTTACACTTATAAGTATACATATTGTAAAGTGATTCAGTCGCGTTTCGGGTTTATAGTAATAGACTATTTTTTTTTATTGTGACACGACATCTGACCTCGACCTGCCTGATGATAAGCAAGAGAAGGTCCAAAAGTGAAGACAACTGAAAAAACCGAGTTTATTCACGGCTTCTTCAGTCACCGTCACTATGCCGGCCAAAGGTGCTTCTTCACGCATCGCTTGAAGGATCCAAGGTCATAGGATGGAGAGAACACGTGGGCTGGCAAAGCATTCCACTTGTCGATTGTTCTACAAAGAAAAGACGCACATGTACATGTATCAATGTGTACATATATTAAAGATACATTGGTTTTGAAACCGTGTTCTCTGCTTGCATTCTCCATTGCACTACCACTATACCAAGATTGTTTTTTTATTGTGACACGACATTTGACCACGACCCGCCTAATGATAAGCAAGAGCAGGTCCAAGAGTAACGACGACTGAAAAAACCGAGTCAGTTAACGGCTGTCCCAGTCGCCGTCACAATGCCGGCCAGAGGGAAAAGTTTGGTGTTATTTTGTTTGTAGTTAGTAAAAATATCGTAATCAGCTGTCTTATATTTCATAATAACGAAATTGTTTTATTTAATTCCAGGTTGACATTCGTACACGTACCAGCTCGCTACATCGCATCCAAAAGGGAAATAAAACGTGAGTGCAATTTTTATATGCCGAAAAGTTTTCCTGTTTGTCCACTACGTCGCTCGTTTCAATTCTAAGAAATGGCCAGAAAGGTGTGTGTTTTTTAGGCAAAATGCTGCGCCTAACGCCTGCTTACACTTTGGATGTTTGCACTGTTATGCATCACGATTAGTCATCGTATATTTACATATTAAGTAGATAAGTCATTCAGAAATGATTTGGCAATGTACATTAGGTTCCAGTAGTGTATCTTGCACTAGTTAAAAGTTAAATTAAATTTATGCGGCTTACTATAGGACGACCAACACCTCATTCTCTCCACGATGGCTGCAAAGCACTCGAAACGTCGGAATAATAAAAAAAAATGTAAAATTAATAGCAAAATAATCGCGATATTAAGCCGCATAAAGTTTGTTTAATTCTATTGATTAATAAATTAAAAACAAATTTTATGCGGCTTACAATCAAAACCAAAATAAACGCGATAGTAAGCCGCATAAAATTTGTTTAATTCAGTTAAATTGAAGTCCAAATTAACAGGTTAAGAGTGATAGTTTGAATAGACTCGCTAATTTATTTTGAGATATAATTAAACGCGAACAAAATAGATATTTTAAATATTTAATTCAGTAATAATAGTAAATAGAAACTTGGGAAATAAAATAGAAACTTAATCTACGAAACTTGACGCTTAATTTATTAGGAGAGTTGTAGATCTAAAAGCTTGTATAAAGAGAATTGTGGATATGAGGGAAGCGAGGGAGTAGTGTCAGGATCGTGGCAAGTGGTGCTACTTTGTCCCTGCCTGTGGGAAAAAGGCGTGACAATTTGATTGATTGATTTCACAAACTGCTTTACAGTAGTTAAAATCTGCTTTTTTATTACGCTTTTCTATATCTACTTAAATTATTTTGTATATAAATACTGTATATTTAATATTTAAAATACATTTAATATATAATATATATCTTTATGGAATTAATATGCGGAAATTTCCAGGGATTTGATTTGTATGCGGGCGATGAGTTTGTAATTTATTTTTACTTTTTTTTACATTTCTATACTAAGCTATTAAACGTGCTTATGTCATGGCGACCAAAGTACACATCAAAGATGTGTTTGATGCTTAAATACTCCCAATATTTTTATGCCCGAGTTCTTCTTTTCATTTTTCCCTTATTATCGTAAAAATAAATTAAAATTGTGGATGTGAGGGGGGAAACGATGGAGTGGTGGCAGGATCGTGGCAAGTGGTGCTCCTTTGTCTCTGCCTGTACCCGTAAGAAAAAAGCGTGACAATTTTATGATGATGATATTTAAATATAAATAATGATATTAAATATTATACTTAAAAGGAGAATCCGAATTGTTATTGTTTTAATTTTCTATTTATATTACGATACTAAGCTACTAAAGTGCTTGTATTATAGAAACAGGACAACCAAACTACATATATTATAGAAACATTGGTACAGGTGAATGGTTTCGAACCCGTGCTTTCGGTTTGTGTAACCATTGCACTAAACCATTATACAACCTGGAAATTTGTATCTTTCTTTGCATGTAATGTATTTAAATACATATTTTTAATATGAATGAGAAATAAAAACAGAGATCAATGTTCACGTGAGATCGTGCTTTCTATGTTGACATAGTAGAACATAGATAAACAAGTGAGCTATTGTGCACAGGGGCCTTTATCATTATGAAAAACATCTTAAAACATCCTCTATATAAAGCATGAACTATATAAAAAACAGTTTACATTGTGATGTGTTATTTTAGTTATTGTTTACATTTTGGATTTTTATTATATTGTTAAGTGATTTTTTATTATATCTCGTCATACGCTTGATGTTGAACTATGATTTGGTACATTTAAATAACTACCGTGGCAAGTAGCACTCCATTGTCTCTGCCTATCCCTGTGGGAAAAGGCGTGACAATTTGATTGATGGATTGATTAATAACTACAAATAACAGTTTTCTCCACTGTACCAGCTGAAACTGCCAAGTTTAAATCTGATCCCGAAACGTCAGTAAGTTGTTTCACGGTCTGTATACTTGAAAGTGGTGATACTACCCCGGAGCGGCAAGACTGGCTTAATGACCACCGACTGTCTGCCTTACAAATTAAATCACACAGATTTCGTTTTAAAAAATTGGCACAATGTCATAAACTAAGGCGATTGTTGTTTTGTGGTAGTGCAATGGTTCTGCAAACCGAGAGTTCGAAACCACTTGCCGGTACCAATGTATATTTGATATATGAAGTACTGTAGTCGTCAAGTTTCTGTGATACAAGCAAACTTATTTAAACAGTAAAAGCAAAAAGAAATAATAATATAAATGTAACATTAACATTTTCTGTAAAGAATGAACGATAATCACTACCCTTATCAGTTGAACTGTCGGTGACGGCACATAATGTCGAAACCGCCGCCATCGATAACCCACCCATACTTCCGCGAAGGGCGACCCTAACTATATCAGATACGATAACCCTACTAAGGTAATAATACTACGTCTCGGCTGACATTACAATACACATACATATATACATGTACAAGCATTTGTATATATCTATTATTTCGTCTATTTAAAGAACTGGTAGGACGACAGGCGTGGCGCTATGGTTACCATTTTAACTTCTTACGCGTAAATTCAATTTTTATTTGTAATATTTATTAATGAGATTAAATATTACAAATATTTACTAATTAAAAAAGAGGCGGATATTTGCTTTGGATCTGGTTTGTCAAAGACTGGTAGGCAGTGGTGCCCAGTCTGCCGATCCGGGGTAGTACCTTCAAGTATACAGACAGTGAAGTGACTTGGTTACGTTTAGGGAGCAGCTTATAAGTTGCTGGTTTCAACTGACCGGTGGATGTTATGCTACTTACAGTTATTTAACTATTTAACTGTAATTATTTAACTGTAAGTACTTACTACTTATAGTTAATTTCTACTTACAGTTATTTAACTGTAAGTAGCAGTCACCCTCATCAATGGACCACACTTCACATCAGTCGCTTCACATGCTGTCATATGTCGAGCCAAAATAAAATATGATAAGGTCAAGAAATATTCGCTATATGATTTCCAAAATGATTTGTAAGGCGACCGTGGTGTAGTGGCAGTGCAATGGCTACGTAAGCCGAGTGGCACAGGTTCGAAACCACTCACCGGTACCAATGTATCTTTGATATATGTACTTTGGTTGTCTTGTTTCTATGATACAAGCACTTTAGTAGCTTAGTAATTAAAATGTATAATTAAATAAAAAATATTAATACTTTTACACTCGCAAACCGAATGTTCCCGTTGTATTTTGTAAAATTTATATTAATTACCTCGCCTGAGTTTTTCGAAAAAAGTCCATAATTGTAGATGTTTTTGTACAACAAACCTATTCATTATAATGCAGTAACAAAACGCACTTCCTATATTTACTTTAATTCACAACAATTTTGGGATAAATGTACCTCTTTTTACATATATACTTTAAACTCATCATTAAAGTGACGTTTGGAAATATATTAAAAACACATTATTAGACCCTTTTTTAGGCGTATCATCTGTTTAGTTAGTATCTTTTACGGTTTTTGTGTCTTTACGAGTATTTTAAAGAATTGACCTATTTAGTATTTTCTTTAGATTTTTAATATTGTGGCCCTGACACATGACAGCACTCCGCTGAATGTCAAACTGGAGTGCGGTCCATGAATGGAGGCGACTGCTACTACAGTTCAACAACCGACAACTTTCAAGCTGATTCCCAAATAGGACTAAGTCAATTTACGGTCTATTCATCTGAAAGTGCTAGTACTACAGACAGAATCGGCATCTGATCTTGACTTACCGGAATCTGAGGTCAGCGCTTTTGGAGCTAGAGCGCCGACAACTGAAAAAAAATGCGATTCGGTTTACGGTCGCCGTCACAAAGCCGTCCTTTGATAGATGTCTTTAGAACTTGGAATATATTTTAGATCACAATTATTATCATGCTATGCTAATAATGGTCTTTTGATATCTAATACATCAAATAATATGACTCATCCAAAAGTGGGAATCTAAATTGAAATTATCTGATAAATGTGAACCATGCAACTACTTTCTTTCTCATCCTTTCTCTCTCAAACAATAACGGCTTTGTTTTCAATTTTGTGCTAATTTGGTTGGGGTATATTTATCCAGCGTAGTGACGGCGACTGAGACACACCGAAGATAAGACGATTATTCAGTCGTCAGCGCTCTTGGACTTCGCCTTGCTTACCATCAGGCAAATCGAGGTAAGATGTCGCGTCTCACAAAAAAAAAACATCTGATCTCGACTAAGCAAGGACCTCCCTTGGCGCCAACGAATATAATAAAAAACAGCTTGATTTTGCGTCTGTCTTTCATTCCGGACAGAGGTGCTTTTCCATGCTTCGCTTGAAGGATCCAAGGTTATAGTATGGGGAATACTCATGGTCCCAGTAATGACGATGACATGGAATATCGGATTTATGACAATAATAACTCGTAAATACGATTGGTTTTGCTGATTCTCAATTATATTTATAGCTAATTTTATTGCCTTTGTTTTTGATTATTCTTAGCCAGTATGTTTTGGGACAGTATTGTCTAAAGCAGCCTTTCCTAACCTTTTCCAAGGGCAGACCTCCTAGCGCCATCTTACCATGATCCGCGGACCCCTAAAAAACTTATTTGCAGTACTTACATAGGTAAATCTTAATTAATCTTAAATATCTATTAATTATAATTATTCATAATATCTCTTTAAAGAGTGGTAGGTTGATAGCTGGTGGTATTTTACTTTGACTGCCTTTCTTTTCTTTTTTTGGGTCAGTTTTCTTGGGGACTTTAAGCTGGCTACTTGCTATTTAACTGCAGTAGCAATCGGCTCCATTAATGAACTGAACTCCAGCTTAACTTTTGTTGGGGTTCTGTCTGATGTCTAGCCACAATAAAATTAATAAATATATAGACCAGACAGATATATCTATATAGATATACCGGAGACATCCCCAAGAAAGCTAGGTTGCCTAGTGTCCTTAACCATAGAGCTTGTGTGAAGAGTATTGTGAATGTAAAGGTAGCAAGGTAGTCAGGATCGCGGGAAGTGGCGCTCCATTGTCTCTACCTATACCTGTGGAAAAAAGGCGTGATAATTTGATTGATCGATTGATTGAAATACCAGAGCCTATAAAGAAGGTTATGACTCGTATTAATGCGGTTAATGTTTTATTCATTATTTAAAGTTTAAAGCAAGATATAATAATTTCTGATGGCCAATTATAAATTTAAGTGTCGTTTATATACATTGTTGCTCATATACCAAGAGAACTTTTTGTGATAAGTTGTGCTACTTTACGGGACAAGTTTTTAATATGTAATGGTTTTTAAGTATTTATACAGGTTGTTTTTTTATATTGTGGTTTGACATATGACAGCACCCCGCCTGTTGTTAAGCTAAAGTGCAGTGCACGAATGGAGGGGACTGCTACTACAGCTTATTAATTGTGTAAGTAGCAGTCACATCCACCACTACCAGATCGGAGGCTAAACACCACTGCCTATCACTCTTTGATAGCCAGACCCAAAGCAAATGTATTTTTTTATTAACAAAATATTTCACATCGCTCGAAGAACCGACAACCGATGGGGAAGAAAGGTTCAAGAGTGGAGACCACAAACCGGAAGACGCAGTGTAGATAGGCCTCATACTAGGTGGACTGACGACATAATGAAAGCCACGAGTAACCAGTGGAAGCAACTGGCATCTTATCGTTCAGAATGGCGTTCTAAGGGCCTATGTTCATTAGACGCCTTCTGGCTGCTGATTTGTTGATATTCAATCTCATCATTAAACTTTGATACAAACTATAGCATAAGTTTATAGGTATAGAACAGAAACGTTTTATAGTTTTAGCTGAAATTGTTACTTTAAAAAAAGCATTACGTGCCAAAATAAATTTTCAATTGTAATAATAGGTTGTTAACCTCGTTAAGAATATTTTGGAGCATGCTGTATACAGTGTGTTCGTATGCGCCATTTATGTGCGGTTTGGCTTTACTCCATGACATAAAACACCGTCGATTCAGCTCACCTCACGAATAGTATCGAAAGTGCAAAAATTATACTTTACAGGACACTGACGAAAGCGTACTTGTTACAATCAATCAATCAAATTGAAACGTCTTTTCCCCGCAGGGATAGACAGAGACAATGGAGCGCCACTTGCCACGATCCTGATACAACTCCCTCGCTTCCTTCACATCCACAATTCTCTTCATGCAATCTTTATGATTATGGGCACTAGGCAACCTAGCTAGTTACGAGTTACAATTTAATTTTAAGGGTATTATATTCAATTGTCATCAGCCGGAAGACGTCTACTGCTAAACATAAGCCTTCCTTTTAGAACATCCTTCCGAACGACAAGATGCCATTTGCATTCGTAACTCTTATTATATCGTCAGTCCACCCGATTTTCGGTTCTTCGTGCGATGTGGCCAGCCCATTGCCACTTTAGCTTGCAAGTCCTACGAGCTATGTCGGCAACTCAATATCAGTATTACAGTAATAATACTGATATTATCCTGAAATATCCTAATAATATCCCAAATTGATATAAAAATATATGAATAAAATAGTCACGCACCAAATACCACAGGTAATAAAATAAATAAAAAATAATTAAATATTTTGATTTCATATTATATTCGAAAACAAAAACAAGTTTTTTGTCTGATATAGTGATGGCGACTGAGGTAGCCGTAAACTGAGTCGGTTATTTCAGTCGTCGACACTCTTCGACGTGCTTTATCATCAGGAAAGACATTGTCAGATGTCGAGTAACGATAAAAAAATACCTCTTATGAAATTCCACATTCTCTAAATATTATATTATTTATAATCACTTTAAAACATAACCGATTTTTTGTATTCTATACGAACAAATCCTATAAATCAAATCGTAGTTTTTTTTGCACTTTTATTCTCATTCGTAAGTACAGTCGAATTGATAGTGTGGTTACAATTTTATTTTTAATGTACATTCCCTTACCCCACTCCTCTCACAGCTCCTTAACCCTGGCTCACTCATCAACCTTGGTTCTGGAAGGTCAGGCACGGTGTCATATAAATATAGTTATGATGAAAACATGACATTCCTTATGACTTAAGCTTGCTTGGTGAAGTGCTTGGTGAATATTATATTATTTGGGTGGCGGTATATGTTTCCTAAATAAATTATAAACTAGTTACGCCTTTTTCCCACGGGGAAAGGCAGAGACAAAGGAGCGCCACTTGCCACGATCCTGACTTTCTTTGGATGTCTCCGATTCATTAACGCATCCATCCACATCAGATTTATAAATTAGTATTTCTTAATAATAAGTTTTTCCTAGGGATTCAATGAATTTATTTATTTAATTTGTTAAAGAAACATACAATTTAATACATAGAAATATAAATAAAACGTGTGAAAGGTAAATCAGCGACAACGAATTTGCAATCAAAAATTATTAAAGAAACAAATGAAAAATTAATAAAAATAGGTACAGAATAAAAAGAAAATTTTCTAAATTAAAGTAGAATGTCTATTAATTTAGTAAAAAAAATATTTATGATATAAATAAGTAGTTGATAATCGTGAGAAATGGCGCTCCATTGTCTCTGCCTATCCCTATAGGATTTGAGGCATGATAATTTGATTGATTCATGTTTATTCTTAACTGACCAGTATCTAAGATTTGTTTGAAGTAATATCTAAATTTTTGTCCTTGCCTGTTGGTTATGGATGGTGCTAGAACATGGTGCTTCTATGTTCTATGTTTCTGCCTATCCCTGTTGGGGGCGTGATAGAATTATTGTTAATTCCCTATTTAAACTAGTAAAATAAAAATACTAAGCCGCATAAAATGTATTTCTTATTAATCAATGTACGCGGAAAATCTAAGAAAATACTGATATAAACTTATTTACGTTTGACTATTTTCTATATAAATTTTATTCGCGAATGGCAGGTGGTGTATGATTTTGTCTTTGTTAAGTACATAAGTAGACATGAGTCAGACGTTCGCCCTCGGTGACCCGGTTCGCACGAAGACCCTCCGGTTATGCTAGGCTTATATGTGGACTAAACGTTTAATAATATAGCCACAGCGCATGTACGAGATGTGATGCGAAGGAAGCGAGTTATGTCAGGATAGTGGAAAGTGGCACTAAATGTGTTTATGTGAGAATCAACGCAACATCCAAAACTTGTCCAAGAGCGCCGACGACTGAAAATATCGATTCAGTTGCCTCAGTCACCTTCACTATGCAGGGCAAAGGTGCTTTTGATGTAGCATGGGATTTTTTTACTCATAAATTATATGGACTAGTTATTTGTTATACTCTCTCTCGTTTCTTATTCTTGTAATGTTTTGAAAGCTTTGCAGAAATCGTGGTCGCGTGGAAACTGGAAAATGTACAATATTTACAATATGAAAATACGAACACATATCTATATAAGGCATTAAGTAGCATTAGTCATGAACTAGTACCAATATGATATAACGCAAGTAAAATTTGACACCATTATTTATGTACTAATGTCCAAGGCTCTATACCGAACCTCCATCATGAATTTTCAACATAATTACATACTATACTATCTTGCGACAACTTGGTTTAAGAAGGTAAATAACAGAATATTTAAACACTAGGACTTGCCACAATCTGGACACTATGGTGGCCCGGCTCTAGGGAAGTTAATTTAAGTCATTTAATTAACAAGTAGTCTGTAATGAATTAAACAAATTTTATGCGGCTTACTATCGCGTGATTCTCTCCGTGACCACGATGGCTGCAAAGCTCTCGGAACGTCGGAATAATAAAAAAATATAAAATCAAAACCAAAATAAACGCGATAGTAAGCCGCATAAAATTTGTTTAATTCATTAATCAATGTTCGCGCAAAATCTAAGAAAATACTAGTAGTAGTCTGTATATTTCAAGATGCCCAACGTACGCACTAAAAATCAGTGGGACGAAGCTGCGAAATAAGCTGAAAATCAATTGAAATCCTCTGTCACAAAAAGTCAATTTAACGTGCGTTTGGTGTTCAGGCCCATTTTTAACCCCCGACTCAAAAAGAGGGGTGTTATAAGTTTGACTTGTCTGTGTATCTGTGTGTCTGTCTGTGTCATCGTAGCTCCTAATGGACCGATTACGATGCGTTTTTTTAACCCATTAGGCATGTTGAAATGAAATTGTTTGTTACATATTTTTTGATAAAGGTTTATTTTAGAAAATGGACGTTATTTACATACATTTTTCTTTAAAAAAACAACAAAATAAGTTTCTAGGGTCCACAGGGCAGGGTATGGTAAAAAACCATACTAGAGTGGCTGGTTGTCGCATGACAAAAGTTACGGATGACGTTACCATGACCTGCATCAACATGATTACACGTTAGCTACCGATGTATTGTTGTGTACTCATATTTATAGCGGTCCATTGTTGGATGCGAGAGATTATCTTAGAGATTGGTAATCTTAAAGAATATAGCACCAAGTGCACAATAGACATACACCTATATATCTATATTTAAGGCGACAGTGGTGTAGTGGCAGTGCAATGGTTACCCAAGCCCTCTCGGCTTTAAACACTTGCCGGTACCAATGTATCTTTGATGTATGTACTTTGATTGTCCTATTTCTATGATACAAGCACTTTGGTAGCTTAGTATAGGAAGGTAAATAAAAAATATTGGAATACTTTTTATTTTTGAATTAGTCTTAAATTTAAAGAATGTATACTTTCATAGTAAAGTCTTACTATTTTTCATGGTTGTGTAGATTAATTGTAGTGTAATAATTTCGCACTGGACAATTTCTTGTCATGTAAGCCGTACTTGTATCCTTTCTCAACGGCATCCGGTCGGACCAGTCGTGGCAGATGTCGGGAATCCATTGATGTACCTCCTTATACAACTATATCGGTAGTTCCAATGCATTGCAAGTACATTTTCAACTATATCTCTAAAGGGTTAAAGTTCGTTATTGTTTATAAAGATTTTTAGAGGAGACGCCGACCTTGCTTGAGACGTGTACCTATCTAAAACCTGTCTTCAATAAGCCAACTGTACTATTTTTTAGGTGGCTCTTTAATATACGTAAATGGATGTAATCTACAGAAATATCAACCTATTTACATACATTTATTAAAGTGTTCCTTATTGTTAAGTTTAGAATTGTTGTAATTACTTCAATTTTTTCTCTAAAAGTTCCACACATACGTACGAAACCTGCTAATGTAACGGGTGAACGCATCGAACGGGCAGAAAGCCAATATCATAGGAACCCCGATGTTCAGTGTGTTTGATTTACTTCATCATTACACGGTTCTATTATCTGTATGTAGCTATAAACTTTCTAATGATAGACGCCCTCGTAATAAATCGAAAATATTCAACTATCAGATTTAGTTGTTACATTAAATTCTGTCTCGAACGTAAATAGCAGTTTCCAATTGATTTGTTATTTACTTTATTCATATCTGCGACGTCGGCTCGGCGTCACATTATTCATGCGTTTGTGAACAATATTCATAAATATCGACAATAGCGCTCTGACAATGCTATCACTGATTTCTCCGCGGTCCTTTGCAACCAGATCGCCATTCACCCATTCATACGTGCAAATCTTCCATTCAATTCGCAAAACGAGTTCGGACTTGTTTCATAGAATTACAAGAAAGACTAAATTTTCTCCGGCCCATATATCAAAAGCATACAAACATCACGGCTCGTAAATCAGAAATATGTTCCTCTGTACCGCCGCAGTGTCCGCGATATCCGTTCGTCTGGCAAGTCCGGTGACAATGACACTTCCATTGTGGCATCGGACGATTGTCTCCTTTCATTCACCTGCTCGATTTCTGTTAATGTTACCTTATTAGACTGTCTCCGTGGAAAATAGTCATCGCTCACGTGACGCCGCTCCCGGGCGGCGGCTACTCTAAACGGCCGCTTAGCACACAATGGAAAACCAACGCCATTGGAAAACTTCTCATAATATGTGAAGGGTAAAGCATAGTTTAGGTCGTCAAAGGTTCACTGAGTATCTCGGAGGCCACGGCGGCCGGATGCCACTGGAGATGCTGTAATTTGGCCGCGCATCGTACAATACCGTGCAATAATAATCGCGGACGGCTCGTAATTGCTGCGACATCCGCTCTCCCATACTCAAGACCCCATGTATAGCACATGCCCGTGTGAAAGTTTGCCATCTCATTCGCGATTGCGCGGAGACAGTTCGGTCAACTAATTTATTGCTCGCTCGCTGGTTATCGTAACTCTCTTGTTTTAGCGCCTCGCCGACAGCTGCGTCTCCGGTTATGCACGTTTAATGAATTTATTCATACACAAATTTTGTTGGCGTTTTATTGTAACAACCAGTCGTAAAGTAGGATTATTATCAATGTCGTAACTAAACGTATTCGTGTTATCTATGAAGTATTTCATCTATCATAGATAATAGCATCAATTTGGATGTAAAACTATCATCATCCGTTACCTTTTCTAACTCATTCTCAGTAACCAGCTAGATTTCCTGGTATAGTAGTTATAAACGCCGATTTCACAGCCCATTCATCTTATAGTTATCATCCTTTAAAAAAAAAGGTTGACACAATGATGTCCTATCACAACAAATGTCGATTTGTTGAAGGGCTCGCCGCAGGATTTACTGCTGTCGGAAAGTTTTGCTTAAAAGCGGAAGTTAAGTCGGAATATAGAGGCCATTTCTAATATTGTTCACTGCGTTATTGTGACATGGCGAGTTAGATAAATTTTGGTCTATTGATGACCGGATGCATGGTCGCCTTAGAAAGTTAGAAAAGTGTCAATTGCGCTAACTTTATAATACATTAACCAAATCGGTCAGGTATAAATGAAACCTTTTTTTGTCGAATTCTGCATGTATTGTCAAGTGAAGCAAGTGCTCTTAAAATATGAGCCATGGTTTCGCATAACAGTCCTAACCCATCCATTAAATAAAATATAAAGATCAGATACGAACCGATAACGATCCATTTCCGTCATGAAGAAATGGCGCGCCTTAAAAAGATTCTACTTAAGTATTCATTTGATTATGTCAAATTGTCAATAGATACAAAAAGTGCGGTAGTAGACGATTGTGGGCGTGGGACACATGTTCTCCGATTTATTATTGAATTAAAAAACGGATATCCTCCAGCAAACCTTTGTGTTACAATTTGTTACAAAAAATCTTTAGAGCTAACCAACGAAGGGGTTCTCACGAATCAAACTACTTTTTAAAATAGTTTATACATTAATATAATATTTATTTATTCAAGAGTTTATATGTAGTATTTTTTTCTCTAAAATACATAAGTAACTATGTTTTTATTACTCGTATTATAACTGGAATAGTTTGGTAATCACTTCCGATAATTCTCACTTTTCTTATTTATTTATCGGCGCCATATCTTTAGACATATTTAACTAACTAATATTCAAACACCGAGCCTAATTTTGTTAAGTTTGCCATTTTTTTTAAATAGAGCTATCACAGTTCAGTGATGGATTAGCATTGGCTAAATATGCGTGCCCTCTTTTAAATGTGACACCGTTTTATGTAGTTCATGACTAAACACAATATACTTGGTCTTAATTACATCAGTTTGCTGGAACATTTTATTTTATTGATTTTCTTAATAGTTTTGCTCTAAGCTATCTTTACATCTGTAAGCTTTTTTGATTCTATTATGTCTGTTGCAGTCCTCAATTCGCAATATCTTTTGGAAACCTTTGTCGGAATCCGCAAACCCTCCTATTCATAAGCTAGGTAAAGGTTTTTTCTTATTTAGATGAAAGAATCGGTTGCATTAGTTGGTTTTTCCCTAAAATGGTGCAGTAAGCTATTAATTGTGTTCGTTCACTTGTCAATACGGCATTGTCACGTGAGCAACATTGACTAACATTTTTTGTCATGAATCGACCAAGACGAAAGAACCAATCACGAGAAGCACATTTCTGAGAAGATGCCCGACCTCTCTGTGGATACTGGCGGCGTTTTTTGTCGATTACCGATCGAATTTTAGCGTTCGGCGGATCTATTTTTGTTTTTGACCTTCTTAATTAGGTTTTTCTGGTGTATATGAATTAGGTGCGTTAATTTGATCATTTTACATAATTCCATGTTTTATAAGGTTATTTAATATAAAATTTAATTAAAAACTTTCACTCGACTCTGTAGAAACTTTACTACTTAATCAATTGTAAAATGCTCATAAGATTTTTTTTGCTAAAATGTAGTTTATTCTTATTCTTGATATTAATTATACGGAACCCTGATATTATAATTAGGGTATGCACACGATTTTTTTCTTCACCAGCAATCTCCCAAGAGTCGTGAGATGCGTTTTTTTATGAAGCCCCGTTAGAGCCGGCACCACCTCATCCATTGGCACTATTCATTATCAATATACGTAGCTACGCGACTCCGTTCGATTTTGAATATGAAAATAAAAAAAATGTACGATATTTTTGCTGCAGCACTCCAGATAATATCAATAGGTAAATGATCGATTTGTTAAAAGTATTTTGATTGTTGTCACTTCTAAATATTACATTTTATTCTGTTTTTACCGTTCTAATGCTCTACTGATGCATTGAAATATATTTAAAATTTTGTATGAATGAAAGAGATTTGTTAATCAAAGGAACGTGGAAAGATAAAACAGAGACTACTCAAAGATTATTCCTCGATCTGATCGGGGACATTTTTAACCAGGGGTCCGCAGTGCTTATAACCCTCCCTATATCCCTCCCTCCTATAACCTTGGATCCTTCAAGCGATGCGTGAAGAAGCACCTTTGGCCGGCATAGTGACGGCGGCTGAGACAGCCGTGAACAAACTCGGTTGTCTCAATCGTCTGCACTTTTGGATCTCCTCTTGCTTATCATCAGGCAGGTCGATGTCAAATGTCGAGTCACAATAAAAAAAAAAAAAAAAAACATAGATCTGCATGTAGATAATTGTAGATGTGAAGAAAGCTAGAGAGTTGTGTCTGAATCGTGAAAATAGGCGCTCCGTTATTAATCCCTGTAGGAGTTAATGATGGCGTGGAATTAATGATGATATAACAACCACACGGCTTATTTTGTCGATGCAAACTGCGCTCCTTACTGGACTCCGATCTTGAATCCAAAAACAGGTTAATTATTATAGCTGTGATAAGCATTCAATAACCTAGCCTTTTAACACTTACATTAAAGGAGAAAGTCTTTTTGGCTTAATCTAAATTAATTTATCTATTTACTGGTACTAAATCGTGGGATTGTGTTATGCCGTTAGGTTTCTGTCAGTGGTTTATTATACAGTTTAAATTTACCGTCTAGCTGGAAGGAAGTTGTGTCTAGCTAATTCAGGAAGTTTAATAAGTGCTTATCAAAATTATGTTCACTTACATTCGCATCATATTTCTCTGCTTATTTGATTAATTTTCTCTGATCAAATCGAAAAAATACTTGTATTTATAACTTTTAATAGAAGCTAGAAATTTGTATCAGGCATGGAAAAAGGGAACATAGCCTCTGCCGTCGTCTCTTTGTAGAGCACTCCAAGTGCTTTATCACCCCATCCCATGGATTCTTCAAGCAAAGCTTAAAAAGCACCATGAACTAAAACGGTTTTAACGGCGGTGAATCGGTGCTCTTAGACCTTACCTTCCTTAAGTCATGATCAGATGCTGCGTCTAAAGAATTAAGACTTAAAAATAAGAACATGTCTTCGGTATTCTTAAAAGTAAAACTGCACTTTCTACAAAGACGAGCGTAGATCACCGCCATTCGATTAGTCTATCGGTTGTGACACAGTAAGCTGAACACGTTTGCGCGCCGGGGGAGGTACACCGGGCTCCGACGACACGAGCGCACAATCTAATAACACACTCCATCATACAAACCCTCACTTATGGGCCACATAACCAACAGTTACACATTCACAAGACACGCTCATAAACACAAGATATGTTGTCTATATAAGAAAAAACAACATTAAAATTGTGTGGTCGGTGTTACGCATTGCTTCAATCTATTTGTTTATTTATTAGGAGAAAATACTTCTAAGTTTCTTAAATATATACAATCTTAAAAATATTAAAACATAAATATACATACATGGACACACGAACACATTATAGTAAATAACATAATTTTAAAAATAACTAAATTTGCATACACACGATATTTAATTTACTCATCATTATCAGCCAGAAGGCGTCCGTCCACTGCTGAACATAGGCCTCTCTTTTAAAACGCCATTCCGAACGACGAGGTACCAGTTGCATCCACTAGTTATTCGTGACTTTCACTATGTCGTCAGTCCATCTGGTCTCCATTCTAGAACCTTTCTTCCCTGTCAGTTCTTCGAACGATGTTTGTCGATGCGATTCACCAATCAATTATTATTTATCAACACTAAGAACACTCTAACTATTGATTTTCTCGATTGCGCATATCAGGTTTGATTAAAATATTGTGGTGTTTTAATTTTGGTCTTTGAAAAATAAAGTGAAATAAATTGTTCATTATAAATACTAAGAACACATTCTTCTAACAATTTGCTTAAATTGATGATGTTTTACTTGCAAATCCGATGCTTTATGGGCACAGTCCACTACAGATTGCAAAATACATCGCGTCATGCCCAGGCGGAGATGGCAGGTCCTGATAGATTCATACAATAGTTACGTGGCCAGTCTATCTAGTCTCGCCATCTCCGTTTGGACCTACCGCGATGTCTTTTGCGATTTGGAGTGGACTACGCACGCGGCAAATATTACGTGCCATTACATTACAGTTTGACTTCTTTTTTAGTTACCTCAGCAATTTGTGTTTGGCTGAACAATCTAATTATCACAGTCACACTCATTCCAAGATTTCTTCTCATCGGAAGACCCGCAGGATAAGGCCTCGCTCATCCTCGCGGGCATCCTTCGCATATCCTCCAACACTTCTTACATTCATACTCCTTAAATTACTCCTTACATTCCTTTAAATAGTCTCCACTCTCGGTCTTTGCTCCAAATTCCAATTTTCTGATGGAACAGCCGCCTCACGTGAGGTCTACTTCTCTCACCCACGCTGAAATGTTCGCAATGGAATACAGCAATACTATCACTAAAAAAAGTTCTGGAGCGCAGTATATTGTTTGGTATTTTATTAGTGAGTTTTATAGCTAGAGTATTACGCTTAATAATTCTCTGACAAACCCAAAACCTGGGTTTCTTATAATCCATTGATAATTTAAACATTAGTTTTAGTTTATGGTTAATCGTGGGTGATTTGCTTCCAGGTGAGAATTAAATAGTTGAATGTTATCCTTGATATACACCAGCGTGTTTACGATGCAAATAGTAAAGTATGTAATTTATTGAGCTTAGTTTTTCATTTGACGTTAGCATCTGTCTAGTGACCGGTGCTCAAGTGCAAGAATTCTTAGAGTGGCGATGGGCGCATACCTCTGTCGGATACAACGTGTACAATTAGCAGTAAATTAAGAGGCGACCTCAACAATGTTGCAAATTCATTATACCTATCACTATGACCATAATCCACTCATAACCTTGCCAATAGTAGGTTAATAATTATTCGAATCCTTCCGATCTGAATGCTTACTGCATATTCATATTAATATGTAATATGTTATGTATTATATTAACTCACTAGGTGGCAGACCTAAAATCTATTGCACAGTAAAAACACAGTAGAATGGATGAGCTTAATGCTAAAAAGCATTCTCCACCAGCTAAAGAAAGAGACGAAGAAATAAAATTTGAGGGTGCTTTAAGACATATGGAACTATTCCGAGGATAATTTGTTAATTTGTTGAAATAAAATTATAAATTGAAATTTTATTTTAAGAGTGGAGTTGGCAGAAAGTTGATGATCGATCCGGGGTAGCAACACAACTTTCAAGTGATCTAGTCGCGTTTCACTATCAGCTTTTATAAAACTTGCCGGTTTTAATTTGGTTTAACTATGTCGTCTCCATTCTATTATTTAGAGTTTAACTTTTTTGCATCAATTGGTGCTAAAATCAACTGCACTGAAATGCACTGAAAACATTGTACAGAAACAATAAATTATGGTCTATGTTTTTATTACACAAATATTATGTATTTTATGACATGAAAAAATAAACACTATAAACAGTAAATTATTATATTCTTTATGACATCTGTCGTTCAAGGAATTTATTATTTGTTATGTGTTAGCGCAATATGTTAGGAAAATGCATACATAAGATTTTCCTTAACGTTATCATTTTAAAGTGTTTCTAGAATTGCGTAGGTATTGTATAGTGTATAGGTGTATAGGTAAACACTTGAATTTGACACAGCATAGAAAAGGTACAGTAGAATGTTTTCATACAAACTGCTGAAGCGCGTCTTATACCAGACTGATCAGCAGTCAACACATAGGCTATAGTGAACACAGGACAAATATTCAAAAGTTAAATATTTCTTTATAAATTTATTTTGTTGACTTGATAGATATGAAACTGTTGACTATTCTAATGAAAATAAATTATCATTGTGAGTGGTATTATAAATATATACGTTGGTTGGAGTACATTGAGTAGATTTTATGAATGAAAGGGTAAAAGGGAAGCCAATAAACTAGGAGTCTTTCTTGATGATTAAAACCCCGGAATATTCTTTAAAAATCCACAGAGAAGAACTAAGTTTTTTTTAATTATAGAGACTCGACATCAGACTTCGACTTGCAAGCAAGGTAAAGTCCAAGATCGCCGACAGCCTAAAAACCGACTCAGCTTATGTTTGCCTTAGTCGCCGTCACTATGAAGAGAGTTGTGTAAAGGTTTCAGAAATTGAAGACGATATTTCATATTACATTATTTACCGTTTGCCTCAAAATTACCTGGGAATTTCCTTAAGATATTTGGTTTAAAAAGTACATATCAGCATTTAGAAAGTTGTAGGTCAGTCAGTCATTTTAGTAAAGAAGCAACATCTCGTCATTCCGTCCTACAAAGTTTACAACACCTGCCATCATTTCACGGAAGGATGTCGCAATTTGAAAATTATCTCTACTATAATTATTGTATAGTATTTTGTTCCATATGCGAATTGTTATAGGGGCGTTTGTTGCGTGCGCGTGTTATATGGCGCCAGGCGCTTGCACGATAATGATGCGGGATATCATGATGATATGAATGATAAACAATGATAACAACACTCGATGCACTCATGTTTCATAACTGCATACCTCCGTATCTCAACTTTTGTTGTTATATTACGCTTTTGTTATTGTTTATTATTATACATTTTTATTTAATTCTATACTAAGCTACTAAAGTGCTTGTATCATAGAAACAGGGCAACCAAAGTACATATATCACAGATAAATTGGTATCAGAGGGTGATTTCAAACTTGTGATCTCGGTTCGTGACCCCATTGCACTGCCACTACACCACGGTCGCCTTAAATATAAATACAAAACTCAGTTCTTAACGAGGAACGCAGTATCGTGAGTTATGGAAAATGAGATTGGGACTTTTTTTTTGTTAAATTCTGTTGTAGGTAATCAACAGAAGTCTTCGCGAAATTATCCTTGCATTTTTATACATTTTTTATTATTTTGAAACTAAATTTTTTTTTACTTTAATCTTAAATTATTTAATAAAACAAATTGTGGAACATTTCAATTCCGCGACAATTTCCTCGATCCGGCTTCTGGCTTCCTTTATACATCGTTAATTCTCTGTTATATTCGTCAAATAATAATTTAGGTAACATATTTATGATATGAGCTTGTATTAGAGAATTGTAAATGTCAAGGAAGCGAGGGAGTTGTGTCAGGATAGTGGCAAGTGGCGCTCCATTGTCTCTGCCTAACCCTGTGGGTAAAAGGCGTGACAATCTGATTGAGTTGATATTAAGGGTTATGGTTATACAAATATATTTTATTAAAGTTTAACTTATAAAAGATCTTAGTTAATTTTAGCTATAAATTCTATATTTCGTAAATAGATATATTGAAATATTTTGTGTACTAATTTTTGTTGTAAAAGAATTCAATAGAAAGCATCTCGCATCCATTACGCAACATGCACAAGAAAGATAACAGTACAAATGCAACGTTCCGTAATGATGACCGGCTATCTATAAATAGAGCAGGTCTACCTATTCCTACGGAAATAGGACATTCCTGACTCAACATCCTAACATCCCGCATTACATCGCACAAGTCAACTTCGCTCCTATTACCTAATCGTTACTGGTGAAAATTGCGTGGTAAAATGCACTAGTTTATTCGCAAGGGTTAACGTCAACTTTGGCGGGAAATGTAAGCGGTTAACGTGTTTATAGTATCTTGACGTACTACGATACTATTCTATAGTAGTTTCAATGTGCGTGTGTAAATGGTAACATGTGGTTTGCGCATGTGTGTGTGCATGAATGATATTTGTATATTTTCATGCGCTATGTGATATTTTTGGGTATTGATGGGTGAATTGTGCAATGCCCTAATATAATATGGACAAAATAATATTAAAAATGGTCACTAATTACAAATATAGATTAAAGGCTTTATTAACGAACCTAATTAATATATAAGAAATAATTGACCCTGATTATTACCTTAAGTTATATATTTTTATTTATTGTTACCTGACATCTGACCTCGACTTGCCTGATGGTCAGAAAGGGAGAGAGGAGGAAACTGATAAGAATGCCGACGACCCAAAAACGAATTTATTTTACGGTTGCCTCAGCTGCCATCACTATGACGGCTAGATATGCTTTTTCATGTCTCGCTTAAAGGATTCAAAGTTATACATAGTATGAGAAAAACAAATGGGCTGGCAAAGTATTCCACTTGTCGATTGTTTGGCAATGAAACGACGGGTTGAACTATTAGTTCGACTATCAATAAAGTGCGGATGCTTCCTCGACCTGTGCGGCATCACGGGGAGTAAAAAGGCCGTAATAAAAAGTGTTTTATTTTTGTTGTTTCAGTTAATTCCCCATTGTCGTCGTTTCATCACCATCTGTATACACTCTCAGCAACAATGGTTAGTATTAGTTTTAAATTACCTATTTACCTCATAAAAGCGTACATAGTGGTAGGCAATGATGCCGAGTCTGCCTATCCAGGTTAGTACCACAACTTACAAGTATACAGACCGTGAAGTAACTTAACCTTAAAGCTTGAATGGAGAGAATTGTGAATGTGAAGAAAGCGAGGGAGTTGTGTCACGATCGTGGCAAGTGGCCTTCCATTCGTCTCTGACTATCCTTGTGGGAATAAGGCGTGACAATTTGATTGATGGCTTGAAGTGACTTTGTCGCGTTTCGTCAACTTGTAAATTGCCAATTCCAACTTGCCCACACTCTAGCTTGACATACAATAAAAACAAGAGATTTTGTTTTCATTTGATTAGCTTAAGGTTCTTTTTATGTGTCGAGCTTCCTTCAACATAATACAAGTATTTACAGCACCATAACTTCCAGACATAAGAACCATGGTGACTTAGTGGCGTTTTGGGATCCCAAAACTCGACTAAGTCTGTATCTGGATCGGCAGACCAGGAAAATGACTACTTGCCAATCACTTTTAAATACCCAGAGCAAATATCTACTTCATTATTTTATTTAATAATTATTTGTAATATATAATATGATAATCAACCGATAATAAATATTTAAAATAAGCTATAAAATAAATCATAAAAAGAAGAGACCTAGTTAGATTTTATTTGCAAAGAAACTTTACCTTAGATTGTACCGGAAAACTTTTTCATGTACGTACGTACCTATTGCATGGAAATGTGTCATTAAGGTGGTATAAATGAAATTATTTATCTTTATGAGTACATATATAATAAATATATGTTTTATGATGCGATTACGATGTCTAACATACTAATAAATGGTGTTTCTTATATTTTATTATGAGTGACTTAAGCACCCAATTTACTTGTAGAGCTCAGACCGGCTCGCCAACAGCGGTAGGACCAATCTGCTGGCTCCCATAAACATATCGAGCTGTTCTCTCGTTTTACCGGAGTTTCCCTGTTTTCATCGGACGCGATATTGATTGCAAATCCAGTGCATGAGTTAATCGAGCCAGTGGAAGACATCCTCAAGAAAGCTGGGTTGCCTAGTGCCCATAACAGTAAAGCTTGTATAAAGATAGTTGTGAATGTAACGGAAACGAGGGAGTTGTGTTGTGGTGGATTTGTCGTATCGAGCACGCTATTAAGCAAATCGATTGTACCAAAACTACACGTGTGAATGGCAGGCTTTAGAAATAATACATTGTATAGTGTCTTATATTTAATAATTATTAGACGCCAAAACTAATAATAGTTTGTTACGTTTGTAAGGAATAGCACAAGGATTGACAAAGGAACGATTCGATGGTTTGGGCACATGGAAAGGATGAGTGAAAGTAGATTGACGAAAGAAATTTATAAATCTGATGTGGATGAATGCGTTAAACAAGCCAGGCCCAGGAGGATGTTTTCCAAACAAATCGGAGACATAACCATAGATCTTGTATGAAGAGAATAGTGAATGTGAAGGAAGCGAGGGAGTTGTGCCAGTATCGTGGCAAGTGGCGCTTGGCATTGTTTTAACCTATCCCTGTGGGAAAAAGGCGGTATAATTTGATTGATTGATTGTTATGAATGTCTATAAACCTCTGATGGCTATTAAGCCACATTCATTAGAATAACAAAGGTAGTAGAAGACCGGGTGAAATATATGTGCGCCATTCCAGTCTAACCGTTGCCTCTACACACAAAATACCCACATGAACTGAGCTCTAATTTCTTGGTAGAGTGTGACCCTGCCATATGCTTAGTAGTGGTACAGTTTACTGTTTTTGTATATTTATTGAGACTAAATACAGAAATCTAGCCTTATGTTAGGAAAAAATCGCTAAAAAAGAATTCGCTAAAGAAAAAAAACAATTTAGGTTACAGTTGCCTCCGTCGTCGTTTCTATGCCTACCAAAGTGATCTGTTTTTAAGACTTGATTGCATTTTGTACATGCTTATCAAAAGAATAAGGAAATTAATTTATCGCTCGTTCGTAATTGATTGTTTTATGAGTAATGATGACCTACTGAGTTATTATAATCCTCGCCATCTGATATTATATCTAGCTGATATAAGCTAAAACCCTTCGTTCACTAGGATATTGATTTTTTTTAAATATTTATATTTATTTATGGATTAATTCGGTATGTTAGTCCCATCGTAACCTAATCTAAATAGTATTTTCTTAGATTTTGCGCGAACATCGATTAATGAATTTAAAAAAATTTATGCGGCTTACTATCGCGTTTATTTTGGTTTTGATTTTACAATTTTTTATTATTCCGACGTTTCCAGAGCTTTGCAACCATCGTCGGTCAAGGAGAGACCGTGACCAAATAAACGCGATAGTAAGCCGCATAAAATTTGTTTAATTCATTAATCTAAATAATAAAATACCTTAACATCTATCTACCTTAGATTTTTTTAATTATACATTTCTATACTGAGCTACTAAAGTGCTTGTATCATAGAAACAGGACAACCTAAGTACATATATATATCAAAGATACATTGGTACCGGTGGGTGGACCTCCTCTTGCTTATCGTCAGGCAGATCGAGGTCAGATGTCGTGTCACAATAAAAAGACATCAGGCAGGGTGTTGGCTGTCATCTGTCTTGTCACATTTTAAGAAAATGCCCAAGCCTAGCTTTATGGAGGCAGAGCAAGGAATGTAGTGTTTGTATTCATAAGGTTTTGTTAGGGTTTCGCGCGATCATTGTTTAGTGACAAGATTTTGCGGCTTACTATGGCCTATAGATTAATTATAGTTTTTAATTCTCTTTATAAATTTTATGTAGATGTATGCGTTAAACGAGGCAGACCCAGAAGGGTATATTCCGACCAAATCGGAGATATCCTCAAGAAATCTGGGTTACCCAGTGTCCATAACCGTAGAACTTGTATGAAGAGAATCGTGGATGTGAGGGAAGCGAGAGAGTTTGTGGCAAGTGGCGCTCCATTGTCTCAGTCTATCCCTGTGGGAAAAAAACGTGACAATTTGATTTGATATATCTCTTTATAAACATTTCCATTAATCGTGATCGTTGTAGTAAGCGATTAATTTGCAACTCTTTAAATAGTTAATTTATTTATGTTGTTTATTCACCCAATTGTTATTTATAATAAATAACTATGCTACCAAATGTATTGTATCATCGAAACTGGACGATCAAAGCACAAATATCAAAAATACTTTGGTACCAGCGAGTAATGTTTGAATAATTTCTAAATGAAGTTTAGTATTACTCTATGTATGTTGTAAAATCCTTCAATTAAGTATTTACTTGATTCAATATTTGGAGACATTTTCTTATTAAAGCCGACGTGTGACCTTCGCTAGATGAAAAGAATGAGTAAAGGTAAAGAAAGGTCCATGACCGCTGACAAACAGGTGCGAGGTAGCCTTTGTCGCCCTCACTGTGCCGGCTTCAAACTATCCAGTTTCCATGGGAATAATAAAAAAGTTGTACAACTTTATTATTTTAATACTGAAATCGAAATATAATTTCATACTTTTATTTTTTTGCATGAATAAGAAGTAGTATTTATCTAACCGTAGAAAAAAATACGTTTTACAAAGTTGTCTGTTTAAAATAATAATTTACTAGTATGAAAAATTGTTTACGTCCTATTCCCAGACCTACTGAATATACACAAATCTTTTTATAAGAATCAGTCAAGCTGTTTTGGAAAAGTTTTGTTAGACACTGTTTCACGAGAATTTTATATATGAGATTATTATTATTATCATAATACATAGATGATTAGTGTTTTATTGTACTTACTAATCATCGATTTCATTTTTTGTTAATTATTTTATGTACATATGCTTAGGCTTTGTATGATTAATGAGACTTGTGGTCTTCTTCTCGTCATACGCCGCTCCGAAGCCTTGGTAGAGAATCTAACGATAATTAAGAGCACGCTAGGCTAAGCCCATACCCATGCTAATACGTTATTTTCATTACATGTTAAGACAGCAAAACATTGTAAGTTATCTCTTCGACAAAAATTCTTTTAATATATATTTATGTACTTTGGTTGTCCTGTTTCTATGAAACAAGCACTTTAGTAGCTTAGTATAGAAATGTAAAGAAAAAATATAATACAAAATGGTGAAGTAGTAGTTTAATGGTTACGCAGAGGTTCTAAACCACTTACCGGTACAATCTTTGATATAATGTACTTTAATTTTCATATTTCTATGATACAAGGCACTTTTTTTATTTTTATTGTGACACAACATCTGACCTCGACCTGCCTGACGATAAGCAAGAGGAGGTCCAAAAGTGACGACAACTGAAAAAACTGAGTTTATTCACGGCTGCTTCAGTCACCGTCACTATGCCGGCCAAAGGTGTTTCTTCACGCATCGCTTGAAGGATCCAAGGTCATAGGATGAAGAGAACTTATTAGACTAATCGAAAAATGTAATTTTCTTCAAATGTTACGCTTCATATTGCACTAGGATCGGCAGAGACAAAGGGCACTGAGGCCTTTGCTTTCATAAAATTTCCAGATTTGTTAGTGGAACAACTATTTGGATCGTCTCCATTTTATCCATCGCCTTTCACTCATCCTTGATTTATGAATCTCTCGTCAATATCCTTTCAAACTTTTAAGTATTACATTAAAACTCACACTTGACGATTACCTATCCCGTATCTAAAACGTCAGAAGGTTGTTCCGATAATAATTATTATATAAATATTAATATAATTAAGACAAAACATTTTTGTTAGTGATAACATTTTAATATTCAATTAAAGTTGATAAGACGTCATGACGACAATTGTCATCTGATTAAGTTGTGTTTTAAGTTAAATTTATCACAAATTATGGGTTTTGACCTCAGGAGTTCACATTCTGTTTCTCACCATAATGTAAATTAAGTTGGTATTTTGTAATTATATCTCGTTGTGGTGTAAGAATTTTGTATCCGTCTATGATCGTGTACAATTCGTTTTAAAAAGAAGAATTGAAAATTATATTTGACTATATTTCGCTTACAATGTCCCACCTTTACCCAGTGATCATTGATGATACATTGATACCGTCAAGTGGTAACCAATCCATTACCACAACACCACGGTCGCCTTGAATATAACTTGTAATGAATTAAACAAATTTTATGCGGCTTACTTATGGCGTTTATTTTGGTTTTTGATTTTACATTTTTTTATTATTATTCCGATGTTTCGAGAGCTTTGCCGCCATCGTCACGGAGATAAAAGCGATAGTAAGCAGCATAAAAATTGTTTAATTCAATAATCAATGTTCGCGCAAAATCTAAGAAAATACTATATAACTTGTAAGTTATTTTATACGTGGATATGTTATTCATATTGAAATAAAATATAAAAACCATTGTGTTATACATTTCTTTAATTGCGGCCATATTGCCTTTCAGTACATATAATCTACGGCCGTGTATTTAAATGAAGCCGCACACATTTTGTAAATACTAAAATACAATAGTATTTTTATTAGAAGCCCTGACGAAATTAACGACTAGATATTGAGGCCATGGAAAATCCACAAGACCTATTATGCTATATATACTCGTATATATTTGTGATGGCCGATGTATTCTTGGTTTTTATAGATTGTAGTATTACTAGCGGACCCGACTGACGTTGCCCTGCCCGAAATTAAAGAATGCAGCCCAACCTACCGGGTTCAATTGTAAATCTAAGCTATCCAGGGAACTTCAACACCCTGCACATCCACACAAATTGTCATTAAAATCTGTTCTATCACAAACACACAGACAGAGGAAACATGTAAAGATAAACTTTTTAAAATGAAACTTCATTGTGATTTGAAACTCAATAAAATGGAACTTCTTTAACACATTAATCTATAGGATTTATTTTATGTATTGTTTTATTAAAATTATTATTTATTAATCGAAATAATAATAATGATGACAATAATAATAAAACTCGACATGTTCTTTGTAAGTAAACGTAAATCCAAGAGCGACAACTGAAAAACCGATTCAGTTTACGGTTGGTTCAGTCGCGTCGCCGTTACTATGTCGAAATATTAGTGAACTTAAAAGAAATTAAACGTTACTAACAAAATCACAGTCGTTATTTCAAGATATTATAGGTTGTTGTTTATTTTACGGAATCTCTTTAATGGGATTAGGTAATGGGGTGAATTGGTATGAAAATGTCGCCGCAGTGTGGGCGTATAGAGGCCGACTGACGAAACTGATTGATAACGCCACGTCTAGAATAGATAACGGCCGACGTTGCTAACCGACCTACGTTACATTCGGACACTTGAATTACACGAGAACCTGCATGGATACAAGACGTATGACATTTTAAAATGAATTTATTCTATATTTTTGAATGGCATAGGTTTACAAGTTTTTTGATAACTTACTTCCAGACATATATCGTGCTACAAACGCGCATTAGACAGGGATTAAACGTGATTTAAGTCAATTAAGTGCTACAAAATGACGTTTGACTGCATACAAGTTTTTTTTTGTAAGACTAATGATCTTTTTTAAGTATATATTATTATTTAAATTTTCTGTCCATGTGTATGTAGCTGACAACTTTCTCCTTAACGGCTGAAACAATTTTATTGAAATTGTGTGTATTTAATTAACTCTGTCTATTAGATTTACAATTGGACCTGGTAGGTGTTATCGGTGACAGGATGCTATTTCTCTATATAATTCTATTATGCATTAACTAATATATTTTTTAATTGTTTCTGTTTTAATAATAAAAAATATAAGTACTAATTTTTAAATATTTCGTGACTGTTTTTATCTCCAAATCAGGACGTCTAGATAATTAAAAATGAGTTTGTTTACTGACCCATTTCATTATTTTAAAATACGTTTTACATGTATTGCAACGAACTCAATAAAATCAACAGATTTAGTTATATAGATTTCATATGCTATTTACAGAATCGTCTCAAGTGTTAGGGAATTAACTGCGAAAGATATTTATTATCACTTATCTGACATTTGTTTCTATTGTTAGATTTTGATTGTGCGTTAGTCGAGACACGTACGCATTTCAAACTATAATATACTTCCCAAAATATATTTAATCAATGAAATTGTCGCCCTTTTCCACAGGGATATACAGAGACACGCCACTTGCCACGATCCTGACTTAACTCCCTCGCTTCCTTCACATCATCAACTCTCATCATACAAGCTCTACGGTTATGGACTAAACATAATTTTACTCTCGATAATTCTACTCTCATCACTTCCATACATTAATGTAGAAACAAACACCGGATTATGAACAGCCATCCGTGACTTTTGGGACATTATTTGGCTATTCATTATAAATACTATAGAGGCATCACCCCTGTGCACTTCTCTCTTAACATTTCTTTTTCCATCCCTTGTAAACAAAACCCTTTTCATATATATTATATTTCAAATGAGTATACAAAAATTTCAATGTAACGAATATTATATATAAAGACAGTTTAAAATCAAATCTTTTGGCTGGCATAGTGACGACGACTAAGGCAACCGTTAACTGAATTTTCAACGGCGCTCTTAGACTTTCTCATTCTTACTTACTAGTCGATGTCAGTAGTGTATGTCGCGTTTCAATAAAAAAAAATGTTTCAAAGTATGAATAATCTATATTTAAACGTGTTATCATTAAGTCCATTTTATCTCTAATTGACACGGTTTATATTAAATCATAAACACCTTATATAAACAGTAATTTTCCATTCACGAAATTGTTTTATTATTTATAATTGATCAGGTGGCCGAACTAAGTAAAAAATGTAGACTTAATTCGGCGATTTTAGTTGACAATTTGATATTTTTTGTTTGGGCTTGTGCGTATTCTTGATCGACTTTTAATATATACTTAACTTATTACTCTACTTCGATAGGTTTAGTACAATTACGGAAACCAGATAACAGTTGCATTGATATAAAGTTCTATAACAATAAAATTCTATAATTCTATTCCATTGTCTATAAATCATTAGCTTCTATAAAAATTGTGCAGACACTAGCCTTCATACTGTGACGTACCGTCGTCTGTTCGCTATTTATATGCTAGCTATGATATTATAAATGTATACGAAACTAACACTTCTGCCTGTATGTCTGTCTGTTACTTTTTCACGCCTAAACAGGTATTCAGCTGTTTAGGTTCTATTCAGATATCGATAAAAATTAGCAAGGTAATATTAGTTTTTGTCTCGAAGTATAGACTATAATAAATTCTGGATCTGAAGAACCTAATGGTGGACCCCTCAGATCAGCATAACTTAACTAGAATTGTTTCTTATTATGAGCCTTTACATGTGCTGTTATTAAATTGCAGAGTTGGAGTACCTGATATTGGACCATCAGGATCCAAGAGGATTTTGTAAGAAATTGTAAGAACTCTAGTGCTTTAACTGAAATTTTCAGTAGTTACTACTTAGTATTTAGATCATGAGTTTTTGTTTGATTAGTACTTCTTGTTGACAATATGGTTATCCTACAAGCGCTTATCTGAGTAGATTCCTGTGGTAGCGGAGCGGTGCGGAAACGGTGACAGGTGAACGAAAGCACACCCCTTTTGTACTGCAGGCGCTCTAATTCAGTAAAGCGTTCGTACTATAACCATATCCGTATTAATTCTTTCCTTTTTAAATCAAGTAAGACTGAAAAACGTTAAAATTTCGTGTTACATCTGGTGTTTTGAGATTGAAGCGAAGGAAGCTCGCCCTTCCTTTCCATTGTAACTGGCGCAGGAATTGTTTAAATTATTAATGTTTAAACTTATGTGTTGGTTATGCTTTTGAGGGTTATATTGTTTTAATAAAAGGGCTGGTTCGGTTTGCTAACAAACCTATTTAAACTATAGTACCTGTGTTGACGTGGATTAAACATGCATTATTTATTGTAAAACTATATCCATTATATTTAAATCATAATGCACTATAGCTAATAACAATATTATCATAGCAGTGCAGTGGAGTGGTGCAGGCGGGTGAACCGAGACTTTTTTCAGACATCGGACTCGTGGACGTCTCATTGCTTATAAGGCAAGTCAAGGTCGGATCTGAAGTCTAAATAAAAAAAACATCCATAATAGGTTCGGAACCAGTCTGCGATCCGGGGTAGACACTTACAAGTGTACATACATACCATAAAATGATTTAGTCGCGTTTCGGGATCAGCTTGTAAGTTTCCGGTTTTAATGGATGCAACTGTTACTTGCAGTATATTCATGGAACGTCTCATCAAACATCAGGCGGGGTTCTTTTAAAAAAAAATGTAACATCTTAACAAAAGGCACTTCCAGATGTTAAAAACTTAAATTGAATCACAATTATGTAATTCACACAATAATAATAATGATTGACACTATTCGTTCTATGCATTGTGTTGAAAATTTCATAATGTAAAAATGCACGATCATGTTTTTATTATTAATCTTATTTAGCCCCCTAAATGGACTTAATACTCTTAACCGTAAAATGTCTATGTGTCATTAAAGTATCCCCAGAAGTACAATGTGTAGTTTAAATTTCAAGTACGGCGTTAAGTTGTTCATAGTTGTCGCACCGTCATCGCATTTGAGTGGCGAATGGGACCGATGACTTTTAGATTTCGAAAAACTTTTCGCACACTTTTTAAAATAAATATTATATCAATATGTGCAGATTTTGTTTATGAAATAAAACATTTATGCGGAGTAATTTTTTACTGAGACTCGACATCTGATCTTGATTTGCCTGATGGTGTAAGAAAGACAAGGTCTAAAAATGCAGATGACTGACAAAAATCATTCTTTCTATTTTACGGTTGCCTCAGTTTGTCTGTGTAAAACTTTTTATATTTTCGCCTTTTTTCTATTTCCATAGAGTAAAGATTTTCTGAAAAATTTAATGAGCATTGTTTGCGAATCCTAATAAAATTGCGGCTTATTATCGCAATAATTTTGATTATTTTAATTCGACATTTTAAAAGCTTTTTAACCATAGTGGTCGCGAAAAATCATTTTTTTAAAGATCATCATAGGCCTCCCCCTTAGAACGCCATAGAGAGACCAACTCCTAATTGTTTAAATAACCAAAATCTATAATATTAATATTTAAGAATATGTTACACGAGTGAAACTCGAGATGTTACATAAAACGTGTCGTGAGTTATCAATTTTGTTATTCCCTTTTAAAAAAATCACAGCGGCATTTGGGCATTATACCATATTGTTTGTTTTTAGTGACTCCGCCTTGGCTTAACAATGCTAATGGTACTGAAGCGTGCGTTACTATGCGAGGTTTATTACATACCGCAGATTATATATATTACTAGACTTCGCTTCGTTAGATATTAGCACAAAAATATAATCAATCAATCAAATTCTTCAAACCTTCATTACTATATATGAGTATAGGATAGGCTTCATATTTTTTATATCTGCATAATTCTGACACAACTCTCTTTTGCTTCCTTCACGTCCTCAATTCACTTATGATTTCACTCTTTTTTGATTTGATCGTAAAACATTCATTTCTTTACCGTTCAAATCTGATTTATATTTCTTAAATCCAGCCTTTCATCTTTCATCCTTTTAATGTGCCTAAACCAACAGAACAACATACCTTTCTTAATTTCAGTAGCTACATATTTTAGATCACACTTTTATAAAGTCCTTAACAAGACAGGCCCAGGAGGGTGTTTTCTGACCAAATCGAAGACATCCTCAAGAAAGCTAGGTTGGCTAGTGCCTATAACCATAGAGCTTGTATGAAAAGAATTGTGAATGAGAAGGAAGCGAGGGAGTTGTGTCAGGATCGTGGCAAGTGGCGCTCCATTGTCTCTGCCTATCCCTGTGGGAAAAGGGCGTGACAAGTTAATTGATTGATTTCTTTATAAGTTTATTAATCATTTCACACACACACTTAATTTACTGCATGTCTACAGCATTAATCCTACAAAAGAAACTTACATGTATAGAGCATTTATTTGAAAATATTTATCAACACTCATCGCCCCTTATAATCGTGTACAATTCAATGCTATGTGCCCTCTTGTGCTATATAGTCTGTGATTACATAGTGTATTGACGCGACGCACGTACATATACATATTTCCACATAATATATAAATACCCATATGTATGTATGTATAGATTTTCTCGTTTTATTACTAATGATTAATGATCTATGCTAATATTGGTTTCTTATATTATACAATATAACGTATGAACATCATGTAATAGATAGCTATAGTTCTGGTCTGAAATAAATACAATGAAACAAAAATGTGAAAGAGAGTTTTTGGTAAAAATAGTTCTAAAATCCAAATTAAGAAATACAAGGTCTGACATCGTGTTTTTTTTTATTATAGCTCTTCATTTGATAGCCTTAAGTTAAATAACTGTCGCATACACCATGCCGGCCTATAGAAACTGGCAACTTTCAAGCTGATCCCGCAACGCGACTACATCATAGTTACTTGAAAGTAGTGGTGTTATTTCGGATCGGCAAATTGGGCAAATTACTACCTAAGGCGACCGTGGTGTAGTGGTAGTGCAGGTCAAGCAAACCGAGAGCACGGCTTCTAAACCAGTTGCAGGTACTAATGTATCTTTGATGTATGTACTTTAGTCGTCCTGTTTCTACGATACAAGCACTTATAAAAATATATGCCTATTTTTTTAAACCAATTTAATTACAAATAAATGCTATTAACAAACTCAATGCTCGAGGCAGGTCGTCGATTCTGAATATATTTTAAAGGGGTTTTGGCGGGAAACTGCAAGTGACAGGACGCGCAAATTTAAAATACTTAAAAAGCTTGCGTTTCTTAATAATATGTAATAATGGTGGAATTGTTATCCAGTAATCATTTTTAAGTTGATCGAGTATAGACAAGTAATTTAAATGTGTGAAAAGTGTTTCCTCGTGTTCCCTCTAAGACTCCTTCCGAAGTTTTAGTAAAGGCTTTTCGCCGCTTTACTAAGACGATCACCATCAACCTTACTATCATCGTCATCTTATGATGAATCACTCGCGTGTTTCATCTTCATATTAACTTAACAATGTTTAAACATTGAACCATATATTTGTACTATGACACTGGCAAGTTAAATACTAAGTCATAAACATAAAGAAAGAAAATATATATTTCAAAGATTATTCTTAGCTGGACGTGGTGCTCTTTCTCAAGCTATGTGAAAAGTTGAGCATGTGAATGAAGAAAAAGTGTTGTGCCAGAATCGTGGAAAGTGGCTTTCTTTTGGCTCTGTCTATGCGGCGAGCGATGGAAGCTTACATATTTTGATTATATTTATATTTGTAAAGCCAATGCAATTGATGTTAATTGGTCTGCGCATTAAGTTTAATTATTTTTAAAAATTATTTACGTAACCTATTAATTTGAATAAATAAATATTTAGCGTTAGTTATCTTTTGTTTGATTTTTTAAATATTAGTTTGTATAATAGAGATGTGATAAATGAAATGTTGTTCTTTTAAAAAATCAAATATAACACTATATTATGATATAAGTTGTGTCAGGATCGTGGCAAGTAGCGCTCTGTTGTCTCTGCCTATCCCCGAGGAAAAGAGGCTTGACAATTTGATTGATTGATTGATTGAATAATATAATTGAAGTGTTAAATAAAAAACCTTATCGACGACCCACGTAGCGAATTGGTTAACACACTAATCCTCTGCGTGTAAGTCCCGGGTTCGATTCAAAGATTTATTAGATCGAATATTACAAATATTTGTTATTAAAAAAAAAAGGCAGAAAAATAGGCAGATACTTTGGGTCTAACTTGGCCGGCATTGTTGATACGACTGCTACTTGCAATTATTAAACTCTAGTATCAGTCACCTGCAAATTATGAAAAAATATTTAAATATTTTTTTTGCGTTTTACATTTGAAAGTGGGAGGCCGCCTGGGCTAACTACTATCAACAGTTTACCTAGTTAACTAGTTTAACTAGTTCCGCCTTAATTCTTATTTCAATTTTCAGCAAATATAAATCCAACCTTTTTCACTTGTTTCAGATATAGCAGCGTCTACTAGAATCTGTGACGTCACAACAGCACAAGTCCACCCCACCAACTCTTCAATTACAACAAATATGTTTATATTATATCTAGTTATATATATATTGTGTAATATATGTATATTAAATATCAGGAATGTAGTGTTTTCAACAATCGAAGATCGCCTTTAAATAATTAATGTTTAACTACTCGATTGTGGGAATACTTTCTCCTTACTCCATATACTTATTTGTTGTAAAAAAGATGTGTTTTTATTTATTATTTTGAACGTTATAAATAATTTAATATGAGCTAGGTTTTAGAAGGAAATAGAATAATGGCGCGTGTATATGTTTATGAACGATCTAGTCATTTTAAAATTAGTCATTATTTTATTTCTCTCCACAACTTATGTAATGTCCGCGCGATTATTTTATTATGTTTTAATTTTATTGTATATTAATGTTTTGAATAATATGGACTAACAAATACTAAACATTTAACGCATGACTTTATATTTTACAACTTTATACTCGCGAGTGTGCATGACGGTTTTATTATGAATTATTTTTGTTATATTTATTTTAGACATAATTTTTGTTATTTTGACATGTGTTTTCTTTTGTACATATAATTAAATCTACGGTCGTGTTTACTTCAACAATTTGAATCAACGTTTGTGTAGTAATAGAGGTCGTTGGCTGTGATCGTCGCCTTGCTAAGTAAAGCTTGCCTTGAGTAATGTATGAATGATACTTGAGTTTAAGCTTTGATATTTGCATGGCATCCCGGGGGTTGCATTTTAATTTTTTTGATTAAAAATTCGATTATGCAATCTGTTGATTTGAATTATTCGATGATAAATAATTGTGTAATAAACATGATTTTGTGATAGAAATTTGGATCAATAAATAATTTTAGCATGAGTTTTATTGTTTTATTTTTTTAAACCTATAAAATATTAGTTCTATTAAAAAGTCATTCCTGCAATTCCTATAGGGATAGGCGGAGACAATGGAGGCCACTTTGACGCAACTCTCGCTTCCCTCAGATCCACAATTTTCTTCTTTTATCAAAGAGTTATCAAAGTGGTAGGCAGTGGTACCCAGTCTGCCAATCTGGCGTGGTACCACAACTTAGAAACATACAGACTGTGATGTGACTTACTCGCGTTTTTGGATGAGCTTGTAAGTTGCCGGTTCCAACTAAGCCGACATAGTGGATGGGACTGCTACTTGTAGATTGTATGGGTCACCTCCATTCATGGACGGTATTTCAGCTGAACATTAGGCAGGGTGCTGTTATGTCTAGTCACAATAATACTCGTAAAATTGGTGGGTTATTGTGGTCTGTGTTCCGACAGGACTGGCTGAACGAGGCGAGGGTTTCGAGGTCGATGAATGAAGTCATTATTCAATTAATTCAAGGTCACGAGGACAATGCCAGGACAAGCTCAGGTCCTGGCAAGATTCTTAGCGATTGTATACCTTATTAATATTAATGTAATGATTAGTGTTGTAAGTATTTTAGGTATTTCACATTGTACATACAGACTTTCGGTAAATTTGTGCAGCTGCTGTTGGATCTTATTCAAGATGATTATTTAATATTGTCAAGTTATTGTTATATTAATGGAAAATTGTTTTAAATTAGAGGTGACATTCAATTGGACTTTAAATTATCATTTGAGTAAATAATTTAATAAAATTGTTACATCAAAGGTCACACGCATTATTCAAACTGTTTCTAAGCGACAAAAAAATATAATTTTCTTAAGGAACTTAGACTTGTGTCGGGAACGAGGTATTTTTTGCACTTTTTTTGTTGTAACTTGACATCTGACCTCGACTTGCCTGACCTGACTTGTCTAAAACTGCCAACGACTAAAAACTGTTAAAATAGACTCAGTTCACGGTTTCCTCAGTCGCCGCCACTATTCTCTTCACGTATCAAAAACAGTCTTCAATTCGACACGGAATACTTGATACATATCGTATCAAGTATCCTTAATTTAGTAAAATACTTATATTAATAGGCAAGCGATATGCAGAGACAATGGAGCGCCACTTGTCACGATCCTGACATAACTCTCTCGCTTCCCTCACATTCACAATTGTCTTTATACAAACTCTACGGTTATGGGCACTGAGCAAACCCAGCTTTCTTGAGAATGTCTCCGATTTGGTCGGAAGCACCCTAAAAATACTTATAATATTGACAAAATAAACAATTGAAGTTTATAAATAATATGATCATGTTAAATACATATTAATCTCACGCCTCAATTGCCATAGAGATAGGCAGAGACAAGGGAGCGCCACTTTTCACGATTGCTCCGCTTCAAACATACATAAAACATTAAACACATTTTATGCGGCTTACTATCGCGTTTATTTTTGATTCTTGATTTTACATTTTTTTTAATATTCCGATGATAGTGAGTCGCATCATTTTTTTTAATGCATTAATCAATGTTCGCGTAAAATCTAAGAAAATTCTATACCTAAAACATTTATAAATACCTATTTTTTATAGTTTCTTTGCAATTCATAATAATTACACAATGATTTTAATTATTTGGTAACAAGTGTACGCGGCAAATTGGCCTGAAATCATTCCTCTGTATTATCTGCAAAGATCTAGACTGGCTGGCCATTCACCTAAAGATAAATATCTATATTATTTATGTTTACTGTACACTTTGTATGTAGACATTATAGTTATTATACTAAAAGAAGGTGCTACTATTTATCACAAAACATCATCATCATCATGAAGACGTCCACTGCTGAACATAGGCCTCCCCCTTAGAACGCCATTCCGAACGACAAGATGCCAGTTGCAATCAATCAAATTGTCACGTCTTTTTCCCACTGGGATAGGCGGAGACAACGGAGCGCCACTTGCCTCGATCCTGACACAACTCCCTCGCTACCTTCACATTCTCAATTCCCTCAAGTTGCATCCACCGATTATTCGTGACTTTCACTATGTCACCAGTCCACCTAGTAAGAGGCCTACCTACGCTGCGTGGTCTCCACTCTAGAACATTTCTTCCCCATCGGTTGTTGGTTCTTCGAGCGATGCGGCTCGAACACAACATAAATAGACTTAACATTAAATTTAAATTAAGTTGTCACGTCATCAGTCACATTTAGAGATATTTGATATGGTGACAAATCATAGTCAGAGTTTCTATTTCTATAGTTTTGTCCCATTACACTAATTTTTTTAAATTTACATTTCTATACTAAGCTACTAAAGTGTTGTATCATAGAAACAGGACAACCAAAGTCTATATCAAAAATACATTGGTGCCGACAGGTGGTGTAGAACCCGTGCTCTCGGTTTGCGTATCCATTGCACTACCACTATACCATGGTCGCCTTTAGACAGAGTTATACATTTACCTAGAATATTTTATTAGGTTTGTATGATGTGTATGATTTTACTCAGCTATGATATGTGCAAATTTAATAATGTACAGACCGTGAAGTGACTTAGTCGTGTTTTGAAATCAGCTTGTAAGTTGCCGGTTCTAACTACGCCAGGATAGCGAATGCTATTACTATTTGCAGTTGTTTACCTGTAGTAACTGTCGCCTCCATTCATGGACCGAACTCCAGCTTAGTTGCTAGAGTTCGTACGTGCAATAGATAAGAGAATTGCTAATTAATGGTGCGTACTGTTATTTTAATGTCTAATTAAAATGAACCGCCTCTATTAATATCGGTGTATTGAAAACTTATAATACTTTCACCTGATTTTGACAATAGGCGTGGACGAACGGTTGGCGATTGGTTTGTTGCGCGTAAAGTCCCGGGTTCGAATCACGGTCGCAGCAAATATTTGATTCGTAGCTTTTATTTGTAATATTTAAAAGGTATATTAAATACTGCAAATTAAATAAGAGTTATTAAAAAAAGTTAATAAAAAAAGAGGTGAATATTTGCTTCGGGTCTAGTTATCAAGGAGTGGTAGGCAGTGGTACCCAGTGTGCCGATCCGGGGTAGTACCACCACTTACAAGTATACAGTCCGTGAAGTGATTTGAATCGCGTTTCGAAATCAGCTTGTAAGTTGCTGATTCCAACTAGGCCGGCATAGTGGTTGTGATTGCTACTTACAGTTATTGAATTGTAGTTGCAGTGACATCCATTCATGGGGCGTGCTGTCATATGTCCCAAGAACGCTCTGAAATAAAGTGAGGTGGTAGTTGTTCCCGATCCTAAACACGATTGCATATAAATGAAATTATCAAAATTCTTTGGTGGAAGTATGGCTGGTAACTTATAATTTTCTATTCTTTCAAGTTAGCAATACCATTTCAAATTATGTAACGTAGTCAATGGTTCATCAAATCTAATTTGGTGTTTTCAAGCCATCCAGTAATCCATTAAAAGATGAATACAAAATTTCATCGAAATAGGTCCAGCGGTTTGAGAAAAGTTATGTAACAAACACACGTACAAAAGAATATATATTAAGATAAATATTAATTTAATTTAAGATTGTGATTCATAGAAAATATATTCTTAATTATTATACGAGTATATATGACACATTTAAATTTACTAATTAACTACAGAACGAAGTCCAATCACAAAGTCACCCCGTCTCAAAGTTTAAATGTTACTACTTAACAATTTAATTACCTATAAATTACTTATTAATTAATCTAATTATTACAAGGATGTTCAAAGACAATGAAAAGACACGCGAAACGCGACTAAGTCACTTTACAGTACACTGGAAAGTGGTGGTACTATGCCAAAATAGACTTCCAACTGTCTGCTAGACACTCTTCAATTCTCTTCACACGATATCTGTAGTTTGTACACTGCGGACTCCTGATTTTATAATTAATTGTTAATTAGGTATAATTCCCTCGATTCCCTCACACCCACAATTCTCTTTATACAAGCTCTATAGTTATGGACACTAGGAAACTCAACTTTGTGGAATTGTGGAAGCGAGGGAGTTATGTCAGGACCGTAGCAAGTAGCGCTCCATTTTCTCTGCCTATCCCTGTGGAAAAAATGCGTGACAATTTTATTGATTGATTGATTGATTGAATTAGGTATAAATTATAGTTGGTAATTAATAATGAGCACACGACAAGAACAATACACAAAAAAGTCGCCATTTTAAAATACCAAGAAATACGAGGAAATACTATTAAACGTTTGTGTTATAAAAACTCGTCATTGCCTGAATGTCATTTTAATTATACCAATTAATAAATCGATGATGAAAACATTGTATAAACTGGTCACAAAAATTTATTAAGAAAATCAACCATTATCATAAGACTGAGGTTGACTACTTTCTCATAAAACCACAGTTTCTGCCACAGGTTAAAAATATATTTACAAATTAAAACTACTTTTAACAGTATCCAATACGGTTTACTTGCACTATTGTATTATTTATTCATTGAGTGGAACTTGTATTTCAAGTAACCTTTTGCGAAAATTTGTGTCTTTATACTCATGACCAGTTGCGGTCGATTTTGTAAAATGAAATTGGTCCCCGACCTGCCTTTATAATTACTATAAGTATACCTATTACACGATTTCAACTACAAAGTCTTTTTTTTAACTGTAAAACTCACGCCTTTCTTGAACATAATATTCATAGCTTATTGATATTATGTAAATTACTATCTCTTCATAACTAAATTTAATGAAAGATATGATTACCTTCGACTGAATATAGGCTGAGTTGTACTATTTAACAAACATTATTTTATGCATCTCAACCTTATTCTACTACAAATATCTATAAGTAATTTTTATTACCAAAATTGAAGCCTGTCATATATAGTGTATACATTTTTTTATTGCGGCTCGACATCTGTCGTCGACCTGCCTGATGGTAAGCAGCAGCGTCTCAGTTCACGGGTGCTTCAGTCGCCATCACTATGCTGGCCGAAGATATTTATCGGACCTACTCAATAAAATATTATTATTAGGCAGACTTTAAAACCAGGTCGACATATAATGCAGGCAACTTAATATGGTGGGTGGTGATATCGTGCAAAAATAAAAGAATTTAAATTAATTTAATATTATTTTTAGCCAGAGACAATGGAGCGCCACTTGCCACGATCCTGACACAACTCCCTCGCTCCCTTCACATTCACAATTCTCTTCATACAAGTTCTTTGGTTATGGGCACTAGACAACCTAGCTTTCTTGAGGATGTCTCCAAATTGGGAGTTGTGTCAGGATCGTGGCAAGTTGCGCTCTATTGTCTCTGCCTATCCCTCTGGGAAAAAGGCGTGATGATTTGATTGATTGATTGATTGATTGATTGATATTATTTTTAATATGACTTGACATCTGACCTCGACCTGATGGTAAGTAAGGGAACCGACGACTGAAAAAAACTGCCTCAGTTTACGATTGCCTCACTAGCCATTTCTATTTGGCCAATGGGGCTTTTTCACCTCTCATTGACGGAAGATCCCACGGGCTGTTCTTCCGTCTGACCGAACCATTTGGTTTATTAGGTTAAGTCATGAACCTCAGATTAGGGACATAAGTATACTGAAAACAATTTTTAAGGCGACCGTGGTGTAGTGGCAGTGCAATGGTAACGCAAACCGGGAGCACGGGCTCAAAACCAATTGCCGGTACTAATGTATATTTGATGTACTTTGGTTGTTCTGTTTCTATGATACAAGCACTTTAGTAACTTAGTACAGAAATGTATATAATAAAAAAAACGTAAGGGTTTTAGGATAGAATGATTTTAAGGGCATTCAACATATCAATTGAATCAGTAATGTCAAAGGCCTATAAAACGATAAAAAAAACCTAAGCTATAAATAAATTCGCAATTACCTTGAATGTCTGATATTTTTCTATTAGGAAATGTGCGTTTTTACGATAACTGGGTGCATATTAAACTGTCATAATAAAATACATGTTGATTAAATAATTATATATGTATGGGAGAATAAAAGGTCGGCGCTTGTTACTAATCAACGGTGAATTAGCCGATTTTAGTCCTTGTTTAGACTATATTTTAGATTAAATAAAACTTCGTCTGTTGTCCTCAGCGCTTATGGTTTTCCACTGAATTTACTATAATGTCTACCTTACCATAAAAACAATATAGTAGCATCCTAAGTGTAATTAGACGCAGCAGGGTAGGTGGACTGACGACATAGTGAAAGTCACGAATAACCGGTGGATGCAACTGGCATCTTGTCGTTCGGAATGGCGTTCTAAAGGGAGGCCTGTGTTTAGCAATGGACGCTTTTTGGCTGATGATGATGAAGTGTAATTTAGGATATCAAATTCTAAAAGGTGAGGTAAAGGTAAAAAGGAACCTAACTTTTTCAACTTATGGACTTTAAACTTTGGGTGTTTTCTTTACGAATAATTCCTGAATTCACCTATTAGCTTTAACTGCAGTTATAATTTAATAATCAAGAATAATAAACAATTTAAACGATAACAGAATCAACTAGTTTGTAAATTTTAATGAATGGATAAATTAATTTCTCTCGAGGAAAGTAACGTTATAATTGCTAAACTCATAATGAAGATACTTTTGTTTTGATATCCATTCATGGACCACACTCCAGCCTAACATCAAGCGGGGAGCTGTCATATGTCGAGTCACAATAAAAAATAAAAAAAACATTTGTTCCGTTTATTTCTAAACAATGGAATAGTTTGAATTCGTATTCCGCCAAGGAATGGCCATATTCAATGTATATTATACCTAATAGGCATATTCTACGAAACATAGTCTAGACTAGACTGACAAGGATAACCTAAATACTATTTGGACAAGGTGATCCACTTTGTAGTTGTATTCAGGTATAAATCATGCGGTTACAATACTACAATACTAGGTTTTATTTTTAAAACATTTAATACATAATTTTACGTTTTACTAATATGTATTCTATTTAGAATAGAATAAGTAATAGCACAGTGCGCGTTAGATTTGGTTTAAAAGAAGATGTAGTGATAAGGATTGACAAAGGGATGCTTTGATGGTTTGGGCTGGCATGGAAAGGATGAGTGAAAGTCGATTGACGAAAACGATTTATAAATCTGATGTGGATGGATGCGGTCAACAAGGTAGTTTTCCGATTATATCGGAGACATCCTCAAGAAAACTAGGTTGCCTAGAGCTTATATGAAGAGAATTGTGGATGAGAAGGAAGCGAGGAAGTTGTGTCAGATTCGTGACAGGTGACGCTCCATTGGAAAAGGGCGTGACAATTTGATTGATTGATTGATATTCTATTTAGTTAAGGAAATAAAGAGTTAACATTATAATTAATCCTACATATACAATGAATAAAAGAAGTTAAGAATATTTAAAAGCTTATATTTAATTTTAATACGAGTATATACTCTTTAGACTAATATTCTAGTGATTTTACATATACATAACTTGTATCAGCATGCTTGTATCATGTATGCTTGTATCAGAGAAACTGAGCTACCATAATTATTTTATCATCATGAACTTGCTCACTTTTCTATTGTAACTCTTATTAATTTTAACTCTGGAACTTAAAGCTCACTCGCTAAATTGCTTAGCGAAAAAGTTTTTCTTTTTCATTAAATGGTTATTTTTTGATTGCAAATGTATTATAAGCATGCGTGAATAATAGGCAATAATAATACAATATTTCACAAAAATGTTCAATTTAATAAAATCAATCAATCAATCAAATTGTCACGCCTTTTTCCCACAGGGATAGGCAGAGACAATGGAGCGATACTTACCACGATCCTTACACAGCTCCCTTGCTTCCTTCACATCCACAATTCTCTTCATACAGGCTCTGTGGTTATGGGCACTAGGCAACCAAATATAATATAATAAAATATGTAACGTAATATTTAGAAAATGACCCCCCACAACATTTGTTCTTTAAAAACTATTACAATGAAATAACGCACAAAATTAAACTCTACTACTATTTATATAAGATTCATATGTTATTTTTCACTTATTAAAAAAACTTTACCGGTAGATAGATTAGATGATTTTTTGTTTAAATTTTTTTCTGAGCTATCCCAAATGTTCTGATGTCAACTTTTTGCGTACGTTTTAAAAACTGGTCTAATTTTAACTAAGAGTTTAGTTACAAAAGTCGTTGACCCTTTAAGCCATCAAACTTTCTAGAGACTGACGCGTGTGACAAGCTCGTCATGGCTGAAAAAAAGAGGAGATAGAACGCGTCCACCACCTGTCACCAATGATCTTATAAGTCTCCACCAACGACGAACTTTAAACAAACGCCTAATATCTTTTTCATATAACTTTAAGAAATATAACTAAATATAAACATTTTTTAAATCCACTCTTCATTTTGAAAAGAATGGATAATATATTATATTGAAAATTATGACGATTTAAAGTTACACAAAGATTTGGTAATTAACGATTCAATAGGAATTTCAAAACTACAGGTGGCTGTACGATACGTTCATCATGATAGGCTTTTATTTGAATTAAACAAACTTTATGCAGCTTACTATCGCGTTTATTTTTTTATTTATTTATTCCGATGTTTCGAGAGCTTTGCAGCCATTGTGGTCACGGAGAAACTTAATAACCAAAATAAACGCGATAGTAAGCCGCATAAAATTTGTTTAATTCATTAATCAATGTTCGCGCATAATCAAAGAAAATACTAGGCTTATATTTATTATATTTGATTTCATTACACTGCATTGGTGAACTTATAATTTTCATTTCATTTACATCATAATATCACGTATACAATATAATTATATGTCAAAATGATCGTTCAATATATCAATAAATAATACATTATTTTAATAAACATTGGTGCCAGTACACTTGGTATATAGATTTTAATGCGTGCGGCGGCACAACCTACGCCTTATATTGTGGGCTTTGTTCTGAATTGACGTCTAATTCAACTAACATTATTGAAAAAGTTTATTATTTCTAAAATTTTAAAGGAATTTAAAGTAATTCACACAGTTTCGTTTTTATTGCAAAAGACATCGACAGACAAAGACGGGGTAGACGAGTTGGACCGTTACAAGGTAAGAGATCGCAAAGTGTGAGTCGTAGAACAACTGTGGGACAAAGGAGCTGGCTATATTAATAACAAAGTAAACATAATTTAAAAAATCAAATTGTCACGCCTTTTTCCTAACACAACTTCCTCGCTTCCCTCTCATCCACATTTCTCTTCAAACTAAAAAATCTAATTTATTTTTGACAAATCTACAGAAAAATAAAAGTTATCAGGCTATTGCACTATGCATTATACATCTCGATGATTTATGCATAGAATATTATAAAATATTATTAGTGCCTATAACCTTAGAGCTTGTATGAAGGGAATTATAGATGTGAAGGAAGCGAGGGAGTTGTGTCAGGATCGTGGCAAGTGGCACTCCATTGTCTCAGCCTATTCCCATTGGAAAACGGCGTGACAATTTGATTGATTGAATATGTAATTCATCAAGAATAATCATTGCGACCGGAAAGTAGGTTTAAGATCCTACTTCTTATATCTCTCAAATCAAACATGATGTTAACTTCTAACAACAAGTACTATTATTACTGAGCACACAGTAATAATAGTACCTTAACATCAGACGGTGTCATATGTCAAAATTCTTATCGTGAAGCAATAAGGTCCTGATTAGAACAACAATTTACTAATTTACAGTTGGGAACAATTTCTAAAATATATTTCAATTAACATGTATGCACTAAGTGAAGTCACATGCACGAAAAGAAAGTTAATCTATTTCATCTAAAGTTTAGATGAAATAGTCATTTTAACCACAGACATAGAACTTGTGCATTCTAAATCTATGATCTTAACTTTACAAGTATACCACTTGGCATAGTGCAAACCGGGGGCGGGTTCTAAACCACTTGCCGGTACCAATGTATCTTTGATATAATGTACTTAGGTTGTCTTGTTTCTATGATACAAGTACTTTAAGAGCTTAGTATAGAAATGTAAATACAGTAGAACCTCGATAACTTAAACCTCGGTAACATAAAAACCTCTGTTACTTCAAAAAATACTATGTTCCCTTCCCATCAGAGCCCAAAACCTCTATAACTTAAAATACGCAACCTCTATAACTTAAATAAATAATCTCTGTATAGGCCCTCAGTAACTAAAAGAACAAAAGAAAATCACAGATTTTTTTAAGTAGACTAAACCTTTAGTTGTTGTTTTATTTTTATGTAATGTAATTAATGTGAATAAATATGATTACATATTTAATTTTCAGTATTTTATTGAACCCATCCTTCTGATGCATTCGAGTAAAAATGGGAGCAAGGGTACATAGAAACATGTACATACCTCTATATTAACCTTTACCTAACATAAACCCTTGATAACTTAAAACCTCTATAACTTAAAATATTTTGTGTTTCCCTTGGACTTTAACTTATCGAGGTTCTACTGTATTAAAAAGAAGAACACATTATTTTAAAATGTCTGATGGTAAGCATGGAGAGATCCAAGAGCGCCGACGACTGAAAAACCCGATTGGCTAAATCTTTACATCATTAACATTTTTACGTTTCAATTTGTTACCTTTTTTTATTTTTTTTATTGTAACTCGACATATGACAGCTCCCCGCTTGATGTTAAGCCAAAGTGTGGTCCATGAATGAATGTCACTGCTACTACAATTCAATAACTGTGAGTAGCAATCACATCCACTAAGCCGGCCTAGATGGAACCGGCAACTTACAAGCTGATCCCGAAACGTGACCAAATCACTTCACGGTCTGTATACTTGTAAGTGGTGGTACTACCCCGGATCGAGGTAATACCTTAGAGTATTACCTAATACCTAATATTAAAGTCACTTCAGTTGAGAAAATATTTTATTTTATTATAATTTATTTAAAATATTGTTATTAGAATTAAATTCTTAGTATATATAAAAATAACAGAAGTTTAGCAAATGCCTTTTTTGTCATGAAAAATAATGTATTGTGTAGGAATCGAAAAGGGAATGTGCCCGAACGGGATGAGCCCGTTTGTTGAGAGCAGTGCGCGACCGGTTGCTATGGGAAAGTGATTTATTTCGAGTTGTACGTAGGCGACTCTCTCCGCATTGTTACAGACTTCATGCAGGAGACCTAGGGCGCACTACAACACTACTCATGTTACATTTCGCAAGCAATATAGGTGCGTGTGTGTGAAAGAGATGCACATACACACTTACGTAGAATTGGTAAAAAAATCTATGTTTATAAACAGACAGTGAAGTGATTTAGTCGCGTTTCCGTATCACCTTGTAAGTTGCCGATTTCAACTAGACCTGCATAATACAAGCTCCCTTACAAGCTGATCCCTAAACGCGACTAAGTCACTTCACGGTCTTAGTCGCGTGAGTCGGTCTTGTAAGTACTTGTTATTCTCATTCTAAATAAGCCTACAAGCTAACACATTGCAAAATAATAATATATGTAACGAGATCATATTTTTTTTGGTGTAATATCAAGGATATTTTTGCTTTACCATTTGAACGATTTGTCTGTACACTGCATAGTAAAACACATTTATTGCTTTGAAAAGTTCAACAAACAGCGAGGCCGGCATAGCGTGTACGACTGCTGCTTGCAGGCCTTTATATCAAAGATAGCAAATTCAACTTAAAAAATCATCACTAGTGTAAATCTTAAACGAGTCGGGGTTATATATGTTTTTACACGAAAGTATGTAAATATGACGCAAAAAATATGATTATTTTTTGCAACTTCTTCGACTTCTCAAAACGACTTGTCACAGCTATCAGCTTTAAGAACTTTCCTGAACATTGAATGACCCTCTATTTACGAGGAATAAATTGTCTACTTGCAGTGAACACTAATACCTCAATATTATTTTCACCAAATAACCCTCAATAACGGGACTTGGAAAGGTTTATAGGAATCTAGGTCTACGGGGGCTTATGACACCCATCACCACCAGTGTGAGACCTATCATTACGAGTATGTGTCAAATGGTAGACAAACAACTTAAGGCGACCGTGGTGTAGTGGCAGTGCAATGGCTACGTAAGCCGAGTGGCACGGGTTCGAAACCACTCACGGGTACCAATGTATCTTTGATATATGTACGTACTTTGATTGTCCTGTTTCTATGATACAAGCACTTTAGCAGCTTAGTTTAGAAATGTATGATAATAAATAAAAAATGTCCCTAATAGTACAATTTAGATGTTCTAAGAACAATCTATATTCTAAATATCATTTGCAACAATGGGCTCGGTCCATCGCTCTTTCAATCCCATTCAAATAATAGCCGATTCATCATCGACAAAAAAAATATATCATAAGAAAAAAACTTGATAACCGTTTCCAGTCGTCTAGATGTGGGTGTGTGGTTCCTTGAACTATTCTGGTCTAGGCTTGCCAAACTTTCAAGATAAACTTTGAAATTGCGCCAGTTAACGACTTTCTTCGCAAAACTTTGCAATAAAAATTGTATTGAGTATGCAAACTCAGAAGTTTTTTTATATATATAATTGCAAGACATATGACCTCACCCCTACTGATGTTATGCTGATTTTTTAAATATATTTTTATGCTAAGTTCTAAGTACCATAGAAACTGGGCGGCCAAAGTACTTATATCAAAGACACATTGGCATCTTTCTTTGTAGTAATAGAACTGGCATTTTAACGGCTTTAGGCGGCTAAACCACGGTCGCTTTTTTAGAAGCGATAACTGGCATCGACATGTCTGATGATAAGCGGCGTAAAGTCAAAAGCGCTGCCGACTCAGAATTTGACTAAAGTAACAATAGCATCAGCTTTACGCCTATTTCAATAAAAGGTTGACAGAATTATTACAAATGATATATCAATATACAACAGTTATTCCCGTTGGAATGTTTCGCAGTAAATTGTTTGTAAGTGGTGACAAGTTGCAAGTTCATCACACAATGACAAGTCGAAAGCGAGTCCCTGTGGGGATTTCCTCGCAGTATTTCTTTTCATCGAATAAAAGTTTTCTGTCTTTTTTTACAAATAAATATTACGTCATGTAGGCACATCGCTCATACATAGATAAACAGTAGTTGGAGCCAACAATTGAATGAAGGCCAAGTACCTGCCAGGAAGCCGCTGCATGTCGGCGGCTTACAGCAGGCCTCTGTGGTGATTGCTGGGGTAGCCATATGTCCAACAATGTAGGACTAATGGCTGACAAAGCGAAATACTTAATAATAAGTAAGTAATATAACACCATAGAGATTGTATGAAGAGAAATGTTAATGTGAAGGAAGCGAGGGAATTGTGTCAGGATCATGGCAAGTGGCGGTCCATTGTCTCTGCCTATCCCTGTGGGAAAAAGGCGTGATAATTTAATTGATTGATAATATAACATTTATTTTCGAAAAGGGGGGCCTGGGAAAAAAGTCCTTCGCAATTGTTAATTATGAGAAATTTATTATAAGTGTAAAAATAAAATTACACTTGTAAGTATACAGTTAGTTTATTAGCAATAAAATCTTTTATTATTTTGTAATTTTTTATCGATTGAATTGATCCGAATATGGTGTGCAATTCGCCCTCGTCTCTTACAACCGTGCCATTATCTTATAACGAGGAACTTGCCAAAAGAAATGTCTGCATGGATAACACATACCTATATAGTATAAAGTTTACAGTATACACGATAAAATGATGTGAGAATTGTCAATAAAAATACAACATTAAATAATAAATAAATAAAAGTCGCAAGTGAAGAAGCAGTTTTGACCGGCATATTGATGGCGATTGGGGCAGCCGTGAATTGACTCATTTTTTTTCAGCCGTCGGCACTCTTGCACCTCAGGTGGTTCAAGGTCAAATGTATCTATAAGTATATCGGCGCGCGGCTTTTTTTGTCAGGCACAGCACATCATTAGGATTCCCGTATTTTATTTTCTATTCATTCATTCAGTAAATTTCTATTGAGTTTAGTAATAACAATACAAAAAAATTTCTGAACATTTGTAAATTTTATCCTAAAAATAAGTAACGATAATTCATAATAATTAGAGTTAATTACAAAATAAAAAATATATTAGTGGATTGTCTAGACATACATTATGTATGGTGATGATCCATCTAAACTTAATAGCTGTAGACATATAGGTAAATGTACTTGTATATATTTTAATTGCTACGAGTATAACATTGTTGCACATTCTTTTATTGTACATTCTTTTATTGTACAAAGTCTACAGAATTCGCCTCTGCAGATACATCAACTCCTGCGCGTGTAGGTAGGTGGAAATTTGGTGCTTGCTCCGGTTATTGAACTCTCGGGTGACGCGCGGACCTGTCCGACAGGTAGGTAACTAAAACTGCTGTCCAAAATATAAACAGACGATCATATGCTTTCTGCTAATATGTGACTGCTACTTACAGTTATTGAATTGTAGTAGCAGTGACATCCATTCATGGACCACTCTCCAGCTTAACATCAAGCAGGGTGATGTCATATGTCGAGGCAGTATAAAAAAATGCTTTTTTATTTACTGTGGTTGTGAAGTAAGCGACAAAGTTGTGCAGGATCATGGAAAGTTGCGCTCTATTGTTTCTGCTCATCCTTGTGGTAATGGAGGCGTGCCAATTTGTTCATTGATTCACACTATAAATACATTTATCGAGTGAACGATCGGAGTAATTTTAGATTAGGTGTCTTCTTTAAAACTCGCAATATTTGAATAACATTAAACAACCATTTTTTACCAACAGCCGGTTGTACCAAAAATTATAATTTACGAAATGTAAAAAGTATCGTATAAGTAAAAGAAAAAAAGAAATATGGGTTGCACCACTCTTTAACTTCACATTTTACATTTACTTTTAACGGATATTTTATACAGAGCTAAAGGACATCATTCATTTTGGATGTCTATATTTATTTATTTATTTATTTCTTTGTACAGGCGTACAGGCGGACTTAAAGCCCGATGGCTTTATCTTCCAGTCAACCTTCAGAAAAACAGATAGTGAAAGGCAGGTGCATGAAACAATGTTTAACATAGATACAATTTTTAGAAAAATTAAAAAAAAAAAACTTAACACTAAAGATTTAAGTAACAATAAACGTACATATATAATAGGTAAAAATACATAAATAGATATATATTAAAAATAATACATATATATATATATATATATATATATATATAATATACAATACATAATAATATTATAATCTATATTCATCCAAAGAGTACTACGATTTTTGAGTGAGATGTTTCCTAAGTTGGCTCCTAAACGCCACTCTGTTTCGGGACTTTCTAATATCGATAGGAAGGTTATTCCACAGGCGAGCTGCCTGCACCACAAATGCTTCATCAACTGCTCCCTTATGATGGAGAGGGATTTCCAGCTGTAACGTGTCTCCTGACCGAAGGTTTAATTGATGAGAGTTTGAAAGAAAGTTAAATCTATTTTTAAGATATATAGGGGAAGTAGTCTCCATGAGAATAGGATAAAGAAAATTAAGGAGTCTAAATTTTCTGCGGTCACGGATTGTTAGCCAACCAAGCTGCCGACGATATGAGGAGATATGGTCATATTTCCTCAGCCCATAGATAAATCTGATACAATTATTGGAAAGACGCTCAAGTTTATCAGTAAGAGTTTCGTTAAGATCTAAATAACACACATCGGCGTAATCCATAATTGGAAGAATAAGCGCTTGAACTAACAATTTTTTGGTACTAGACGGTAACAGGTTCTTAATTCTATAGAGATATCGCAGTCCATTTACTACTTTGCGACTTACTTCAGTGATATGTGGCTGCCAAGAGAGGGAAGCATCAATATTTAATCCCAGATTTTTTACCACTTTACTAACTGGTATAGCCACTCCATCATACTTAATTAGAGATAATAGATCCGGGTTCAACTTACACATCGACCTACTGCTCCCTACAATAATACACTGACATTTGGCCGGATTCACTCTAATTCCAAAATCATTGGACCAAGAATTAATATAGTTAAGATCTTGATTAATTAAGTCAATTGCCGAATTTATGGAGTCCAATGGGGCTTGTGTGTAAAGTTGCAGGTCATCTGCATAAAGGTGATACGAGGAACTCAAAGAATAAGTGATGGAATTAATGAAAATGGAGAATAACAGAGGAGAAAGGATGCCTCCTATATACTACTTATGTTATTTCTAATGATAGAATCATATATAAAAGGTAGTTTCGATATAAAATTCTTAACAACCCAATTCACGATTTCGTAATAGTAAAACTAAATTCGTAAATTAAAACTTTTTTGGTACAACCGGCTGTAAGTCTTGTTACGTAATTGTAAATATTGCTTAGACAAATGTGACCTTGATTTACTTAATAATAATAATTGTGAGTTTTAAGAATGCCGACCACTGGAGACTAAATTGGTCGCCTATTCTATGCCGGCAAAAATAATTCCTATTTTATTACTGATGCTGCGTCACACAAAGAGCAATGAAATGCGCTATGCTCGTGCTAGCGACAGGGTTAGAAACAAAAACGTTTACTAAAGTGTCAATACTCGTCGCTAAACTAAAATAGGCAACAAGGCATCAAAGCCATCATTGCCGGACTATTCTTAATCTTGCCTGATACACAAGAGAAGGAATTTGAATAAAGATTGTCCAGCAATGAACACGTCATAAATAATGTCAGAAAAAGAAGAGAACTGAGTGTTGATTTAATGCATTTTTAATTTAATGATAAAATATAATTTATTATATTACATTGTAATTACATCAATAATAAAGTGACATTTATTGTGAGAGATTTTGCAATTTTAAATGACCGGAGGTTATTTTTGAAAGTGACTTATCGATTGAAAAATTGACTCAGTTTTAAAATTTGATTTGCGATTTATAGGTAGGATTTAGTTACCCATATGCTGGACTTGATCAAACTATCGATTTTTCCAATCTTTAACTACTAGTGTAACTAATAAACTTAGAAGTTAGTGAAAGTGTCTTTAAAATTGTATTTGTTAAGGATATTATATATAATTTTCATGCAAAATTCGCGTAAAATCAAGTATGTGTTTAAAAATTTAAAAACAAAACGAAAAAAATATTACCTTTGATATATGTACTTTGATTGTCCTGTTTTTATAATACAAGGCATTTTAGTAGCTTAGTATAGAAATGTATTTTTTTTTTAATTATATTTGTATTTAATATTGTATATCCGGGGTAATAATATCGAGTTATATATGTATACATACTATTATATCTCTATGAGTAATAAGTACAAACCTTTTTTATGTTAAGGCCTGAAGTGACCGAATATCGTTTCTGGTTCAGCTTAAAGATAGTTGGAATTTAGCTACCAATGCTGTGTGCCTCTGTGGTCGATATACTATTATACATAAGTATATAATATCGATCACTTTCCTGCTCAAGATCTGTAAAGCAAGATCAGTTTGCAGTAGATGTCTTGTTAATCCAAAAAAACAATTATTAATTAAAATATATTTTATATAAATTCACACACCTAACTGGTTATTGCAATAAAAGAAATGGCGTAAAGGTATTCAGTTACAATTGTATTAACTAATTAACAGCACAAACAGATAACAAAAAGGTCGAATAGCTTATTATTACCTATATAGGTACCTTTTTCACTTGATCATTATTTTTATTTTATTCACATAAATAAATAACAAATGTGAGAAGCAAGAACTTTTTTTCTCTATTGCGACTCGCATCTGACCTCGACCCGCCTGATGGCAAGAAGAAGTGCAATAGTGCCGACGACTGTAAAAAACAGAGTTTTCACGGTTGCCCCAGTCGACGTCATTATGCCGACCAAAGGTGCTTCTTTACGCATCGCTTGAAGGATCCAAGGTTATAGGATGGAGAGAACACACGGGCTCATTCCACCAGGCGATTGTTTTACAATCCAGAACTATAGAATACCATGTATCCGAAATATACGTGTATAGAATACTAGCTAAAATTAATTAATTGGTGCATCCGACTGAATTTATTGTAGACCTGAATGTCACTGCTGCTAGCAGACTTCTGTGGTAGCAATCAGCCTGCGTAATGATAGTACCGTTTCTTTGAAATGCCTTGTGAAGCGTTTCGGGATCAACTTAAAAGGTATCAGAATTCTGCCAAACCGGCGCAGTGGATGGGAGTGCACCTTCCTAACATTTGTCTGTGGCAACAGTCTCCTCCATTATTGGATCGCACTCCATTCTAACATCAGGCGATGTGCGGTCATATGTCGTAAAAAATTCGACTGACCCAACAAAATTAGCGACAAACGGAAAGTTCCCTTACGGTCTTTGTCTCAGATATAACTGTAACAAATTAGAATTCTTTCAGAGTGTTTATATTTTAGGGACGCGGGTTCCTTGCCCTGTTGTGGGTGGCAACTAAAAATATATAAAGATTCCCTAAGACCGTCTTAACGAAGTGATGACTATGAGGCGGAAATCTTTCTATAGCCAAAGTTTTGAAAGAACTGTCTCGGAAAGAACAGTTCTGTTATTTCTATACTTCCGAACAGAGGTGCATTGTTTTTATTGTGACATATGACAGCTCTGAGTCTGATTTTAAGCTGAGTCTGATGACCGTAAAGTGACTTAGTCGCGTTTTGGAATCAGTTTGTAAGTTGCCGGTTCCAACTAGGCCGGAATAGTGGTTACGACTACTACTTATAGTGGACTGAAGACATAGTGAAAGTCACAAATAACCGGTGGATGCAAGTGGAATCTTGTAGTTCGGAATGGTGTTTTAAGGGGGAAACCTATGTTCATTAGTGAAGGTCTTCTGGCTGATGATGATGATATACCAAATTCATAGGCGGGCAGTGATAGGCATGTTGTTCAACTTCATCAGTCGCTTCCACTTATCTGCACGGAGCCAAGTGAGCGATATTATAGTAGAAAATGTGCGGTGGAGCTGTTGAGCCAATAAAAAATACATTAAAGGTGTCTTCATTTTTTCCCCTGTGCGACCTTTTCAAAAACACAATTGTTAATATTTTCACACATTAGTTCGTTACGGCACAATTCTGACAATTGTATTAAGTGTAGACATCTGTACGACTATGACCTATGAAGGTAGATAGAATAAATGTAACTCCAAACGTAGCGGCTTTTATGGCTGATTAAATAAGTTAAAAGAAAAAACTCGATAATTTATCAGCGTATGTCGGCAGTAGTGTCTTTGCATCGCCGGCATCGGATCAGCTGATATGTATGTGCAGAAGCACGCGATCCTAAAGCCATGTTTTTGTATTAAAAAAACAGAAGTTTTTACAAATATAGTAAGTAATACGAGCTAGGCTTAGTGTGGTTCCGTATTTACTTAAATAAATAAATATAATGTATAATGGTCCTTGTAACATTTAAAACCAAATCCTAAAATGAAGGTGATAAAATAATAAGGTTTTTAGTAGATAGTCTTATTATCAATAAAAATAAACAAGTTAAGCCATTTAATTGTCACGCTTTGTTCTCTTCTATGGTTGGACACTGCAGACTCCTTTTTTTAAAATAATTATCAAGCTAGGGCATCATGTCAAACATCAGCATCTCTGGCCACCATAGTGCCGGCGACTGAGGCAACCGACGACAGATGTGAATTCAAAGTAATCAATTAATCAATCAAATTGTCACGCCTTTTTCCCATGGGGATAGGCAAAGACAATGAAGCGCCACTTGCTACGATCCTGACACAACTCCCTCGCTTCCTTCACATCCACAAATCTCTCCATATAAACAACTAGCTGTGCCCGCGACTGCGTCCGCGTGGAATAGTTATTTTGGGAATCATATTAATTTTTTTGTTTACCTACCTGCTCAGCTTTATTATAAATTACCTATAGCTGTTACCCGCGACTTATTTTAGACGATTAAATTACGTAACTAATAGAATATATTTTAAAGTACTTCTGCGTAAATTATATTTTCAGTTATATTTTCTTGTGCGCAAAACTCGCAGCCGCTTTGCAGCAGCAGTCTGCCGAGAACACTGAGTCCTTTTTCTAGGCATTACAGTGACGAAGAAAGAACGAAAGAAATGAAAACTTAACCAAACTAACTGTACGCTTAAACTAAAACTCAACCTAATAAGAATTGTAAAACCTAACTTTGAAAGAATGTAGATGACACCTACAGGTATTATTTACAACAAAACAAAAAAGTGTTATTGTGTAAATATTAGAAACAAAATACTATACCTAAAACAAACACTACCTACTATAGAGAAAACTACTACAAAATGAAATTGTATAAAAAAGGATTTTGCACGATGATATTATATCGTAAAAACAAATTAACGCTGCATTCAACCGATCAGTAGGGAGCCGACCGCATAGTATGCTTGTATGTCTATAAATGACGCGCCCCTCCACTTTATTAGTTTATTTAAATGTGTGAATGCAAATATTACTAACTATACTATTAAACTTCATCACGTTCGTACCTCCTTTGTGTCTAACCAGCAACTGAATAACCAATTACTGTATTTTCGGTGTGTTTTATCCATATTTTATATTTGCTCGTATGCGTAAATGCAGTGGAGGGGCGCGTCATTTCGGCTTAGACAGACTATACCTCGTAGAGCTACACCCCCCTCCGCCTCGCCCGCAAGCACCGCCTCTCCTCGCCCGCCGGTTAGCGCACATCATGCGATTTTGTTTCAGAGTTATTTTAAAATTGTATTATCTCATAAGATGTTTATTGAAATTAGGTGATGTCAATGACAATTTTGTTCACAGTTAAATACTCTTAATTAATAACACATTTATTTCGATAAAGAATAATATTATTATGATAATACAACTCTGACAAATAATTTGTAATAATGCATTAATTTAGACCAAATTTGACTATCATAAAAACGGTTATTGTGAGATTGTGAGTTAATCTTAAAAAATAGACATATACGGTCGCGGACATTTTTTTAGATAATTTAATGAGGAATAATTCTTTCATACTTATTTTTTGGGTATCTCGAACGGTTTTCACAGCGCACGCAACGGAAACCCTCAAAGACAAATAATATTCCCCGTTTTTTCCACATTTTTGACTGTTTCTTCGCTTCTATAAGTCGCAACGTAATGTTTTATAGCCTAAAGCCTTCCTCGATAATTGATCTATCCAACACAAAAATAATTTTTCAATTCGAACCAGTAGTTCCTGAGATTAGCGCGTTTAAACAAACAAACAAACAAACAAACAAACAAACAAACAAACAAACTCTTCCGCTTTATTATATTAGTATAGATAGATAATCATAACTTTAAAAAAATAGTTAAACTTAATCAAACGAAACGCTATGCCTTAATTCTCACAGGGTTTGACAGAGACAATGGAGCACCATTTTTTTACGCTACTAACATAAAATTTGATTCACCAATTTTTTTACATTATAAATCACCCATTTAAGTTTAATTTCTTAAAGTTTAATTATAGTTTTCAATCAATTCCCGTGAAACCCTAATATTAAAGCACCTAGCACATAAAACTGCGGATATATTTCATTTAAAAAATAACAAGTAAGTAAGCCATATAAATATCTAGATCTATGTAAAATAATTATTCCTTTCTACTTGAATAACTATTATACAAAAAAATCAATTAAAATTGAATTGTATATGGTATTAACCCAACAGTTGGAAGAACTCCTCGAAGGAATGGAAAGATAGGATCTCCAATTTTCATTAATAAAATTTATATCATGATCATCAGCCAGAAGACGACCACTGTTGAACATAGCCCTCCCTCTTAGAACGCCATTTAGAAATAATATGTATATTACTAAATTAATTACATTTAATAATTTTTTTATATTATGACTTGACCTATGACCTATTAAAATAAATGTGGATGGGATGTAAAGAATGTATATGAGATAATAAGTTAATCATCATCTTTAATTGTCACGCCATAATTCCAACGGGTATAGGCAGAGACAACTGGCTTCACATCGACGATTCCCTTCCATGGGTTTAGGCACTGTGGACTCCTACTATTTTTAAGAATATCCCGAAAAGTATAACAATCTATTAATAATCAATCAAAATGTCATGCCTTTTTACCCAAAGGGATATGCAGAGATAATGGAGCGCCACTTGCAACGATCCTGATACAACTATCTCGCTTCCCTCACATCTACATTTCTCTTCATACAAGCTCTACGGTTACGGTTCTCGAGGATGTCTCCGATTTGGTCGGAAAACACCCTCTTGCGTCTGCCTTGTTTAACGCATCCATCCACATCAGATTTATACATTCCTTTCGTCAAAATGTTTTCTTAATTCTGAGAGTTGATTTCCCTTTTCCATAATACGACCAAAGAGCATCATCTGCGAAGATTGGCGATGTCGGCGAATAACAATCGATGTTTGACAGGTAATTTGCATGCGATGTTAGGCTGACAGGATCGCCATTAGTGAAGAGAAAAAATAAAATACAAACAACAGTCACGATCGAAACTTTTTAGCAAAACTCGTAGTCATTTTCCATTCTAATCAATGTTAAAATTGTTTTATTTTTAGTAATATTTAAGTCAAATCAATTTGTAACGCCTCATTCCCACAGTTTTAGCCAGGGATCCCACACTGACTAATGATGTTAAGCTAGAGAGCGGTGAATGGAGGCAACAGCAAGTACAGTTAAATAACCACAAGTAGGAGTCGCATTCACTATGCCGGCTTAGTTGGATATGGCAATTTTCAAGCCAACCCCGTAACGCAAGTCACTTTATCGCCTGTACACTTGAAAAAGCTGAATCTGTAAAATAGCAAAATAACTAACTACCTCTTAAACGCACTTAAATATCTGCCTCATTGTTTTATTTACAAATATTTTATATTTCCAGTCTAATAATTAAATATTACAAATAAATTCTATGAAACAAATCTTTGTTCCGAGCGGGAATAGAACCTGGGATTTACGCGTAGCAGGCTGGTGTGTAAATCAACCAAAAACATAAATACTTATTTAAATTACATCGTTAGGATTGAGTTATATAATGAATTGAGCATAATAAAATGATTGCAAAGTGCGGGTAGTGTAAAGTGATTAGCGTTAAATAAAACGTCGCGGCGTCGGTCGTGTCTACGCTTGCTCACAAAGTGTCCGCCCGAAAAAGTTGCACTGACCGAGAACTCATTAAGTTAATATCAGTGGACAGGAGCGAGCGCATTCCGGCGGCCGCAGGTTCCCAAAACTGATCCAATTAATAATAATAACGCGGAGCAGGTACCGCGGGCGAAAAACAACGATACGATGTGCGATTTTCGAGTCGAAATTGGCCCAAATTCCATAGCCCGAGGCACCCTGTCCAGCCGAGGTCGATGAACCGCCTCTCGTCTCCAGACTGGTCCAAATAACTTGGCGAAAAAAGCCGCGCCCAGTGAGCCCCATTGCGGCTCTGCCGTGGGACAATCGCGCTATTGCCAGGCAGATATACTTATACTTATGAAATGGCGCTCGTTGGGTGGCTGTAAGATACCACGGGTATATTTCGGCCTTAACACTGCATTGACAGGAGTTTCTCTACCTAACATAATTCTAACAAATGATCGCATATTCATTGTTTTTGGCATTGTTACTACAAAAAATAGCAATAAAAAATTGGATAGAATTAAATCACGCGTGCAAAACACTCAACTGCGACCGAGGATCAAACCCGGAGGACTCTGTCGGATAACGCGCGACCCCTCTGACCTCTCAGCTAGGTAGCCTAGCTACATAACGCCTTTGCTGTTTTTAGTATCAAATTTTCAGTATTAATTTTTATACTTTTCAAATTATACAATTATACGACGTACTTTTTTAATTTTTTTTGCGTAAGTTGTATTATAATAAATCACTGAAAAATATTTAACTTTAAACAAAGATCCTTCAAGAGGCAAATCCTAAACATCCTCAGTTACGCGCGTAATTGATTCACACAACTTTTTGTAAGATTGTACAATATAGATTTTATAACAAACGTATAGATTGTAAGATTATATATAACAATGTCATTGTCTCAGCCTATCCCTGTGGGGAAAAAGGAGTGACAATTAATTGATTAATAAATTGAATTTCATAATTGTTACTATTATTTTGAGGTTAATTGTTCTGTTTTTATTTCATTTATCTATTATATAATCCTTTTTATTTGTCGTGTATGATTTTTTCGGCTTAGTCGACCTATGTAACTAATTAAACAAAATATATTTGTTATCCTGTATCGACAAGTAAATTTAAATTAATGACGTAAGAATTCCGTCGTTTAAGTATTAAAAGTCATTGTTACAAACATGGTAGTTGAAATGACGATTATAGTGCAATTAAAACGAGTTATTAAACGTGCCACTCACTTTAATACTTAGATACCTATGTTACGATTTAAAAGTGCTGCTTGCAGACTATTGAGGCAGCAGTCGCCTCCGCTCATGGATCGCACTCCAGTTTAACATCAGGCAAAGTGCGGTCATATTTTGTATGACATAAGCACGTTTAGTAGCTTAGTATAGAAATGTTTAAATAATTAAAATATGTCGGTTCAATATACTCGTAAAATAGCCTAGTACATACAAAAAAATCTAAGTATTTCTTTTGCATTCTTTTTCGTTCATTGACTCGTTTATTTAGTACAACAAATTGCATTATCGTCTAATTTTACAAAATAACAAAATTCTATTTTTTGTATAATTATCACTTTTCTTGCATTATGAAGCCGCAAACGCTTACTTAAGGCATAAATAACAAAAATTACTAATAAACAAACAAAAGGAAAACAAAATAATTTATTAATTATTCACGTAAAAAAGCCGGCATAATGACAACTAAGTAGAATAAAAAGAATCATCTCGACCTTAGATCTAATGGAATATTTTAATAAACGTAAAATAAGTTAATTATATTTGCATTGACAATAATTAATAACAATATGCATAATAAGCTAAACAGTGGAGTGCGGTAAAATTGCGGAGGTGCTGTCATAGACAGATGAATATTACGCAAGCACTTTTACTTACTAACGTATTTATTTCGGTGTTTCCCTACGACCATGACGATGGCTGTAAGTAATTAAAATCGTAACTATTAAAAATCACTAGTAATCAAAATGAACAGACAGAAAAATCTTATTGCACAAAACAGAATGAAATTAAAACATGATGTAAATCTATAACAATAATTTAAATTGTCACATCTTTTTTCCACAGGGATAGGCAGAGACAATGGGGAGTCCCTTGCCACGATCCTTATACCTGACACAACTCCCTCAATTCTCTCACATTCACTCTCTCAATTCTCTCACAATTCTCTTCATACAATCTCTACGGCTAGGGCCACTAGGCAACCTATAGAAGAAGAAATATTTATTTCATTAACCATGTTCGCGTAAAACGTTCGTAAATACTATATATGCCTACTCATTAAATTGTAATATTATAATGTTATAATTATAATATTATAAAGACTATTTTTTATATTATGCAACTAATCGTTGAGCATATTGTGTCTAAAATACATTGATGGCGGGCGTATTTGTGGTTATAAATACAACTGTTATAGTAAGATTGCCAATTTATGATGCATGAATGGGGAAATGTGGTGTAGTCAGGATTGGTTGCAAAAAAGAAAAAAAAAAGACAAAAACAAATGAAGTTCTGTTCGAGTTTTGTTATTTTGGAATGTGGATCTGCCGCCAGCACTGATAACATCTACTTAGCCACCTACATTATAAGCACAGTTTACACTTAGCAAGTTTACAAGTTATCAACAATTATATATACAAAATGATTGAATATTATCTTCATAGTAATACAGTAATTTGTGTATGTGAAGGAAGCGAGGGAGTTTCGTCAAGATCGTAGCAAGTGGCGCTTTATTGTCTCTGCATATCTCTGTGGAAAAGAGTGACAATATGATTAATTGATTGATTGTATAAATTTCATTGAATTAATCGAAAATGATCTTATTTTGCTTTAACCTTATTAATTGAATTAAACAAATTTTATGCGGCTTAACATTGCGTTTATTTTGGTTTTAATTTTACAAGTCTCTTCGTGACCACGATGGCTGCAAAGCTCTCGAAACGTCGGAATAATAAAAAAATGGTAAAATAAAAACCAAAATGGTAAGCCGCAATGTTCACGCAAAATCTAAGAAAATTAACCTTATTGTATTTTTCAGTGTTTTGTATAACTTACTATTCAAGTCGAGGTCTGAGAGTGTTGGTTACCACAGTCGCCGCTACTTATGCTTGAAACATGTAAATAATTTTAAATACGAGCCAACTAATCTAATACGAAGCAGTAACTTGCTGTGTTAGTTTTTTCTGACGACCGCATAATATTTAACTTGCCGTAAAGAGTAACTTTGTAACTGAATGCAAGCTTTCAATATACTCTTTCAAAAGCTCGTGTTTTCAATTTCCCTACAGGAAAGCTTTCAGAAGTTTGTGATGTTAATACTTGTTTAGCTTATTACAGATTTTTTTACATTGAAAGTTGTGTTTTTATCAATTCATTAGATACTCAAAGAGCTTTACATTTTTTTTCCTTTTTGCAAGTCAATATTTTTTAATAACTTGTTTTTTTTTTATTTGTCGGCATTCCAGTGTATTGAGTTTGAAAATAAATTTGTGATAAGGTACTGAATAAATAAGTTATGAAAAATATTCTATTCAGTTTGCTAAGTTCTACATGGGTTTTAAATAAATAAATAAATATTTTTTTTATTTTACATTTCTATACTAAGCTACTAAAGTGCTTGTATCATATAATATGGACAACCAAAGTACATATATCAAAGATACATCGGTACCGGTGAGTGGTTTCGAACCCGTGCTACTCAGCTTACGTAGCCATTGTACTGCCACTACACCATGGTTTTTTTTATTTATGTACGATACTTCATTTGCATGGCGCATAAATGTATATACTATTATATTGTACATACATGTAGGTCATCATATGTTAAAATTTAAATTCTGTCTGTATCAAAAATTTCGTTCATCGAACACATTATTAAGATAAACTTAAAAAGGGACCGACATACGAATTATAGAGTAATGAAATTTTCGATTATATATATCGATACTTTTTTGGTTTTAAACAGACTAGCAATTCGTTTTCCTTTGGCACTAATGCATCTTGCATATATGATCCACCGTTCTTGCAGATCACATCCTTGTGTCAACCAGGGCCTCGGTTCTTTTAGTACATAGAAAAAGCATGGCGTCGAAAAGGAAGTGAATTTGCGTTGGATTGAAATTTGACATCTTCGTAACCAATCAGCGAATAACAAATCAATAAAAAAACTACCGCAGCGCAATTTTACTGGTTTTTCGCTGTTATAATGTATTAGGAGAATCGGAGCCCAGCTTCTATGATACGTAGAAGTTTTAGATTATATATATTTTTTAATTATGTCTTGACATCTGCCTTCGACTTTGTTGATAGTTAAGCGTCGGTTCAAGAGCGCCGACGACAGTTTACAACTCAGTCGCCTTTACTATGTTGGCTAGATACTTGGAAACATAATGACAGTCTTCAGTCTGTTCACCAACTTTTAGTTTTTTGTTGTTGTTTATTTAATTATTTACATTTCTATATTAAGCTACTAGAGTGCTTGAGTCATAGTTAACATATAAGTAGTTTTGAAGCTCTCGGTTTGCGTGACCATTGCACTACCTCTACGCTAGTGTATAGACTACCCTGGATTGGCAAACTAGGCAAACGAACTGTTTAACTACCACTGTTAAACCCAGAGCAAATATTTTTATCATACAATTAAATTAATAAATTATTAAAAATTCTTAAATGATATTTTGTATGTGCAGTATGAAGTCTCTGTCTTATAGGGTACTCTATATATGCCGCCCGAGGTAGTGATTTGAAGTGTATCGCAAGTTGGCGGTACTCACGATATTTTTAAAAGTACATTCGAACCCTAATATTTCTCACAAACTTTGCAACTTTGTACATAATTACAAAGTGACTACATCTTTTGTGCCAAATTAAACCTTATTCCTTTAGTTATAATGAATTGTGAAGTTTTTAATGTATCAAGAACATTGTATGAATGTGAATGATAACTTTATGAGTTTGCATGCCGTTAAATAATGAGGTTTTTGACTCAGATTTTATAAGTTATTTTAAATTAGTTTTCTTTTTTAATTTTATTAAATTCCTCACGTGTTATATTAATTGTATGAAACAAGATAAATTGTATTAATAAATCAATCAAATTGTCACGCCTTTTTCCCACAGGGATTGGCAGAGACAATGGAGCGCCACTTGCCACGATCCTGACACAACTCCCTTGCTACCTTCACATTCACAATTCTTTTCATACAAGCTCTACAGTTTTGGGCACTAGCCAACTTAGCTTTCTTGAGGATGTATTACTTACTAATAATTTATACTAATTATACTTATAGTATATAGCGTTATTTTATTGAGATTGCCTCGATTTGCCTGATTTTAAGCAATGGAGAATTCAAGAGCGCCGACGACTGAAAAACGACTTAACATAAGGTTGCCACCGTCGCCGGCACTAGACCGTAGATATTTTTTTAAATTTAGTAGGGCACTGTAAACATAGTGGTCGCCATAACCGAAAACAGCTGGATGATGGCCGATTCCAGCAGGCAACTGGAACTTCCCTGGAAGAGGTATATGTCCAGCAGTGGACGACCAAATTTCTTATTGATATGCATATTCCACTTAAGCCTATAAATATCATTGACACTAAAGTACCAATATCAAAGGCCAATATTAGTGCAAGTATAACGGGACGGTGACAAATTTCTTGATTTTAGTTCCCGTTCCGATTTTAATTGAAGTTCTAGTTTATATGTAGCCAAATGTAAACTTTCATATGTAAGTTATAACGTTTATTTGCAAAATAATTCCGTTAGTTAATAATCTTTTGCGTATCCCTTCCGAGAATATGGTCCAGCAGGTTCGTGCCTACGTAATATTATAAGCAGGCAGTAATTTAAAAGAAAGCACATACACGGATAGTTATCATCGTAATTGCAAGAACGAACAAATTATACACTTTGCCGAATTTCCCAACACGAATTAAGTAATTTTGACAGTTTTTGCCTTTGTTTTAATTTAAAAATATTATGTAGGTTGTACAGAAAATATATTGGGCTCTAACCACATTTTAATAAAGAAAACAACTTTTGTTATAATATTTATTTCTGTAGAAGTTAACTTGACATTAAAAAAATAAACATATAATAAAATACCAAAAGTGACAAAAAGAGATTTAAATTAAATGAATTTTGTAACCAAAGATAGTGTAATAATTTAAAAACTCGCTCAGAATAAAAGCAAAGAATCTCGTTTTTGTTTTTACATAATTATTGAATATGATATAATGCATTTAATTAAACAATATTTAAAGTGTTATAAATTACATATCAACAGTACTCATATTTTTTCTTTTACTGAAGTGTTTTTTTGCAAGTACCTAGTTGTAATAAAACAAGATTAGAGAAATTTCTATCACACAATTATTAGGGTAATTACCCGAAACCAGTCTGCCGATCCGGGGAAGTACCACTTCAAGTATACAGACCGTAAAGTGACTCAGTCGCGTTGCGGGAACAGCTTGAAATCTGCCGGTTCCAACTAAGCCTGTATTTTTTCCTGTAGGATCTACTGCAAACAACTGCCCCTTTTTAAAACATAATTACACATGATTACAAGCAATAAAGTAACACATTTAGTCAATGTTTAATCACACATAAATATCTATATTGTATATAATTGTGGGAGTTCGTCTATCAAAATAATTGCTTAAGAATAACGACTCGGTAAATCAATTTATAAAAAAAAAGTTATTTACGTTGGTTGTAGAGTCATGTCATGTTTTTCATCGTATGTTTGACAGAACTTTATTCTAAGAGTAGTAGGCAGTGGTATCCAGTCCGCCAATCCGGGGTAAAACCACCACTTATAAGTATACAGCCGGTAAAGTGATTTAGTTGCGTTTCGGGATCAGCTTGTAAGTTGCCGGTTCCAACTAGGCGGGCATAGTGGATATGATTGCTACTTACAGGTATTGAATTGTAGTAGCAGTGACATCCATTCATGGACCACAATCCAGCGTAACGGTCATAATCGAGTCACAATAATCGATCGGTTAGACTGGTCAAATGACCACCAACAGTTTTCTTTTGAGCAAAATCGTTCATATAATTAGGAGTATTCATCATCATCATCATCATCATCAGCCAGAAGGCGTCCACTGCTGAACATAGGCCTCCCCCTCAGAACGCCATTCCGAACGACAAGACGGCAGTTGCATCCACCGGTTACCCGTAACTTTCACTATGTCGTCAGTCCACCTAGTGGGAGGCCTACCGACGCTGCGTCTTCCGGTTCGTGGTCTCAACTCTAGAACCCTTAGGAGTATTATGACCTTTTAATTAATTTAACACGTGCCTATAGTAAGATACTAACTGTGCCTGTATTAGAGACACTGAGAGACCAAAATTATAATAAAGATACATTGATAACAAAATAAATAAATAGACATTGTGAATGTGAAGGAAGCGAGGGAGTTGTGTCAGGCAAGTGGCGCTCCATTGTCTCTGCATATCCCTGTGAGAAAAAGGCGTGACAATTTGACATGACTTGGTAACGACATAATATTGTTTAGAACTAAAGGTTTATTTTAATATTTAAATATTGTTCATAATGATATGATAATAGGTTTCGAAACTTCAATGTTTATCATTGGTTTATCTCAACTTGTTGCAATTAAAAATTTTCCAGCAGCAAGCGACAAGTGTCAAAAACTAAAGCGCCATTCACATGTAGCAAACAGGTAAACACTTTTGTATGACACTTTTATATAGGTCAGTTGCTTGGTGTTTTACTTTATACTTAATTACTTTTTTAAAAAGTTTTTAAAGTTTAAAAATAAAACATTGGTTAATAATAACCAATAAAATAATTAAACAAATAAATAATTTTAAATTATAAATAATAATTAATTTAAAAAATTTAAAAATACGTAATACGTAATAACCTTTAAGTTTGCTCCATTTTTATTTCCATTTCCATGCTTCCATCTGACCTGCGCTTGCGGGCCGACCGCGTAACTTAAAGAAAATGAAAATGAACTTCGTTTTGACAGTTGAACTCCAATAATGAGCTTGAAATTTAAAATTGCGATCGCACACCAAACTTAGAATCGATGTAGTTTTCATTGATAGTTTAAGCTCATTGAAACTCACTGTCCGAATGAATAAAAGTTGTTTTTGACACTAACAGCGACCGCGTAACTTTTTGACAAATGGAAATGAATTTCATTGTCATTCCGATTGAAGTTGCGTGGTCGGTCTCTTGGACTTGCCGATGGTAAGCATGGGGCAGTCTATAATTCTCGACGACTAAAAAAACGATTCAGTTCACGATTGCCTCAGTCTTTATAAAATCTCCACTGTGCTGGGTTTTCTAAAGGTGCTTTTTCACGCCTTGAGTAAACGATCCAATGTAATAGTCGCCCTCATTCATGGACAACACCCCAGCTTAGCATTAAGTCAGGTGCCGTCTTATGTCGCCACACAATAAAAATTGTGACAATTTTATATACATTATATGATAAATTTACACGAGACCTCCTTCAGTGTTGAAAATTAAAATTATACATAATTAACATACAAAAAAGTGTTAATAAAAAAAGCTTTACATTCTTTAAATCCATGTCAATTTATAAATGACACTTGTATCCGCCAGAAAGTTGATAAATGCAGTTCTTATGGAACGTATGTAGAGTATGTTAAAGTTTGAACGATTATTTGTTTATAAAAGCCTTTTTCCAGTGACACCGAAATACCATGACACCTGAGCCCGGTATATCAATTAAATTATATTAATTATCAGTTTTTATAACGCATTTTTTGATTACCGAATTTCGATAAGAATCGTAGTCATATTTTAAAATGTATCTTTAATACAAAATAACTCGAATTTTACGGTATTTGTGTTATTAATTTCCTTATTGACAGACATACAAGATTCAATTTAATTAATTTGTTGAAATTGTTTTTGGAGACATTTAGATTTTAAAAATTATTAAAGTCTGTTCCTACTTTATTTAAGTTCTATATTACTTTATTTATACTATTTGTAATATCTTTTTTTATATCCTAGTATCTACTGTTTAATGTCACATAGAAATATTTTATAATTTATTATGTGTAAGTATATTTTATTAATTAAAGATACTTAAAGTTATTTGGTAGGTTAAGTAATAATTGAAAGAGCGGCACCTAGCAACAACGACTCTCGCATACCTTGAACAGCATAAAAATGTTAATACATATAAAATGTATAGTGACCGGTCGACTTTCGCGGTTTATCGCCCAGAACTCCGAACACAGATCAATTCCTGTTAGACTCTAATTCATTTAAATATATGAAATATAAATCGCACATTATGTATTTTAGTTAATTTTTTTATTTTATTTAATTTGAATAAATAAATAATATAATCGCACATAAAAACACATAAATAAATAGACAATATTTAACCAGTGTTATCTAGTATAGTCCCAGCCTATCTCTGTGGGAATTGAGGGATAAAAATGTTGATGATAAAGATCTATTGATTAAGCTTCTAAATTAAACTCCACTCCACATAAGTTCACACTTTTGTACTTTCGTTGTGCTGCTAAAGAATTACAAGTAAAAACAAGATCTTAAAGAAGTCCTTATTTCCTGTTGAATCAAAAGAAAAGAAGTCCAATGTAATTCGATCGTGTATTGACATTTTCGTACAAGTATGTGATTGTAAATAAACTCTGCGTGTTCTCGATCTTAGGGCCCTTTGTATGAGCTATGTAGGGCGCCCTTCTATTGCTCCGTTTACTAGTATATGATCTATATCCTTAAATTAACCGAAATCTTACCGACACTTGAGACAGACAGACAGACGACTTTTCTCCAAATTAAGATGATATGTCAAAAACGGGACTGCTTTTTACGAACGAAAAGTTTTCGAAATAATATATAAGTACAATCGTTATTAAATTTTCAAGATTTTTGCGGTTGTACAATCTTATTAAGTTTTTATCGGAAGAAAAAATATACTAATTAACTTATGTAATGAAAATATATAATAGTAGCGAAACCGTCAGACGTTGTCCTCCCCGAAAGAAACAAAATAGTGTGTGTTCAAGTCACGTAAACACATACTTTTTTTAAATTAAAATCAGTCCAGCAGTTTATGATGAGTTCAGTCTCCCCCCCAATATATTCCTTACCCCACTTCCGGCATCTTTTTTTATTGTGACACGGCATTTGACTTGACCCGCCTGATGATAAGCAAGAGGAGATCCAAGAGTGATGACGACTGAAACAACCAAGTTAGTTCATGGCTGCATCAGTCGCCATCACTATGCCGGCCAAAGGTGCTTCTTCACGCATCGCTTGAAGGATCCAAGGTTTTAGGATGGAGAGAACACATGGGCTGACAAAGCATTCCACTAACAAAGCGTAAATACTACGAGTGTTTAATACCAAATTTTCCTAAATAAGTTTATACCTTCTAAAATCCAATCCTTAACAGTACAACAGAAATTATAATTCTAACCCTACTTATGAAGTTTATGTAAATACCGCTTTTTAGATATTTACAAGATGTTATGACGATGATAAAGAAAGGTATGTTGCGACGATTTGAACACATTGAAAGAACGAATAAAAGGAGACCGATGAAAGCGATTTATAAATCAGAAGCGAGTGAAAAGATAAAACGGAGATGACCCAAAAGATTGTTCCTTGACATTCTTAAAAAAACAAAGGTTACAGTGCTCACCATAGAGCGTGTATGAGGAGAATTTCGGATGTGACGGAAACGAGAGAGTTGTGTCAGAATCGTGGAAAGTGACGCTCCGTTATCTCGGCCAACCCTGTAAGCGTGTATCTGATGATGAGAGTATTTATAACGTTTGGTTCATGGCAATACGATGTATAATTTGACATTTCAAAAATATAACTACTTTGTCACAATCAAATTCTATGAATGTAGTTTTTCGGTAACAAGATGAGTAAAAGTAAAATATTAAAATGTTCATGTCACGTCACAGATCAAACGAATGCCAATTCTAAAGGCAACCAGAGTCGATGAACTTGTCTTTTAAATACTTTGATCTTAATTTATTATAGAACAAGAACTAAAATAGTATAAAAAAAGTAATAATTTAAATGTAGTTAGAATACAATGGTTAAAGAAATAAATATACTTTATTGACCATATTATTTATTTTGTGAGATTGGCAGTTTTTTTGCCACCAACATGAAACTTTAAAATGAACTAGGTCTTTTAGGCACTAACAACTGACATGAGAACTTTAAAAGACAAGTTTATAAACAACCTCAGGACCGTTTTGCAGGGCAGTGTCAACTATCGAATTTGTCGGATAGTATTGCCCAAGACCCCATATAGTCTGAAAATCCAAGTTGTAACCTGTTTAATCATGCATTACCCACATTAGCGAAGATTATAAAACATATATTTAATAAATACAGGGGGCGCCGTATTAGCCAGGGGCCTGACTATCGGGGGTCTACTGTAGTTGATGCCAAGTTATGAAACCTTCATAACTTCCTATACTCTTACTCGTATAGGAATTAGCGTAAGAGATTTTCAGTTCAAAAAACGCATTTAAAATGCAACACCGTATACAGCATACCTGTTGATTTAATTGATAAATCCAGTGTTTTCAGGTAGCAACTGAAACATCCTGTGAAATAGGTTTGAACTGTAAACTTTATAGACATTTGTTAACTAAATTGAATTGTTTTCCATTGTTTGTTTTGCAACAATGTAATACAACATGAATAGAGCTTTCGAGTTATAATCTAAGTTGGGTGACTCCCTTATACGGGTAAGTGAAATGTAAAAGTGGTAAATGCAATTTTTTATTTATTTAAAATCATTTTTTTATGATTTAAATAACCGATTGGACTAACAAATAAACTGATTGATAAAATTAAAATAGTCTTATTTCTATTTAATTTTATCTGTCATCTCCAAAGTATTGTTTTATTCCATTAAATTTAAATAAAATTCATTAAAAAATATCAGATTATTGTATCTGAATAATATATAGGCTTTAATATAGGTCACCATCATCATGATCATGAACATCAGCCAGAAGACGTCCACTGTTGAACATAGGCCCCCTTAGAACGCCATTTAAAGGTCAAAGACAAAATGCTAGTTTAAGGTAATATATATTTATGTTTATTTTTCAATGCGCTTGTATCAGGTTCTTGGTTTGTAAGATCATTTTACTGCTGCTAGAAGACTGTTTACTTTTTTTTTTATTGTGACACGACATTTGACCTCGTCTCGCCTGATGATAAGCAAGAGGAGGTCCAAGAGTAAATTGCTTGTAAATTTCAGTAAATTGCTTATTGAAAGTCGCAATATTTTCACTTACATTTTGAACAATTTTAACCGCTAAATATATTGCACTGTTCATCCAATCTATTTCATTGTAAATGAATTTCATTCTGTACCCCATCAACGAAAACGTATAAGTCAAAAAGTAATAATTTCTTGATAATAATCCTTTTCGCTTGCTTGTTAATATGTCAGTGATAGTGGCGATTTTTATTTGTTTTCGCAATGTGACCTTAACTTTAAATGTAATAGTAGCGGAGATCTATGAGCACGAGTCAACTGGCGGTATAATGACGTGGCAAGTTGATTGAGAATACACTGAGAGTTCGATTCACTAAGGCCAAAGTAACATAGGTTGTATGAGAAAATTCTCATTACAGGAATGTTCGATATTTTTTTATTTATTGGTCGGGTTGTTTTTATGATACAACCATTTTATTAGCTTACTTTCAAACTGTAATATTAAAAAAAGATATAATATTATTATGTAATATATATTCTCTATTTATTATTATATGTCTTCGATTTTTGTATATATAAATTTAATTTCTATACTAAGCTACTAAGTGCTTGTATCATAGAAACAGGACAACCAAAGTACATATATCAAAGATACATTGGTACCGGTGAGTGTTCTCGAACTCGTGCTCTCGATTTGTGTCCACATTGCACTGCCACTACACTACGGTCGCCTTTTATTTATTTATAACACTACGCGCTTATTTCCGTATTCCATCCATCCTACTACTCCTCTCTGCACCACCTAAAGGTTGATTGGCAAAGTATATATTTTATATTTTTTGCAATATGAGAATAAATAAATAAACGTCTGAATTAAATGAAATATGGTCTTAGTAGGTTTTGGTATAAACCAAACGTATTTTAACTTGTACCTGATGAACTAACTTTAGTTTAACATCTGTTAGCAGTTAGATTAACTAAAAGTTTAACCTAACTCATTTGTTGGTAAACAGTTGTTACATTTAAAAGCTATATTTCCTGTACCTGTCTTCGCATTAAATATATTATAATAGATTTAATGAAATTGTTATTATAATTTGATGACTGCTTTAACCTTTTTTTCTAAAAGATAACCGCCATCTTCTGATGTTAAGGCGACCTGATAGTGGACCTGGATCCTTTAAGTTTCATTATATAAAATCACCGGGTTCAACTCCAAAAGGTAGAAAGTGCTTTAAATAGGCCTATTGTATACTTTTGTAGTTATTTATGCGCTATAAAAAATTCTAATAAAATTATGATCCCGAAACTTAAATTTTTCTTAATATTTTAAATTACGAACTAAATGCTTTATTCTTCTACGAATGCTAAATTATGAAGATCCATGAGCCGCGACGACTCAGTTCTCAATTCAGTTGAGTGCTATGACTGCACTACACTATTATAGATGAGATTCCCTATATTCGCGCCAAAATTCTAAATGTAAGGGTTAACAGAGTTTGGGATATTTGAACTATAATTTTTTTTCTATTGTGACTCGATATATGACAGCACCCCGCTTGATGTTAGGCTAGAGGGTGGTCCATGTAATCACTTCACGGTCTGTATACTTGTAAGTGGTGGTACTACCCCGGATCCGCAGACTGGGTACCACTGCCTACCACTCTTTAAATATATGAAGACTCCGGTCTAGAGTAGGCAGCGGCACTACACATAGTCATATCTGAGCAAAATTATTATCACAACATTAATACTCTTTATCAACAAATAATAAAAATCGTCAAGGATATTTAAATATTTATATTTTAATATAAGCTATATACAATCGTAAAAAACAACGCGGTTAGCGTAAAGTTTTATTAGTTTGTTAAATAAATCTCGACTGTATTACAAACGTTATAATGTTTATATTCGTTTGAAACATTAATATATATGTATAATTCGACATCGTATATTAGACGCACTTACATATTATTATATAATAATAAAGAAATACTTAATAATAAAACTGATTAAACTAAACGAATTGTAAATTATAAATTTATGGGCTCTAATCAAATCAATCTTGACCTAGTAAATTGTTACTATGTGGCTTGATAATACTTATACGACGCTTGAAATCCAAAAGTTGGTAGGTAAATAAAAAGAAATTATCATTGGCCAGCATAGTGGCGGCTGCCGAGGCAAGCGACGACTAAAACGGTTTTTTAGTCGTCGGCGCTCTTTTATCTCCCCTTGCTCACCATCAGGCAAGTCGAGGTCTAATGTCGCATCTCAATATATAAAATTGATAAAGAAAATAAAATTAATTTAACGCTAAAACATCAACTATTATTAACGGTTCACTTTTTAATTTTGCAATAATAGTAAAGTAAAAAATACAATACTACATTTTTTATAGAATACATTAATAATGGCTACTAGCATTGGAATGTGCAAAATAATATATTTTTTAAATTACTAATAATTGTTTACTGCAAATTGTAAAGTGGAAGTTTTGCATGTGTTATTAACCCAGCATTTGAAATGTAATGTAGAAATTGGAATGTAATGATTACATTACAATAAATCAATCAAATGAATAGGCAGAGACAATGGTTTCCCACTTTCCATAATCCTGACACAACTCTTTGGCTTCCACAATTCTTTTCGTAATAGTTCTGCCGGCCCTGCTTTCTAGGAATATTCCCGTTTTGATCAAAGAGCAATATTTTTCACATTATATTTTTTCCTCTCAGAGTCTTGAAAAGGAAAATCATAAGGATACTTGCCCTAATAAAAAAAACGCGTACAAGATTTTGTAATTCCAATTTATTATCAGTGATTTAAAGCCCAAATATCATTGTGATGCATGCAGAAAATATGACATCTAAAGTAGACGTTGATACAAGGCTTGTATTTGGATAATACATTCAATCAATCAAATTGACACGCCTTGATTCCAGGATCCTGACATAACTCTCTTACTTCCAGGATGTCCACAACACTTTTCGAACAAGTAATATTTTATATAGCATGTGGTTATGGACACTAGATAACCCTGCGCTATTTGGGTCAAGTTTGCAATTCGACAGATACATCATGCCAACCATTAGTCGTCCACGTTTGGACATAGACCACCTTCACAGTAACCTGCTGATAGAGCCTGAAATTATCGGTTAGTGCCTGCTAGTTTAGCTTATAAGTAGACGTCCTGCTTTTCTTTTTCCCCTACAAGAACTTTTCGGCCCCAACGGCCATTTTATAAGAGCTATGTGCTTACGAGTATAACAATAATTGCTACGTTGTGCTAATAATTTCAAACGGTTTTCGTCGTCTCTGAGCGTCATAGTCACGTGCGTAGCGTCTGCATATTTAGCGATGGAATTGGGCCTTAATCAAAATGAGTTTATTACATAAGATTTGCTGACGAATTTATATTATCATTTATGTTGATATGTGTTATCATATGGCCTACTTTAACAATCTATTCAGATGTATTATGTATGTACTACTTTGTAATACTAAGGATGATATGTATACGGTCATATGTATCTAACTTCATTTTTGACGTACCCTAATGTCATTTAATTATAGGGCACAGATAGAATAGGTGACAGGTCGTAGAACAGATGGCCGTTGAGACCTAATAGTTCTCGAATGGAGACCACGGGAATATGCAGAGTAGGGCGTCAAATCCCAAAAAGGACTGGCAACATGCTAAAGACAACAGGAAATTGCTACATGACACCGCTTTCAGCAGGCCACTGTGGAGATGGCTGGAAACACGCCTTAATTCCTACAGGTATAAGTTGCGTTGGAGTTCATAGAGGAAGGGGGAAAATTATCATTATTTTTTACGCTGGTGTTGTTGGAGGAGGTAATGTATAAAATTCGTATATTAATCGGAAGCGAAGAAGTTGTGTCAGCGCGGTGGAAAGTGGCGCTAAACTTGCCTTTCCGTGTGGGAATTAATTTGTTGACTTAACTTACGCATTTTTCATTCAGCCACAAAAAACAAAGAAAGAAATACAATATTAAATTGGTGTGAGCGGGATATCATTATTAAAGTACAGGTGCACGAGTCATCATAGTATTTAAAACGTACAAGGAAACATAATTTCCTGGTGAATGCAAATAATCAGAGATAACGTTATCATGCCAGGTGAAGTATTTTATAATAGAGCTTTGTGTATGTATGTTAACTCCACTTAATCCTTACTGTCAACTATAATTACATTCTCCTTTTTATGATCCTACAGAGCAAGTACTTAGTGCCCTTATACACGTTCCGGTTGCCGGGTAGTCGGTGCCGGATAACCGGCGCGAAATGTCCCATACGACGGAACATGTACGGTGGCTTTTACACGTTTTCCGGTATTCACGGGTGTTCTTCGACCAAATTGAAGACAGCCTAAAGTTAGTTATATTTGCGACTAATCTATACTAATATAATAAAGCGGAAGAGTTTGTTTGTTTGTTTGTTTGTTTGTTTGTTTGTTTAAACGCGCTAATCTCAGGAACTACTGGTTCGAATTGAAAAATTCTTTTTGTGTTGGATAGATCAATTATCGAGGAAGGCTTTAGGCTATAAAACATTACGTTGCGACTTATAGAAGCGAAGAAACAGTCGAAAATGTGGAAAAAACGGGGAATATTATTCGTCTTTGAGGGTTTCCGTTGCGTGCGCTGCTAAAACCGTGCGAGATACCCAAAAATTATGTATGAAAGAATTATTCCTCTTTCAATTATCTAAAAAAATGTCCGCGACCGTATATGTCTATCTTTTAAGATTAACTCACAATAACCGTTTTTATTATAGTCAAATTTAGTCTAAATTAATGCATTATTACAAATTATTTGTCAGAGTTGTATTAACATAATAATATTATTCTTTATCGAAATAAATGTGTTATTAATTAAGAATATTTAACTGTGAACAAAATTGTCATTGACATCACCTAATTTCAATAAACATCATATAAGATAATACAATTTTAAAATAACTCTGAAACAAAATTCACACGCATCGCATGATGAGCGCTAACCGGCGGGCGAGGAGAGGCGGTGCTTGCGGGCGAGGCGGAGGGGGTGAAGCTCTTCGAGGTATAGTCTGTCTAAGCCGAAATGACGTGCCCCTCCACTGCATTTACGCATACGAGCAAATATAAAATATGGATAAAACACACCGAAAATGCAGTAATTGGTTATTCAGTTGCTGGTTAGAAAGGAGGAACGAACGTGATGAAGTTTAATAGTATAGTTAGTAATATTTGCATTCACACATTTAAATAAACTAATAAAGTGGAGGGGCGCGTCATTTATAGACAGACAAGCATACTATGCGGTCGGCTCCCTAGATCGGTTGAATGCAGCGTTAATTTGTTTCAACGATATAATATCATCATGCAAAATCCAAAAATATAATTTACGCAGAAGTACTTTAAAATAAATTCTTTTTAAAACTACTTTAAAATATATTCTATTAGTTACGTAATTTAATCGTCTAAAATAAGTCGCGGGTAACAGCTATAGGTAATTTATAATAAAGCTGAGCAGGTAGATAAACAAAAAATTATTATGATTCCCAAAATAACTATTCCACGCGGACGTAGTCGCGGGCACAGCTAGTAGATTAATAAAAAAACATTAATTTACGTAATAAAATAAATAATACATTTATAAAAAAACTTTTCCTGCCTACGTTTTAAAAAGAAAATTTATTTATCAGTGCGATTAGTTGCATATTTATAAATTTATTTACTAAATGATAATTTTAATAAATGGCTACAAATATAATAAATAAACGACATTTACTATCCGCTTCTTGGCGCCGAATTTTATCATAATTTTATCGCGAATTAAAATTGAGACAGTAACGTTTAAAAAAATTCACGAAATAAGAATTTTCTTATCGTATGTTCGCCATTTAAATATAGATTTGATAATGAATTTTCGACATAGTTATGTCCTAAACGAGATTTATGTTAAGAAAGTGACATGACAATCATTCTCAGCTTCTTTTGATAACGGATTTTAAATAAGATAAAAATAACTTTAGAGTTCCGCCTTGTGCCTATAACTAAAGAGTAATATGAATTAAACAAATTTTATGCGGCTAACTATCGCGTTTATTTTGGTTTTGATTTTACAATTTTTATTTTACAATTTTGTTTAATTCATTAATTGATGTTCGCGCAAAATCTAAGAAAATATTATAAAGAGTAATATATATATGAAACAGAGTAGATTATTTAATTTTGCATTATTTTATCAAAATTTAGTTTTATGCGTTTTCCATGAATGTTCCTTTTTGACGACAACAATAAAAAAAATGTTGAATAAACTTAAACGTAGTGAAAAATTTACTTGTAAATAGGCCATTTTATAAATGAAGCAATGTTACCGAATAACAGCTCTTTTTAATGAAATTAAACAGTTTCATTTTTATCGTAACATAATAATACATTTAAATGCACGTATATGATAAAGCTTATAGTAATATTAGCGTTCAATATATTTTTTACGACTCGGTGTAAATATCAATTTTAGATTAGGACATTTCATAAATACAGATATTTTCTACATTATTTATCAATATTTGGCATCTTTATATTTACCTATGATAAAAAAAGGCGGTAAGGTGCGAAAAATGTTTTTTTTTCACTTGATAATTTACTTTTTTTAAATAAGTAATTCGTAAATCATTTGTTATAATTTTGACTTGCATTACCTATTATTACAACTGGGTTAGGCAGAAGGTTTGGTTTATCATAAAATATGATTTTATTTTTCTAACAAAAATGGTGTGTTTTTTATTATCCTCCATTATTTCAGTGGTTTATTTAATAATCAAAAATACATATTTATCAGCGCAACGAAATTAAATATTATTTACCTATTTGTTTAACTAATGTTTCTTAAATGAATATATCTAAATTAAATTTGGCAAAATGCATTCTTACCTAAATATTACAAACAAAAGTAATTGTGTATTGATACCTAAATAAAGGTTGTGGTAAAAATTAATTCGTGTTCCGCACACGTGCACGTGTTAGAAGGAAATCCGTCAATGAATATTTGATCAGCCTCCTTGCCTGGTCATTGTTCCAACTCATGCAACATCTACACTTATCACGAACGACAAAATTTTCGGAAATGACTTTTAATGCCCGTGTTTTTGTGCATCATGATAAAATTGATCAGTTTTTTATTGCTGTGATTTGGCACCTAACCTCGACTTGAAATACTTCGACTCTGGTATTCAAGAGTTGAAAAACCGAATTAGTTTACGGAAAGACGAGGTAGGAATAGGCATAAGCTATAAAGAGCTATAAAGGGTGGTCTAGGGCGATAAAGAGTGGTAGGCAGTGGTACCCAGTCTGCTGATCCGGGGTAGTACAACCACTTACAAGTATACAGACCGTGAAGTGATTTGGCCACGTTTCGGGATCAGCTTGTAAGTTGCCGGTTCCAACTAGGCCAGCATTGTGGATATGATTGCTACTCACAGTTATTGAGTTGTAGTAGCAGTGGCATTCATTCATGGACCACACTCCAGCCTAACATCAAGCGAGGTGCTGTCATATGTCGAGTCACAATAAAAAAATGTGTCGTGTCAACAATAATAAAAAAAGTTATTTTGACTATTTTATTCACGTTGGATTTTTTTAAAATAATTTTAAATAAATTTTGGGAGATGAAATGCGCCATAAAATGAGATGAAAATAAAATGTACGGAAATGCTGTTTTTATTTATCCGGTGACATTTTGTTTGGGACGCATTATATCTCATATGATTTTTTATTTTGATTTTTTTATGAAACTGCGTCGTTAGATTTTGTTTGTTGATTATCTTTTAAGGATCCTTAGGTTATAAAAAATAAAGAAGAGACATGATCACTTTCTTCTATCTTCTTTCACTCATCCAAACCACGCACCCAAACCATCGAAGCATCCCTTTGTCAATCCTTGTCACATCTTCTTTCAAGCTTCATGACTTTTTCATGATATTTTCATGATTTTGGGATGGCTTAGTGACATCGACTGAGGCAACCGTGAATAAGTCGGTTTCTTAATGGTTAGCATTCTTGAACCTCCCCTTGCTTATCATCAGGCAAGTTAAAGTCAGATGTCGAGTCATAATAAAAAAGGCCTCCATCTCTTTTTCCCATGACTCACGAGTCACGACACTTCGCGATCTTTCTGCACAAACTATTATAATTGTATATTTATTTATAATATGTTAATTTGTTATACAAACTTTGTTCATATATACTTTTTAAATTATTTTTTACTATATGCCAATGCAATTTTTGGTATTGTCGCGCGTTAAGCGACAGACACCGGGTTCGATCCCCCGTCGCAATTGACTTTTGTGCGTGAATGTTTTTTTTCTATCCAATTTTTATTTTCATACCCGACATATGGCCGCACACCGACTGATGTTAAGCTGGGGTGTCATCCATGATTGAAGACGACTCCTGCAAAAAAAATGCTAAACATTCCTGCTACACTCATCCTTCACATTCTCTTCCTTTCTTTACATCCAGAATTCTGTTTATAAAAGCTCAAAGCGCATCCCTGCACTTTTAAGAATGTCACCGATTACATCTTTGTTGTTTAATATAAAAAAAATGTCTGATAATACACATAAAGTAAAAACATGGAATTTCCTTTTGACTCTTAACACGTCGCAAGTATTATCATTATTGATAACATAATAATAATATGCATAAAAACAACAAAACATAGACAAATGCGCATTTAAAATCATTATCAAGAGAAAGGACTCTAGATAAGTCTTTTTACATAATCTCTAATATTTTAATAGTGGAAAAATTTTGGGTATATTCCTTACAACGAAATAATTTTAATTTTTATTTTAATACTAAGCTACTAAAGTGCTTGTATAATAGAAACATGACAACCAAAGTACACAGCTACTTGGTACCGCGGTGGTGGGTGGCTCGTGCTCTCGGTTTGTGTAACCATTGCACTGCCACTTCACCACGGTCGCCCTAAAGGAAAATGTACGATGAGAATTTAAAATATATCGTAATCAGACTCTAAGATGGTATCGGAATTATAAAACGTAGAAAATAATAAAACGGAATTATAAATAGCTGAACAGTTTTTATAGGAACCAACCGACATGGTGTTAGCCAACGAACTAATCAAATAATTATTTTTTTTATTGTGACAAGACATCTGACCTCGACCCGCCTGATGATAAGCAAGAGGAGGTCCAAGAGTGACGACGACTGATAAAACCGAGTTAGTTCCCGGCTACCTCAGTCGCCGTCATTATGCCGGCCTAAGGTGCTTCTTCACGCATCGCTTGAAGGATCCAAGGTCATAGGATGAAGAGAACACATGAGCTGGCAAAGCATTCCACTTGTCAATTGTTTTACAAAGAAAAGACGCACCGAACTTAGCAGGAATAGTGAAGTCATTGGCTCTCTTAGACTTTCCTTTGCTTACCAAGATGAGGTCAGGAGTCGATTCCCACTAAAATAAAATATTATTTGCACATTTCTCGTAGACTTTGTTAAGCACCCTCGGTAGGGGCACACGTTTCCGGAGTATATACCAGACAGTTATGAAATATCAATTCATCTCCCGTTCTCATGACCTACGTCCTTGAAAGAGCCTAGTCTTAATGTCTCTAGACTCAATTTTACTAAATAAAAAAAAATTAACGATACGAGTGGCGGTGTGGTTACGCGGAAGTCCCGGGTTCGATTCCCGGTCGGAACAAATATTTGTTTCATAACTTTTATTTGTAATATTTAATAATTTGATTAAGTTTAAAAAATATAAAAAAAGATGCTGATATTTGCTCCGAGTTTGGTTGTTAAAGAGTTTAGTGAATGGTGCCCAGTCTGCCGATCCGGGGTAGTACCACCATATACAAATCAGTAGTATTTTGATTTATTTATTGCGAGTGTAAAAGTTCTCGCTCCAAAAGTTCTGAGAAATTGCACGATAATTAATACTTGACGTTTTTATAATATAACTTTTGTACGGGAAAATGTGATAATTAAAGGATACGTTGCGTTGTTTCTGCATACTAAAAGTCATTAATGTATTTAGTCGTACAACGAAACGGATTATACACTACCAAAATATCTTCAATTAAATCTGCATCCTATTCAATTTGGTTACAGTTTAAATTGCCAATGTTTTGTTGAAATTGATTTTGTTTTTTATTTGTGTTAGGTTGGTAGCGATGTCGGATGTAAATTTTAAAAGACAACAATCCTTATGACTGGACCGTGCGAAAAATACACTTAAAAGTTAGCGTATATTTTTCATTTATTTTTAAATTAATGAGTGTAAAAATTGGTTAATACAATATATATTTAATTCCTTGTTTATTTATTTAATTTATAATATTATAATGACTCGATTTCTACAAAAAGGCAGTGACAATGTACCGCAATTTCCTTAAATCACTTTGTCGAAATTTTATGCGGCTTGCTATCGCGTTATATTTTGGTTATAGATTTTACTCGCTTCGTTGTCTCTGCCTATTACTGCGGCAACTGAGATTTAAGAATTTATTTTGTATGTAATTTGAAATATTTATAGTTTTATAAAGAAGCGAGGGAGTTGTGTCAGGACTGTGGCAAGTGGCGCTCCATGGTCTCTGCCCATCCCTGTGGGGAAAAGGCATGCGATTTAATTGATTGATTGATATGTGATCAATTTCTACCCTCTCTTCTTCGTTACTATTATCTCTATTATAAAGTTTTGAGATAAACAGAATGTTGTATCTATAGAATACAAGCAAGAAAGTAAATATATAGAGCATGTGCAATTTGTGCAATAAAGAAACGTGCGGACGGGCTTAGTAAATAAGTGTTTAATTTTCCGGCTACAAAACTTTTGTTTTCGTATGACCTCCAAGTAATTTGCAAAAGAGTACAATGACCTCGAATTATTTAATTTATACTTTTAGAATTAATGATTTCTATTATTCTAAATCAATATTTATGCAGCTTGACTTTGTACCTTGAATTTGCGAAAATGCGTCACATCAGACCTTCGACCGATATATGAAACCTATTGTATGGAAAATGATACACGTCATCACATTAAGAAGCTATCTTTTTCTTTTATTTATATGTTGGTATCTTGTAATAGAACTACCCACCGTGTGACGTCATATCCGCGTAGGAGTTCGTAGTATGAGCATCTTAAAGTGTAGATTTTTATATCTATAATAATTTCTTGTGAGACTTTCCTAAGCGATAAAATCTGAAATATCTCTTCTCCCTAAACTTCATCATTTTCATATAATTGTTTCCCCGCGACCACGATGATGGCTGCAAAGCTTTCAAAACATACGTTCAAACGCATTAGTAAACCGTAAGCATAATTGGGTTTCATAGGTCAACAATGTTTACGCAAAACCTCAAAATATACAAAGTTCATGAAATAATCTTTAAACATAATTGAATCGTTAATTAAACAAATTTTATGCGGCTTACTTTCGCGTCTCTCCGTGATTACGATGGCTGCGAAGCTTTCGAAACGTCGGAATATTAAAATAAAATTGTAAAATCGAAACCAAAATAAACGCGATACTAAGCCGCATAAAATTTGTTAAATTTAATACTCAATGTTCGCGCAAAATTAAGGAAAATATTATAATTAAACTAATTATTACACTTTACTGACAACGATTGATTGAAAAATGATTGACTGACAGTCAAGTCAATACTACCAAACTGATTACTACTCTTCTTAATTTATGATTATTTTGTTGTGATCTGACCTCCTCCCTGCTCCTCCTGAGGAGCAAGCAAGCAAGTGAAGGTCCAAGAGTGCCGACGACTGAACAAACACGAGTCAGATCACGGCTGCCCCAGTCGCCGACACTATGCCGGCCAAAGGTGATCGTATCGCTTGAAGGATCCAAGGGCATAGGATGGAGATAACACGTGGGCTGGTAAAGCATTCCACTTGTCGATTGTTCTGCAAAGAAACGACGCACCGAACCTTTATGTTCGACTGCCGATTCGGTCGACGGTATGCGGATGCTTTCCAAAAGGTTCCTAACAAGGTGAAAGAGCTTCTCGTAAATGCATTATATTTTAAAATAAAATTTAAATATAACATATCATTCGACATCTGATTAGATTATTTATCAAATGTTTCTTTATCTCAAACATGCTATAGGAAATAAATGTCTAGCTAGTTTTTTAATCAGCAGTGAGTTCCCAAGCATTGGTTCTCAATACTGACCATAACCCAGTGACATGGAGTCTGTCAATCGTCCATGAAGACAAGGATATCGCACACAATCGAAAAAATAAACGATAATTCATAAAATGTTAATCATGCATTGATGCATTTGTTTGTGATTATCACAGAATGTTTATACAAAAGTAGTAATGTATCCTAAATGGAGGAACTTGTCGTGAATTCTCAGTAATGGCTGCCTGTGATTGGTGCCGTGGGAATTGGTGAATGCGATGGAAATCCATGGGAAACGGAAAAATTAAATGTTTTTCTTTAATATGAATTACAATACATATATTTAGTAATAAGTTAAAATTAATATGTGTGAATGTTTTTTGTTGCAAGTTTCAGTGACTTTTACAATTTTGTTTTAAATTTATAATTTATTTTATTAAAAAAAGCATATTTCAATACTAGTACTAATTACAGATAGTATAAATTGACGATCAATAGATAGGATCCCTGGTCAAAGGTGCACGTATGATTTTTTCTTTATTACGAGTATTATATTATTGATTTTGTACTGATGACTAAGAAATGCCTCAGAATACAGAACAAAGTTTGTTTTGTATTCTAAGAGAAATGCAAAGGAATTTACCTAGATTGGGCAATAATCGTCCGTATATTAATTACAGTGCGGTAATTTTCTTTACCAATTTGATTACATTTAAGAAAGAATTTTTAAGAAGTTGAGTAGTAGGCAGTTGGTTGTCATTCACCCATCCCGCCGATCCGGGTTGGTACTACCACTTTACAGACCGTGTTGTGTTCAATCGCGTTTTGGGATCTGTTGGAAAGTTGCCGGTTTTAACTAGGCCGGTAGAGTGGTTGCGACTGCTACTTGCAGTTAAGTAACTGTAGAAGCAGTCGCCTCCATTAATGGATCGCGCTCCACCTAACCATTATGCGGAGTGCAGTCATATGTAGAACAATATCTACATACGACCATAATATTCTACATAAAATTTGGTATATTTATGCGTAATTTTTTTCTTAATTATCTGCATTTTTCTCTATTGAAAGTGAATGACCCACTATACCGGGAGTAAAAAGGCACTTAGCAAAACCTTTAACCACGTGTTACACTACTAATACTAAAACATTGATGCAAGGTTTTTTTATTATTAAGGTAATTTTCAGAAGAGTTTCATGTAATTTATTTTTATCAAGCCACAATGCCCGCCTGGTACATTGAGCCAACGGTTAGGTGTTGGTTGCTTGCGGCTCCTAATCTGTTTTTGATTTTTTTACATTAAATCGTAACATAATTTAAATAATACTGAATTAATAATAAATGTCAAAAATATGGCAATATTTTGGGTACCATATTTTTTTCGCGTACCGCAGCAGAAAACAATAACTAATTCACAGGTTTCTCTATGGAAGTTTTTACGCCCGGTATTAGGAAAATTAGTTTTCTATTTAATATTTTACTAATAATGCTGATACAATAAATTGAATATGGCGTTGTTTAAAGTTATTTAGATTTTAAACCAGCTAAAATACTAATGCGCTTAAATTGTCATAATTGTTTTTCTATTGCAAAAACAACGCAAATTTAGAACGGTCGTTGACATTTCTTTTTGGATAAATAACAATGAATCATTTTAGTTGTAAAATGAAATTTATATTTTAAAAATCCTTTTTGCATCTGACAATAATTCATGTACCTATGCGTTAGTACCATCATGCTTAAAAACGAAATAATATGCATCATCAATCAATCAATTCAGTTTCATAGAGTTGACAATAAAATTAAATTGATTCACACTTTTTTTCCACAGGGATAGGTTGAGACAATGGAGCTCTATCTTCCACGATTGACACAACTCTCTTTATACATACTCTATGGCTACAGTTATTGTAAAACATTGCTTTTTTAAGAACGTCTCCGATTTGATCGAGAATCAATCTAGCTTTGGATTAATCATCAAATGATCTCTCATAACTGGGACCAGATAATGAAATCTAATATGAGATAATATATTAACAAAATCAAATATTACAAAATATTTTCTTCTTAGCATACCTTTTAACTACCGCATTGGATGTACCGTTGCTCTAACATTTAGGATCGACATGTTAATCAATGTCGTGACAAGCCGAGGACATTGTCACCACGAATTTGGGGATTAGACTATAGTAACAGTAAGGGCGGACAACAGGTTTGGTAGCGGAAGCGTTTTTTGTAACTATTTTACCTTGCATCTGCACAAAGATGTATAAATCCAGGATTGATCTATTTGTGACCTGCTTAAAATATGACCTGTACTAGCTTATCATCAGTTACCGCTGCCCTTAACTTGGAGCAGTTAAGGACAGTTTCAGTCGCCGTCATTATGCCACTTTGCTTTGCAATCCATGTTTACAGCATAGATTTTAGCTATAGAGTTCGAATAGAGAGAATTAAAGTCGTAGTCGTCGTGTATTTATTTTATCTATTTCAATTATCTCTTGCCTAGATTCATATTAATTTGTATAAATTGTTAATACTACTCGTATGTTGTTAACCCAATAACGCTACTCGTATCCATTGTAACCCAAGCAGTATTTTAAAACGTATTAGAATATATTGTTAAATATTGTGCCTACATAATATGTATTATATAATAATTTATTGCATAGATGTCATAATTATATAAGTTACTTCCAGATTTAATGGATAATTAAATAAATCGTGGCGCTCCATCTATCCTTGTAGGAATTGAAGCGTGACAGATTGGTTGAAATAAATAAACTAGAGAATTTAATGGAATTGCGTAAAGAAAAAATAGATTGCTAGGCGAGCGTTTATCCCTATATATACTATAAAGATATTTCTTATGTATACTTGTATGTATTTCATATGTACGTGTGTTTGTCACCTAATTCCTCCTAAAGGGGTGAACCGATTTGGATGAAATTTTGTGTGTATATTTCAATGTCAATGGGTTCCTGGATGGTTTTGAAACACAATTGGACCCAATACGTGGTGCTGCTGTTTCAGCAAAGTACCAAGTTTGATTTTCTCAACAATTGAATACATTACATAAATTTGAGCGGCACTTTTTATTGCCTAGCTAGGAATAATAGAAAATTATAAGTTACTGGCCGACCATACTTATACCGAAAAAAACTTTGGAATTAAATAATTTAGACCATAGTAAACATTGAGATATCCAAAAATGATGACTTAACCGTAGATTCGTTAGCGATAGAAAAACATTATTTTTAACGCTAACGAACGAAATAACAAAATTAAAAAAAAGTTTTACATTTTGTCGCAAAATTAAAAACAAATTAATAATATCATAGTTAATGTGGCGGTCTTTTCTGGACAGGACGACGTTCGCCGGGTCCGCTAGTGTAATATAATATAATACTCGTATTATGTAAGTAAACTTAGAATGTGAGTAAAACCCATAAAACCTATATCAGTGTTTATTCAAGTGCCATCGTCTGTACAAATACTACATAATTATTACATGAGATAGAAACAGTCGCTATGAGACATTTGTTGCCATGTGAATTTTTATTTTAATTAAACCACCAAGAACTGTTAAGCAATATGTTTTATTTATTATTATTTAATAATAAGTATTTCTGTATTCCACAAGAATAGAATACAGAAATACTTAGGGTATTTATTTATTTATTTTATTATTTAAAAAAATTATAGTGTCTCGACCTTTGAGTATACATTATAGGACATATGACAGCACCATGTATACTCTAAGGTCTTGACATATCACAGCACCGCGTTGTAAAGTTGGAGTGAGGTCGACGAATGGATTTGACTTTTACTAGAACTTTTATAAGCGACGGAGTCACTTTACGATTTGTACACTGGTGGTACTATTCCGAATAGTCCACTCTCATAGTTATTTCTAAACTATAAAATCTTGATATTACTATACTTTAGGAATATACTTCTTGATCAAACTATAATTTCTACTAATAAATGCTTTAATAATAATATCTATTAACAATAAACGTCAAATAACACTAATTTGCATAAACAAATATTTAACAATTCGTGATATGAATTGAAGCCTCTTTTAGAACACATTGATTTTCAAAGGCGGCGAGTGCGTCATAGGAACCTACTTAAATATTAACAAATGGCTTCTAGGATGTGAACGTATATTATATTAATTATTTCTCGTTTGAATAATTGTAACAATGCCTTCATCTAGGTTTAGGGTTATGTGTATTGTGTTAAATATATTTGCTATACCACTACTAGCGCTTGACTGAGCATGTTCCTGCTCTAGTGGAGCGGCGTGACATGTATTTTCGTTTACACGTCACCCCTTCCGCACTGCTCACTACCGCAAAAACCTAACCAGATGAGCGCTATGCCAACAGTGTTGTCTTTGTATGTGATGCATAAGAAACAATGATGCATAAACACAATAGTTTTATCTTTAACATAGCCCTTGGAATCTCATGGTACAGCATCACGTGGTCCAGGTCTTTAATTTATTAACTTAGGTAAAGGCTACGAGTAAGAAACAGTTTTGTGGTTAAAGCACCATACGTTATTTCTTGTAGCCTTGATGGTCTGAGGGGATTCATTATCAGATTCTACAGATACAGAAATTTTATTTGACCTATTCCCTTTTCTAGAATGCAATTTTCCACAATATTCATCGAAATCTGTACCGGCGGTTTGGACGTAATAAGGTCCAAACAAACAGACAGACAAAAAAGGTACTTTCGCATTTATAATACAATTGGAAAATATTAAATGAAGTGAAAATAACTTTTGACTTATTATTTATAATATTTATTGACTTATAATATTTTAAATGTTTTTAGGCTGGTTCAATTCCCACAGGTAAAGGCAATGAAGCGCTACTCTCTACAATGCTGACACAACTCTCTTGCTTCTCCCCAATCAACAACCTCTTTTAACAATGGGTCACTTTATGCTACTGACCTTTACTTTTTAAAATCCTTCCACTCACCTATCAGACTGGTTACAATTTTATAGGAAAGAAAAACATTTAAAAATAATAAGTAAATAAAAAAACACTTCTAAATGTTTAAAAAAAAATTAACTAGCGCGTGAACTCAATAATTAATTTTAACATATTTCTGCCAACCCTAAGACAGGAAACGAGTACAAATAAAAATGGCATTTGCGTCTGGTCGGCGTCTGGCAAATTCTATGCAATATATTCCACTCAGCTACCAGCCTTCCGTCCTACAGTGTCAACAAACTTACATTTGACCAGAACACTAAGGGAATTGCAGATTTTTTATATGTTGCAAGAACTCGATGCAAATACAACTTTTTGTGAAGTAACTAAATTTGAAATAAACAAATTTTATGCGGCTTACTATTGCGTTTATTTTGGTTTAGATTTTAGATTCATTAATCAATGTTCGCGCAAAATTTAAGAAAATACTAACTAAATTTGAGTTCGTTTATTTTAATTTTAATTTATTTGTATTAGTATATAACGTATAAGCGTAAAATGACTATGTGTTAATATAATAGCTATTATAATAACTATAATTTCATAATAGAAAAGAAAATTAAAATAAATTGAAATAAAATACTCTCAGATCGTCTCCCCGCGATAGCGATAACTGCAGAGCCTTCGAAATATCCGATTAAAGTAATCAAAGTGATACGCGATAGGATTTATTGTCGAATTTACTAACGGTGGTTGAACCAAACAGTGCAAATAAATCGCCGCGTCGTTTCTTCGTCGAGCAATCTACATAGAAACGAAACCTTTGATCTTTCATTCAAAGCACTTCTGGTCGGCATATTGAAGTGACTGAGGCTTTTTTTTTATGTGAGCTCTTGAGTGACTTATGAAAATTAAGTAACAAATAAAAATATTTTTTTTCCTACTTTCTTAGATTTACAGTAGTTTGTATGTTTAGTGGGAATTTCTACCGGTGCACAAAGAGGCCGATCACATTAAAAGTTGGAAAAAAAAATTATACTTACTAATTTTTGGGTTTCATGTTTTAAATTATAGAACAAAATGACGTCCGGTTAGTTAATGAAGGCAACCTAGATATCATAAAATCCTTCTGATGGTCTCCAACAAGAAAGTTAAAATACATATACCAACCTGCATAGTGGATGTGATTGCTACTTTCAGTTATTGAATTGTAGTAGCAGTGACATCCATTCATAGATCGCACTCCAGTTTAATATCAAACGGGGTGCTGTCATATGTCGAGTCACAATAAAATAAAATAAAAAACCTTTTGTGAGAAAAGTTATCCATTATAATATTTCTCAATAATCCTGCGACATAATTTTATTTTTATAAGATGATTCGCTTTATGAGTGCGCTCATCCGGCTTGCTTAACATATGTTGCATTGCAGGATGAATAATAATTTGGCAGTTTCATGTTTTGTTTTATTATACACTTAGTTTGATATATTAATGACACTTACATTTAAAAAAGAATTTTTTATATTTAATTATTATAGTAAGAGTGGTTAGCAGTTGATAGTCCTTTGCCCAGTCTGCCGATCCGGGGTAGTGTACATACCGTCAAGTGACTAGGTCGCGCATCGGATTATTAAACTGTAATAGCATTCGCCTCCCTTTAAGGACCACACTCCGGCTTAACATCAGGCAGGTAGGACACAATAAAAATCTATCGCAGAATTATAATTTTTATTGCATTCTCTTTGACATCTTAACTCGACTTGATAGAATTACTACCGACGACTCAAATTCCTGCTCAGTTTATGGTTGCTTCGGTCGCATTTACTCTAGAACATTTTTTTTTACATTTCTGTACTAAGCTACTAAAGTGCTTGTATAATAGAAATAGTTAGTAGCAGTGCTGCCCATGAATAGAGGTAACTGTTACTACAGATAAATATTGCAAGTATCAAGTATCATATCATAATTTGAACCCGGCAACTTACAAACAAACAATCAAAATGATATCGTAATAAATCGACCTAAAATTCTATAAAACTTAATATTATATATTTTAAATTAACAGTAAACAGAGGGCCTCTATCGAAACTCTGTGTAAATAACATATGTTTTAATTATTATTACTATTTACATAATATCCCCTTTGCATTGACGAAATATTTGGTTTCTGGGTTACCGATACATTGCGACCAGCTGTACAAATCATAGATACCACTTGATCATCATTAAGCCTTTTGTTCATAGCCTTTTGTAGACAACCTTCGTATAACTACAAACGACATGTGTAAAACTAACACATATATATTAAATTATGAGTAATGCTTATTAAGATCTCTTTTTGTTAGTTTTACGAAAGAGGAACATTTTGTGTAGAGGCAGTGCCCAGTCAGCCGATTCGTAGTACCACTACTTACAAGTATACAAACCGTGAAGTGACTTAGTCGTGTTACGATATCAGCTTGAAAGTTGCTGGTTCCAACTTAGCCAGAATAGTAGATATGACTGCTACTCACAGTTGTTAAACTCTAAGTAGCAGTCACCTCCGTGCATGGACCGAACTCCAGCTTAACATTAGTTGAAACGATCCTCAATAAATAATAATAAAAAATGTGGCAACTATTACATTGGCTAAAATTTAAAAAAATACAATATTAAAGACGATAAACTCTTAACGGTCTTTACATAAAAAAAATCACTTTTAGCAAAATTAATTAGTTCTAAATTCCAATGAAAAATACCTAATATAACAAATTTGACAAGATATTATAACGATTATGACACCTATATTAAAAGCAATAAGACCTATTAATAATTGGAAAAATAAAATTAAAAAACACTAATGCTACATATTTTAAATAAATTCCTAAAACTAATTACCAGTTTTTTTTTGTGGCGCGACATATGATAGTTCTATGTCAGTTGGCAAGCTGGAGTTTGATCCATTAATAAAGGCTACTGCTACTACATTAACTGTTAAAGTTGCAATCGTATCAACAACTTTCAAAATGGTACTAAAACCGGCTCCAGTCGGCTTACTGGACAAATGACCACCAACAGTCTGCTTACCCCTCTTAATGATGTACCTATTAGTTATATGAAGGAACTTACTCGTATTTAAATATTTAAAGAAATAAAAAGGTCATCGTTTCCTCCTTTCAGGCTTAATTTATTTTCTACCTTAATTTCCATACATTCGCAATTCGAGGCATACATTGTTCTTCCGGGCTAGTCTCGTTTTTACATTTATAATACAACTTTTATTTATATTATCTTTTATTATATGTATTTATTTAGTAGTCACAGCATAGTAAAGCCGACTGAGTCGGATTTTTCAGTTGTCACTTGCTTTTAGTCTTCTCATTAGTTACCATCAGTCAAGTCAAGGTAAGATTTTTGACAAGTATCGTTACTAATAATATAAGAATTTATAAAATAAATAATAAGTTTGATGTATGTAACATATAATAAGGTACATATAAGTTAAGGCGACCGTGGTGTTGTAGCAGTGCAATGGTTACACAAACCGAAAGCACGAGTTTGAGACCACCCACCGGTACTAATGTATATTTAATATATGTATTTTGGTTGTCCTGTTTCTATGATACAAGCACTTTAGTAGTTTAGTATAGAAATGTATAATATGTATAAGGTTTTTTTTTCTTTCTGTCCGTTTGTTATTATTGTCAATGCTGTTGAACCTATTTTTTAAAACCTAATCACTACTTTTTCATTAAGTTAAGTTCAGCAGAAGATATAAGAGTTTAAAGGTACAACAATGGTATCAAATTATCATTACCGATTTAATATTTTAGTTAGTACATAAGAAATGTGGCAACATAGGGAATAAACCTTGAGACTGTCTGATATTGTGCGCCGGCGCATCGCAATTCGTGCACGCGATAGTTTTCTGTCTTATTATCATTTGAAAAAAGCACCGACCTTTAATGCCCACACGCCATTGAAACATTCGTTATGTCTACACAATTATTTAGATTAAAAAACAAATTTTAAATATGTAAACGCATCATTAAACATAAGCATGAGCGGCTGAACTTCTAGCCGCTGCGACATCGAAAATAAGACTCTAAGGTAATTAGGAAAAGGGTGGTTTCCATTTTTGTGAACGATAAATAAATCGCTTAGGCGTTCGTTGGTATTAATACAAAAAACACCTTTATTTAAAGACCCATAAAGCCTTATTTAAGTGCATGCTTAACGTAGAGACACCGTGATCGCGTTAAATTGTTTTGCATATAAAAATTGCGACTGGGGTGTTCCATTGGTATTTGTGTAATTATTTTTTTATTAAATGTTAAACATTATTATAACATACTAGCTGTGCCCGCGATTTTACCCGCGTAAAATTAGGTTTATAACACAGTCATAAAAAGGAGGAGGTTCTCAATTCAATTGTATATCCCTTTTTTTGTATTTATAAATCAATAACTCATATAAAAATGACAGACTAGAATAAAAATAAATATAGCAAAATTTCAAACAGTTGAAACTATAGCCAATTGGAAACTATAGTAAAAAATATATTATTTTTTTCAATTAAAAGTATCCTATCCTACTTATAGCACCTCCAAAAATATGTGTACAAAGTTTCATGGTGATCAATTAAGTAGTGGATGCGTGAAAACGTAACAAACAAACTCACATTCTCATTTATAATAATATAATAGTAGGATTTAATGACTTCATTTTTAGATTTGTTTTATAATGTCAATTACAAGTGTGAAACTACCAATAAGTAGTATGCTTTCCTTTACACCACCCTATCCTATTACTTTGAATTATTTAAGCAAAGCCTGAATAAGCATCTTCGTAAACTGATCGATTTTTTGGTCGTCTTGCACTTGCTCTTGCTCTCAATAAAACAAATTAGACTATATCATAAGCTTCCAAATTAGTGTTGGTATAAGCAGTATATGAAAATATATCGACAATGTATCTTTAATAAACCATTTATTCAAATTGTCACGAACAATTTCTTAGCATCCATGGATTCACCGTGCGGGTGCCGGCTCCATCGCGTGGCAGACGGGAGAATGAAGGCAGCGTTTCGGACTTGTGACCGAAATGTAGGTTTCAAAGCTTTTTGTGACATGTCAACACTCACCTTCCCTGCCTTCACTATCCCCTAAATTCCCCATATTCACTAAATTGGCACGATATACCAAGATTTGACATAAGATTCCTTTTCCATAATACATAAAATCCTTTTAATATTTCATAATGTAACAAGGAATTATGGTCACAACCTTAAGTAGGTACGTTTACACAAGCAGGAAGTTTGTATATATTTTTAATTTAAAACACTTTATGTAATATTATTGTATAAGTTAGTGTTCCCACTGGGTGTTCAATTACATTAAAGTAATAAACAAAGCCAACATTCCTTTCACGGATAATATATTTTCCAATGTAAACGGGGGCTTATGAGCCATTCTCGTGTTAGAACATGGATGTCGAATTACAAAACACAGTTCAACGATTTCAAACACTATACGCGCAAACTATTAAAATAATTCTTTGCATTCTCACAGAAACAGGTGGTTCTACTTGGTGAAGACTCGGTTTGAAGACAATAGAGTCTTTTTTTATAGTCGTCTAGTGCCGAAATCATCTTGCTTACCATTAGGCGGGTCGAGGTCAGATATCGAGTCACAATAAAAATTTGAAAAATCTGACGGATGTGCATGCCTAAAAACCTTATTCTACCCAAATTTCAATAGTAATTTATACGGGCTTATACTCGTAGTTGTTGTAGGTCAGAACCTATTTTTTTTAATCGATCTGTTTTAAATTAAAATCCCTATATATTTTTATATATAAAAATAAAATGCATGTAGAAACATCTAGAATATTTTTCGCCTCCTCCGTCTTTCTTCTTCTGTTCATTAACAATTCTCAATCGTCAATTTTTGCCATCGTTATTTTTATTTTATTATCGTATGGGTGTAGTCTTAATATCGCTAATATATTTTTATTTAAGACATCAGATGTTAGATTATACACATGTATAATAATTGGATTATTCTTGCATATTACTTTGTATTAATTAAGAAGCAACTTTTAATTAAGTTTATATTTTATAATACTTTGGTACTATTTGACACAAGTCCCATTTCGACCAACTATTTATGGCGTCTCAGTCTTACTTTGTTTGGGTTTTGTAGCACTGGAAACCTCTAAACTTCATGGTAACTAACTAAGGCAACAGTGGTGTAGTGGCAGTGCAATGGCTACGTGAGCCCAGTGGCACGGGTTCGAAACCACTCACCGGTACCAATGTATCTTTGATATTTGTACTTTGGTTGTCCTGTTTCTATAATACAAGCACTTTAGTAGCTTAGTATAGAAATGTACAATGAAAAAAACTAGGTATAGTTTGAACTTAATAAGATTTAAGTTCAAACTATACCTAGTAGGTTAGTATTGTATTTTTATTGACAATCTTCTTTTTTTTCAGCCTAAAGCAGTCCACTGCAGCAATAAGACTGCAGAATTTCTTTATTTGCCATTCTTGTACCCCCAAAGCCTACAAATAATAACAGCACGTGCGTTTACACACGTCCCGTTTGTCGGGTAGTCGGCGCCGGGTACCCGGGGGCGAACCTTGCCGTTACTAATGTATCTCGGAAATGAGTACTTTGCTTGCCCAGGGTCTTAAAAGACATATAAAATTAGGTATAAATAAATAACCAATAGATGATATGCACAATCAAGATAAACCCTGGTTTATTAAACAAACTGATTTTATGTCAAGTGTCTTTTTGACTGTCATAGTGACGACGACTGAGGCATTTTTCTCATTTTTTTATTTATTTATAGCTGCGTTGCCTGGGTCAAAATACATTGCACGCCTAATGGTTGCTCGTAAATAATCAGTCTTTCTATTCATATCCTTTGAACCTACCATCTTTGGCCGGCATAGTGACGGCAACTGGGCAGCTGTGAACTAACTCGGTAGTTTCAGTCGACGTCACTCTTGGACCTCCTCTTGCTTATCATCAGGCGGGTCGAGGTAAAATGCCGTGTCACAATAAAATAAAATAAACGTATGTTGTTGTATATAGTGTATATAAAATTGATTCATTTACTTATCAAAATAATTATAAATTAAATTCGAAAATAGTTTGTTATATTTATACGGGCCAAAGGTGAATTTTTATTAAATTGTGGCGCGACATATGAGAACACCCCGCTTTATGATAAATAATCTGGAAGGGGGTCCATGAGCAGTCGCATCCCACTATGCCGGCCTAGAAATGTAGACTAATCGATACTTAGTTATAATAAGAATGCAAATAACATTTAATGTTTTACATATTAATTAGAATTATTGTACAGTTGGTATTTGTGTATAGGTGCATTTGTGTATTTGTGCGCAGGTGCCAACATAACAGTAATTATCTAGGCGTTAACTACTTTTATTTATTCATAGATATGTAGATGTGTTTTGTTGATTAAATTAAAATAATATTGTATTCTATTGCAGGGATCCGAAAGAGCTCGTGTAGATGCAAAGGATGCGAGAGAGCTGTATAAGGATCGGGGATAGTAGAGCTTTGTTATAACTGCCTACTCCTGTGGAAAATACGATGTGACTATAAGGCGACCGTGGTGTAGTGGCAGTGCAATGGTTACCCAAGCCGAGAGCACGGGTTCGAAACCACTCACCGGTACCTATGTATCTTTGATAATATATACCTTGTTTGTCCTGTTTCTATAATACAAGCATTTTAGTATAGAAAGTAATAATTAACTATAATTAAACTATAAATAAAAAATATCATCTAATGACGTCGCATGAGGACTATCCCAAGGAGACTGGCAACATTTCCTCTTTGTATAGCAAGGCTAATACGTTGGCAAAAATAATTGCCAGCCTTTCTGTCTCCACACTTCTCCGTCAGCCGCCTGGACAACTCCTTGGCTAGGCGCTTAGCTGAAGGTCCCCAAGGGCCCATGGTCTCGACCCCAAACGGCGCAATTTCATAACCAGTACCGAGGTTAGCGTATTTAGTATAGAAATGTATAATATAACAAAACATATATATCGCATGTATCTCATTATGCTTTATGTACTCGTAAACATAATAATAAATTCATTAGCGACTCCATTAATAGATATAATTAACTGCAACATTACACTTTTGAACAAATTTAGACTAATGGCTGACGATAAATAAAGCATTTTCTCTGAACCACAGTGTCGTTTTAAAAATAAACAAAAGACACTGAAAACTGTAGACCTTATTACACAACGCGAGACAAAACAAAAACGATTATACAAAGAAATACACACATTTTTTTAGCTAATATACTTTTTAATGACATACATTGCTCCTTTTACTTAAGGCTTAGTTTTAATTTTGTTGTAAAACGCGTAATGGTTGTTAGAGAAGAAAAGCTTTCGTTTGTAATAATAATATAGTGATTTGTGTGTACGCGACACTGTGGCCTAGTTGGCACTATATATTGGGAACATCTCACTGACGGCTGTCATTTGGGATCAGACGACGGAAATTAAGGGAAACTATTTTAATAAGAATTCAAAAGGAAAGGCAGTGCAGAATATTATTACTTAAAGTGGCGGTACGTTGTCTCTGCCTATCCCTGTGTGACAATTGATTATAATTTAACTGTCATGCCTTAATTCTTTCAGGATCCGATCCGATTCAAGACAAGTCTCTCGTTTCCGCTACATCCACAATTCTTTTCATCCACAAGCTCTATGATTATTGACCCCTGCTTTTTTAAAGTCCTTCACTGTTTTGACCATTAGTATCTTTAATTTTACTTTGATCATAATGAATTAAATATTGCATAATTTATAAAATTTATTAGCTTCAAAATAGTGTGTTATTCTACACCGACCTGAAGCAAAGGAAACTGCTGCCAGGTCTTATAATTTAAAAAAAGAATTTTCAGAAACCTTGCATAAGGAACTTTCCACTTTTTATCTTTCAATATTTAGGAATAAGGAAAAATAATTATAATTTACCAACTAATAATAATCCTAGCGCGGTGAGTAAAGAATGTGCAGAGAGGAGTTCTAACCTTCTTCTTTTCTGCTACCGTTGGTCAATAGAACCGGCCAGTGTCTCGGGGGTGGGGGGTTATGGGGTCTTCCGAAAGAGGTACTCGCGCTCCGTCAACTATGACGACCGGAGGAACGCCGCGCGGGTTTTAACGCACGAAACTCAGCCGGACTGGCATATTCGAGTAGAATGCAACTCCTTTTTCCACATATTCGTCTGTGAAAGTAGTCCCCTTCATACGCCAGCCACAATTTAAAAATAAATATGTAAAAATATGAGGGTTCAATTGAGCTTCAAAGCAAAATATTTATAGTGAACTCTATAGCATTTTGCAGGTATCTGAAGCTCAGAATAGTTTATGCAGTTAACTAGATTTGGAGTCCATTATCGTAGTGACAGCGCAGAGTAGACACATACATAATTTAGAGGATCTGCTTCATGGATAACAAAATGGCGGGTTTAATGTTTAGATGAAGTTGATTTAATCTTATACACAAAAATTTCGCACTACATTCTGGCACTAAAGATTTGAAGCAAGTGATCGCAGGGTTCATGAGTCATTAAAAAAATAGAGGAAAGAGTGAGAGAGAAAGAGCCCTGCTGTGAAACAATTAAATTAGTTAACAATAAATTAATAAATATATATATATATATATATAAACTGCTAATTAGGTGTTTGATCGTCGTTGTAACTTCTATTAATTTTACTTTTGAGAGTTTTGTCTGGATCATGGCAAGGATCCATTGACTTTGCCTATTTCTATAAACAATATAATATATCATCATTAGCCAGAAGACGTCTACTGCTAAACAAAGTCCTTTGTAACTCCCACTATGTCTTTATCCCACCCTAGTAGGAGGCCTATCTACGCTGCGTCTTCCAGGACGTATTCTCCAATCAATAACGTTTTTTCCCCATCCGTATCGGTTCTTCGAGCGATGTATATTCTAAGTCAACAAGTTTTAATCAAATATTTTTATTTTTGATATACGAGTACTTTAGAAACACTTATAAGCTTTAAACGTTATTGTAGATAAAACTAACATTTTTTTTTAATAAATCAAATTATACCTAAGCCCCTCCACCTTGACGTGTACTCTATTTTAGTTAGTCTGGATAGTACGATCAATACGTTAGAGTACGGGATAGTGGGACGGTAACTTTATTTTTATATACCTGCTAGTACGATGTGAAATCTGTGAATGGACCGAGAAAAATATTACTACTGCCTTTCTACGTATACTCGTATATTAAACACTAACTTCATTCATGTTGAGGTTTCTTTCACATATGGTTAGGTTAGGATAACTAAGAATTATTTAATATGGAGAAATAGAAGAATGAGAAAGACAATGATGAAAGAGATTTATAAGTAAGAGGTGAGTGAGGAAATAAAATAGAGTTTTCATGAGTAACCAGTTGGTGTTGGACCCAGTCTGTCGATCCGGGGTAATATCAAAGTGTACAGACCATGAAGTGACTTAGTCGCGTTTCGGGTTAAGCTTTAAAGTTACCAGTTTCAACTAGGCTGGCATAGTGGATGCGACTGAAACTAGAAATCCAACTCGCCTCCATTCATGGACTGCCTCTAGCTTAACATAAGGCGCGTTGCTGTAACATGTCTAGCTAGCGTCAACGCCTCTGGATTTTCAAGTTTCTTACCCTGAAGAAAAATTATTTAGACCTAACGAATACTTAGCTTTCTCGCAGAAATTATTTTCTATCTGCCCTTCTGTATGTCCATGCCTTCACCCGTGGACTTCAGTTCAGCTTAAGATATAACGAAGTGCAATCAAAGCTATCCTCATAATAATGAAACTAGCCCTACCCACTTCATAAAGTAAACCTTAATTAAGTTAGGAAATACTTCATATCTTGAAGGCTTTGTGTTTGCATGTTGTAACGTTTTAATCTTGTAAAGTATATGTTTCTAAATAGATTAATAGTTTGTTTGTTTACATAATCTACTGGTTGTTAGTAAAGCTCAGTAAGCTCCACTTGACAACACGAGTGACACACAAGCGCCATTATAAGCTTTTTATTAAATATGTTTAGTCTTTTTAACTTAATTAGGGTAAGCTTTACTTATGCAATAAGTTTTATATTAATTTAGTAATCGCTTTCAAAATATTATTAAGACTAATGAATTAAACAAATTTTATGCGGCTTACTATCGCGTTTATTTTGGTTTTAAGCCAGTCTTTCCGTGACCACGATGGCTGCAAAGCTCTCGAAACGTCGGAATAATAATAAAAATTGAAAAATCAAAACCAAAATAAACGCGATAGTAAGCCAAATAAAATTTGTTCGCGAAAAATCTAAGAAAACACTATTATTAAGACTGTTTTTGATAGTGGCAGTGAGGGTAGTAGACAGTCAGTTGGTGTACATTTGTAGTCTGCCGTTCCGGGCTAATACCATCCACCACTTCCAAGTGTACAGACCGCAAAGTAACTGACTCCTGGATCACATTGAAATTTGCTGGTTCCAAATGCTAGTTTATGGCCGGCATAGTGACCGCGACTGAGGCAGCCGCGAACTAACTCGGATGTTTCAGTCGTCGTCACTATTGTATCTCCTCTTGCTTATCACCAGGCGGGTCGAGGTCGTGTCGTGTCTCAATAAAAAAAAAACGATCCCTCTATTTATAGACCGTACTCTAGCTTAAAATCAATCGGGGTGCTGTCATACGTCTTACATAGAGGACTCGTGTATTGCTTAATTATACGATTTCTCAATTTTAGGATAAAAAGTCAGGTTCGAACATTATATAAGATGGAAATAATGCTTATACATAACTGTATCCAAAAAGATATATGCCTAAAGTATAATAAAGTGATATTTAATCTTTAATCTAACCGAGTAGTTTTATATTAAATATAGCTATCTGTTACAGGGTTGTCACACGTCTTCATTAAACGAGTGTTTTTCAGAGCTCTTTCCTCATTAATATCTTTTTCCCCCATCGCTCGCTCGGTTCACAGGGCAGATGAAAGGATGCATGATGCAGCCCTAAAAAATTCTGGCAATCCTTTCGCTGTCATTCAATTGAAAAAGAAACCTTCGCTGCTGGCTCAATGAATGAATGAATGAACGGGCCTCTTTAGTAGCAGGAGACAGGTAAGAGGATGATGAAATCTTGCTCCTGCGCTCTTTTCTTACGTGTGGTGAGGTGTGTACGGAAACGCTATTACGCGCTGCCTTCCACTTCGCCTTTAAAAATATCCCGGATCATCGGCGGCGAATGGAAGGAGCGTTCTAGAAGCTTTTCTCTAGGTTGATGTTTTCTCTATGTGAGTCTTTTCACTCGTGACAAATGGTTTCGGCTTCCTCCCGGCTATATTGCAGAGGTACTTTCCGGAGGCACCATGCCAGGCGAGCACCTGTGTCAGTTGGAATAGGAAAGAAACATGCCGCCTAAAAAATGTTACATAAATTAGAACCTAGGTAACTTTATTGAGAGCAACCCTACCTATGGAAGAGTTTCGAATGGTATCAATCCTTGGATTTCCGGCGAATACAAATATTTAAATAAACAACTTTTTTATTTACACATTGATAGATAGTAAAAAAATAATCGATCCGTGAGATACTCGTACATTAGAGTATCTTCGTCTTATCTTGTAGTTCTGGGTTCGATGCTTCATAGTAATATACCGCTCTTAGTAACTATGGGCAATTTTTTTTTTAATCGGCTCATAGTTAAATCTTTATGTAGTCTACTTTAACAGTCCGATATGTTCGTTATGGTATATTGGAGAGATATACCGATATCGCAAAGAAGACAATAACTTGGTTAAATGTTACAAAAGATAAATATATTGTTCAATTTGTTGAAATCATCTTAAAGATTTCGTATAATAAATAATTTACTATGTAACTTCTCTCATCAACTTCGGGGACACCCTTACGTACATAAACCTAACATTATAGGGTTACTTCATAAACAGACCTAAATATTTGCCCATAGGAAATTAGTATTCTGTTCTGTGCAAGAAAGAATTTTGTCTGTCTGTTTGTCTGATATGGAATTTTAAATACCTATACGTTCAGGAAGTTATATACATATTTTAACATAAAAGTTAATAATACCTGGTAATACGGGCAACAAAATAAATAGAAAGGTTACCTGTATTTTTTTTGTACTATACCATATAATTTTATTTTTGAATTGTTTACTATTTAGTTCGGATTGCAAGAAAGGCTCTACTTGTACGGGCACAAACAGCGCATAGGGCATTTTTGGCCGGCATAGTGACGGCGCCTAGGGCAGCCAAACTAACTCGTTTTTTTTAGTCGTCGTCACTCTTGGACCTCCTATTGCTTATGTGAGGCAGGTCGAGCTCAGATGTCGTGTCATAATAAAAAATATATATTTTTCAGAACAGTAGCAGAGTATTGTAGATTCGTAGTTATTGTAAATAATACAGTCTAAAACTAAAACCCATCCTCTTCCTAATCGATTTAAGCTGTTATAAGTTTTAAGGAGGTCAAAATTCGCCCTACAAAAGCGCAGCATCCTTTGTAGGCGTCAGGGATAGGTCAAAAGGTCGCCGGGCTCCAAGGTTACTTCTAAAGGCCAATGGGACACGATATCAAGGTCATGACTCAACCAGTTCACGAAACCAAATACCACTAAATCAAGGAATGAATGAATATGAAATAAAATATTTTTTTGGAGAGCTGTTTGAATTAAGAGGAATTTATGGTGACATTAGACGCGGTTCGTTAATTAATTTCGCATGGTAGCTTAGGGTAAAATAATGTCGTATAGGTTATTATAGGGACTGCTACTTGCAGTTATTTAAATGTAGTAGCAGTCGCAACAGACATGTTTTATTTACACGATTTATATTGTAATACTTTATTTATACTCGTAATTTAAATTTTAAAACTTAGACTGCTTGCTCTTCCTGCATGTCAACATTTACCGACACCCTGCGCGATGCGCTTTCATCCACAACAACGCGTATGGAGCGGTCACGCAAGAAGTCGGCTATCCAGCCCCGCAGACGGTCAGGTAAACGCTTTGGAGACGTCCAAACCGATGGTAAAAGCCTCTTCATTACCTTCCAACGCTTCACCCCAGACGTGTGTGGTGTACGCCTGAAAGTCACCAGTTGACCGATTCGGATTGCTTGCTATTTATTTGAATTGCCATCAATAAATTCAACAAAATATTGACTCCCACATGCAAAATCTGGGTGGTGGGTGTTGGGTGCATTATAATGCAAACATTATTATTTCAATACTCACAAAAAAAGTATTAATTCTTGTACAAAATCATTGTAAGTACACATTTTGGGATTCACAGGTGGCTTACATTTAATCTGACATTTGATTCGTGTACAAAAGATACTGTAACATTTCTGGGTTATTGGTGAATGGTTTTGTTAGTTTTTCCAATATTATTTCGTTTTATTTTATTTAAAATGTTTGCCTAGTGCCCATATCCTTAGAGCTTGTATTAGGTATGAAGAGAATTGTGGATGTGAAGGAAGCAAGGAGTTGTGTCAAGATCGTAACAACTGGCGCTCCATTGTCTTTGCCTAACCCCGTGGGAAAAAAGCGTGACATTTGTTCTGTGATGTTGTCCACCTAAAAAGTTTCATTATCGAAAATACAAAACAATCTTAATGTGGTGATTAAGGTGAAGAAAATATTTACCCTTTAACTAACTAAATTAAATATTACCTAATTACGAAAGAGCTAATTTAGTTTTGCAAATACGATAATTTGTAATTTTACAATGTAAAGACAAATAAATAACGTGACGTTACTAATATAATTCAAGAATAAACAAATTTTAAAATGTTCATATTGACCAAAAACCTAAAAAAAATATTCGAGTAATTGCTACAATGTCCTATTATATAGACTTGCGTTTGTTTTTTGATTATTTAAGATTAATTAATTTTATTCTATTTTTTAAGACGTATATTGCGATGGTTTAGGCATATTAAAATAAAGGATAAAAGGAGATTGACGAAGGGCTTTAAAAATCGGAGGCGAGTGGAAATCATAAACGGGGACGACCCAGAAAATTGTTCCTTGATCAAATCGAAATTATTTTTAATGATGCTTAGTGTAATGGATGTGATGGATGTAAGAAAGATATGTCAGAATGGTGAAAAATGGCACTTCCTTATGTCCGCCTATTTCTATTGAAATTAAATAAATAAAATGAAAATAAAATCATTTATTCGCAGACTACATAGGCCCAATTAACTGTTAGTAATACACCCACTTATGAACTAAATTGGTATACAAAAGAGAAAATAAAACAGTTCCAACTATACTTATTCTATTAATTAATGCAGTAGATCTTTTCAGCTTCTGGGTTCATCAGGGCCGTTGTCCAGTGCCGTGACATGAATTTGATGTTGAAGATATATTTTAAAATTTTTCATTATGACAATATTTGCCGTTCAAATAAACCAGCAATCACCCAATTTGGTTTCCCTATGTAAGGAGAGGATAATAGAGTTTGCAATAGTACAAAGACTTTAGCCAATCGTGGGAAAGTAAGCAAGGTGTAACTTATATCGGCAATTGATACTTGCAATTGCTTTAAAAAAAAAAGAGAAAAAAGAGATGCGTTTTGCCTATAGTTTGTATCATGTAAAATAGCCGTCCTGTTTCTATGATATAGCATAGAAACAGGACGGCTAAAATTCATAAAGACATATGCATAAGATACATTGTTAACAGTAAGTGATATTAAAGTAAGTGATATTGGGTGGTTTGTTATGTTATGTTCTGTTTCGATTTTCAATTTATAATTCGTAATTTAAACCAAATTTTTAAGACAAATATAAATCGGTTTTAAAAATCAGTGTTCTTATTTGTATTCCCTAACCTAAGATACACAGTTAAAATTTAAGTAAAATGACCATTTTATTGATAAAAGCTACAGTACGACAAATATTAAGTTAGCCGAAATCGCACTGAACAAATAACTTGTCGTTTGCGAAAAAAACCCTCAAAATTATATAACTCAAACATATAGGTATTAATATATTGTGCGTATCTAAAATCGACGTTATCATAATGTTTCGTCATTTCATAGTTTACTTAGCTTAACATTAAAACCCTAGGGTCATTAAACTGCGGTTAGTAACGTTATCATTTATTTCAAAAAATCCACCTATATTATCTCTTCAATCACAGTCAAATTTTACAGTTATCTTTAATATTTTATACATATACATACATAGTTAGTGTGTAGTTAAGACCAAGATAAGGCAGACGATGGATGGATGTCGAACTACTATACATCTACATCTACAAATTCATTATAGGGTTTTTTGTTGTCAGGGTCAGATGTCGCGTTCTAATAATAGTCACAGCATACTAACATGCTTCTTTTACCATATCACCCACCATTAATGTAGAAGAAGAAAGCACAGCGTTTTTAATTTAAAAATATAATAATGCATATACGATTTGGCCGACATAGTAACGGCGACTGGGGTAATCGTGGACTGACTCGGTTTTTGCAGTCGTCGGCACTCTTGGGCCTTCTTTTGCATACCATCAGGTTGGTCGAGGTCAGATGTTGGGTTACAACAAAAAAAACGTATTTCCAGGAATGCAAAGCGCAAGGTCAACCGTTTCCACCTCTGTTTTGACGCTCCAATGTCTAAGCAAAACATTCCTTTAGGTTGTGCTGTTCCCAGCTATCTTGCAGGAGTACTTTTCAAAGCAACCATGCCCGAAAAGCGTCTTTGTCAGCCAGAAGGTGCCGCCTGTTCACACACTTCTTGAGTGCTGGGCGAACTGCCGCGACAGTTCGGAGACCGGCTGATGGTGTTGCCAGCGCCTTGTTCCACATTCATAGAATTTAACGCCAAGACAGGAGCCTCAACACCCTGGCAGGTTAGACTGCGGGGAGTTCGTACATGACTTCAGCCTGCCAGAACACACGCCGCCTCGTACGATATAGTTCGGAAATTTAACCCTAGATTGCTTAACGCACAACGAATATAAATACTTCACAATAATACCCGTCTCTAATCCCTATTTGATTTGAACCTAGGTCATTAAAATAGGTTAATAATATAATCATATCATAAATCTTAAAGAATATTGTCAAAAATTTCTTCCACACGTTTCTCATCACACGTCTCTTTAAGATAAATTTTGATAAGCCGAGTACACTAAACTCGGGTGTAACGAACCCGCTAATTATGCAACGAAATTTTTTGAAAGTATAAAAATGCCATAATGGAAATTACGGTGGTTATAAAATATATTTTTAGAAAACAATTTCGATACACAATTCGATATTTTATTGCTTTGTCGTGTGGTTTTTCTACATGCACACAATATTCATTTTTTCGTTCACTTTTACTTGTACATTTTTATTAAATAATGTGTCATCCAGAAATAAAATTAAGATGAACTGTGGACCAAACAAACAGAAAATTTTTAAACAGCCGAGGTATACAGACGCTTCTTATATTTAGTATATACTAATTATTGACATATATGTCTTAGTAAAAATGAGTGAATAATTGTTTAATTGCTCATTTTTACGATTTTGTATACTATAACACAGATCGAAGATTTAGGTATTTACCTATTATATAAATGTAATTATCAAGAATAATATGGTTGTTAATGAACAACATGCATACGGAGAATATTGGTTTAGTTTTAAAAATTAAAAAAAAATATATCAGACTTAAATCATAATTACAATAGATTAAAACTGGTCTTAAAACGCCGTGGTCACGAAAAAACTTTTGCAACAGAACCAAAACGTCGCGGTAAACAAAAATATGCCTGATAACTCGTTAACTACCGTTTTAATCTATTCTAATTATTAATTTAAATACGTTTACACAAATGAAAATGAATCAATTCCAAATTAAGCTTTAAGCTTCAATTAAGCTATTGTATTACAAGTGGTTTTATGAACACAATCTAATTAATATTTTCGCATTAATACGAGTAACAGTAATTAAATGTTTGGTTTTAGTTCATTAAGTTCATAATTAACCTAAATTACTTTTAATTGGGGAAATTTAAAAAATAACTGATTCATGGGATCTTTGCCATAGATTAAATAATAAGTCAGCCAAGCCAGCATAAAGGTTGCGTCTGTTGCTTAGACGCAAGTCTATGGGAGCAGTTAACTCCACACATATATTGCCTCCAGCTTAACAACATACGGTGTATGGTATGCATGGTATGTGTCAACTAACTAAATCGATTGCTGGATTTATTTGTCGACGAATCGACAAATAAAAACCCCCATGTTTTCATGCCATTCTATAACCTCGAATCTTTCAAGAAATCGTGAATGTGTGGATCCAGCATAGTCAGCTGTAAACTGAAATGGGTTTTATAAGACATATCAAGGTAGATTGTCTTTTAAAATTTCAAATGATAAACTAGCCATAGTTAATCTAGCTATGTATAGACACAATATCTATTTTACAAAATAACGGTTCCTGGTAGTGTTATGGAAACCATAAAAAATCAGATCACACCGGCTCCGATTGTTGAACCCTTTCCTCAAAGGACCCTTCAATTAATTTCTCATTCATAAAACACCCTTTCAAAAAAACTAGGAGAACAGGAAGCGGTTTTACATCCCTTCTCAAAATAGATACAAATTTTAATAGGCCTACTACTTGGGGTAAAACATGATCCGTGGAATGACAAAAATATGCTATGAAGCTCATAGACGAATATTGTCGGATATGCGAAATATCAATTTTACATGAGCACATTATTTTATTATAATAATTTTCAAGATATATATCCTAGATTTTAAGATATTCAGTAACAACTTGTATATATAGAATAATGGCTAGGCAATTTAAAATTATTGAGTTAGTAGCTCTGCCGACACCTTGTTTCAAGGTGTTCATTAAACATACTTAATAAAACAAAGCTTACTACGAAATAATTGTTGAGGTATACAATGGAATGGAGGTATACTATTTAGAATGTTTTTTTGTACTAGTTTGTATAAAACTATTACTTTTACTATTATAAATTTAAAACAATTTAGAGTTTTAGACATACAATGATGTCGAACTTCTTATGGTTTCTTCTCGACGGAGTCTTTCCCAAACCATAATAGTCGTAGAACCAGATAAAATAATTGTTTGATCAATGCAAAAGAGCCAATCTGACCTATATAACATGAATGATTTGATTTCAAATGCAACAGTTTTGTTATATGTGGAAAGTGCATGTATGACTTTATTCAATAAAGGGGTGAATATTTGTCTAGGGTTGACACGTATAATTTTTTTATGAACTTATATGTCACTAGTGGTTATTGTTATGATGAGTAAAACGTCAAGTTTTGACAATTTAAAATCACAGCAGGTTGCCATGGTTACAAAGGATTATGTAGTTTTAAGTGTGTAATAAAATTTAAATAAAAAATAAATGTCCTGCACGCCTTTGAGTATTTATGCAAGGGTTATGTACAATTAGTTTTTAATCTTGTTTTTATTTGAATATAATATGACTTGACAAAATGTCGTATTCAATTAGCGTCATTATTTTTTTTAAATATTTAACATCATCTAATAGAATGTCTAGAATTTTATTTTCATCTAAGTTAAGATTTAAAATTATTCATCGATTTTTTTATGGTGTCCGATACCCGGCCTCGGTGGCCAGATAAGAGGTGTCAAAAGATCGGTTCTAAAATGAAAAGATTTTGTAATACCGTTTTTTCTTCTTTTCATTATATTACCTGCATTTATTCTATTTTACCCAAAGATTATAATTTGGGTGGTCATTTTTGTTATTTTCAAGTATCTCTTTATTTGTAATTTTTTTGTTTTCTGCGACTAATGTTTTTTGTTCCTAGAAATTTAATTATTTTCATTCCTTAATAATAATCTGTTATTTTTCTCATTATTGACTATCTTATTAAATTAATTCTGAGATCTAATTAATTTTACTTACAATTACTCATAGATTAAATGTCTCTGCCTATTCCTGTGGGGAAAAAGCGTTGAGGACAATTTGATTTGATTGATTTAACTAAATATCCTCATCAGCCAGAAGGCGTCCACTGCTGAACATAGACGTCCCCCTTAGAACGCCATTCCGAACGACAAGATGCCAGTTGCATCCACCGGTTGAAAAAAATATAGTGTACATTAATTAAAAAAATAGTAAATAATCAATATGTTTAGATTTAGTCTAGTATTTAAATAAACCAATGACTATCATTATAGTTTTGTTGAAAATATAATAAAATCCTAATTTATTTACCTAATTACCGATATTAAAGTGACAAACCCACTTCGAAATCTCAATGGGGCCATCACTTAGCATTTTATTCCAATAATTGCCTAATCATTGACATATTGGTATTAATAGCATCAAATTTAGCGGGAAAACTGATGTTAAGACACGAACGGTGGGACTATACAACATTTACTAAGATTATATCTACGAATGTACGATGTGTTTATATCTCGTTCCATCATAGGAGTGGTAAGTGAGTGGATATGCGATGCATGACTCGGAACTAAATGAACTAGAGACACATTTGAATTTGCAGTGAACGAGTGAGTGGTGTAGTACCAGGATCGGAAGTATATCATTTTAGTGACTCGTTCCGGGACTACCCAAGTCTATTATATGTACTAGAGAAAGAAAAGTAATACTTACGTTAATAATAATAAAATATAGCTTTTTAAACATCAAAATATGTACATAAACATAAGTATAATTTACATATAAATTTCCATAATAAAGGTTTTTAAAAAAGTTTCCCATAGGCTTAGATCTAAGAAATGAAACCGGAAGTGCATTGGCAAAATAAATAATTCAATTTGAGGGTTACTTAAATATTCATTGGGGTGGGATTAGTGTCGTTATAGCACGGAATGTGCAGTTAATCCTTACTTAATTGGTTCACTGATTTTTATAAAACATTTTTGGGTTCGATTTTTTAACAATGACGCACGTGGGGACGTATGCGGTTGGCTTTTATTATTTTTAAATTCATGTTTACATTGTTAACTAGCTTTGCGTTATTCAATAATTTTTGGCGCTTTAACTTTTTAATGTATGAAACATATAGTATTTTGTTTTATTTTGTTATAGTACTTAGTTTAAATATAAATTTCCAAGGTTAAAGACGTCTTCATTATTACGAGCAATTCTTTAGAAATTTTAAACGGTATTGTATTTAAACTATTGTAATAAACCTTTTACCAATTCGTAAAAGGTAATAAAATTTCTGGAAATATCTATTTTAAATGGCTAATCTTTACAATTTGGGAATATCTATAACAATGTAAAAATCCTTAAATCCTTAACCTTATCCCTTTTACCTTAATAACAATAAAAATAAAACAAAGTAATAAAACTATATTTCCTAGTAAGTATTAATGGATAACAAGGAAGTATTTTTCCTAAATATTTGTAGCGGCAACAAAAAGAAATTGAACCTTTTCTAATCTCTTAATTGCTGGTCAGATCTTTGTAATCTATTATAATGTTGACCCATAAAATGTGTACTAAATGTTTGTGACCTCAATAAGTGTGGTAGAGTGGTAGGCAGTGGTACCCATTCTGCCGTTTCGGGGTAGTACCACCACTTACAAGTATACGAGTACAGACCGTGAAGTGATTTGGTCACGTTTCGGGATCAGCTTGTGACGGTTCCAACTAGGCCGGCATAGTGGATGTAATTGCTACTCACAGTTATTGAATTGTAGTAGCAGTGGCATTCATTCACTTCGGCTTAACACCAAGCGGGGTGCGGTCATATGTCGAGTCACAATAAAAAAAAGTATTTAGAGCATTTTGAAAACTTTATAGTGATCCGGAGAAAAGCTTCTAAAGTTGCCGGTTTCGATTATTTAACTGTAGTGGTAGTCATACCACACCGCACTTCAAATTAACGTCAGACTTTTTTTTTATTGTGACTTTTGGTGGTAAGCACAGAGAGATTTAGGAGCGCTAACGACTGAAAAAAAACGACTCTATTCACGGTTGCCTCAGTCGCCGTCACTATGCCGCCCGAAGATATATGCCGGTCTGTCACATATCAAGCCATAACAACAAGAACAATCTGCTTATTCTAATCAGCAAGTTTGAAAAACTATTGAAACATTTCAATCAATCATTTAAATTCAAAGTATGATAATACCTGATAATTTATCTATGTATATAAATATGTAAAATAGATATATTATATACTTATATGACCTTGTAAGTTGGTCTAGTGACACATTTAAAGATTAGACACTCGTAGACATAGCAACGATATTGAAAAATTTATGTTGGTGCGATAAATTTATTTTTTAAATTGTGACTCGACATAGGACAGCACTCGAAGATGGGGAAGAAAGGTTCTAAAGTAGAGACCACGAACCGGAAGACGCAACGTAGGTAGGCCTCACACTAGGTGGACTGACAACATAGTGAAAGTCCGGTGGATGCAACTGGCATCTTGTCATTCGGAATGGCGTTCTAAGGGGGAGGCCTATTTTCAGCAGTGGCCGTCTTCTGATGATGATGATGATGATATGACAGCACCCCGCTTGATGTTAAGCCGAAGTGTGGTCCATGAATGGATGACACTGCTACTACAATTCAATAACTGTAAGTAGCAATTACATCCACTAAGCCGACCTAGTTGAAACCGGCAACTTACAAGCTGATCCCGAAACGTGACCAAATCACTTCACGGTCTGTATACTTGTGTATACTTGTAAGTGGTTGTACTACCCCGGATCGGCAGACTGGTTACCACTGCCTACTCCTCTTTGATAACCAGACTCTTGTTTTTTATTAACAATTATTTGCAATTTTTAATATAAATATTAAACATTACAAATAAAAGCTATGAAACAAATATTTGCTCCGACCGGGAATCGAACCCTTGACGCGCAACAAACCGGCCACGCCTGTCGTCAAAAATTATGTAAAATAGACAGATCTAATACTTTCTTAGATTTTGCGCGAACATTGATTAATGAATTAAACAAATTTTATGCGGCTTACTATCGCGTTTTTATTATTCCGACGTTTCGAGAGCTTTGCAGCCATCGTGACCTCCGTGACCACGATGGCAGCAAAGCCCACGAAACGTCGGAATAATAAAAAAATGTAAAATCAAAACCAAAATAAACGCGATAGTAAGCCGCATAAAATTTGTTTAATTCATAGATCTAATACTATTTTCTTATAATCATGAAAAATATTATAGTGGCTCGATGTATAAATGCATAAAAATCAAAGTTACTATAATTATCAAACATGATATTACCTCCTATAGACAAGGTGGTTTTGAACCGCACGCTTTTTGTTTGCGTGACCATTTCATTAACACTTTGCTTTCATTGTTGCCATAGACGCAAGTAGCAGTTGCAACCGCTATGCCGTTTATAGAAATGGGTCGTTTATTAAATCGTGACAAAAGAACTCGACTTGCCTTAAAGAATGTCCAAGAGAGCTGCCGGCTGGAAATAACCTCTCAATTGCTACGACTTAAATTACCTCAGTCGCCGTCATTATACACTATACTTGCCTTAAAGAATGTCCAAGAGCGCTGCCGACTGAAAAAATAACCTCTCAATTGCTACGACTTAAATTACATCAGTCGCCGTCACTTACTTTATTTTAAGGATCCAAGAAAAGTAGACATGGGTTGGTAAGGTTGGTATTAGCCGATTGTTTGACAAAAAAAACTGTTTAGTTTAACTGTCGATTCTGTCATCCGAAGGAGGATGCTTTCGGGAATGAGAAGACGAGGTAAGAACAAGGTTAAAGTGTTCCTCGAAACATTCTTTGAGAATTAGGGGCAAGCTAGAGTTCACCAGAATACTCCCTTAACTCCACAAACTTAGATCTTTCAAACGATGCGTGAAGACGCACATTAGGCCGGCATAGTGACGGCGACTGGGGCAGCCGTGAACTAACTCGGTTTTTTCAGTCGTCGTCACTCTTGGACCTCCTGTTGATTCTCATCAGGCGGGTCGAGATCAGATGTCGTGTCACAATAAAATAATAAAAATATGGCGCTTCATTGTCTCTGTTCATTGGAAAAAAGGCGTGACAAGTCACTTTACGGTCTATACATTTGAAATGGTAGTACTACTAACTAACCCGGCGTAGGATCGTGGAAATATGGACTTTTTATTGTCTCTGCCTATCTTAAAAATTTAGGCTATTTGATTAATAAATGCTACTTAGAAATAAAAGTTTATATTTTAATCAATCAATTAAATTGTCACGCCTTTTTCCGACATGGACATTCCACAACGGAGCGCCACTCGATTCCCTCACATCCACAATTCTCTTCATACAAACTCTGTTGAGGAAGCTCTATTTTCTTGAGGATGTCTCCAAATTGGTCAGTTCTATTACAATTATTCAAATTATGGAGATTCATATAAATGGGAGTGCTGGAATGTAAAACTGAAACTATCAATACAAACTATTGATATCGATTAGGTCTGAAACCGAATAAATACTTAAATGTATTTAATTTGGAGACATCATCAAAAAGCTAGGTTGCCTAGTGCCCATAACCATAGAGCTTGTATGAAAAGAATTGTGGATGTGAGGGAAGCGAAGGATTTCTCACGATCGTGGCAAGTGGCGCTCCATTGTCTCTGCCTATCCCTGTGGGAAAAGGCTTGACAATTTAATTGATTCATGTATTTAAGGTCGCAAGCAAATGCACATTATTAATTTTCTTTTACATATGCAGATAAATAAACAACTTTCAATATTATAAAAATAATATGTATTACTAATTAGGTATTGATTGTAATCTTATTAAGTTGTGTGCCTAGTTCGGCAGGTGCCTCATATTTAATTCGAAATTCCTAATTTAGTGGTCTCGCGTCTATTGAATAGTGTGCGAGTTGTTTATTAAATGAACGAGTGTTCGGTAATGCTAATTGTTATTGCGCGGGTGCATAATGAGCGTACAATTCGTCAGAATCGCAGAGTTATTCCCGACTCGCGCCATAAACTGCCGCGGCCCAGAACGCTGAGCGACATGCGCCCTCCCTCCGCAACGGCCGCCGCCGATCTGCTTGGCGCTTGCTATTCGCCGGCCGGCAAATACCAACGCATGAATTCATGCGGCCGATGGCTTTTCTTCGTCCCGTTTCGTCTCTACGAGCACTCGATTTCCCTCCCGCGGCAGCACTCTGCGTCTCACCACACCTGTGAGCTCACTCACACCACTACAAGCCGCTGTAATGCCTATTCTTTGCCGCCATTCCAACCGCCCCCCCCGCACCCCACTGCGACGCCGATCTAAATTTGCAGATATTTCACAAATTCCAGCTTTGAATCTTGTGATAGGCACTTTATATGAATATGTACTAGGTCGCATTAGTATTATAGTGAAATAAGTAACAAAATGAGTATATTTTCAGTATATTAAGTGGACTTATAACATGGAATTAGCCGGGCGGCCGGCGGGGAGTGGGGAAGGGCAACGGCAGCTCCGCGCGCGCTAGCTTCTCGCGCAATCGCGACTTCGCGGAGCACAGCACAGTCGTGTCAACGGCGCTACTCGGAACGCACGCGCGGCTTTCCTCGGACCGGCCGGTTCCCGAATAATGTTTCAGTGTTTGTCAAACTCAAGCGGAGGTTTCGGAAGAAGTATCGTTTTAAATAGTATACACTGTACAAACAAGAGCATATTCTCAGTGAGTGTCACACAGTGCGTGCGGAAAAAACTTTGTCGAAGATTTTGAAGAATTTTGTGTAATATTGTGTTTTCACCGGCTGCGGTCGGATTGCGCTTTGCACAAACTTTTTCGGTGAGTACCGGTGTTTGTTTAATATAGTATAGTGTTGAGAATCTCCTGACATATAAATTTGGTTATAGTAAAATAGCGATTTATGTGGGTAGTGTAAATGCTGCGAGGGCGTTGCCGGTACTTTGGTACCTAGTTATAGCGTTTTTCCGCGAACTGGTGGCGCCCAAATGCCATACACTTGATTGCTCTTAGTGTTCAATATTCATAATTCTAAAACTCACAAATTAATAAACTCCCGAATTCTAACTGCCGATTCTGTAAAATCTTATATTTAATTAATATTTTAATTTTCTAAAAATTACAAATTAATAGGTAAAAAAGGCAAATTAATATTTTCTAAATAAATGACATTTGAAAAAAAGTTAAATCTTTAAAAACATCTTAAAAAAGTAAAAAATCATTTTTGACACTACCTACATAGTTGTCAGATATTTCAAAATATTATGTTTTTGAATAAAAATAATAAAATTATTAAAATTAATTTATGTAAAAAATATTTGCTTAAAAATACCTAAATTTAAGTTTTTCGAACGCCTAAGTGTAATTTTTTATAAATTGTAAAAATTAAGGATAAAAATACTTATTTGGAGACAAAGTGTTTCTTTATGTTCTAAGTAAAGTTTTTAGTATGTAAATAAGCAATACCTAAAGTTAATTTTATTTATGTGTTAAAAGCGATTTAACTAGAAAAATATTCATCGAGATAACATACGCAGGTATAAAAATCAGGTAAGTAATTTTTTCCGAAGCAGTGTTAGTAAACATTTTTTCCCGCTATTTCTCGATCGCAAAAATAAACAAAAGTGCGTGTCTAGGTTACCTGTTTTTTTTAAGTAACAATGGCGTCAGATTCGAGATTTGGAAAGACAATAATATCGCGGATTTTTTTCGCGAATTGGGGAAAATGTAAAATGTTGTATTGAAGGACATTGAACGCTTTAATACCCACCGTGTTATATGGCATCCAGACATCAGTCTAGGGTCGGACTTCAACCGAACAGTACATACCTACCTAACACTAGGTATCATTAAAAATGTTTGCGCGCGATCTACTGTTGTGAATCGGGTTGGTGACCCCTCGCGTATTATTTATTTACAATTTTATAATTTAGTGATATTTTTCCAAAATCACAATAATTCATCATCGGTATTCGGAAATGTTTGTTAATAAATTAATTAGTTTACGTGTAGTTATAACAAGTAGGTAATTAGTTAATAAAATAACAGTAATTAATTTATTACTTGGGACAAAGTTATTCGGCATACAAATTATAATTAAACGGCTGTCAGTTTAGTTTAACAATTGTAATAGATTATTGTAAAAGTTGATCATTAATATTAACTTTTGTATTGTTTCAGATCGGTGGGCGTGACACTGCGCGCGCGCATCGTTCCTGTGATTTGAGCTCCTGTGATATAAACGGACGAATTCGTCTCTTTAGCTTTAAAACTAATTAGTTTGTAGTAACATAAGAATACAAAATGTTGTCTCCGCTGTTCGAGGGACAGAACTTCCTGTTCGATGACGTGATCCAAGATGGATGGGACATGACAGACTTCCATCGGGAAGCCGCCGCGCTCTCCAACATGGCGGAGTTTTGGGCCGACGTCGAGGCCGAGGCAGAGAGCCTGATGATGGTGCCGCCTGCCAACCCAGAGATCACCTCCGACGGACTGGAATGGACCGTCAGACAAGAGGAGCCAGAGGACCGCAAGGACAGCAAACTAGTCAACCACGATTGTATGTGGAACGGCGTGTGCGAAGACTCTGGCCATCCGAGTAACACATTTATACCGCCAACGCAGTCGAACATTGGTCGGAGTTTATTGAAGCGAAGTACATCACCGCCTCGCCCGGAGACTCCGGCGTCGCTGGACGAGGAGGAGCCACCGGAGTTCCACCACACAGTGGACGTGGCCGGCACTGCGCTTAGATTGCTGCGCGACTCGGCCTCGGTCGCCGCGGATCACTCCTACACGCTCGCCAAACCCGCCGCCAAGCATAAGTTCGAAAATCTCGGCGTTCAGACTCCATCGGATTCAGGTTAGTCACAATCGCATTTATTACCTACAACTTTCATATTTCAGCAATCAGAAGCGCAACTTTTGTTTTCACGTAATGGTTCGCTTTCGCTATGCGTAAAGTATCGTCGACATAGTATGTTAATTTCACCGTTTTTATTTAAATTTAGAAGTGCGTAATGGAAATTTAAAATGCTCGCGAATATGGTGGGCAAATCGGAAAGCAATGTCGTTCCGATTTGAATTTCAAATGACGAATGTCAGGGCCGCTACGGTTATTGGAATTCCGCGGGAGGCGCGAACCGAAGAGGATATGCTACAATTCCTTTTATTATTGCCCCTACGGTCTCGTCTCCTCTACTCTGAGAATTCCAGCGCCGCGTCGTAAGTTTTAAGTAAAAAGTCGTGTTCATAAGCCGCAGCCACTTGCAGCATCGGTAGTGAGCTATCGGTCGACTTATATCTATCTAAGTTATCGACTTATGTCTATCTACGGCGCTGGTTGAGAGTACTTGTAGTACGTTAACTGTCGGGGCGCGTGAACGCAGGCGCCGTACTCGGCACGGGAAGCGGCGCGTATCGACCGCCCACCTCCCCCGCGCGCGTCTAGACGCACCCGCTATTCCCTCTTCCGGGACCTTCGCCCATTGCGACCTTGAATGTCCCAACCTTCCTTAATGTTGCGCAACCCTAGCATCCGCGGGGCTCAGACCCCGCGACCCCGCCGCTCGGAGGATGCGTGAAGGATCTTATTAGCGAGGTCTCGACCTCGCGTTCCCGGCTCCTCCAGGACACGTCGAGGTCGGCCGTTCGTCGACCGTCGCGCGACCTTGATGCATCCTCCAGTAGGGATTTAGTGCTTCCCATCGACAGCGACGCATAACCACCCGACCCAAGGGTTAACATCCTCCCTTGCGAGAACATTAAATTGCCGAATTTGCTGAATGGGTAATGACATATAGCCAATATAGTTTATGACAAATAGTCATAAAGTTACCCGACCATTATATGTTTGGGCGAATTTGCGCTGAATAAAGAATACGGCGAACGAGCTAATACAATAAATATTCCTAAAGCAATGAGAATGTAACTGTGTTAAGTGTCTCATTATATTAAAATAGTTATCTTTGAAGACTGTTTACTACAAGTTGTGATGATGCTGCGTCGTCGCATTGTGATTGTTTGGCTATTAGTTGCAAAGTAGTAATGTTGAGTTATCGCCGATGTTATAGCGGGCAAGGTCGGGGGGCATGTGTGTATGCGATCCAGTCAATTTGTTTACAAATGCCACCTTCCCATAATAAACAAAATTGTTGAAATATTTCACGAATTGTATGGCTACTCGAAAACTATTTTTGTTTCACTATATTTATTTATTTATTGAAAAAGTTTTAGTATGTATAGTGTGGTACGCATAATAAGTAGATAGCATAGTGACTAGCGGGTCCGTTACTCGTATAAGAATGCAGCGGAATGAAATGGAATCTCATTGGTCTCGGAGGCGGGCGGACCGGTTCATGCAACCACTCTCTGGTCCACTAGACTCATCGATTCACTATTCCCGAGGCGACATCTGAATAATTACACATTTCAACTGTTTCATTCATAAACATAATTATTATGGCGTGCGTCATTTTTTAAGTTACTGAGCGACAATTTTGGCGCGAAACGTAATGTAGCGTATCACAAATAATGTAATTTTTTCTCTAACATCTTTCTTTATACAAATTAAAGCGATTTTTTTATAATAACTTGATCGATACATTGTAATGTTTATAATATTTTTCTTAAGAGATGAGCAACATTAACCTAATAATTTGTCGATAATTTAAATTTGAGATAACCTTATTATTTAAGGTTGGGCGAGGTTTTCTGACCTAGTGTTACTATCTCGACATGTTGCCGTGTGATGTATGGTATTAGTTCATTAAAGTGGGTCACAGTTTGAACGATATGAATTTTAGCGCCCAGTAAGGGCAATTTAGGGCACTAGGTATAATCCGGTTTGCGAATGGCGACGCCTTAAAATAGTTGAGGGTATCAATCTCGAGTGATATCAAGGCTGTGTCCTACATTCGTGGCTGAACCATTCTCCTTATCAGAAATTTCTTGCTGTTTAATGAGATTTTAATTTTGCATATTTTTCCTTTAAATAATAAAACTGAGTCAATCTATAATCTCACAGCTAGATATATGGATTATAACTATTTGCGATAAGGTTTTCGTAATCTCCGCCGTAGCTGTAGGTCGGTAAGTGGTATAATGCGTCAGAATTGGGCGTCGGGTCGGCCGGCGCGCGGGCGAGCGCTTGTGACCTAAATACTGATAGCTCGTTAGCACAAACCTAAACCACTCGACCACCTGACACTCAGACTAGAACACTATCATTTTTTATTACAACACCTAACCGACAATTTTATATCTGCTGCGAACGGCATCTATTACATTAGACATACCTTATTGGACTTGTATGTTAATTTTAGCACTAATTCGTGGTTAAAAATGAACTTAATGTTATTCCAAGTGAAAAATGCCGAATAGCATAAAAATGATATTCTGCGTCGCAAATAAGACGCAGATACGTGAATGACCTTCCTCTTATCGCGTGTACTAGTACGGTACTTAGCATTGCGTTTAGATATAACACACACATTTCCCCAATCAGTGGCAGCTCTATTGTACAAAGGTACATTATTATGTGTGTTCCGCTTTGGCGCCCGCGTCGGCCTTCAATTGAAAATTATCAACGATAACAATTAAATGTGACACCCTAACATAAATTCGCAGCATTCTTATCGTAATACTGCTAAAGCCACTCGCGAATGATAACGCTTTACTTGGCAACAGTCACTTTTCATTTTATTATCTAACCGTCACGCACCGCTCTCTACTAAAACGCCGTCACTCTCCACCGCAACAATTTACTCACGCATTCAAATTTTATTCGTGAGAAACGCCGAATCAATATTTTAGGTTTAAAGTGCATTCCTCTATCAATAAGTGTCTGTCTAGATGAAAATTGTAAAAATTACCACTCGCCTTGAATGAATTATTATAAAGAATGTCAATAAAACATATAAAATTCTCTTATCTCGTATTAAAATCTACACCTGTTTTAGTTGAAGACATAAAAGTTGGTGACGCAACGGCCGACGCGGAAATAGTCAGTGTAGGGTGTTCTCCGCTTGTACGGCTAGGCGGTGTCCACTTGCGCTTCTAAACTTGGTCGGGTGATGCGAACGCACCGAAATTAGTGGGCGCACGTCACCGCGGGGAGGGGCCCCCAGCGCCCATGAACTTCCGTCCGAACTCCACAAGGCCACATCTAACCAAACGCACTACCAATGTCTAATCGATACGATTAACAACGAATACCTATATTAATTCTTCCTCTGCTCACGATAAATCTTCTTTGCTTCTTCCAAAAGAATTTTTGTAAATATCTTATCAAATCAAATTGTCACGCCCTTTTCCCATTTAAATAGGCAGAGACAATAGAGCACCATTTGCCACGATCCTGACTCAACTCCCTCGCTTCTCTCACATCCACAATTCTCTTCATACAAGCTCTACGATTATAGGCACTAGGCAACTAAACTTTCTTGAGGATGTCTCCGATTTGTTCGGGGAACCACCCTCCTGGGTCTTCTTCGTTTAACGCATCCATCCACATCAGATTTATAAATTCCTTTCGTCAATTTACTTTCACTCATTCTTTCCATGTGTACAAAACATCGAAGCATTCCTTTGTATCTAGTAAATACTAAATGACTTAACTCCTGATCGGCTAACTCAACATAATATAAGGGAATAAATGTCTGAATCATAGGTGCGTGTGTTAGTCCCGAAGCCAAATGACCGAGTTTGTAATATATTGTGTAATAAATAGGCTCGCGTCGTATGTACGAAGTCGGCCTGTTCCGCTCCGACACAGTAATATAAAACTTAACGTTAATGAGATGGCGTTAATAATAAAAGAAATGAATTTATTATATTGCCTACATGTAGCTTATGTACGTAGCTTACGGTCCCTCGCACCTGTACCAATTAACATGAGTACTTTAAGATACAAAAGGCCTAGGTGCGCCACTATCGCACGCAGGTGCGTATTATGCAACGCCTAAAGCTTATTTTACCGATAATTATTATGATACTGTAATTTGGACGATAAGAAATCGTATTAGAGATATATAATCTTAAATCCATTTCATAACGCATTGGACGTGTCATCTTGATAAAAGCGTTTGGGGCTCAGTTATCGATCACTTTATTGACTTTTTAATCTTATCATAATTTTAATATTTTTTTGTCGGAATTATATGTAAATGTATGATGTACTAAGCACGTTATAAGACTCATTTATAGGTCACTAGTATATTTTTGATATTTACCATTTCATTCTTATCTTTTTAATATTTAATTTGTTGAAAAAAAAGGGATGCACCATAAAAAGAAGAGAATAAATTGTGCTTATTAAGCACAGGCGTGTTGGCGTGAGCGGCTCACGTCACGATATTTTTTAATTATCGCATAAATGCCAGTGAACTTGGCCTCGCGCCGCCGCCGTGGTGTTTGCTCGACCATGCAGCAGGTCACACTCGGCGACGTTGTGGGAATTACACTTATTAAAAAAATCATTAAATGAATAACCGAAAATATATCGTCCCCGAAATTGTGATAAATTTCACTGCATCGTTGACGTTACGATTCGTTTGTGACTAATGTCTTATCAAATCTTGTGCTTTAATTGTAGGGTATCCTCTTGTTTATTGTTTTAAATTGTGTGTTTTGAGTCATTCATGAATACGGCCTCAGCCCTTTTAAAAATATTAGGTCAATCTTTGCTATTTCTTAGTAGATACCCTGGCAAATAAAAAGAGCATTCGAGATGCGCAGTAACTTGTTTTGTTACATACTTACTTATCGTTTTACGGATCTTTATGAAATTTAAAATATTATCAATTATTTGCATAACTGTATAGGCGGACTTGCTTCCACCGCAGTCGTCCAGCGCTCTTCCAATCTGCCGGGACTATATCTACAATCTAATAGATAGTATTACTATATATAGTAGTAATAGTACTGTAATACATTGTTGCATGAGTCATTGTATTCTCAGGGAGACACGGATCGTAATTTAGCTAGAAATCTATGACTAATAAGACGCCGGGTGATTAACGATTATCTAATACTAGATAGATTCTGCAAACTTTGTTTGGATAATCAATACGTAGATTCTTAGTGTAATTTAATTTCAAATAAAAAGTAGTTTGTTTTTTAAAATAGGATAGGAAAAAAAATTAACAGACTAGATAGATAACTAGTGTTTTCTTAGATTTTGCGCGAACATTGATTAATGAATTAAACAAATTTTATGCGGCTTACTATCGCGTTTATTTTGGTAACGCAATAGTAAGCCGCATAAAATTTGTTTTATTAATTAGATAAATAGCTGGTCAGTTTTAGCTTTGAAGCGAACAATAAAAAGCGGATTATCACTGGTATTATTTAAAATAGTAACGGCGCGGATCGTGGTGAAGACGATATAATAGATATGCACTAGACCGGGAAGCGAACGTCGCGACGACTCAACAACGGCACAATACCCATATCGCTTACATGCGCTTTTCTCATTACGAGAAAGTTACAGAAATAACAAAAATCTATTTAAATATCACGACAAATTTATTTAGGATGTATTTTGAATTCTTTATTATATATATTTTTATTGTGACTCGACATATGACAGTCGTACCCGCTCAGCTTAACAGGAGAGCGGTCCATGAGTTAAGACGACTACTACTACAGTTTAATAACTGTAAGTAGCAGTCACATTCGGCTTACAACTTACTAAGTCACTTCACGGTCTGTATACTTCTTGGGCCGCATGTAATACACCAGACCGTCACTTTTTTTAACATATATTAGTATTATTTAATTAAATTATTAAATAATACAAATAAAAGCAATGAAACAAATATTTGCTCCGACCTAGAAGACGGGACAAACTGGTGAGCTAACAAATGTGCCTAGCGCCTGTCATTAAAATTGTCCTGGGGACGACATAGGCACTATAGAATCCTCGACGTGACATAAATAGACGGACGCGCATAGTGATAAGTGACGCGAACATGCGGAAATCAAATAAAAGTTCGTAGGTGCGTAAATTTATCGCGCGGCTTGATAATGTGTTCGATACGCAGTTCTATTTCTGAATACTGCGCAATTTTTGTTAATGTCAGTCGCAAAAATAAGTTATGCATAATCTCATTTATTTTATAAATATCATTAACCTGTTCATTTGGGAGCCCTGTGCCTGTATGGTCTTGGTTCTAGATAAAACAGGAAGAGCATACAAGTGAAACGCCCGTGTTGAGGCTGTTACCATTGACGCCACCAACTCCGTACGTTTCTCACATTGTCGACTATATACACATATTTACATTAAAGATACTTTCGGTAGGGATAAGCATGTTGCGAATAAAAGATCAGAAACCTGTCAGATGTGGCATTAATTTTATATTTAATGCGAATGAATGGCATTTGAGCGCTTGTGAAGATGTCCGCCGCTCGTATCATAATAAGCCGCCCGTCTCTCTAGAGATCGTGCACGAGCGCGGGTGGCTAGAGGCCGCACGGCCCGAGAGTGCCGGCTGCGTCCATTCAGTGCGGACGCCGCGCGCTGCGGCACACAGAATCGCGCAAGCGCTCTCATTTTGGCGCGAAATCCGCGTCGTGACGTCACTCGTCTGGATCGATGTCGGCAGACGCTGCAGTAGTACGCCGCCGGGGTCGACGTACTTCCCCCCTCGACGCCCGACCGCACCTGACTACTGCAATCTCGTCGCATCGTCCGTCTTCCTCTATGCAATATCGCACGGAAACGCGATTCATGAATGAAGGCGGCGTAGATTGACGAACCGAGTCGACACGAGACAGGAATATTAACAGTGGTTTTTCTTTGTTATAGAGGAGGAAATCGACGTAGTATCCGTCGGAGATAAGAGCCCACAGCCACCGTTGACCGCCTGTGTGCTTCCTCGGGCACCATCAGCTCTGGAGCGCCATCACATCCAGCGCACAGTCGCCGTCGCCATGTCACCGCGGCACGGGCACGGACACGGACATGGACGCGGGCGCCAAGCCCCTGGGCGTAAACGCGCTTCTTCGCAGGCCTCTTACTCGCCGCCAATGAAGCGTGCCCGAGGCCCAGGTAGGCGTCCACGTCGTTCATCTCCGGACACCGACTCGGATCCTGACGTGCCCGACTTGGAGAAACGTTCACTCCACAATGATATGGAGCGCCAGCGCCGCATCGGCCTCAAGAACTTATTCGATCAGCTCAAAGAGCAGATCCCTTCTATCCGTGAGAAGGAGCGTGCGCCCAAGGTGGTGATACTGCGTGAGGCGGCCTCCCTATGCCGCCGGCTTCAAACCAACGATGCCGAGCGCGACGCTCTACTCCGTCAGCAGGCCAAGCTTAAGGCCAAGTTGACGCGGTTACGAATGCACTTTGCCGCGCGCTATAATGCACCTTGAGAACTTTTACCGCGAGGATCGACGTGTCGATGCGATCCGAGAAAAAATATCCACTTCTGAGTACTGTAGATAAGGACTGTGAGAGACTGTCGCGAGACGATGTAAAGCTAGATTAATATAGTTGAGAAGTGTTATTGTAAGGGGGAGCCCTTTCCCCCTCATCATTTCGAGGGTGTATACTAAATATAATATCTAGTTTCGCTTGCTGAGCTCGTCGAAGTCGGCTTTAACGGCTTACTCTGCTTCTGTGGGTCGCCACAGCGTTTTGCTCAAGAGATGTTGTGCAGTGCCAAAGTGAGCCATAAAACCATGGAGTGTTCAGTAAAATCTCATGTTGTTATACTACAGACTGCTCGTGAAATGGTAGACTGCCCTAATTAAATATATACATAGTTCAGATATAAATTTATATTGCCTCGTTGATTAATCTAAAGTATTTGATATAGAATGTGTTTTTAAAATATGTGATAAAGATATTTTACTGGATACTGCCGTGTGGTTCTGCGCAAGCGTCGGGTGAGTTGCGAGCGATACTATTATATATAACACGTACAATACCGGCCACTATTATATGTTTCAGGCCCGGATTTATTAAGATATTTTTCTTTTATTTTCTCTCTCTTATTACAACAAGACGTATACTTAGAGGGAGATAGTGATATCATATTTGTTTTATTTTGATATTAGTTAAGATACAAAATGTTAGACTTAGTTTTTGCTTATGGTTTTCGTAGTGTTATTTGTTATTCTAAATTTAACATAAAATTGTCTTTTTGTTTAACATTTGCATTAATTGTGTATTGTTTAATGTAATTTTATTACTTAACGAATATACATTTAGTGTGTATATTTTGGACAGTAATGGACCACAATGGAATGTAACTCACCACTGTTTGTAATAAAGTTAATATCATATTAAGTATATTTATGTATATTGGTACACTTAAGGGATAGTGCAACATTTTATAATTAAAATAATGCTTACTCATTGCATATTGTTTATAAATGCTTTTATCATTTAATTTATTAATTGTGAAATATAATTTGATAACAGTATTGTTGTAATAGACCAGTGTCCAATTTTTATAAATGAAATGAAAAACTAGTAAGGAAATAATCTCAGTGCTTTATAGTGCAGCTGATAATGACATCAAAATCTATCTGCAAGTGTCGTCTGAGTTAGGCGAGACAAATAAAATGAAAGATAAAGAAAGAATCCACAAGTTCCTCATAGTACCTATTTAATAATAAATTGCATTTTCTTTATTTTAATACCATAAGTTTAGTGATAAAAGTGATAGTCAAGGGCGTCGATAGATATTGATTGTCAATGTCATGCGCGATTAGAGCATGTGCTCTTCGTGTGAGGAATGTGCCTTGATGTACGCCCGGGGAAATGTGTACATGACCACGCACATAACGACAAATAGCGCCCACAACACATATCCGTCGAAAACTGTTGAAAGACCTGACGTTATTGAAGCACAGGTTGGGAACGCCCAAAGAGAATTGAAGTGTGTTGTTGGTGGAATGAAGTGTTAATTACGTGGTGATGTGCAAACTTCACTGGTAGTACATAATAGTATTAAGTTTATACTCGAATTAGATGCAACTAGTAGATATTGTAACATAGTGTTTTTGTAAAAGGGTTTAGTGTTAAAGGTTCGCAGTTTATCTTCCATTAGATACGACTATGTACATAGTAGTAATAGTTTTAGCGTTAGAATATGAAGCAACGGTTTTTATACGAAAATAATATTACTTTTGTAATTTTTAGGTTTTTATTTTTTGTCTTAACTTGGAGAATAATGACGGATTCTCGAATGTTGTACCTGCATTTAATATTTTGTTAATCTTAACTTGATATAAATTTTAAGAATTTTAATTATCGATACATACTATTTAGACTGCGATTTTTTATTATGATTAGGTTGAGGTCACACATGCGAAATTTCAATAGGAATAAACACTGACATTTTCATGAAGCAGTTTGTACCCGCCAATTCATAAGCACAAATTATGATATCATTCAGCCACAGATTCCAGATCTTTCAAGACCTGTCGGTCCGTAGAGAGCAAAAACCCTTCAGTGCACTTTTAATGCCACTACTGGTCTGTCTCTGGATGATCCATATCTTCAATTGTATCTACCTTTATGTATTTCTTGCATAGGTTTTTAATATAGTTTAGCAGGGGTATAAAAGGATGAACCTATGTAGTGACATGGTTAACCTTGTATCAGTACCACATGCAAACAACACTTAATATAGTTTTGGTGCCATTTGGTACAATGGAAGAAGTCATGTGTTAACTTGATATTTGAAATGTTAAATTTCGCCATCCAAATCCCTAAATAAGTTTAGCAGTATATAATTACTTTAAGTCTAATGTTAAACAACTAGTTTTAGCTTTGATTTAAGCGTTAATATCTATACAGTTCCCTCGAACCCTCCTGGTCCATCATCGTAATTAATCCAGGTACTTCTGATCATATATTTTCATCACAATCTGTTAAGCCGTTTCAAAGACTAGCCCGGATAAACAAACAGATAGTTAATAAATATTTTTCGTTATTTTCGGTAAAGGTCAAGCGAAAATGTGAGCGGTAATATGAAAGCACAGACACACAGACAGACACTCCTATTTTACTAATATGCATACAACGAATTTTTATTAAAGTTATTGTGTGGCCTTTAACCTTTAGTGATAGTGACGAAAACATATTGTTTTAGATGCAATTAAGCAAAAGTCAGTAGTTTTTAACTGTTTTAATTAAGAGATGACAGCTTTATGTTGATTTACATAGGTAAACACACGTTTATTGACAAGGCACATTTCCACCACTGCCAAATGTAATAACTATGATGTATCATAGCGGTTTGATTTGTAAATTATATGATAAAGGGAGGTTTAAGTCATAGAATATAATTTTTTTGATGAAATGTATTTTGATATTCGTGCAACGTCACCCATATTGCCAATGTGCCGATTGGCGATTTGCTCGCGCAGCTATGAGGACTGAAGGGCACAGTTCGGATTCCGCCTACTGTTGACACGGTGCCTTTCAATCCTTGAAGCTGGGCATATACGAGACGAATATTAATTAAGTTTTTTTTTGGTTTTTGTTCCTTAATTATGTATATGAAAACATTTAAGATAATCATTAAAATATGGTAAATAAATAAAATAGCCAATTCGGGCAAAGTTCTTAAATATGGGTAGGTGGTTATTTATGACAGATAATTATTGTGATTTTACCTTGTAAAGGTATTGTGGATTTTTTGATTAAATATAATCAAGTTTATTTGTGACGTTGTAGTTGGTATGGATTGGTGTTTTAAGAGCTTTGTTCAATTGGCTGAAAAAAAAAATAGTTTCGTTTCATTTCACAATCCTTTATTCCTGTTCTTTAGAGTAAGTTATTTTTAAATATTTAGAAATCTTGATAAGATTTTTTCCTTGCGGTGGTTTGCCTGATGGTAAGCAAGATGAGGTCCAAGAGCGCCGACGACAAACCGCTTATACGGTTGTCACTATGCCAGCCAAACGAGTCTACACGCTCCGCTGGAATGATCTGAGATTATATAGGGTGAGGCAAATCATAAGTTTGTAAAGCCTTGTTATACAAAGAACTTAATGATCAGAAAAAAAGATCAATCAAATTGGCACGCCCGCAGGAATAGGCAGACAATGGAGCGCCACTTGCCACGATCCTGACGCAACTCATTTATTATAAAATATAGGAAGTCTCCATCTTTTCTGTATAATACCGCATTTATGTTAGTAAAGAAAATAATCTTGGATCCTTATTTTCTTTTATACTTAATTATAGGTATCTATTTGCGAAAAATATGAAGTGTTTCTCCTGGAAAAACAAGGACTGGAAGCAGTTATAGGGCAAATAAATATCAATAAAAAAGTTTATCACATAGAAGAAAACTACATACTGATAAATATTTTTTTAAAATTTTGGATGCATAACTTATGAACCATTGCTTTTTTCGTTTCAAAGTTTAAGAAAAAAACTGTCATAACAAACCGAAGTTTGCGGGAGTTTTGGCGGGCAACTGCAACTGACAGGACGCGCAATTTTGAATTATTTGAAAAGCTTGTGTTTTTCAAAATATTAATGTGTAATAATGGTGGAATTGTTATCCAGTAATAATTTTTAAGTTGATCAAGTATAAACAAGTAATTTAAAGTTGTGAAACGTGTTTCTTCATGTTCCCTCCAAGACTCCTTCTGAAGTTTTAGTAAAGGCTTTCCGCCGCTTTACTAAAACGATCATCATCAACCTCACTATCATCATCATTATTTGATGAATCACTCGCGTGGTTCATCTTCATCTTTACTTGACAATGTTTTAACATTGAACCATTATATTTTTACTTTGACACTGGTGTCGATTCTCTTGGCACATTCACTAACTTATCCTAAATTTTAAACTTGTCAAACATAAGTTTTTTTAAAGAAAACGCAATTCTGTTGTCGAAAATGAAATAAATATACGAAGTGTCTAAATTTTAAGATGACAGGCCTAAATTATTGCCAACTCAAAATTTATATTTTTGAAAAATAATATGAAATAATAAGAAAGTTATATAATTATTAATAATAAATAAGTAATAATGTACCATATTGAATGTTATAATGGTTTGAGTAAATAAAAACTTAATTTCACGTTAATAAAAATAGAAAAACTTTGTACTTTTGTAATAGTAACACAATTAATTTTTGAACGCATCTTGTTGGATAGATAAGTTTTGGCGGTAATTACAGGCGACAGATTTTAATTATTTGTAATACTTGTGTTTCATGAATATAATTGTATAATGATGGTGAAATTGTTATTAAGTAAATGTTATACAGTATAATGACAAGTAATCTAATGCTGTGATACGTGTTTTTTTTGTTCCCTCCCAGACTTCTTCAGATAAACTTTAAAATCGAAATAATTCAAGTTGCCGGATCCAACTAGGCCGGCATAGTGGATTCGACTGCTACTTTCAGTTATTTAAAAGTAGTAGCAGTCGCCCCCATTCATAGATCACACTCCAGTTTATTTTATCAGGTTGAATGATGTCGTATGGCGAGCTACTATATATAAAAATACATAAATCACCTTATTTTACCTTTCGGCATTTTCAGTTAGAGCATTAACCACATAATTACTCATATTTCCTATTAGGAATTACATTTTTTAGGTTAAGCGGGACCTAAAATGGTGTCTTCTAATCTTAAACGAATTTAGTTTGACGTTTCTAATTTTACACCTAAAATTGGTACAACAGAATAGGAAAACTGCCTAAAATTTTAAGTTAAGTAACTAAATTGACACTTAGGCCTGTCAAAGCTTTGACAGCTCTAAATTAAGACTAATATGGGACACACAGAATAGCGAAAGTCCTTTGACAGGTCTAAATTATTTTTAGGAGGATTTTAGGATAATCGTGTGCCAAGAGAATTGACACCACTGGCAAGTTAAATACTAAAGCCATAAACAAGAAGAAGAAGAAGAAGAAGTTTGCGGGAATGGGCTCCGCGATGGCCGTTCGAAGTGCAGGCTCTAAAAGAGTTCCTATGGTGATTATATTAGGTGCAACAGGGACAGGAAAGACAAAATTAAGTGTTGCTTTAGCTCAAAAGTTTAATACGGAGATAATAAGTGCAGATTCTATGCAGGTAAGATCCTAACCTAAAAAGTATTTATATATAAAAAAGGTTTCATTACCTTGTTTATCGTGTTGATAATAATGCAATATTATTTATTAATACTATTACTATGAATTAAATTGGATTCTGTAATTGTAAGATTTATTTAAGCGCATGACTAGAAAATAATAACAATAACATAACCTAAAATACTCTTACTTTCATAATCAGAAATGTAATTAATTTAAACAATAATAATTTAATATGAACGTTAAATAGAAATAAAATCAATCAAAATTTTACGCCCTTTTCCCACAGGGATAGGCAGAGACAATAGAGCGTCAATGCCACGATCCTGGCACAACTCCATCGCTTCCCTCACATCCACAATTCTCTTCATATTAGCTCTGTGGTTATGGGTACTAGGCCACCCAGCTTTCTTGAGGATGTCTCCGATTTGGTCGGAAAAAAATGTTTATATTTAGTAAATAACATTTTGTTGTGTAATTTTTTGGATTTTTTTAGATAATAAAAACGTATAATAAAGCGTTCAAATCTACCTAAGTAGTTTAATTATGTATAATATTGTGAACACATTGACATATGAGTGTCAAGTTTCTTATCATTAATGGTATCTCCATACAGGTGTTGGATCTATTGCATGGTAGGTTTAAGGTAGTGTTCCAGACTGAAAAGTAGGTATAAGGACTTTGCGACATCACAATGCTCACCTCTACCTCTATAATCAATGCCCCCGCTTCCTTCTCTACCTAATCAAATATTGTAAGATGCTGCCTTCGACATTTGGTTAACTAACTAAGGTTTCCTATAAAATTAATTTTGTATCTTCACATTTCAAAATATTCCAATTAGCACATTTTAAAGTTATAGACCAACCTCAGGTTACTGTTATGGCTTGATTCCGCACTTGAGTCCTCAGCAACTTCTTTGTATGTTCTTCAACGGTTCTCCCTCAGTGGAGCCAGAAGAACGCCAGAAGACCCTTCTCGTTCCTGCAGACCTCCGGATTACAGTACAATGTTAAGAGACAGTTCAGTGGCAGACATGGTAGCAGTCACTTCTACTTTATAATTAATTTAAATTAGAATATATATAATATTCTAAGCTGGATGTGGGATTTAAATCTATGTTTGGTTTATATTATCTCATTATGATAATGATAGCTATAGCAAATTGAATTTAAAGTTACAAAATTATAATTATTATAAGTTCCTGTATAAACTTTATGTAATTATTTGTTTCAGGTAAATACATTTCAGTATACATACAATTATACAATATGAGTCTCTGCAAACATGATGCAAACATAATGGCTACATAATTAATTTATCAAAATAAACATGATATTATTCTTATATTTACAACCTTTCTTTGGCCGGCACAGTGACTGCGACTGAGGCAGCTGTGAACAAACACGGTTTTTTCAGTCGTCGTCACTCTTGGACCTCCTTTTGCTTATCATCAGGCGGGTCAAGGTCAGATGTCGTGTCACAATAAACAAAACCTATAATCTATACACCATTATTTGATTCTTTCACTATTTGCTCGACCGTAAGGTTGACTGGAAGATAATGCCATTTAGCCTATAAGTAATAAATAAATAAATGATAAGCTGCAACAAATATTTTATTTAATAAACAATATTCATACAAAACCTCAGAAAATACTAAAAACGAGTACTTATTTATAGGTTATTAATAGGAAAAATATGAGGAAAACTTAGATTATTCATAATAATTTTTTACTTTACTGCCATCTTATAAATATTTTTAATGCAATATGAATCATTTAAATTGATACTTTAATTTGCAATACAATAAGCAGACAATTATATTGTCTCTGCCTATCCCTGTGGGAAAAAGAAGTGACAATTTGATTGATTTGATCGTTTGATATGCAGACAATTGAGCACTATCCAGCTTTCTGACACTACTCTCTTTGTTCCCAGTTACCTTTATAGAAGCTCTATGTTTATGGGCAATCTAATCCAATTTAACAAATAAATGGTATTGTTTTTTTTTAAATATGGATGTTTGTTGTTCAAACAGGAAATGCTTTGGCCGGCATAGTAAAGGCGACTAAAGCAGGGCGAGTAAATAAGGGGTTAATTACACTTGGCTAAATTTTGTCGTTAGGAAAGTTATTTAGATGATAATTAGTAACTTCTAATCACACTGTCCTAATTTAGTTAATAAATCAATTACCAAAAAGCGCGAGATGTGTCGAGTACAAGGATGGTTTCAATACTGTCTAGATCAGTGTTTCCCAACGTGGGGCCCACGCCACGCCCGACAAGGGGGCTATTTAAAAATGGACTCAACACGACTTTAACCCTTTCGCTTTGGGTTATATTAGTTATTTAAATGCAATGCTAGATATCGGTGACAAATATAACAAAAAAGGCAAATTCCTAAAAAAATGCTGTAATCATTTACATTTCATAAGGGAACAAAATAATTTTTCAGGTTAAAAATTATGTATCAATCAACCAAATTGTCACGCATTTTTCCCACAGAAATAGGCAGAGACAATGGAGCACTACTTGCCACGATCCTGACACAACTCCCTCACTTTCTTCATATTCACAATTATTTATGAAGGGCATAAGAGACTTAGAATATTAAGGTGGGGACCTAAAAAAGGTTAGGAAACACTGGTCTAGATACACAAAAAATAAGCCTTTTACTCAATTATTGGCCTTTGGCTCAATTAAAATAGAAAAGGAAAGAGCATATTTTTTTATTGTTACAAGAAATATTAGCAAACATAAACATTATGACCATTTTTGAACCAGTGTACTTTAGAAATGGATTCGAGATCTTTTGACATATTATTAAATCTTGTGACACCATATATTTAAAAGCAATGGAACTAAATGCGATTACACCTTTCGAAATCAGTTTCTAATAAGATTGATTCTAAATGACCCAGTCACTCAGAAACCATCTTTGCTAACTTGCTAAACTCAGTAAAATTAATTTAGTCGATTATACTTGACTAAAGGATATCATTCATTTTGGGCTTCTTTGCACTACTTTTGTAATGCCCAATGACGAAAAAAACATATAAAGGGTAGTTTAAAAAGGCCGATTCCAACAAGGCCGACATAGTGGATGTGACCGCTACTTGCAACTATAGTAACAGTCGCCTCCATTCATGGACCGCACTCCATTCTAACATCACTTCCATTATGTCGTGGCGGTAGATAAAGCTGTTACGATCTCCTATCATCTTTATATTATCAATTTAAAATTCTCCAGTGGTAAAATATGTTCGAAGCAAGCCTATAACTTCCCAAACTAAAAAAGTTTTGTATCCTCAAGAAAGCTAGGTTGCCCTGTGCCCATAACCTTAGAGCTTGAATGAAGAAAATTGTAACTGTGAAGGAAACGACGGAGTTGTGTCAGGATCGTGGCAAGTGGCGCTCCGTCTCTGCATATACTCGTGAGAAAATGGCGTGACAGTTTGATTGATTAATTGAGTAACGTATGCAATATATTTACGCCCAAATTTTTGTTTTTTATTTTATTCTTAATCTTTATTGCCCTTTACCCTGCAATTCCTTTCCCCTCCTATTTTTTATTTATACATGTCTTTATTTAAACGTACTTTTATCGCAGACTGAGCATCCAAAGTATATGTACCGAAAACAATTTTGTACTGGATTGTCTCAGTAATGTTTCAGATTATTCGCCTAGTAATGATTTAAACGTTCCTAAATAACAATACATAATACAATGTATTTCTTCTAACAATTACTCAATTCTCATGATACTATAGAATGTTGGCGTCGCGAATTAAAGCGGATCATTTTGGCCGAGTTTGTCTGTGAACCAAAATAATGGCCGGCAAACTGTAGCCTTCGCACAGGTCGCTAACACAGGCACTACCTAACTCACAGATAAGAATTAGAGAAAAAAACTAGTGATATTATCGAATAAAAATGTTTATTTTTTAATAAATTGCTAAATTATTTTTGGTGTTGGCAGATTATTGTGAATTTGAGTATAAAAATTTAAAATTATTATTACCTGAATTTAAATTAAATAATTCAAACATTGATGGCTACCTTTGACTTATTATTATTAAACAAATCAATTAGGACACGTTATTTGAATTCTTATTCAGGATCAGTGATTGCAGACATCATTATTATAATATCAATCGAATCAAATTGTCCCGTCTTTTTCCCACAGGAATAGGCAGAGACAATGAAGCGCCACTTGCCACGATCCTGACACAACTCTCTCGCTTTCACATCCACAATTCTTTTCATACAAGCTTTACGCTTATGGGCAACCCAGATTTGATCGGAAAACACCCTTCTGCATCATCCATCCACATTAGTTTTATAAATTGCTTTCGTCAATCTACTTTTACTCATCCTTTCCATGTGCCCAAACTATCGGAGCATTCCTTCGTCAACGCTTGTAACATTTCATTCTAAACTACATCTATTGCGAACTGTGCTATTCCTTATTCTATCCGCTATCGGTTCTCCGCTGCATACACAATATTCTAACATAATTTTATCAAAGTTCACTACAGTACAGTACCTACCCATGTCGATAAATACAGCTTGGCAAACACTTCATACTAAAGAATTTTTATCTGCTGATTTAGCTTATACTGCGATTTGCGATTTTTCGGCAAGAACGGCGGGTCTTGTTTGCATTCCGTGGCGTGCAAGTTCGACGTCTCATCCAAGGTCAGCGGTATTTCCCTCACGCCCCGCGGTGCCTCCGCGTTTCCATCGAGCGTCTGACGCCGAGGACATACCTTGATTGTTGCCTCTATAGAGATGAATCTTAAAGCTATGTACACGAATCAAAATCATATGATTGTTTGTTTATTTATATTTTGTGTTTGTTTTGAAATATGATGTATTAGGTTTCAAATATAATTTAAACCTAATGCATCATATTTTGTCGAGTCTGTTTTTTTAAATGTTTATCATTTATTCAATGTATAGATAGGTTTTGCGGTTCCAGTTAGGCCGACATAGTGGATGCGACCGCTACTTGCAGTTATTTAAATGTACAAGCAGTCGCCTCTATTCATGGAACGCACTCCAGCTTAACATCAATGAGGTTGCATTCATATAGCCGCAATAAAAAAAATATGCGGATAATTTTTTTGTCCTTGTTTTAGTGACCGATTTTTTCCTAAACGGCAGGACCGATTTTATTAAAAAGTCGTTTGTTTTGTGAAAAATTGTTTAGATTCACAATTGGACTCGTTAGGTGGCGTTTCAATAGTTTTCTTTTACTTTGGGGCAGGACAACGTTGGTCAGTTCCGCTAGTTCTTTTATTAAAAGCTAAGTATTCCTAACGTTACTTCGCAATAAGGATTTGAAGGTTTTAGTTAATTTATTCACTGATCATAGTGGACAGTCCTATTGGGCAATTGTCTATGAATTCTCATTCACATCAATGGTCAGAAGACCTTTACTACGTTTCATTCAAGACACACGATCGTAAAACGTTTAAGGACGACTATTGGTTGCTGTCCAATCTGATTGCCGTGAATGGGCACTCTAGCAACATGTCCAATGCGATCTGATTCCGCAATTAGTTAGGTGTTAGATTTGGTGATAGTGACGAGAGATGCATATCTGGTGTGTTATTCTTTACTGAGTTTAGCAGTTGTAATTGAAGGCTACTAAACGTCAGGCGACCGCAGTGTGGTGGTAGTGCAAACCGAAAGCCCCCGTTTCAAAACCACTTGCCGGTACCAATGTATCTTTGATATACGAGTTTGCACTTTGGTCGTCATGTTCTGTTATACAAGTAAGTTTGGGACTTAGAATAGAAATGTAAAAAGTGGTATCAGTTATAAACAACCAGACTTGGAGCAAATATATGCCTCTTTAATTTATTAAGAAATACATATTTGTAATAAACAGTGTAATTATATAAATCTTTGTTCCGACCGGGAACCGACACGGGATTTTATGCGTAGCGGACTAGCGTGTTACCAATGCGCCACGCTTGTCGCCTCACTGTTTCGAAACTACGAGGTATAAATATCGGCAGATAAAAAGATTTTGTGACTTTCGAGCCGCGCAGTAAAAGGATCGGCAGATAAGGAGAGAGCATGGCCCCGATTCCCTTAATACACGACAGCAAAATGAAGAACCTGCACTGATATTTGACATCTTTAAAACCAATGAGCGAATAACAAATCAATAGGTAAACTACGTTAATTAGTCACTTGCGACCGCATCGTAAGTAATCACTGCTTTTTCGTCGCCAGAGAAAAAGAGAATCGGGCCCTAATCGACTGCGGTGCGAGAAAGTCAGCGCATCTGTACAGTCGTGCACATAATTAATACTATTTTAAAATTTATACAGATTTGATGAACGAAAAGTATGTAATCAGGTCGAACGACGAACGGTTAGCGATTGGTTTGTTGCGCGTATAGTTCGATTCCCGGTCAGAGCAAATATTTGTTTTAAAAAAAAAGAGGCGGATATTTGTTTCGAGTCTCTTTATCAAAGAGTGGTAGGCAGTGGTACCCAGACTGCCGATCCGGGGTAGTACCACCACTTACAAGTATTCAGACCGTGAAGTGATTTGGTCACGTTTCGGGATCAGCTTGTAAGTTGCCGGCATAGTGCATGTGAATGCTACTTACAGATATTGAATTGTAGTAGCAGTGACCACACTTCAGCTTAACGTCAAGCTGGGTGTTGTCATATGACGAGTTAAAAAAAAGTTTCTGCGCAGCTTCAATGCCAGCGCTCTTTTTATCTGCCGGGATCTATACTATTATTTATTAAGTAGAAATAAAAATTGTATAGAAAAAAAAAGAATCAGTAGTTAAAATATTTAAATCCGCCAATAAAAGCGTTTGTAATTTGTGACACGTTTAGAAAATTGTCATTACTTAGAATTAGCATGATATCATCAATGTAACACATTATTGTGATTAAGTGACCACGCATTTACACTTCACTTGCAAACTTTAGGGATTAGGTCATCCTAGGTCTTAAGTTTGCTCAACATGACGTCTAGGCGTCTACAAATTTTCCTGTTACACCTGTGTCGCCTTTAATTAGAAGTGTCTATATTTATCACCTGCAGTTATTGCAGTTCTTTTATTTGTATTGTTTTAATTTACATTTCTATACTAAACTAACAAAGTGCTTGTATCATAAACAGGTCAACCAAAGAACATCTAAGATACATTGGTACCGGCAAGTGGTTTTTTAACCCGTGCTCTCGGTTTGCGTAACCATTGCACTGCCACTACACCACGGTCGCTTTTATATGATTTATTTCATATTACTGCACCCCGCCTGATGTTAAGCTAGAGTGCGGTCCATAAATGGAGGTGGAGGTTAAATAACTGTAAGTAGCACATCAAGTATGCTTGCCTGCTTTGAGCCGGCAACTTACAAGCTGATTTCGAAACGCGACTAAGTCGTTATAAAGTGCTACTCCCCCGGATCGGCGGATTAGGCACCACTGCCTACCACTCTTTGATATTACAAATTGAAAGTTGGCATCCACAAAGGAAACTATGATCGTATCAATAAATCCGGCTGTCGTCATTTCTTGCATAATGATATCAATCAGGCAAACGTGAGCGAGTTAAGAATATCAGAGAAAATATTATTTGTTTTTCACATCACTGATTCCGAAGGCGAACTTAATGCTGTTAGATATTCTCTGTCAGTCAACCTTAGGGACTAAATATTAGTCATAAGTACTTAATTTTTTTGTATTTTCTCCTTAAATAAATAAACAGAAAGATTAAACTTATTTAACTGTAAGTAGCGCCACTTGCCACGAGCCTGACACAACTCCCTCGCTTCCTTCACATTCACAATTCTCTTCATATAGCTTATACAATAAAAATATATATTAATGACAACCTATAACATAATGATGTCATTTAGTATAAAGTATGTGCAGAGTAACAGATTTGGCATGCTCCTTCAAAAGTTTTCCAAAGCTTGGATCGCAATAGAGCCTTTTATCAAAAGGGTTATGTAAGTTATTGTATATTCTTTGGATTTTATTATACGAAATTCTCATATTATTAAACGTACAAAATCTTTGCTTATTAATATTTACATATCGTCGATTAGCTTATATTATATTAACTTATTATTATATTAACTTGGAATTAATTAAGGTAAAAGATATTTGTAGCTTACGACTTACGAGTACTATCACGTTTACTTTTTTATTGTTACTTGCCTGGTGGTATGCAAGGGGAAGGGGGTCCAAGTGTGTCAGAGACTGAAAAAAACGCCTCAATTCACGGTCATAAGGTTAATGTCCCCGTCACTATGCCGGCCATGGGCGCTTCTTCTCGCATAGCTGAATATAAGGTTATAGGATGAGCAGAACTTATGGGCTGGTAAAGCATTTCACTTGTCAATTGTTCTACAAAGAAATGATGCACCGAATATCATCATAGTTTTTTCCTTCATTAAGCGACCACGATGGCTGCAAAGCATTCGATACGGTATAGTAAACGCGATAGTAAGCCGCAAAATAATTTTATTTCATTGACAATATTCGCGCGAATCCTCAGTTCAAACTGAGGGTTACGTATAGCAATTATTTTCTAATAAAAACTAAATAAACAAGAATCCATTATAATTAAAATAAAATGGTATGAATGGAGTGCGTTCAATAAATTGAAGCAACTGCTACTACAGTTTAAGAACTGCAAATCCACTATGCCGGCCTACTTAAAATCGGCAACTTGCAAGAGTCACTACATGGTACGGTAGACCTATCATACGACCATCAACTGCCTACCACTATAATAACACAAATATACACGGAATCATAATAAAAGTGTACGCTCATAAGGTTAATGAAACTAATAGTTGTTGGCAAACATTGTAGCCAAATAGTTGGGTGTCATGGTGATTGTCTCAGAGTGCCAAATTGAAGTAAAATGTACGAGACTATATAAGTGAACGTCTGACGGTGCTAATTATAAAGTCACGAGTCTAGGCTGGTCAGGTCGACGACATCGCTCATGTAGCCTATAGACAGGTGCTAGGCGATGCTATTTTTGAGACAAATCATACAAAGGAACACCTTGAAACTGACCGAGGCCTCTCTTCAACAATTTCAGCCATTATGCGTAAGGACATTAAAGCCATTCGTCCAGAATTAATAAGCCGCTAAACTGAATGGTGTTAGAATTAATTTTGTATTTTATTTAACATATATCCTTCCTTATTGCATATTGTGCCAATTAAGTATTCAACCATGACAACTGTATATATATATATAAATAAATTTATTGAAAATTGAGTGATGTAAGGCGCGAACTGGTGATCGCGGAATGTTTTAGTTGGTTATATTTGTGACATCATGTGCCACTGACCCACCGAGGCCACCAAAATCCATATGATTAGCGTACTTATTGCGTCTCTAAATTAAAAGAATTCGGTGGACAACGCCACGGTTGTGGTTGGCGAACTTTAGGCAGCTGTATCCGCTTTTAAAACACAATTTGTAATTCAAATACGTTAATTGTTAATTTATATTTTCGTTAATCACCATTAGTATGAACTAAATCGTTTTGTTGTAGACTTATGAAATATAATTGTGATTCACAAGAAAGCCATTCGGACATGAATAATTGTATTATGTGTTGTTAAATTCGGTTATTATGATTAATTAAGCTATACACTGAGATGAATAAAAGTTGGTTCAAAGGAGCGTCTGTTTCGTTTTCCTTATTCTATTAGGTGACTTGTAGTATTTTATTTAAAAGATTTTCTTGGCCTTGCTGGGCCGTCGACTTGGTCGATACTCCTACGTCATCATAGTATGCCTAAAATTCAGAAAGTATAAAATCATAGTCAAACTATTAACGTCAAAGGAATTAATTCATTGTTTGCCAGAATTAATTGCAGGTTGGATTAATGAATTTTGAACTTTTGAAATTTTCCAGCCTTTACAAAGTTTACGAAGAATTTGAAAGCGTCTTCCTTCTAGAAGTATGCTTTAAAATTATGGAATTTGAAGCTTTCTCGATTACTTGCAATTATATAGAAAGTTTTATTGTACTTAGAAATGTTGGTTATTCTAGAATAGTGGTGTCTTGCTTGATTGCAAATCAGACCGCGAGGAAAACTAACGGATGGAAACTTCTAAGAATTGAATGTGTTACGGAATTGTTTTAGCATATACCGGCGAATGGGTTGGATTTTTACAATCACACTAAATATGTAACATTTCTCCTTTTGTAGTGGTCACAAAAAGAGAAAATAAATAATATTCAAATAGTTTCAAGTACAATACTCGTACGTCCTGTAAATTTTAATAATAATAATAAACACAAGTATGTATATTTCTAAATATATTGACTTTACAACTTTATTTATAGCTTAGAATTTCATTAAAGTTTAACAGGCTCCTTTTTTAAACTTTGGCTGTTTTGTATGTTAAAACATAAGCTACGATTTCCGTTAAGTGTATTGTGACCACGGTTTTGGGACTTAATAGATTACATTTAATGGATTTTAATTGTTGATAGATTTAAGTTGCAATATTACTGTAAAATATAATCAAAATATTTGATAAATAGTTGACAATACCTTATTTAATTCTTTATAAGTTGACAATGCTTTTTTACAGCAGCTAGCTTTTTTTATAGTTTAACCATTTTAATATTATTATAACGTGCAAAAGTGCTGAATTCAGCCTATTTGTAAAACAAATTTGATTTGATTTTATTAGGTTTATATAATTTTTAGGAAATTTATCCAATGAGATAACCTCGTCTTTTCACTTCGAATCGACGGTCGAACTAAACGGTTCGGCGTGTTGTTTCCTTGTTAAACAATTGACCGGTGGAATGCTTTACCAGCCCATATATTTCTGAAGGCCACCTAAACAGCCGAACCGATTTAGTTGAAGATTTTTGTGTTTTTATATTAGTCCGTGGATGGTTCTAGATTAAGAATTGGATCCGGTAGGTGGCGCTGTATTAAATTGGATCGTCTTTCTTTACTTTCGGGCAGGACAATGTCGGTCGGATTCGATAGTATCTCATAGAAATTACAAGTATGTTTTGTAGCTTTAAAACTTTGTCTAGTATATTTAGTTCTATGGACAAGTATGTAAAGAACGTCAATCCTTTATCCAGAAGTAATAAAAAAATAAGGTCAAAAAACAACTCTGTTAGCGGAAACGTGTACATTGAAAATATCTGGTTACCGCCGCCGCCGTCACAATACATCCCGTTTAGGCTAAACCCATTGTTTTAGTCGTAGGTATTTCAATCGGATAGCAATTGAAAGCGAAACCTGGCCCGTCTCCTTGACCCCACCAACACGGCCGTGACACTGTCCTGCATGACCTTGGGGGTCACCGGCGTTCTTTAACAGGCATATTTTTGACGACGCAATACCTAATGTATCGTTATAGTTTAGTTAAAATATTTTACAAGGACTTTGTACTGGTATATTTTTTAAAATTGTGGCTTGACATTAGACACCGCCTGGTGTTTGCTGGAGTATATAAATGAAGGCGACTGCTACTACATTTAAATAACTGCAAGTATCATTCGAATTCACTAGTCAGCCTAGTTGGAATAGGCAACTTTAAAGCTAATCCCGAAACATGACTAAGTTACTTCACAGGTACACTCGGCAGGGTGGTATTACCCGGCAGACTGGGCAAACGACCATCTAAATGCCTACCACTTTATTTAAATATTATCTTTTTTTTAAAATTATTTACATTTCTATACTAAGCTATTAAAGTGCTTGTATCATAGAAACGGGACAACCAAAGTGAATATATCAAAGATACATTGGTACCGGTTAGTTGTTTTGAACCCGTGCCCTCGGTTTGCGTTATCTAACCATTGCACTGTAGTAACCGTGGTGGTAACTACACCACAGTCGCCTTTTGGTTTATTATTTTATTTGTCCGACTGGCTTATAGGATCTCGATTACTGATTTGTGATTCAGTCTAATCCAACGATGATAAGATTAATCTCAAAAAACCTACCAATTGTAATATCCCCGTAATAGTCAGAAAGCTGTTAGCTTAAAAGGTGAAATATAAATTATTTTTGTTTAAAATCGTTATTGGTTATTATAATAATAATAAAAGATGTGGTTTGAAAAAAAGGGGAAGTGACAAGGATGGACAAAGGAATGCTTCGATGGTTTGGGCACATGGAAAGGATGAGTGAAAGTAGATTGACGAAAGGAATTTATAAATCTGATGTGGATGGATGCGTTAAACAAGGCAGCTCCAGGAGAGTGTTTTCAAATCGGAGACATCCTCAAGAAAGCTAGGTTGCCTAGTGGCCATAACCACAGAGCCTGTATGAAGAGAACTGTTAATGTGAAGGAAGCGAGGGAGTTATGTAAGGATCGTGGTAAGTGGCGCTCCATTGTCTCTGCCTATCCCTGTGGGAAAAACGCTTGACAATTTGATTGATTGATTATAATAATAAAAATACGTAAAACTATGGCTGAATGAGAGTGAACAATGGGGTGCATATTCAAGAAGAAAATGTATAGATAATGTATTGGAATAAATATATAAATAGTACATACAGTATAATATAAATGAACAAATAAATACATATTACATTATTAATTTTCATAAGTTCTATAATAAATTATTATGGAACTATGATTCAATTAATTACGTGGTTTGTTAACACAATTAGAAAACCTTATTTTTATTAATTTTTCATTATTATCCTGTTTTTGTTAAGTTTGTTGAAATAATGTATTAAAAACAAATACATACGGGTAAAATTTATTATTAAAATTGATTATACGAGTAACATTATTATATTCTATTGAAAATGTAATTTGTTTGTTATTAATGCTTATGAAATTCATAGAAGGAATTTATATTCATGGAAATATGTTTAGTACTTAAAAACTTAAAATAGTATGGTTTTTTAAATATTTTTTTAATATTTACATTTATTTTAATCCCACGTATAGCAAGATCCATTGTCTCTGCCTATCCCTGTGGGAAGAAGGCGTGACAATTTGATTGATTGATTGATTTTTTTAATAATGAAGTACGTTCATTTGCAAAGGATCTCTATTACAAAGTAAGGCTAGCAGGTATTGCATCTGGTATTAATTCAGAAATTTGAGGTGCAGACCCACCAGTTGAAGTTAGAACAGAAGAACTTTGATGCGTGTATTTTAGTGGACAGAGCTTTCGCGCATTAAGCGACAAACGCCGGGTTCAATTCCCTGTCGCAACCGATGTACATACGTTTTTTTTCATTTTTTTTAACTAAATAATAAAAGTAATATTATGATTTTGATATGATTGTAATAAAGACTCGCTGACTGACAGGTTTGGTTACTCGATCAACCTTATTGTAAAACAAAAACATTTTAATTAAAAAGTTATTTTTATAATGTCGATTTAGGTAATAAAAATTTAAACAAGGGCGCGACATGAAGGCTCGGCATACATAATCACTTGTAAATAGATTGTAGTTAAAAACCTGACGTCAAAACCTAGGCAATGTGAATGACCTATCGAGGCCAAAGCCGAATTTATGACGCTCTTATAGTCCAGGAGATGGCGACATTTTATATATTACTTAAGACCACGTATCGAGAGGAAAATCTTAGGCTTTAATGCTTAATTAATTCTAAGTAAATATTAGTCATATACATATCCTATTCAATTGATACTTTATAGTAGCTATAATTTAAATATTATAGTAATTTTAAACTTAATGGTTTCTACAAATAGAACACGTCTCCATTAGGTCTCTGTTATATTTTTTTTTTTTTTTTTTTTTTATTGTGACACGACATATGACAACACCCCGCTTGATGTTAAGCCAAAGTGTGGTCCATGAATGAATGTAACTGCTACTACAATTCAATAACTGTGAGTAAGCAATCACATCCACTATGCCGGCCTAGATGGAACCGGCAACTTACAAGCTGATCCCGAAACGTGACCAAATCACTTCACGGTCTGTATACTTGTAAGTGGTGGTACTACCCCGGATCGGCAGACTGGGTACCACTGCCTACCACTCTTTGATAACCAGACCCGAAGCAAATATCCATCTCTTTTTTTTTTTTTTTTTATTATCAAATATTTGCAATATTTAATACTATTAAATATTACAAATAAAAGCTATGAAACAAATATTTGCTCCGACCGGGGATCGAACCCGGGACTTTACGCGCAACAAACCAGTCGCTAAACTGTTCGTCCACGCCCGTCGTCAATTATTATTTCAAACTTCGTTTTTCCAATTGCCTTGTAAATAACAGAACACTGAAAATTATATAAGTACACAATTTGTTGTTATTATTGAAAATGATAAGATTTATTATTTAAACTTGTTTAGTCGCGTATAATTTACCTAGTTGTATAAAATTGAAAATTAACTAAACTAACGAGCTTGTTTAAAAATAATTGCGGATGTGAAGGAAGCGAGGGCGCTTCATTGTTTCTGCCTATCCCTGTGGGAAAAGGCATAACAATTTAATTTATTGATTAAACTACATCATTTTATTTTTGTACTATCTTGGCACGACATACCACTAGATCGGCATGTCTTAAAAACTGTCGCACACAATCTACTAAAAAAAAATACATTACATTAAGCTGTGATGTGAGGGAATCAAGGGAGTTGTGTCAGACGTTGTCTCTGCCTATCCCTGTGGGAAAAAGGCGTGACAATTTGATTGATATTAAGTTACCAAAGTGCTTGTATGTACTACCAAATACATATATCTAAAAAACATAGGTACCGGCAAGTGATTTTTACTACCACTGCACCAAGGTCGTTTTTGGCCGGCATAGTGACAGCGACTGAGGCAAATGTCGTGTCCCAATAAAAAACAAAATAAAAAATGGAGGAGTGCTCATTTCCTGTCTGGGAACCTCTGATCAGATAGGCCCTGTGCCTACCAGTTAAAACGGCAGGCTGATGATGATGTTTATGAACATATAACATCACTTGATGTTAATTCATGGATCCATGAATGTAGGATACTATCAGAGGTGTTATCCACTATCCACCGTGCATCCGCTAGACCAGTGTTTCCCAACCTTTTTTAGGCCATGCCCCACCTTAACATTTCTAAAATTTTTATGCCCCCCACACATAATTTTAAACCTTAAAAAATTGTTTCGTTCCCTTAAGAAATATAAATGAATTTAGCATTTTTTGGGGAATTTGCCTTTTTCGATATCTAGCATCTAAATAACCCAAAGCGAAAGGGTTAAACTCGTGTCAAGTATATTTTTAAATTGCCCCCCTTAAGTATCAAATTGCCCTCCTGTGGGGTGTGGGCCACACGTTGGGAAACACTGCGCTATATGCTTTTCTCTATTATTTTATTCATTGATTATATATTGTTTCCTTTCAAAGTGTAATTAATAAATTACCAATTCAATTGACCAATAGCTCTTAAAGTAAGACCTTCAAGTAGGAAATAGAACTATTTAATACAAGTTAGACCGTGACATCAACCTACAAATTGAGTAACCGATACGTTTTTCGCCAAAACACACTTCCTTATTGACTTGACGTGTCTTTGTGCGTTGTTTGGTAATTATGCGTAGGTTCATCGAAAGGGTATTGTGAGGACGAAATGGATGGCCTGCGGTGCACAGAACCACCTAATACAACGGTCTGTGCTTGATGGCATGTAGGGAATTCCAAGAGCGCAGACGACTGAATAAGGCGACTGAACTTTAGCTTATTATCAGGCGGGGTGCAGATAATAAAGCTAATATTATCAATCAAAAATGTCACGCCTTTTTCCCACAGGGATAGGCAGAGACAATGGAGCGCCACTTACCACGATCCTTACACAACTCCCTTGCTTCCTTCACATCCACAATTCTCTTCATACAGGCTCTGTGGTTATGGGCACTAGGCAACCTGGCTTTCTTGAAGATGTCTCCGATTTGATCGGAAACCACTCTCCTTGGCCTGCCTTGTTTAACGCATCCATCCACATCAGATTTATAAATTCCTTTCGTCAATTTCTTTCACTCATCCTTTCCATGTGCCCAAACCATCGAAGCATTCCTTTGTCAATCCTTGTCACTACATCTTCTTTCAAGCCACATCTATCACGCAATGTGCTATTCCTTATTCTATCCGCTATAGTCACTCCACATACACTCCTTAACGACCGCATTTCTACAGCGTTAATTCTACTCTCATGCCTCTTCTGCCATACCCAACCTTCACTTTCATACATTAATGTAGGAACAAGCACCGCATTATGAACAGCCATCCGTGACTTTGGATCAGAGGGTTCGTTCTATTAATATCTGTCCGGTGTTGATAGGGCGAATACGGGTACGCGACCCCTGACACCTCGAGCTACCATTTACTATATCCTCTTCCTCCTATAGTAATGGTATCCAACGTTACCTACACCTACCCAACCCCCAAATTCCTATCCCTTTCCTATCCTAATCCCTAAAAGCTAATCCGTGGTCTGCCGCGCCCAGGGATAAGTGGCTAGGGGCGGCCTAGTCGCAAGCGTGCCAGTCCCGATGGTTGGCGCCCATCGGGTACTAATTTATTGCCCCACTCCGGCATGCGGGGCTCTGTCGGAATGGAAATTTATTTCCCTTGCTTATCGTGGGAATAAACATGAAAAATTTAAATATAAAACAATAATATTATCAGCATTGTGATTATGATAAAGTACAATAAAAAATCTTTCCTAAAGCATTATTTTTAAATGTTTATTAGGGTAATAGTCGAAATTAATATTTTGGTCAATTGAACTATTGATTGTTGTGTTAATTTTAGTATTTCCTTATTGCCTATAATATATATTCCATATTCGAAGCATGATGAATATATTATTAACTACAGGAAGGAGGCTTTGGTTTTTGACAATTTATGAATAATAATGACACAATTGTAATAGTTCCACTATCGAATCAATAGTGGAACTAAACGGTTTAACTAAAAATGTCGAGAAATCGACAAGTGGAATGCTTTGGCCGGCATAGTGACGATGACTGAGGCAGCCGTGAATAGTAGGCGTATGAGGTGAAAAAGAGATTTAGGTTATTACAACATTCAATATGTATTTGTTTTATTTAAAAAAAACCTAGTGGGCTATCATTACAAAGGTGAAAATCACAACGTTTGACGTTCTATGCTAGTTAACCTTAGGAGCTAAAGAAAAACATTATTTACATTGTTATATTAAAATCAATATAAAGGACACATTGTTATATCTACTATATAAGCTGTTATATCATTGACACTTCATCATCATCACCCAGAAGGCGTCCACTGCTGAACAACGGCCTTCCCCTTAGATCGACAAGATGCCACTTGCATCCACCGGTTATTCATGAATTTCACTATGTCGTCAGTCCATCGAGTGGGAGGCCTACCTACACTGCGTCTTCAGGTCTTCACTTCCACTCAAGAACCTTTCTTCCCTATCAGTTGTCGGTTCGGCACATTGCCAATGCAACTTGCAAATCCTACGAGCTATACCGATAACTCTGATTCTTCGGTGAATATCCTTGTTCCTGATTCTATCGCGAAAAGGTACTCCAAGCATAGCTCTCTCCATTGCCCGCTGAGCGACTTTCAGCTATTCGTTATACATAACACACACAAAAACATTATATTATATGTAAAGTCTTTATAAATAATAAATAAAAAACAATTACCTAAGTTCCCACAGGGTCAAAGGGTTTAAGGTACTTTGGAATTGAACCTTGTCCTACATACTGTTGTTAGGCTCGTACCTTTTGTACTTTGGGGCCGGTATATAAAACCCCACTAATTTTAACAATTACATCATTTCTAACACGTTCCCTGCGTTTTCTATTTTTAATGAAGTTTCAGCAGCTAGTAAAATTTAGCCCTAGTAAGACTTGTAACCGATCTCTATTTATTGTGATTGAGTCATATGACAGCACCCTGTCTAATGTTAAGCTGAAGCACGGTCCATGAATGAAAGTGTGTGTAGCTTTGGTACAGTTAACTAACTGCAAATAGCAATCACATCCACTATGCCGGCCTAGTTGGAACCGGCAACTGCCAACGATCCAGAAATGCGACTAGTCACTTCACGGTATGTATACTTGTAAGTGGTGGTTCTATCCCGGATCGGCAGACTGGGCACCACTGCCTACCACTTTAACATTTTTTTTATTATTCCGACGGTTCGAGAGCTTTGCAGCTCAAAAACAAAACCAAAGTAAACGCGATAGTAAGCCGCATAAAATCTGTTTAATTCATAATATGACATTATAAGTGAACATTGAATTACTGGCCTTTCGTATTTAAAGTAAGCAATGTCCGTTGTCAGCAAGTGACAGTAATTTGCGTTCTTTTTTGTTCAAATATTCGTCTTTACATTATTTTGTATACAAATTTTTGTTTGTAGTTTGTTTCGATGCAAATTTCAATTGTTTGTTTTTAACAAAAGTGCATGTGTGAGATCTATGCTGGCGTTCAGTAAGTGGCTCGTATTACGTATCTTTCTAAGACTGTGTTTTCCAAACTTTATGAATCCCTGACCCATGAAATCCTAGTTACCTTTCGCTACTTTCTACCTTTGTGAACTAATTCTCTCTTTATCGGTTATCATAAAAAGCAAGCAAAAAATATTTTTTTAATTATTTTTAAATTTAATATTTTTTTGAAAAATATGATTAAAATTAGCATATTCAAATATTGGTTATTATTATTATATAAAGTGGTGCTTGTGGGAAAAAGACGTGGCAATTTGATTATATATAAATTAGTAATAAAAAATAGATGAAATGATTTTTTACGCGATTCATGGTACACAGTTACAAATGAACCGAATTTGATTTGGAATGTGTTAAAGTTTTTTCTTATATTGCCGGCCTAGTTTGAACTTGAAAGTGGTGGCTACCGCATATCGGCAGAATGAGCAAATGACCGCTTTTAGTAAATGTTACATATTTGTTTATTGTTTCGTAATATTTAATTGAAATCGACTATACCAAGTTATATCGCAAACAAAATTATATGATATTTTTGTCATTTTATTTATGTTTAAAATGAAGCAATAGATTGTTATTTTATTGTTCATTTTAATAGCTTTATTACACTGACGGGTATACTTTTAAATATGGGTTAATGATAGTATTAGGCAAACAATAGGTGATTCTAAGTTATTTATTGATTTGAAAAAATATATAAACGTTAAGTTAACTTACAGTTGGTTAAATAGGAATAAATATATAGATATGTTATAAGGATAACATACTTTGTCCTGTTTCTATGATACAAGCACTTTAGTAGCTTAGTATAGAACTGTATAATTAAAAAAAAGATATAAATAGATTAATATTAGTTTCCGTAGAATTGGTCACTGTGGAGATCACTAGGGGAGGCCTATGTTCAGCGGTAGACTGCGGTATCATCTCAGCGGTCTGGCTGAGACGATGATGATGATGAATATACCGCGAGGTTATTCATCATCTTCATCTCTTTAGGTTTAGGAATATCGTTGCTGTTTATTTTAGGTCAGATGTCCAAATTTTGTGATGGTAAGCAACGGGACGTTCTAGAGAACCGACGACTGAACAGTTTACGGTCCCCTCAGTCGTGTTCACTATGCCGGCCAGAGATGCTTTTGCTTTAATGTTATAGGTTGGGTAGATAAAGCAGGTGTAATAATGTTGGTTGGGTAGATGCGTATTGGTGAAATAATTAATTCAATAATGATATGTCGTCAACCAAAATGGACTATTTAATTGTAAATTATTTAAAATAATTAAAATATTTGCATATTTACGAAGTTAGCAACACATGAAACATAAAGTCGATGGTCACATCAACCAACCAGTTTTGCTTGTATGAATCTAAGGAATTTTCCTTTGTAGATTTTTCGTTGCGCATTCCTTTAACATTACAATTTGTACCTTAACCCAAGGGATTACGAATCAAAATACTATTTCGCTAATGGTACTACACATGGATACGCCTGATTAGACAATACAGATTCTTATCGCCTAAGTAATAAGGGCGATTATCGTGTCCTTCCCGTCATGGGGTTTGTGCATTACTAAAGAACGCTGTATGAATTGTTTTGTTTTGACGATTACGATCAAATTATAATGAAAATATTACTTTTTCTGAATTTTTGTGTTGCAGTTCAAATATATACGCGAATAACCGCAGTATGAAGACACAGATTAAAAAAGTTTGATTGCTTTAGAGCAGTTTTGCCGCAATGTGTACAGACGCATTGTTTTTTTAGAGTAATAACAAGTTGATGCAAACTTTGATAATTCAATCGAATTCTCACAGGAATAGTCAGAGTTCTTTCCAATGATACCGTAACTGCCTAAAGCTACCCCAATGTTTTTAGTTTTCATTAAGGTGTGATTTCGCCGGCGACTGCAAACCACAGACTGCGCTACTTGTTTGTATGCGATTGATTCCGTGCAAGGCGACGATAGTCTGCAGCCGCCGCATTAATATTGTTTCCAAACATCATATTTATAATCTATGACTTAACAAATGTTATCGCCTTGCACGGAATCAATCTCATACAAATAAGTAGTGCAGTCTGCGGTCTGCAGTCGCCGGCGGAATCTCACATCTTTATTGTCGAGTTAAATTACAAAAAAATGTTGACACAGTTTTGCAGTTTCACATAGTATACATATACATAGAGTATACATAGAGTATACATAGAGTACATATACATAGTACATATACATAGAGTATCCCAACCAAGCTATAAAAATATAAGGTTAATAATTATTGCGGGTAGTTTTCTAAACAAATTAACAAAAAGGTAGCCAAAGGTGCTTCTTCAAGCATCACTTGAATGATTCTAGGTTATAGGAAATACGACCATGCTACGACACGTCTTAAAGCTACGATACATTAAATGTATTTACTGTGTTAGTTTTGACGACAGGTGTGGCGCATTGGTTAGCCGACCCCCTTGTTACGCGTAAATTGCCGCTCAGAGCAAAGTTTATTAATTTTTTATTTTTTTTATTTACATTTCTATACTAAGCTACTAAAGTGCTTGTATCATAGAAACAGGACAACCAATGTATCAAAGACACATTGGTACCGGTGGGTGGTCTCGAACTCGTGCTTTCCGGTTTGTGTATCCATTGCACTGCCACTACACCACGGTCGCCTTTTTCTTTCACCAGTTTCTTCCATAGTTCTTATTTGTAATATTGAATAATTAGAATCAACTAAACTAATGGATGCGTTAAACAAGACATCAAATTGGAGACATCCTCAAAAACCATAGAGCTTGTATAAAGAGAATTGTGAATGTGAAGTAAGCGGGGGAGTTGTGTCAGGATCGTGGCAAGTGGCGCTTCATTGTCTCTGCCTATCCCTGTGAGAAGAAGGCGTGACAATTTGATTGATTGATTGAACTAAATTACTAAACTAAGTAAATAGAAAACTAAAACTAGAAAAAAGGGATAATTATAAATAAAAAAAAATGGTTCCAAATCGGTACTAATGGGCAAAGTGCCAAGGATATTGCCGCGCTGAATGGCAATGCTGATCCTTTGACACAAATATTGCCCAGCCCTTGATATTCCAATTTTTTATTGTGACTCACATATGACAGCACCCAGCTTGATGTTAAGCTGGAGTGTGGCCCATGAATGGATGTCACTGCTACTACAGTTCAATATCTGTAAGTTGAAGTTACATGCACCATGACGATTAGTTTCACGGCCTGTATACTTTGTGATGTGTTTGTCAATAAAAAGAAAGAGGTGGTTTCTTTTATTATTTGCTCCGGGTCTAGTTATCAAAGAGTGGTATGCAATGGTGCACAGTCTGCCGATCCAGGCTTACAAGTACACACAGCGCCTAAACTAGGCCGGCATGGTGGATGTGACTGCTAGAGGCATTTTTTTAATTTTTTATTTTTATGCTATTTCTATACTAAGCTACTAAAGTGCTTGTATCATAGAAACAGGACAACCTAAGTTCATATAACAAAGATATATCGGTACCGGTGGGTGGCCTCGAACTCGTGTTCTCGGTTTGTGTAACCATTGCACTACCACTACACCACGGTCGCCAAGTGGTTCTTGGTTATGTACTTATAATTTGTAAGTTCTTTACATTATAGTATTATTGCTTGTCATCATGATCATCATCACACAGATAGGCAGTAACAATAGATCGCCACTTTTCACATTTATATTTCTGTTCAAATTCATGGACCGCACTTCAGTTTAACAACAGGCTTGGTGCTGTCATATGTTAAATTACAATTATAAAAAAATACCCGAGATAGAATCTGTGTTCTCATTTTGTCGGATGCTGTGTAGCGACAATATCTAAGCTATCGAGAAATGCCCGTTACACTTTAGAAAAAAAAGATCAATAGAAAGAAAGAATTTAGTTCCGGGTTGGAATTTGTTATCAGATGATCTGTGCTTCTTGAAAATATCATAATAGATGTAAAATGAAGCGTTATGTTTGAAGTTTTTGTACGAGTGGAATTGCAGTTCGATGCCCTAATCGGAGTGTTCTATCAATCAATCAATCGAATTCCGCCTAGGCCGGCATTTTGGATGCGATTGCTACTTTATGTATGTACCTGTAGTAGCATTCGTGGACTCCAGCTTAACATCAGGCGTGGTGATATCATATGTCGTTCCAGAAAAACATTGTCACGTCTTTATTTCCACAGGGATAGGCGGAGACAATGGAGCACCACTTTCCATGATCCTGACACAACTCGCTCGCTACCTTCAGATCCATAATTTTCTTCATACTGTATTGTTACCAGCATGGATTTTTATGTTTATTATGACATCTGATCTCAACTTGCTTGATAGTAAGGTGAACTGATGGTAAGTTCACGGTTGCCTCAGTCGCTGTCACTATGCCGGCTACAGGTGCTTCTTCACGCATTGCTTGAAGGATCCAAAGTTATAAGATGGCGAGAACACATGAGCTGGTAAAGCATTCCATTTGTCGATTGATCCACAAAAAAAGTACGCACCGAAATTTTGGTTCGACTGCCGATTTGGTCGACAATTAGTAAAGGAACAGTCTTAAAAAGTATTTTGTCTCATTATTCTACTTTTTAGTAGATGACCTCTTATGTAAGGGTGTACCTCAACCTTCATTGTTGCCTCTCTCCAAAGGTTAGCTAGTAGAAAAGCTTTTTACCATATTTTTACTATTGTTTTGTTCTTACTATTGTATTGTTATTAAATGTGTCTTCTTGGTTATGTACTTATCATTTGTCAATTCTTTACATTACAGTATTATTACTTGTTAACATGATCATCATCATCACACCGATAGGCAGTAACAACGGTTTAACAATTTTTTACATTTATATTTCTGTTCAAATATACTTTGAATATCAGCCCTGCTTTTTTTGTAGAATAAATATCAATCAATAATTCAAATTGTCACTCCACTTGCCACGATTCTGACATAACGCTCTCGCTTCCCTTACATTCACAATAACCTAAAGGAAATTAATTATAATCACATAAGATTTACAAGGAATTTATACAACTGATGTGGATGGATGGGTTAAAGAGGCAGACCCATAAACATATTTTCCGACTTGAAGAAATCCTCGAGAAAGCTGGGTGGCCTAGTGCCTACAACCGTAGAGCTTGTATGGGGAGCATAAATATCCCCGATTCCATCAAAGGATCTCTTTATTTCATTTAGAAATCTCCTTCAGGTTTAATAGCTTGTGAATATATCGAGTTATTCCAAGTAGTTCTGCCACCCCGTTCAGGAATAAGCCGTGAATGATTTGCATTTAACAATGATATTTAATTATAGTGATTGAGTTAGAGCTATTCGTGTGAGCGGTGCCTGCATCTAAGGAATGCGTATTATTGCAAACGTGTCCTTCTGTTGGTGCGTAATAATGCTTTTGTGGTCGCATCTCATAGGAAGACCCAAGCAATAGATCAAATAGTTACGACTGCAGTGTCAGCCGGCGTTCTTTATTGCCCCACAATATAGTGTCGATACAAACGTTAGGAATTCGCGTGAACCTAGGCACCCTAACGTTTTATAATCAATAAAACTGGCGTTAATCAAAGTTTATAGTCAGCATCTCCCAAATAGATTCGCTGGATTTATTTTAGCTGATACACCAGGTGAATGCTCCGCACTAGGTTGAAGGCCATGTTTCAAAATCTAAAGTCAGTTCTTATGTGTATGAGCTACGGCTATCGACCGGACCAACAAAAAATATCATTCTGTTAACGCAAACACACACTTAGCTCAACAGACGATTTTGTTAAGCAAGCAATTATCGACTCTTTCTGTTTAATGATACTGATCAAATTAATGTGCATCGCTATGTTTGTCTAGTATTATATGTACGTGTCTGTGACTAAGCCATGACAACTGATCACGATTACCTGACGATGAATTAAATATAATTGCGTTGTAGTAGAAGGGAACAATTAATAAGGTTGCTTTTTGGCGATCTCCTTATGCGGTGTTAAGCCCCGGTTTCGTTTCTGCAACAGATTGTAGTCGTGTTGATGAATATTGATATTTGTTTGCAATGATATTTAAAACATTTTACAACCAACAGTACATATATCAAAGATACATTGGTACCGGTAGGTGGTTTCAAACTCGTGCTCTCGCTTTGTGTAACCATTGCACTGCCACGGTCGCCTTAAACCTAGGGTCTTCAACCCGCGGCCCTCGGGCCTCATGCGGCCCGCCAGCTAAGTTCTTCTTCAATGAAGATTGACTTTAATTAACCAATAAAGATTATTGAAATTTGAAATTATGTATGTCTTTTATTTTATTGATAAGGTGGTAAAGTGTCGTGAAAAGTTGTGGCCCTTTGGACGATGTGAAATCGATGTTTGGCCCTTGCACTAAAAAAGGTTGAAGACCTATGCCTTAAACTATAGCAATTCTAATTACGTTAAGCAGACAGCTGGTGGTCATTTACCTAGACCTAAAATGACCACGACCGTGAAGCGACTCACTCGCGTTTCTGAATCAGCTTGAAAGCTAAATTATATCGAAACGCGACTAAGTCACATCAAAAGTCTTTTCACTTAAAAATGAAATCTAATTGGAACTATGATTATCTTCTACATTCTACAGCATCAAGCTGATGTTGGACATTTGGCTTTCCAATCCTTTTCCAGTCTTCTATTTTGGGCCAGTCTGCTCTAGAATAGTCTGACAGGGGCTTTGTTGTAGTCAGTCCAATCTTCTTATACTTCTCTTTCCAGTTTGCGGTCTTCAGCATTAAAAACAGTTGCTCCATCTTCTTAATGAAGTTCCCCAAAATATTTGCGTTAAATATTATTAATAGTTTATTCAAATATTTTCCTTAACTTAAGTTATATGACTTATTTATTTAATGGCGACAACTAATGATTTCAAGTACAAATAGTCTCAGTTTTTTGTCTCTGTTTATTAACAATTTTCTAAAGGTGATTGGATTTTCTTGAGCACTTAGACACGTAGCAGACAAGGAATTGTTTTTTCTCGTTATTAGACGTGACGTAACCTTAGCTGGCCTTATGATGAGCGCTGACGATTATACAATTTGATAGTTTATTATGGTTCTCTAGTATCTAAGATATGACCTAATGAACGTTATATTTTCTTATATTTTGTGCGAACATTGATTAATGAAGTAAATAAATTTTATGCGGCTTACTCGAAACGTCGGAATAATAAAACAAAGTTGTAAAATCAAAACCATAAAAAACGCGATAGTATGGAGTCCTTCAAGCAAAGCTTGAAAAAGTATCCCTGGTCGGCATAGCGATGGCGACTGAGACAGCAGTAAACCGAGTCGCTTTTTTCAGGGCATCTTGCATTGGCTTATTTTCGGGTAAGTCAGATGTCGCTTTACAATATTTTTTTTATTTTTTTATAGTGACTCGTCATTTGACAGCACCCCTCTTGATGTTAAGCTGGAGTGTGGTCTATGAATGGATGTTACTGCTACTACAATTCAATAACTGTAAGTAGCAACCACGTCCACTATGCCGGCCTAGTTCAAACCGGCAACTTACAAGCTGATCCCGAAACATGACTAAATCACTTTACGGTCTGTATACTTGTATGTATCTGTAGTGGTGGTACTACCCCGGATCGGCAGACTGGGTACCACTGCCTACCACTCTTTAAATAATCGGAATTGCCTTTACTATTCTTTTTATATCAATCATATTTATTTATTATAAAAATAAAAGAAAAGGCGTGTCAATTTGATTGATTGAAAATACTTTTATGATAATAACTAAATTGTGGTAATGAAATATGCTAATAAATAATTTAAATATATTTACAATACAAATCATTAAATAAATTGTGACATTCCTGGAGATTTCTTTCTAAAAGTTCGGGAGATAATATTCCATAAGACTTGTTTTTTAAGTTGAGGATACACGTTTTATTAAATTACTTGCGCTTAATTGTGTAAGTTTACCAGCCCATGCGTTCTCTCCTTTCTATGATCTTAGATCTTTGAAGCGATGCGTGAAGAAGCATCTTTGGCCGGCATAGTGACGGCGACTGGGACAACCGTGAAGACTCGGTTTTTACAGTCGTCAGCACTCTTGGACCTCATCTTGCTTGCCATCAGGCACTATAAAAAAAGTTCCAAAAAAAGTGGAGCGGTGCGGACAAGGTTTTTGTAAATATGTAATCCTTCCCGCACCGCTTCACTACCGCAGGAACTTAGTCATTTATGCGCTATGCCTGTACTTGGTTCAATAAATTAAATTTAATGTTTGTTTTTTTTTATAGAAGATAAGCGTCCTCTATATTGTAATATATGACAGCACCCCTGTCATGTGGCGACTGCTACTACAATTAAACAACTGCAAGTTGAAGTCGTATCCACTATGCCGGCCTAGTTGGAACCGGCTACTTTCAAGCTGATTACAAAAGCGAGTGAGTCACTTAACGGTCTGTATACTTAAAAGTGGTGTTACTCCGGGGGATTTGCTGACTGGACAATGATCACCAACCAAACCAATTCTAAACGTTTAGAATTATCAATCAATCAAATTGTCACGCCTTTTTCCCACAGGAGTAGGCAGAGACAATGGAGCGTCACTTGTCACGATCCTGACACAACTCACTCGCTTTCTTTCTCCTTTTTTCGCTTTTATTTTGTTTAGAATTATTTTTAACTTAAAACTAATTTCTGTGCCTTAGTGTAAGTTCAGCTTTAAACTTCACTTTCTACCTTTATATTGAGTTAATTACATAACTCGTGAGTTTTATTATGTTTGTCTATTAAATATTGTCGTGTGGAACCGATGCGCCGCAATCGTCCACAAATATGGTAATTGACATTTCTCAGGGACCGACACGTCCCTTCGCTGTTCAATGCTATTCAATATGTCTGTGATTCTAATCAGTACGCATGCTTTTACGTAAAATACTTTAACAACACTTTATACTAAATCAAACAAATTTTATGCGGTTACGATGGCTCCATAGCTCTCGAAACGTCGGAATTAAAAAAATGTAAAATCAATAACCAAAAATAAACGCATAAAATTTGTTTCGCGCAAAATCTAATGAAAATCTAATATAATAAAAAAATCTAAAATATAAACTAAAATAAACGCGATAGTAAGCCGCATAGAATTTGTTTAATTCAAAATTTCAATACTTAACTTTATTTTCTTATACGGACGGTGTTCCAGTGTACAGACCGTCTAGTTGCCGGTTCCAACTAGGCTGGCATAGTGGATGTGACTGCTACTGCAATTATCTAACTGTAGTCGCATCCAATAATAAACGCACTCCAGCTCTACATAAGGCAACTAAAGCCTAGATTCCTTTACGCTTATAAAACACACTAGCCCTTGCATCATATTTTACGTCGAGTATTTTTAAACTCAAACATCACAGTCACTTGCTAGAGAAGCAAAATAATGTGATATCTTGATAATACAATATTTTCTATTTATTTTAATTATTAAATTCTATATTTAGTTAATCTACATATATGTATGTGTGTGTACCTACGCACCTAACTTATATACCTACCAGCTGTGCCCGCGGTTTCACCCGCGTGAAATTAGGTTTATAATACAGGAGAAGGTTCTCAATTCGACTGTATATCCCTTTTATTGTATTTATAACTCGATAACTCATATAAAAATGACAGACAGAGATAAAAATAAATATAGAAAAATTCCAAACAGCTGAAACTATAGTCAATTGGAAACTGTTTTAAAAAATAATATTTATAAAAATTAAAAGTATCCTATGTTACTTCTAGGACCTCCAAAAATATGTGTACAAAGTTTCATGATTAACGGTTAAGTAGTAATTGCGTGAAAACGTAACAAACAAACTTACATTCACATTTATAATAACAGTAGGATATGGTGTGTATTTATTTTCTTTTCTGCACTTAAGGATTCATTGGTCTCCCGAAGGTTAACTGACAGAATATGCCTAAGGTATTTATCAATTTCGCCTATGGTAAACTAGGTTTTATTATAGTTATTTAATGATATAAAGATTAATTTATTATTATTATTTGTTTTAAGAATTCAAATATATCTTGTATGTATTTTTATGTTTTAATTAATGTTGTTAAAAATATACATACATCTTCCACTTTATATTTTAATTTATTATCTCTAAATGCAGAACATGGCTTTTGGGAATAGATTAGTGCGTCATGACATTAAGCTATTTCTACATTTTATTACTTGCTTTTGGGACGGTCTCGTGTATGTATATTATCTGTTTAATTTAAGGGTTAACTAGGCTGTTTTATTTGAAAATAAAAAGCTTCTATGAAAGTTTGATAAATTATTTTAGCCTCTATGGGCTGGCAAAGCATTCCACTTGTTGATTGTTCTACAAAAAAAAAGTCGCACCGAACTTTTTAGTTCGACTGCCGATTCGGTCGACAAAATGCGTAACAGTATGTCATTTTTACGCATCAATACTTGCATAATACATGAGTATGCTCGCACATACACCGGTGAGTGATTAAGACGGATTAAATCACGGTGTAAACAACCTCGGTGAGCCTTGGCATTCACTTACATCATACCAACCGGCCGATGCTGTTTGACTACGCAATTTAATTATTTATTCAATTAGCAACAAGATTTAAATAAGTTCTTTAGGCTTTTCAATCACTCAATATAATTGTCATGCCTTAATTACAACAGCGACAGGCAGAATCAATAGAGCGCCATTTTTACCATTATTGAATAACGTTCTCGATTTCTTCACCTCCACAAGTCTTTTTATATTTCTCTATGATTATCATCATCATCATAATTATCATCAGCTAGATGACGCCCACTGCTAAACATAGGCCTCCCCGGTTACCCGTGAATTTCACTATGTCGTCAGTCCATCTAGTGGGAGGCCTTCCTACGCTACGTCTTCCGGTTCGTGGTCTCCACTTTAGAACCTTTCTTCCCCATCGAATTATTTATTCTATGACAAACTAATGTCAAAGTGATATACAAACTTATGTCACATTGACATTAGTTTGTATGGAAAAATCGGCGTGTTTTCGATCGTCTTGTTTCACTTCATCCGCCGAAGATACATTCAGTCCTTACAGTCTTCTGTGAATTAAGCTCCGCTGAGATAGATTCTGACATCAGCTAAGATATAAATTTCTTTAAAGACAATCTGACCTGTACTTGCCAGATGTAGATTGGCAAGGGGAGATTCAAGAGTGGCGACGTATAAAAAAACGTTTTATTTTACGGTTCCCTCAATCACCGTCACTAAGGCGACTAAAAAATATTTGTCCTTTATTTGCGAAGTCTACTAACATTATGATCTGTGGTGATATTGGTACTGTATATGAATACGGGCGCGTTTGACTATGTTAATGTGTTTTTTTTTCAATAACTTTTTCTCTATAGATTGACAGTTAATTTGAGTAGGTAAACTTGTTTAGGAATGATATATTGTCTATAATTTCTTTCTCCTTTTAGTGTTTAAATTTAAATAGCGATTAAAAGCTATATAATTGGGTTTATAAAAGTATTAAATTAGTATTTCATTTGATGTGGATGGATGCGTTAAGGGAGGGTGTTTTCCGATCAAATCGGAGACATCCTCAATAAAGCTAGGTTGCCTAGTGCCCATAACCATGGAGCTTGTATGAAGAGAATTGTGGATATGAAAGAAGCAAGGGAGTTGTGTCAGGATCGTGGCAAGTGGCGCTCCATTGTCTCTGCCTATCCCCATGGGAAAAAGGCGTGACAATTTGATTGATTGATCGATAAAAGTATTATTAGCGACCATGACGAGGGGTTGTTTGAGTGTTTAACACCTGGCAATAAAGCCTCCAGCAATGTGTTGTTCTACCTAATTTGTATTTGTTTATATGTAAGGGCAAAACAGGCCGGTATAGTGACGGCGACTGAGGCCCCCGTAAATCGAGTCGGTTTTTCAGTCGTCTTGGATTTTGGATCTCCCCCTTACCATCAGGTAAATCGTGATCAGATGTCGAGTCACAATAAACATCGTGTACTGCTTCACACTCACTTGAAAGTCGCGAATAATGTCGATGGATGTAATTGGCATCTTGTCGTTCGGAATGGCGTTCTAAGGGGGAGGCCTATGTTCAGCAGCGGATGATGATGATGATGATCATTCATCTCGCTAAAAGTGGTCTAAAAGTCATTCATCTTGGTTTTTTCTCGTATTATTAAGGCGAGACATCTAACAACGTCTTTTCTAATGGATGTCCAAGAGCGCCGACGACTGAAAACACATTCAGTTGCCTCAGTCGTGGTCACTATGCTGACTAGAAAAATATTGAATTATTTATCGATGATATTTGTACACAATAACCCTAAAGCTATTCCATCATAAATAAAATGATAAACAAGCAAATAGCAACAAGTTGCAATTAATATATAAAATGATATATGTGTTAGTGCAAAACGTATTGTATAATGGAATGTTGAACGTACACATAAATAATATTGTACGTTAACAATTTTCCTCATGTTTTCCAATAAATTATTATATTTGATGTCGTGACGTTTTTAATTGAATAGCATACTATACTTTATCGGCGCCAACGTATTTTTTTAATATCGGGTCCGCCAAATAACTTTTTTTTAAATGCTATAAAAAAAACTACTAAATATTTTTTCAAATTTCTTTTTTTTATTTGAAAGTTCAATCCTTCCTGTTAATGATGGAAAATAATTTCATTCAAATGGCTGCTTCGGCTGGCCATGCAGTAGCCTACAAGATCGGTCCAATTTTTAAGTACATTATCGATTGTGTGCTTCACGAATATTGTCCTTTAAAGCATCAATTGTCTCTGGCTTGTCGGCGTAACACTTATCTTTGACGGCACCCCACAAATAAAAGTCCAACGGTGTCAAATCGCAGCTCCGAGGTGGCCAAACGACATCAGCTCTGCGGCTGATAATGCGATTTTCAAAAACACGGCGCAAAACATCAAGTGTAGCGTTTGCTGTGTGGCACGTAGCGCCGTCCTGTTGAAACCAAATGTTGCCAATATCCTCCTCTTCAATTTCTGTGAACAAAAATTCGTTCAACATGGCCCGATAACGATCGCCATAGAGAGCCTAGGCAGCCATTTGAATGAAATTATTTTCCATCATTAACCGAAAGGATTGTACTTTCCAATAAAAAAATATTCAGTAGTTTTTTTATAGCATTTAAAAAAAAAGTTATTTGGCGGACCCGATACATATTTATTTATTTATTTTATAGGTGTGAAAAACAAATTGCAATCTTTGATTCAGTATAAATAAACATTGTCAACTTCAAGCTCGATTGCAATTAAAAAAATATGCACACACTGCGAACATAAATTACATACTAGTAGTTTAAATTACATAAGATTTTATATTACAAATCAAATACTAACTACTAATCAACTAATACTAACTACTAATCAAATATCTATTGATCTATTATTTAATCATCATAGAGCTTGTATGACGAGAATTGTGGATGTGAAGGAAGCGAGGGAGTTGTGTCAGGATCGTGGCAAGTGGATCTCTGCCTATCCCTGTGGGAAAAAGGCGTGACAATTTGATTGATCCTTCTAAAAGCAATGCGCATAAATTTGGGGCTTCTTTAAAGAGAAATTGGATCAGGACTATGGAGAGTGGAGCTACATTATCTCTATCCATCCTTGTATGAATGGAACCATAATAGTTTGATTGGTTGATTTAAAACACTTCTTAAACATGGCTATCACACTGATCATAACACCGAGCGATGAACTGAAGGACTTATATGAAAGATCACGATATATTTTTGTTTAGTACATGTAGGTAGGTATAGTAGTGTGTTCCCCGCCATTCTAAACCTGCATGTGTGGTATTTATTTAGCTCACCGCAGGCTTTAACAGCGAGTTGTCAACCGGATCTTAGAAATGTCTTAATTATAGGTCAACGTAAAGGAACAGAGACAGCTTTGTTTAATTTATTATATAACTAGTTTTATTAATATTTTTTGGTATTGTGTGGGTTTTTTGGAGAACAACTAATGCAATTTATTTGCAATATACTTATTTACTTCTTTTTTTTATTGAATATTCCATTTCACGAGGAAATTGAAGACTAAAGTGACTTTCGTGAATCTTGAGTGAAGCTCGACTTTAGCAATAATGAGTTAATGAATTAAACAAATTTTATGCGGCTTACTATCGCGTTTATTTTGGTTTTGATTTTACAATTTTTTATTATTCCGACGTTTCGAGAGCTTTGCAGCCATCGTGGTCACGGAGAGACTGAGGTGTTGGTCGTCCTATTGGTTGATGCTGTTATTGTTTTCAAAACTACCCCGTTTGATATTTTGTTTTTCTGTTCCCGGTTTATTTCAAATTTTTGCAAAAATAACTGACGGTGTCATCTGGTTTGGCAGTTTGCTGGACTTGGGACTTGAGTTTGTGAATTATGGGGTCCCAGGTGTTAGATAATGAGTTACCTTCAGACAGGCCTTTTGTTAATACGATATGATGTCCGATTTGATGTTCATATTGATCTGAATCGTTCTGATTTATATTTTCCGTCCATCTTTAATTTATAAATCTTTTTCGTTATTCTTTTAATGTGGCTATACCTAAAAGTAAAGTACAATCTTTACACGTAGTACTAAAATTTTTACTATTATTTAATTTTAATATTAGTAAAAAATACTAATAATAAAAAATGACGTCTTATATTTTCGTTTTCTGAATTACATTACTAAATATCTAAGTAACATTAGTAAAATTATGTGTTGCAAATCTTAAATAACCAAGCGTTTATTTTTTGTAAAATGTTGTCTCTGTTTTTATAGTGTGCTCTGTTAGTCCGAGCTCCGAGCATCACATCTCATTGCTCATTGTTCTTTAGTTCGGGAGATATTTATCAGACCTTACCGTTATCAATTTGTATAAACAAATATGGATGCGGTAGTTTATTAATTTTTTTTATTGAGATACGACATCTAACTATACAAGTATACAGACCGTGAAGTGATTTGGTCGCGTTTCGGGGTCAGCTTGTAAGTGTCAGTTCCAACTAGGCCGGCAAAGTGGATGTGATTGCTACTTACAGTCATTGAATTGTAGTAGCAGTGACATACATTCATGAACCACACTCCAGCTTAACATCAAGCGGGGTGCTGTCATATGTCGACACAATAAAAAAAAACTGACCTCGACGATGCTAAGCAAGGTACAAGGTTCTTTTAGATTATAACTCTGTTGTTTATATTATTCAAATTGGCGTATGTCCATTCCCTTCGTTAACTGTCTCAATTCTACTCATATCAAGCCTAATTATTGTGAGTACTGGGACACCGCTGTTGTTTCGTTTTGTAGCATATCTAATATTTATTATAAATTATAAAACAAGAAAAAACCCTTTGCTTAAAATAGCCTGAGGTCATGATTTAAAATAGCCTGAGGTCAATTAAATTGGTCGACATTTAACAATCATTATATATTAACTATTCGATTAAATACTTTTACACGAATATTTTTACCGGTATAGTGACCGAGACTGAGGAAACTGTGAATTGAATCGGTTTTGTCAGTCGTGGGTTGAGGTAAGTCGAGTTAAGGTCAGATATCGAGTTTCTATTTTAAAAATCTTGAATCAAATTTAAGTGGACTATTAAATGCCGCATCCACAAATATGCGTAAAGTTTATGATTTGTCAAATCACACATGTACTTATGTACTTAAATCTGACCGTTTGTCAAATAAGTATTTTTTGTCTCACAATCGAACCATTAATTAAATGTGAAACATTTGAGTATTTTTTGTCTATTATTTATATCTAATTAAATCTAGTACAACTGTACATATATAAATCGGCAGACTGGGCAAATGCCCAGATCCGGAATACTGACTAACTACCACTCTTAAGGGGTGACTTAACTCTGACTGTGAAATACTATTGGAATCCTATGGGAATCGAACCCAGGAAAGTCCGTAAAAAATGCGTAAAAAACTGGTGCCAATGCCCCACGCCTGTCGTCAAAAGAGAGGACGAAAGAGCTTAATAAATATTTTATCAGTGAAAAATGTTTCATTCGAATTAATTCTTTTTATAAACGTAACATTCCTTCGTATAATTCGTATCATAGTTATTCAGGAATCCGGAAGAGTTGTGTTGTATAATTTTTGGTTGGTCGTCTCGCGACATAGTAGTCACACTGACGGACTATTTCTGTCATAGAATGCTATTAATTCGGTCTATTTGTGCACGCACGTTGTCACCCTATACTTTAGGAGACGACGCTTTTTATTATTAAAATAAAATTAATACTCAATGCTGTAGTTCGCAATGCCCGTTACCGCAAAAGCACGAAGAGTTTGTGGACGTAAAGGTAGCGAGAAAGATAAATAAGAATTGTAGAAAGGATTGTATGTTAGTTTTTTTAAATATATTTTTTTATACTTAGATATACACTAGGTTGCCTAGTGCCCTTAACCATAGAGCTTGTATGAAGAGAATTGTGAATGTGAAGGAAGCGAGAGATTTTTGTCAGGATCGTGGCAAGTGGCGCTTCATTGTCTCCGCCGATCCCTGTGGGAAAAAGGCGTGATAATTTAATTAATTGATTTATATACACGTAGGTCGTCATTATGACAACGCCCTGCCTTACATTAACTTAGAGGAATTATAGATACAGAAGGCATACAGAGACAAGACGTATGGGAAGTTCTTCCATATAGCAATAGAACGATAGAGAGAAGACTTCCCGAATCTTTAGGTTTTTGTAGTGATAGGCTTTGTGGAAAACGAGCATTGTGAGGCAGAAGGCGCCGTGGCAGTAGCGATATATATGTTACCACCTCATCGCCGCTTTGCTTTGAATCAATCTGTTCAAAAATTATGGCCGGCATAGTGGCTGAGACACTTTATTCCAATCCTTAGCGCTCTTGGCTCTCCCCTTGCTCACTATCAGTTTGAAGTCAGATGTCGTGTTTTAATAAAGAAAAACAACTTGACTGATGGTAAGTAATGGGAGGTCAAAAAGTGCCAATGACTGATTTATTTTATTTAAGAGTTATTCGACAATTTACTACTAAAAATTCAGATAGAAACTATAAATAATTGAAGACAAGGCCACATACAAGTTGTCACATATAAGAAAGTACTAAAACACTTTTATAATTAGGAAAAAAAAGCCATGAATACTATATAACCTAAAACTAAACAAACCAACACCTTATCAAAAAGTATAACAATGAATGAACTAAATTGTAAAAATAAAAGAAAAGAAAAAAAAAAACAGTAACAATCGACCAATCTGCCACATTAATACTTATTACAGTATAAATTAGTTAGATAGCGTCGTGCCATCGTAGGCTTGGTACCAAATATGGACAGGTCCGAGCAAGATCTATTAAATAGTCACAACTTTAAAACTATATTTAAATTATAATGCTTTTGCCTCTTAGAGTATAATGCGTATTGTGAGATCGGTTGCTAGGCCGAGCGGCCACTTGTTGCACTAGATTTTATTTTTGGGATTTTGTCTGACACGTGTAGAATTACACTATGTCACTCGGTTTAATGAAATTGCTGTTAACACGAGTTGCATAATTTTATTGCGAATTGTGGCTCATTCGCTGCTTTGGTACATTATAAAGTTATGAAATACACACACTGTTTAAAGTTAAGACTGGGAGTGATTTAGTCGCGTCTCAGGATTAGCTTGGATCCTTCACGCGATGCGTGAAGCAGCACCTTTGGCCGGCATAGTGACGGCGACTGGGGCAGCCGTGAATTGACCCAGCTTCGAGGTCAGATGTTGAGTAACAATAAAATAAAGCTTTGACATTATCAAAATTCGGTCAGGCCGGTATAGTGAATAGAACAGTCGAATCTGTTTATGGGTTGAATTTTAGTTTAATATTAGACGATGTTGGGTCATGAAGTCATGAATCAAGCTGTATGTAAAATACCGGACTTTTCAGTTTTAGTAATGCAAATCTCTCTTCATTGTCTACGCCTGAAGGTGTTGGTTTGAAATATTTTCAGTCGGGCTACACAACCACCTACAGCATGATTGCTATTCTTTATTACCTTTGTTTTTTTAATGATTGTTACTTTAAATATGGTTGCGTTGCAGTAGTTGCTGCGACCACACGTATGATTTCTATTGTAACAACAAATAACTAAGTTTGCTTCATCTTTATAGGTTTCCTTATTGTCGTTGGCGCCGCCTGACCCCGGAATAACTAGGGTTGGCACACGTTATAATTAAACACTTAAATATATATCATTATCATTATTTGTATGGTTGGCTTTGTTTATTTTTTCTTCTCATCAGATTTATGTTAGATTTCACTTTAATCTCTTAATAAAATTATTTTATTACATTATAAAAAAAGAAGCATAAAAGCTTAAATAGACATAAATAACTAGACATCTGACCTCGACTTGCCTGATGGGGTCTAAGAGTGACAACTGACTCAGTTCATGGTTTCCTCAGTCGCTGTCGCTATCCCGGCTAAAGAAATAAAAAAATAGTATTTTCTTAGATTTTGCGCGAACATTGATTAATTAATTAAACAAATTGTATGCGGCTTACTATCGCCGCTACAGAGCTTATTACTACTGAGTCTCTCCGTGACCATCATGGCTGCAAAGCTCTTGAAACGTCGGAATAATAAAATAAATGTAAAATCAAAACCAAAATAAACGCGATAGTAAGCCGCATAAAATTTGTTTAATTCATTAAATAAATAATCCGAAAAAAAAAAAAATACTTATGACAGCACCCCGTCTGGTGTTAAGTTGAAATGCGATCCAACAATGGATCTATTGCCTAGTGCCTATAATCGTAGAGCTTGTATAAAGAGAAGTGAGAGAGTTGTGTCAGGATCGTGGCAAGTGGCGCTCCATTATCTCTGCCTATCCCTGTGGGAAAAAGGCGTGACATTTTGATTGATTGTCTTTTTATATGATTATCTTGTAAATACAAAGTTGTATTGTAAATTGAGGTGGTTTTTGAGACGTGTGCAATAATTTAGGAATGTAATTATTGTAATAACGCGTAATAAACAAAAATATATTTAAATGCCAGTAAACTTTAATTGGGCCGATTAATTCCTAAAGTAATAGATTTATACGCAATTGTTTTACTTAACGCGCATGTGAATCTATGTAATATTACTTGTGTAAATTGTTAAAATCATAAACATTAGTGGTAGTGCAATGGTTACGCAAACCGAGAGCACGGGTTCAAAACCACTTGCCGGTAGCAATGTATCTTTGATATATGTACTTCGGTTTAGTATAGAAATGTAAATAAAATAAAAACATTTTCAATTGTAACGTCTTAGAAGAGCAGGCAGGGGTCTGAAGTGCTCACAACGATAGAGTCTGTACTCGTATAAAGAGATTTGTCGACTTGAATTGTCTGTTATCTCTGCGTATCCCTGTGGAAATTGGGCATAACAATTAATTGATTTGTTAAATTAAATAATAGATAAATTCGTTACGATACAAAGAGCAGATTTGAAATAATTGTCTGCGCTCTTGGTCTTCTTCTTGTGATCTTTATAAAGAAGCTTTTTTATGCGCGTTTGCTTGAAACAGCGATGCCCGCGGCGTCACACGTCTAAATACACATGCATAGACGTGTGCAATGGAGTACGAGGTCAGCAACTTTTTAAAAGATATTTATATAATAAAAAATATATCATTTCCTGTACAAATTGATTGACATAGATTGATTGCACCGCGCGAGACATCGTGCGACACCCTGCCTGCCGCATCGCACTGCAAATCACGCCACGCAATGCGTCGCGTCTCCGTAAAATAGGCCCAAATCTTATACGGTACGTTGTCCTGCAATTTACCCGGATTTTAATTGTAAAAAATATACAATCATTAAATCAATATAAGATAAATAGTCGTAGGCATAGTAAATTTAGGTCTCAGATTTTACTGTATACAATAATGAATTAACAAAGAATACAATATAAACTAAACAATTTTTAAATTATTATAAACAGTGCAAATATGATTTCTATTTGTTTAACACTTTAATGTTGATACAATAAGGTGAACCTAATGCCCTTGGGGATTCTCTGCCTAGGGACAAAAATTGTTATATTTACGTAGGTGCGAAGATTAAAAGAAAAAGTCCAAACAATTGTATACAAAAAAAATACTATGCACTAATATTTATATAGTACTTATACATTCTCATACATACATTATTGCTAATACATAATTTGAATCAATTGCTAATTTACGCTGAAGTGCGGTCCATGAATGGATGTGACTGCTACCACAGTTTTTTTTTAATGTGACTCGACATATGACAGCACCTGCTTGATGTTAAGCCGGAATGTGGTCTATGAATAAATGTCACTGCTACTACAATTCAATAACTGTGAGTAGCAACACATCCACTATGCCGGCCTAGATGGAACCGGCAACTTACAAGCTGATCCCGAAACGTGACCAAATCACTTCACGGTTTGTATACTTGTAAGTGGTGGTACTACCCCGGATCGGCAGACTGGGTACCACTGCCTACCACTCTTTGATAACCAGACCTGAAGCAAATATCCATCTCTTTTTTTATTAACAAATATTTTTGCAATATTGAATATTATTAAATATTACAAATAAAAGCTATGAGACAAATATTTGCTCCGACCGGGGATCGAACCCGGGACTTTACGCGCAACAAACCAATCGCTAAACCGTTCGTCCACGCCTGTCGTCAATAACTACAAGTAACATTCACATCCACTATACTGGTTTAGTTCGAGTATATTACTGTAAGGAGTAGTATCAAATAAATAAAATAAATTTAGAAAAATAACACACATATAAAAATTATTCATTGTGCCAACCCTAATGTCTGTAAATGTATCGCGGGTATACCACAATATTAAAACTACCCTCACCGTAACTGAACTATGATAGATTGATATGATTTGCAACATCTTGCACATTGATTGCAAGAGTTTTTATTAAAATGATATAAGAAACTTATTTATTTATTTATAAACTCTTATTGCAAAAAATAACATAGGCGAGCTGTCTTAGGCATTATCTACCAGCTAGCCTTTGTTGTGTTGTGCTGTGATTGGCTGGGTGAAATTTATTAAAAGATTCAATATCTTTTAATAAATAGTTTAATTATTATGGGAACAAGGTTTGTTTATTTAAAAAGAGATCGGTGAGTAGGTGTTTAAATTTGTTGATAGTTGGGGCTTGTCTGATAGTCAGAGTAAGCTTGTTCCACTGGTGAGGCAGAGACTGTAAAAGATACGTAAGCAGAGGAAGAATAAGTTGAAATTTTCAGTTGATTATTTTGGGATGAATGAAGCTGATGGGAGATTAGAGTGGTAGGCGACAGTTTGCCCAGTATGCCGACCCAGAGTGGTATAACTCAACTCTCATTTTCACTTCTGTAGTATAACTACTTTCAAGTGTACACACAGATAGTGAAGTGGCTCAGTCACGTTTTGAAAGTTTACTGGAAATCAACTACGCCGGAATTAAGGATGCGACGCGTCGTTTGTTTGTCGAACCTTCTACAAGTGGAATGCTTTACCAGAGCATCTTGGATCATTTAAGTGTAAAAGCACCTCTGGTTGACATGATACAATTTATTTATGGCAGCTGGGCAACAATAAACTAAATTGTATTTTTTAATTTTTATTGTGGTGCTTCTTCACGCATCGCTAGAAGGATCCAAGGCTATAGGATGGAGCGAACACATGGACTGGTAAAGCATTACATTTGTCGATTGTTCTGCGAAGAAACAACGTACCGAACTTTTTAATAATGTTGTCGGCGCTCTTGGACCTCTCCTTGCTTACCATCAGGCATATTAAGGACAGATGTCGCGTCTCAATGTTAGTAAGATTAAATTTAAAAATATTTGTTAATAAATAAACAAATAAAATTAATTAAAAAAAGAGGCAGATGTTTGCTCCGAGTCTGGTTGTCAAAGAGTGGTAGGCCGTGGTGCCCAGTCTGCCGATCCGGGGTAGTACAAGTATACAGACCGTTAAGTGATTTATTTAGTCACGTTTCGTCACATAGTGGATGTGACTACTACTCACAGTTATTAAACTGTAGAAGCAGTCGCCTCGATTCATGGACCGCACTCCAGCTTAACATCAAGCAGGTGCAGTCATATGTCGAGTCACAGTAAAATAATTAAAAAAATCGAACCAAATAACATAATTTAGTCTGTCAAAGCCGAAAGGACGCGCCCCTCCGCCGCTTTTGCGCACACGAGAAAACATAAAATATGAATGCTACATACCGAAAATGCAATTGTAATTGGTCATTCAGTTGCTGGTTGGACACAAAAGGACGAGCACGCTGATAAAGTAGTATAGATAGAAATATTTGCATTCACACATTTAAATAAACTAATAATGTGGAGGGCGTGTCATTTATAGTTGGACAAGCTATACCTTTTTAAAATTCTAATGCTCTTACAAAATGAAAGGATCGAATTATATTATTAAATTACAATATAGCAGACACTTGAACTTTCTTAGCCGCTTGGTCCACTTATAGTTTAGTATGATTAAAGTAGGCGCATGACGATTGCAGTGAATGTCAGTTGGCAGTAAGAGGTGTATCCGGTGATCGCCCACGGGTGCGCTTTGTACCAATCCCGACGAGATGCAATTGTCGATCAGTATTGTACGAGCAATAAATAAATGTGCGTGTTTTAAACGCGACCGTGGTGTAGTGGCAGTGCAATGGTTACACAAACCGAGAAGCACAAGTTCGAGACCACCCATCGGTACCAATGTATATTTGATATATGTACTTTGGTTGTCCTGTTTCTATGATACAAGCACTTTAGTGGCTTAGTATAGAAATGTGTATTATTTTTTTTTATAAAAATCTTTTAATAAAGAGAAAGAGAATTTTATTGTGGATGTGATGGAAGTGAGAGAGTTGTGTCAGGATCGAGAAAAGTGAGGCTCCATTGTCTTTATGCGTGTTTTTTTATTGTGACTCGACAGTAAAAAAAAGCTAAACATCAAGCGGTGCATGATTGGATGTCATTGCTACTACAATTCAATAATTGTCAGCTTAGTTAAAACCGGCAACTTACAAGCTGATCCCGAAACGCGACTAAATCACTTCACGGTCTGTATACTTGTAAGTGGTGGTACTACCGCGGATCGGCAGACTGATCACCACACTTAAAAAAATATATATGGTTAAAGTTAAATAAATGTTTCTTTATATTTAAATAATAATTGGTAAAGTCTTACTTAAAATTCATTTCAAACTATATTTAAGAAATTTTAAGTTGTACATGTAACAGCTGAGTGTACATTAACTAGAATATTAGCGTAGGTGTATTCGATATTGGCACAAATCGTGCTTTTACCCACTTTCATTCACACATGACGTGTGCCTTTACAGATTTATTGTATTATCAATATACACACATGGCAGCATACCAGGCAGGCGCTTGTGATAACGCTGCACACGTACGCGTATTTAGGGCTGTCAGAGATTCAACTTTACTGACGATTTTACTTATATTATTTCACTAGCTGACCCGGCGAACTTCATACCGCCTAAAAGTCAGTAAATGTTGTTTTAGTGATTAGACGAACTTGGTTAGTCACAATTTAGTCGCCCAGTGTCGATTATGCCATCGCTTTTGGTAGCTGAGTTTAAAAAATGTAATATCAAATCAAATTGAATAAAGCGCCACTTGCCACGATCCTGACACTACTATACAAGCTCTAAGGTTATGGCCGACTGTAACGGCCGACTTAAACCGCTAACTCACTAGTTTCAGTTAGTAACTTTTGAACTATGCAAGTAAAGCATTTGACAACCCTACCACCACTCAAGCTAAAAAGTCCTCACAACAAAAACCTGCGTCAAATGTACAATCATTGTTGACATATTGATGCCTAAATACCTCTATTACGACTACAATCACAAGTAAAGGCAGGAATAACGTTCTAATATTTCCTATATTAATTGTAAAAAATATAGAAAAGGTAAGGCTTAAAGCCGGTGAGTTAGGCTTTGTATTAAATTTTAATTTATTGTGGTTTTTATCTGAACCTCAACCAAAGATCGAAAAACCGACAACCGATGGGGAAGAAAGGTTCTAGAGTAGAGATTACTAACCGGCAAAGGCAGCGTAGGCAGACCTCCTACTAGGTTGACTGACGACATAGTAAAAGTCACAAATAACCAGTGGATGCATCTGGCATCTGGTCGTTCGAAATGGCGTTCTAAGGGTTATACCTATGTTCAGCAGTAGAAGCCTTCTGGCTGATATTTATTTATATTTTATTTTGTGACTTGACATATGTCAGCACCCCGCTTAAAGTTAGGCTGGAGTGTGGTCCATAAATAGTTGCCACTGCTACTACAATTCAAGTAGTTAGTAATAGTCACATCCACTATGCCAGCCTAGTTACACTAACCGGTAACTTACAAGCTGATCCCGCAACTCGACTAAATCACTTTACGGTCTGTATACTTCTAAGTGGTGGTTCTACACCGGATCGGCAGAATGGGTGCCACTGCCTACCACTCTTATAATATATACGATATAAATAAATATATATAAATAAATTAAATAAAAATCTATTTAATAATCTACTTTTTATTGATGTCGTATTAATTAGTCATATATTTTTACATTGTACAGTAACAGTCTTATATTTTAATTAATAAACTATACTATCAAAGTTGAGGAATAAACAAAATTGCAAAATAGGCGCTAAATATGGAACAGTTACTCAAATATGGGCTACACATATGAACTAAAATATCTTCTAGGAAAATAACAATCATAAAATGCTTATCTAATTAGAGTTCATAATATTATTATTATAACTTTGGTAATTGTAAGAAATTAATTATTTATTTACAAAAATCACATATCCAAGTGTCAAATTCTGTGCCCAGAGCCCACACATCAAGCATTTAATCCACAGTTCTCCTCCAGTGTTGTCTGAAAAAAGTTGCTGGCAGAACATACATTCTGCATCTGCAGAGTCAGGGGCTTCTTGACCTATCATAGCATCTGGCTCTGTGTCTGAATCAAGAGGGATATCCTCTTTACCTTCACTGTCAATCACTTCATTGTCACAAGTTGTGTAGTTCTTTTTTTTCGTATTTTGGTTTCTTTGGTGTTCTTTCTCTTTTTTGTTATTAGTTTTCTTTTCTTTTTCAATTTTCTTATTATTTTTCGCAATAAGTTCATCTTGCCACAGCAGCTTTTCGGCCTCTATTGCGCGTCTTCCTGACTTTTTTTGGTACAGGACTTATGTCATAAGGAGACATCAGACCTAAGCTGCTACGACTTATTTTGGAAGAGAATGGTTCGCCACTCTGCGTTGGGTCAAATCTAGTTTCAGATCTGGATGCTTCTGTTTGAGTGGCACATCTGGATATTAAGATAGAAGGTTCAAACGGAGGAGCATTTTCTATTTCAGATATATTTTTGGAGACTAATGCTTCGGTAGAAATCAAATGGTTATCGTTAGGCATTGAAGTTAAAGTTGAAAGGGGCGATCTAAGATTGCTATCTAATGACTTCTCATAGTTAAATGATGATTTTGTTGGGGTAATATCTGTGCATCCATCTTTGACAGCATTTTGTTCAGGTGCAATAAAATCTACATCGCTGAATATGGTCTTATTTAAGGGCCAAAGCCCTGTAACGCGAAATCCGTTAGCTGCAATTTCACCAGTTTGAACTTGCATGTAAGCTTTTCAGCCGCTTAATCATTTGTTCTTTATCTCAATTTTTCCTGGGTTCTTCTGATTTTGTTGGAGCCATCCTGAAAAAGAAAAAAACACACTGCTAGAAACAAATGCCTAGCCACCTCAGTACTAGTACCTAAATATTTAGCCTAGGCTAGTCCATATTTAGGACCATAGCCATAGCCCATATTTAAAATTCTTAATAGAAATAAACTTGAACTTGTACTTTATACATCACAACAACTAATAACATCACAAACAAACAACTAATAAACGGAAAAACGTAAACCCCAACTCATATCCTACAAGTAAAATATATCTTCACACTATTTAGCTCTAATTATCATAACAAAAACAATATCTTATTACATACCTTACAAAATTTTTCGGCAGCGGTGATGTTATAATGCCTCACCTTAATGGCACCTTGCGCCAAACTGACGATATAGAGTGATTACGGTGTTAGGGGGGATGAATGCGACAGAAGTTAGCCGTTTGTTGCGTCTTTCAATTATTTGTTCTTGAGAATTGTTACTAGCCCATATTATAGCACTAGCCCACTTTTGGTTACTTTCCTCTAAGTTTATTTACCCAAGCTGCTCATGTTAAGGTTGGCTTTTTCTACTAATTTTAGATCGGATAATTATGTAGAACTAAACTGTAGTAGGTGTTTTTTCGTTATGTAACGCTTTGTAACATGCAAAACCGTTTTATTTGCATATTGCACTCACGGGGGGAAAACCAAGTTGCCCCGCCATAATACTATTCTTTGAATCATTTAATCATTATATTTATTTATATGCGGTTAATTATTATTATAGCTTGTCTAACTATAAATGACGGGCCCTCTACTTTATTAGCTTATTAAAATGTGTGAATGCAAATATTACTAACTATACTTCTATACTTCCTCAGCGTGCTCCTCCTTTTGTGTCTAACCAGCAACTGAATGACTCATTGCAATTGCATTTTCAGTGTGTTGCATTCATATTTTATATTTGCTTAAGTGCGTAAATGCAGTGGAGGGACGCGTCATTTCGGCTTAGACAGACTCTACAGTTGTATTGTTAATACCTATTATGTTTATTTATAGGTTTATTAATTTTATATAACTTTGTTTAATATATTTATAAGTACGCATATTTGTGGCGTTAAGTATTATAAGACAATCAATCAATCTATCAAATTGTCACGCCTTTTTCCCACAGGGATAGGCAGAGACAATGGAGCGCCACTTACCACGATCCTTATAGTATGTTTTATTGTAACACGACAATATGACAGCACTCTGCCCGATGTGAAGCTAAATGAAGGCGACTGCAACTACAGTTCAATAACTAGTACTAATAACCCCCCCTTCTCCCAAGAGCGCTGATGACTTATAATCCGACTTAGTTTACGGTTGCCTCAGGCGCCAGTGCCTCAGACTCTGATAATTACTATACTTAGCTTTGCATAAACATTTTTTTTATTTACATTTCTATATTAAGCTACTAAAGTGCTTGTATCATAGACACAGGACTATCAAAGTACATATGTCAAAGATACATTGGTACCGATGGGTGGTTACGTGCTCTCTGTTTGTGTAACCATTGCACTGCCCTTACACCACCGTTCGCCTTCATTTAGTATAATGTATTAGATTTTACCTATTTGATTTTCTTTTAATTTATTTTATACAGTTATGGAACTGCAAATAAAAATCAAATTGACTTCTGTTTTGTACTCGTTAATACAAAGGGTTCACTTATGTTTACATAAAAAAATTGTTACGGTTATTACCATTTTACAAAAAGCGATGGATTTCATTACCGCGGAAGATAAGACTAAAATTCAAGGAAAAGGGGTCGAAACCCTTATGGAAATTTTCACCCCTTCGCGGTATTATTTTTGAGGGTTATTTCTGCGATGTGATTAGGTATATTTTTAAAGTCATTTTTGGTGTTTCCGTCCGAAGGCTGCGCCGGAAATACATCCCATAACTTTTGCCAGACAGTGAATGAACTTTCCAAGGCTTTTTTATTAACTTCATGCTTGCGTCTAGGTGTTGAATTAAGATGCAAGTTACTCATAATCGAGTTAAAGCTCCCAAGGTTGGGCGCTTCAATGGCCGATCTTAAGGCTCTTTTTTGCTGTGAATGCTTTCTGAAGACAGGCGTGGCCGATTGGTTAGTTGCGCGTAAAGTCCCGGGTTCGATTCCCGGTCGGAGCAAATAATTGTTTCATAGCTTTTATTTGTAATTATGAATATTGCAAATATTTGTTAACTAAGAAAAGAGGTGGATATTTGCTTCGGGTCTGGTTATTAAAGAGTGGTAGGCAGTGGTACCCAGTCTGCCGATCCGGGGTAGTACCACACTTACAAGTATACAGACTGCGAAGCTATTTAGTCGCGTTCTGGGATCAGATTGTAAGTTGCCGGTTTCAACTAGGGCCGCATAGTGGTTGTGATTGCTACTTACAGTTATTAAATTGTTTCTAGCCTAACATCAAGCGGGGTGCTGTCATATGTCGAGTTACAATTTAAAAAATGCGTTTTGCCTTATAACTAGGTATAAATATAGATACGAGTATAAAAAGTTGAATTGAAAATGGCAATTTTTCCTTCCCTATTTGCGTCCAATATAACTAACTGTACATATTCCTCAATCGTAATGTATATTTATGAATAAGTAAGTTATATTTTAAAAATACTAGTGAATTGATATGCAATTTTTCTTTTTTTTATTGTGACACGACATCTGCCCTCGACCCTTCTGATGATAAGCAAGAGGAGGTCCAAGGCGGACGACAGGCGTGGACGAACTGTTTAGCGACTGGTTTGTTGCGCGTAAAGTCCCGGGTTCGATCCCCGGTCGGAGCAAATATTTGTTTCATAGCGTTTGTTTGCAATATTTAATAATATTAAATATTGCAAATAATTGTTAAAAAAAAGAGATGGATATTTGTTTCGGGTCTGGTTATCAAAGAGTGGTAGGCAGTGGTACCCAGTCTGCCGATCCGGGGTAGTACGTGAAGTGATTTGGTCACGTTTCGGGATCAGCTTGTAAGTTGCCGGTTCCATCTAGGCCGGCATAGTGGATGTGATTACTACTCACAGTTATTGAATTGTATTAGCAGTGGCATTCATTCATGGACCACACTTCGGCTTAACATCAAGCGGGGTGCTGTAATATGTCGAGTCACAATAAAAAAAAAAGAGTGACGATGATTCAGAAAACCGAGTTTGTTCCAAGCTGCCTCAGTCGCCGTCACTATGCCGGCCAAAGAAAAACTTTTATTAATTTAAAGTTTATTAACTAATTAATGTAGCGGTGCATAACGGATTTTTAGTTGTTATTTCGTTACAATTTTATTTAAATTTAGTTATAATAATTTGATGGTGGAGGGTGTTTTTTGACCAAATTGGAGACATCCTCAAGAACGCTGCGTTGCCTAGTGCACATTTGTCGGTCTAGTTAAAACCTGCAACGTATAACGTCTAACGTCTCCACGGTCTTATTCTTGTAAGTGGTGGTACTTCCCCGGATCGTCAGACTGGGTACCACTGCCTACCACTCTTTATCGAACCTATCGAATATAAGGTAAATATTACGTAGGTACAAAGTTGTGTACAGTTCTATTCCTTGAAACAATTTCGCTAAATGTACTGCGAAACGATTGATCAACTCAGGTTAACTGTGTGGCTTCGATTACTTCTTAGTAAATCGATAAATTTCACAATTTAGTATGCTACGAGTCATTCAAGAGACGGCTATCCAATACTCACTTATTGTATTACAACGTTAGAACTGACTTACTAAACTGACTAATAAGGCTTGGATAATATCTGAGAATATAAAAAATAAGACGATAGCAGATGGAATAAGGAAATAGCACTATAGCTGTGCGCGATAGATGTGGTTTGAAAGAATATGTTCACTACATATACGTATAGACAAATAAATGCTTAAAAGGATGAGTAAAAGGCGAAAGGAATTTATATATCTAATGTGAATGGATGCGTTAAACTAGGCAGGCCCAGGAGGGTGTTTTGGGAGGCATCCTAAAGAAAGCTAGGTTGCCTAGTGCCCATAACCTTAGAGCTTGTAAGAAGAGAATTATGGATGTGAAAGAAGCGAGTGTGTTGTGTCAGGATTGTGGCAAGTGGCGCTCAATTGTCTCTGCCTATCCCTGTGGAAAAAAGGCGTGACAATTTGATTTGATATAAAAACAGTCAAAATAGCTGGTTATAGTGCATTATATTGTTGTCTACCATTACCGGCATAGGCATAGTGATAAGGTATAGTTGGGGAACGAGTTAAATGAATTCGGGGGCTGAGGTGCGGTGGGGCGTGAAACGACCACCACCCGTGTCATAGTAGCCGCTCTTAGTGACGCTCATAGCTCGGCGATGTCATTTAATATCGATAAAAAACGTGTCCATATGTTCTTTGTTTGATTATTGAAAAATTAGTGAGTTAATTGAATAAAAGAGAGTCGTCATCCGTATTCAGGCTAGAATCATTATTAGAAACGTGATGTGATGTAGAAACATGCAGTCACTATTTTCAAAATTAAATTAATGTATAATTCATTAAAAATTGTTGCTGTCTAATGTTTATACTTCAATTTAATACACATTTATAATTTTTTTTAACTAAATCTATTTGCGTTTTAAGGCAAGTGTGTGTTTATTTATATCGACATTTTGCATTTTACTTCACTATTCATAATAGACACGTGACCATGACGTCAGAACTACATTCTCCGCACGTTCATTTAGCTCGTTCCCTTACTATAACTAAAACCTTTTTTTTCAGCTCTTGCTTACCATCAAGGCAAGTCGAGGCCAGATGTAGCGTGTTATTAAAAAAAGTTAACACAAATTTTAGATTTTGCGATGAAATATGATAAAGACATAACTGAAAATGATCTATTTTATCGCTCATAAAAACACCAATAATAGCCAGTTGACAATCGTACTTGCGAAATCGCATTAGGTGTTATTTTTTTAAACGTCTATAAATTACAATTTATAGTCCATTTCGCACTGAATAGATAAAAATGCAGGCGCCCTCCAAAAGCGCGGATGCGTTGACATATTTTTTTTGCCTGCGAGTGTACAAAACTTCTTTAACTGGCATAGTGGCGTCGTCTGAGGCAACCGTACTGAATCGTTTTTTTAGTCGTCGGCGCTTTTGAACCTGCCCTTACTTACCATCAAATAAGAAATAAAAATTAAAAATGCTCCGATTCCACGCTGATAGATTCATAGAACTCGTGACTTGACGAACGAAATGAAATTTTTAAAATCTCCTTAAATCAGGATGGTTATGTTATACATATATCACGGGCCAACCGACAGTCAACGTTAAACAAATCGGGTAGCGGATTTTAGCATTTTTTTTATTGTGACACGACATCTGACTTTGACCCGCCTGATGATAAGCAAGAGGAGGTCTAAGAGTGACGACGACTGAGAAAACCGAGTTCGTTCACAGCTGCCTCAGTCGCCGTCACTATGTCAGCCAAAGGTGCTTCTTCACGCATCGCTTGAAGTATCCAAGGTCATAGAATGGAGAGTACACATGGACAGGCAAAGCTTGTCGATGGTTCTACAAAAAAAAGGCGAAATTTTTTCGCGTTTAAATTCCCAAAGTTAAAGTTATTCTGCGTAATAAAAACACCCTTGCAAATGATGTTCAAAGTTATAGTGCAGTGCAGTATTGCAGTAAAATAAATAATTTAAATCATATTTTATGAGGGAGCCGCCTGCATGCGAGATCGGAAATGAAAGTGTCACATTTCAAGTGGTAATTGTCCTAAACTACACTACATGACACAATTATATTAATAGTTTTTAAAACCATTGCAAAAAAGGCAATTAGCTTTGATTAATTTAAAATTTATTTATATTATAAATTAATTGAATACCTATATATAATACCTAGAACGGAATACAGGTATTATTTTTTTTTAATTGTGACTACATATGACAGCACCCCGCTTGATGTTAAGCCAAAGTGTGGTCCATGAATAAATGCCACTGCTAATACAATTCAATAACTGTGAGTAGCAATCACACCCACTATGCCGGCCTAGATGGAACCGGCAACTTACAAGCTGATCCCGAAACGTGACCAAATCACTTCACGGTCTGTATACTTGTAAGTGGTGGTACTACCCCGGATCGGCAGACTGGGTACCACTGCCTACCACTCTTTGATAACTAGACCCGGAGCAAATATCCATCTCTTTTTTTATTAATAAATATTTGCAATATTTAATAATATTTAATATTACAAATAAAAGCTATGAAACAAATATTTGCTCCGACCGGGGATCGAACCCCGGAGTTTTAAGCGCAATAAACCGTCGCTAAACCCTTCGTCCACGCCTGTCGTGTTATAATATAAATAAATATCAAATTAATCAAAGCAAATTGCCTTTTTCCCACAGGCAGAGACAATGAAGCGCCACTAGCCACGACCCTGACACTACTCCCTCGCCTCTCTCACATCCAGGATTCTCTTACAAGTTCTACGGTTATAGGCACTAGGCAACCTGATTGATGCACTGAGGCTTTGAATGATATTTATTTAATTACCCTCCTGGGTAAACAAATAAATATCTATCAACACTTTTTTGACAATAATTATATTTACTTCAATACACAATTTCATATTTCAAATTTATATTTGCTCAGTCGTTTATTTTTCAGTCGTCGTCACTCTTGCTCATCAGGTGGGTCAAGGCCAAATGCCGTGTCACAATAATAATAAAAATTTCGACAATATAATATATAAAAATATCTTTAGAATAAATGAAATTTATCCCTCAAACGTTGCCCGAAAGTGTAATTTCAGTTAGAATGTTAGTATATGAGTGAGCGCGTGCCCTCTGCAAGTGAAAGTAAAAACCTACAGGTACTAACATAAGTAGGGATGCACGACTAGGTAATAAAGGTGTAAATTACTCAACTAATTACACTCATATTTAGCATATGTTAGTTACTAGATATCTAGGACGGAATTTTAATGATTTCTAATAATTTTACCTACATAGTAAGACTAGTGGGGCAGCCGTCAAGACTCGGTTTTTGCAGTCGTCATCACTCTTGGACCTCTTTTTGCTTGCCATCAGGCGAGTCAAGGTCAGATGTCGAGTTACGGTAAAAAAAAGTTCTGTCTAGAAATATAGGTAGGCAACGGTAATATGTTACGATTTTTTAGTTTCGTCTCAGACTCGTTAATTATAAAATACTTATTTGTCTTTTAAAAAATTCTAATAGACGACCCGAGTCGCGTAACTCGATAAGTTTTGGTTTGATTTCTGGTTGAAGCAAAAGTTTGTATTACATAAAACATAAATTGGGAGTTTTTGTTAAGACATGTTTTGTTAACCTCCAAAGTTTTTAAATTTAAAAACAAAAATTATAATACCTATTCCTTGGATGCCCGGGAGATAGTGAAAAGCGACCGTGGTGTAGTGGCAGTGCAATGGCTACGTAAGCCGAGTGGCACGGGGTCGAAACTACGGGTTCAAAACTACTCGAGGGTACCAATGTATCTTTGATATATGTACTTTAATAATAATGTTTTGTAAACTCGATTGTAACCGAAGATACAGTTCCCCAACTACTTTCGGTACAGAGCCAAATGTGTACATAGGATAACTTATTTTAATAAAGATTATTATTATTATTTTGGTTGTCCTGTTTCTATGATACAAGCACTTTAGTAGCTTAGTATAAAAATGTATAATGAAAGAAAATTAAAAATTTAGAGTTAATTTTGTAAATTTATAACATATCCCTGATGCCGGTTTAGATAAAATACTTGACCCCAAAAAAGAGTAAATTTACAAATAAGGTTTTATAGAAATATAATGTTATTTATTGCGTGCAAAAGGCGACATTCCTGTACACAGCAATTTGAGCGGAAATATTACTTTTAAGTAGGGCACAGATAACTTGGATTTACACATTTTCCTATTAATATTTTTTAACAAAACATTGTTTTACAAATGTTTATTTCAATCTTTTTTTTTGTTTATTTATACTTATTGCCCTTGGGTGGTCTGCTGGTATACTTTGGGGAGTAAAGAGATATATTATATTTATATAGGTATAAATATGAAAATGCAAATCAATTATATACTATATTCATATATTTATTCGTATATGCTACTCACTGATAAATACACATCAACATTAAACACTTTCTAGATTAATAAAATATCATATTATAGATAAGGTCATTAGAAATCAAATAGCCAAAATACATGGATTTCATTCTCAGATCATGCACGGCCTTTTTAAAAGAAAATCTATTACGGGCATGTTGGATAAAAAGCGGTAGGCAATTACAATTTTACCCAATTTTATATTTTAACATTAATAAAACTCCAACCAGGACGGCATAGTGGATGCTACTACTACTTGCACTTAATTAACTGTATTAGCATTTGCCTTCATTCATAAATCGCCCTCCAACTTAACATCAGGGTGGGTGCAGTCATATGTCGAGTCACAATAAAAAAATTGCTGTGGTATTAGATAGCGACGTGGGGTTGGAAAAACTTCACAATGTAGACGCTGCTGGTTGGAGCGGTGGGGCGTGTTTAGCTTCAAAGAGCAGTGGGGCCTACCACTAACTTTATTAATAAAATAATTCTATTTAAAATAAGTTTACCTTAGTATGAATAGTAGAGCTTGTATAAAAAATTGTGGATGTGGCGCTCCATTGTCTCTGCCTATCCCTGTGGGAAAAAGGCGTGACAATTTGAATAATTGATTTAGTACGAAAGAGTGGTACGAAATTGCATGGTAAGATTATAATGATAATTCTCTGAGAGACGGTGGTCATATTTAACCGATTTTCATTATAATTTACACAGTAAAACTAACATTGGAGTTCGCTATAAAATAAGAATGATAGTTTTTGTTAGTATAATAGTAAATCCGTACAGCTGTAGAATTGCCTATCCTAGGTATTAGAGATAAGTTTAAAAATATTTGAGATAACGTAAATAACGTTGTCAAACGCAGCAGTGTCGTCTCGACGTGACCGCCCTATACCTTTGTGGGAGAATCGAGGATACTAATCTATAGATCGTACTTACATTATACTTGAAAATAATATCAATTTCGTACAATTTTATGCTTCTGCAAATCAATTAAATTGTCAACACCCACAGGGATAGGTAGAGACAATAGAGCGCCACTTGCCACGATCCTAACACAACTCCCACACTTCTCTCACATCCAAAATTTTCTACATAGAAGCTCTACGGTTATGGTCACTAGGTCACCCAGCTTTCTAGAGGATACTTCAGATTTGGTCAGAAAACACCCTCTTAGGTCTGCCTTGTTTAACACATCCACCCATACCACATAACCATACCACCATACCACATCAGATTTATCTATTCTTTTCGTCAATTTCGTCAACGGAGTTGTGTTAGGATCGTGGCAAGTGGAGCTCCATTGTCTCTGCCTATCCCTGTGGAAAAAAGACGTGACATTTTGATTGATTGATTGATATTATAAATGAATATTAATCTTGTTAGCAAATACATTCTAAAGATATATCATTAACGATTTTCGCAATTTTATCTATATTGCCTTTTACGTCATACTTTTTGTTTATACTTATATAATATATATTTATTAATAACGTTTCAATCAAGTGTCTCAATCACGTTTCGGGTTCAGCTTGAAAGTCGCTGGTCGCATCTACCAACTATGCGAGTATACTAGATGCGACCGCTACTTGCTGTTTATTGTAATAGCAGACGGTTCCATTCATGATCTGAGTCAGGTTTTTTTAGTCGTGGTTTACCATCAGGTGAGTCGACGTCAGATACTTAACAAATGCACTGCACTCCAGCTTAACATCAGGCGAGGTGCAGACAAATTATAATAAAAGTTCAATAGAGTTAGCCTGTAGCGCTTAACTAAGTAGGTGAACGAAAGCACACTCCTCCTGCACCGTCCTATTACCGCAGGAACCTCCTTAGTGAAGCGCTAGTAGTATAAATAATTTATTTATTTATTAAAATCATTTATTGCACCAAAACTTAAAAGTAGGTACATAGGCGAGTTTAATACATAGCATTTTCTAACAACTAACCTTTCTTAAGTATATCATCATCATCAGCCAGAAGGCGTCCACTGCTGAACATAGGCCTCCCCCTTAGAACGCCATTCCGAACGACAAGATGCCAGTTGCATCCACCGGTTACCCGTTACTTTCACTATGTCGTCAGTCCACCTAGTGGGAGGCATACCTTTCTTAAGTATAAGTATAACCATAGCCATAATTCTTAAGTATAATAAAATTATAAATAAATATAATGTATGTATATTTAAAGCCATAAAGATGTGTATTAAAAGCGCAACCCTTATTTCAGCAAGTCGCAGTTGCATTCTGATTTAAAAATCTCAATAAGAGATAACAAAAGTTTTCTATCGGAGGGATGAGGCCACAGAATAAGGAATTTTGTAGATATGCTATTGATTTTTTTATTATGACCTCGATGGTCCAAGGGAGTTCCAAGAGTTTTATCCTTGTAAAGAATTACAGCCTCGGTTTATGTTTGTTAAATATCCACAAACAGGCGCTGGATAAGTCAGCTGGATTCTTCCGTCAGCACTCTTGGACCTCCCTCTGCTTACCATACGGCTTGTTGAGATTAAATATCGCGTCACATTAAAAAATAATTTACATTAAAATAAATTACTTGATTTTTACTTCCTCTTAGTTCTCGAGAAAATAATTATTTTTTATATTTTTTTTTACAAAATAGTAAAGCAATTTAATTTATGAAAAACGTACGTGCTCAAAACAATATTATATTGATGTAAGCTGATACCAAGGTATCTTTGATATAATTTAGAAACTCAGCATTTGAAAGTGTGGCATATATTTATTTTATTTATTTCTTTATAATATAGAACAAATGTATACAAAAGGCAAACTTAAGCCGTAAGTGAGGCTTCTCTGCCAGTCAACTGGGGTGTTGTGAAAATAGTAAAAGTAGGTAGATGGAGAAAATCGCATCATCATCATCATTACTAGCTAGAAGACTTCCACCGCTGAACATAGGACTTCCTTTTAGAGTGCCATTCCAAACGACAAGACTTCCGTTCCGTGGTCTCAATTTAAGAATCTCTTTTCCCCATCGGTAATCGGTTCTTCGAGCGATGCGACCAGCCCATTGCCACTTCAGCTTACAATCCTACGGCGATAGCATTCCACTCCAAGCATAGTTCTGTCCATTGGCCGCTGAGCGACTTGGAAAAGCGCATAGTACGCATAAACGAATATAGACTATATAATGTACAAATACATAGCATCAATTTTTTCACAGAAATAAAATGTCAGTTCTATCTAATAATGTGTTCTATGATTGAAACCCTCTTTCCTTCCACAATAGAAAAAACTTTTTGGCAAGCAGACTGCATCATTCACAGTTATTGCTCCTTTGATTGTCTAAATATTGCAGACACTTTTATATAAAAGATGCAGTCAATGTATTATTTTTATTATTATTTTTATTGTCGTCTAGTCGTAGTGAAATGGTCACGCAAACCATAATATCCTGGTTCAATCACCACTCCCCGCGCCGGTGTCTATGTATCTTTGATATATGTACTTGGTCATCCTGTTTCTATGATACATGCACGTTTAGTAGCTTAATATAAAAATGTAGAATATCATATAAAAAAATACAGTTTCCTCTGTCGCGATCATTATGCCGGCCAAAAAGTACACATACTTCGTTCTTTAATTCGTATAAACCTCTCATTATTCATTGGCGCAAGGCATGCAAGAATTCGACATACACGTACAAAATACTTGTAAACGGCCGGTTGCACCGATTTGAAGACACGCGTGCCGGATTGATTAACAACACACCAGATGCGTTAGGTCTCTGGTTCGATTCCTCGTCGAACCAGAGTATACCATTAATTTATTAGCGTCATTATCAGCCAGAAGGCGTCCACTGCTGAACATAGGCCTCCCCAACAAGAAAACTTAGAACGCCATTCCGAACAACAAGATGCCAGTTGCATCCACCGGTTATTTGTGCCTTTCACTATGTCGTCAATCCACCTAGGCCTACCTACTCTGCGTCTTTCGGTTTGTGGTCTCCACTCAAGAACCTTTCTTTCCCATCGGTTGTTGGTTCTTCAAGCGATACCATTTATTAGTCATATTTAATAATTAGATATTACAAAAAGGGTTATGAAAAAAGAGGCAGGTATTTATTTGTCCCCAGTCTGGTTGTTTAATGTACTACCAAATGTCAGTGGTAAGCTTCAAAGTTGCTGGTTACAATTAGGCCAGACTGAGGATGCGACTACCACTTTCGGGTATTAAACTTTAGTAGCTATCGCCACAAATTTATAAGGCGGCCACAATTACACACATACTTCATTAAATACTAATATAATGCGATGCACAATATATTGCAAAAAAATACTATGTATTTACACAAACAGAATATATTTTTTTATTATGGCTTGATATATGTTGTCTGACCTCGACACCTGCCTAATGGTAAGAATGATGGAAGTCCAAGAGTTCCGACGACTTAAAAATAACGGTTACAGTTCACGGCTACCTCAGTCACCAAAACTATGCCGCTAAAGGTGCTTCTTCACGCATCGATTGAAGGTTCCAAGGTTGTCGTATGGGGATAACACATGGGCTGGTAAAACATTCCACTTGTCGATTGTTCTACATAGAAACGATGCTCTAAACTTTTTAGTCGATTCGGTCGACAGAATGCGGATGCTTCCCCCGACCTGTGCGGGTATTACGCGTGTAAAAGATGAGGTAGGAACAAGGTTAGGCCATAGAGGTCGCACAGAGCCGCCATGTCTGTGCGAAGTTCGCGTGACATCTACATCTCGTTGAATAGCTGTAAGTAGCAGTCACATTCACTATGCCGGCCTAGTTAGTATTAGTGAACGTTTCCAGTACGGGCGAAGTTGGTGCAACTGGCTAAGAGAGTTAAACAACATAGGAAGCTTATTAAGATGTCCTCCATGCTCTGAGCTTTCATTTTATTACATCTATATGCTCAGAATAAAATGTGGCTATTATGAAACTCAATGATTACTCCATTCAAACGAAATACGAACATTATGGAATAAATTCGTGATATTTTTCCGAGCCCAAGTGTTTAGATCGTGAAGTGACCCAGTCGCGTTTCGGGATCAGCTTGTAAGTTGCCGGTTCCAACTAGGTTGGTATAGTGAAAAGCAAGCTAGTTGTGTAATTTGATTGATTGATTGATATATTACATTGGGTATTTGTTGTAAACAAATAAATTGACCGCACTCCAGCTTAGCATCAGGCGGGGAGCTGTCATAAGTCGTGCCACATGGTCTATGTAGCACAAAAAAAACATGGTCTATAATAATAATAATAATTACACATTCTGTCGACAGAATCGGTAGTCGAAATAAAAAGTTCGGTGCATCTTTTCTTTGTAGAACAATCGACAAGTGGAATGCTTTGCCAGCCCATGTGTTTTCTCCCTCCTATAACCTTGGATCCTTCAAGCGATGCGTGAAGAAGCACCTTTGGCCGGCATAGTGACGGCGGCTGAGACAGCTGTGTACTGACTCGGTTGTTTCAATCGTCTGCACTTTTGGATCTCCTCTTGCTTATCATCAGGCAGGTCGATGTCAGATGTCGAGTCACAATAAAAAAAAAAAAAAAGGCGAACTGGTCGTCCTGTTTCTATGATACGAGCACTTTAGTAGCTTAGTATATAAATGAATAAAATAAAAATAACAAAAATATACACTATTCTAAAAAGTATTGGTACTACCTGGGCAAATAGTCACCATGTGTCTTCCAACCACTGGAGCCTGATGTGTGCCTCATTTTGTATGCAGACTGTTTTGTTTCTAGAACATTCGAGCATATTTCGTTTCTTTTTCTCAGATGAAGTTCTATTTATACACTTATAATCCCCAGGGAGCATTATGGGCGGCCTATTAACATTATAGTTGGCTATGCTTTGACGGAAGGAAATCACTGTTATGGTAGCAGTGACTCGCGCCACGTCCTGTCGCTTTTGTTGTTAGTATCTTACCGCAAATCTTTGGCCTGCTGGTTTTTTGATATGCCGGCTCTAAGAAGGCGACCATAGTGTAATGGAAGTGCAATGGTTATGCAAACCGAGAGCACGGGTCAAAACCACTGGCCGGTACCGTAAATATATGTACTTTGGTTATCCTGACGGGGAGAACATTTGGGCTGGCAAAGCATTCCACTTGTAGATTTTTTAATTTTTTATTGTGACTCGACATATGACAGCAGCCCGCTTGATGTTAAGCCTAAGTGTGGTCCATGAATGAATGTCACTGCTACTACAATTCAATAACTGTGAGTAGCAATCACATCCACTATGCCGGCCTAGATGGAACCGGCAACTTACAAGCTGATCCCGAAACGTGACCAAATCACTTCACGGTCTGTATACTTGAAAGTGGTGGTACTACTACCCCGGATCGGCAGACTGAGTACAACTGCTTACCACTCTTTTATAACCAGACCCGAAGCAAATTTATCTTTTTTTTATTAACAAATATTTGCAATATTTAATATACCTAATTATTAAATTAAATTATTAAATATTGTAAATAAAAGCTAAGAAACAAATATTTGCTCCGACCGGTAATCGAACCCGGGATTTTACGCTCAACGAACCAATCTCTGACCGTTCGTCCACGCCTGTCGTCGTCATTGTTCTACAAAGTTGCATGCACAAGTTGCATGTCTTTTGGTGTAGGTGCCTGCAAATAAGTTAAGCAATAATTTATAATATAAATAATTTTAAAACTAATAAAAGATTGATACATCGGGGGAGAGTGGAAAGATACAATGGTTTTCTTGCTTGAATCGGGGACATTCTTTTTAAAGGTAGGGATCCGCAGTGCCTATAACCAAAGAGCCATGTTGTATGAATTTTGGATGTGGAAGCAAGAGAGTTGTGTCAGAATGGAAAATGGCGCTCCGTTGTCTCTGCTTATCTCTGTGAAAATTAGGGCGTGAACTTGATAGTTATTAGTTAGTTAGAAATTATTAGTTCATACATACAGAACTAAGAATTTTTATACAAGAACATAAATCAAAGTTACATTAGTGCCGGCAAGCGGATTTTAACTGGATGCCATTGGTTTGCGAGACCATTTATAAGCCACTAGACAACACGGTCGCCTTCATCACTGAGAAAGTTTTATTGTAAAAGTCTTTATTTAAGGATAATCATTCGAAGACAATGTTCAAACAAAAGACATGTCTAAATGCAACGAAGTACACGGGACAAGGAACTGATAACGTACTCATACAATGTTATACAAACTAAAATAAAAAGCACTTAACAAGAGACGACATTTGCAGCTCATTTCATTATCTCAACGAATTTTGGAGAATAAAAAACCTCTTCTGCCGCCATTTACGACATTACTGTTACTGGCTTACTGCCAACAATGCACAGGGAATTATATCTAACACATAACTGCAACTACAACATTTAAATCGCGGTTTGAAACACTGAAACACAATTGGTAAACTACAATGTTGACTTTAATGTTTGTGTAAGGTTTTCCAACCGAGACTTAATGAGAACTGCATTCTGCTAGATGGATAGAAAGGCGGCGAAGGCTCGAGTTTTCGCGAATTGAAAACACTATCACGACCTCTCAGAACTAAATAATGGTGAGTCATCGACTCGAAAGTCTTGTTTCGTCGCTTCCCGCGCAAAATGCTCACTCGCATATAAATAGTGCATATAGCTTGCAACTGCACGAATTTTATGCATCAGGGTTGACAATACTAGGTTAATAATATATCATGATACTAATGCAGGTATCATGGTGGTGCTAATGGCGTAGCAAATAAATAGATAAAATAAATCATCGCTCATGTAAAACTGTTACCTGTTATCCAACTATTTACATTAGACCCCGACCTGCATCATCCTTACCCCGATGGTAAGGATGATGGAGGTCCAAGAGTGCCGACGACTGAGAAAACCGAGTCAGTTTACGGCTGCTACAGTTGCCGTCACTATGCCGGCCTAATGTGCTTCTTCGGGCATCGCCTAAAGAATTCAATGTTATAGGAAAACAATTCATAAATGAATGGATGCGTTAAACAAGGAAGGCCCAGGTGGGTGTTTTCCGATCAAATCGGAGACATCCTCAAAAAAAGCTAGGTTGCCTAGTGCCCACAACCTTAGAGTTTGTATAAAGAGAATTGTGGATGTGTAGGAAGTGAGGGAGGTGGCGCTCCATTGTCTCTGCCTATCCCTATGGGAAAAGGCGTGACAATTTAATTGATTGATTGACTGAAGTACGTTTAATAGTTTAGTACGGACATATAAAAAAATAGCAAATATTTTTTAAAGCGTATAAAGGAACTAATCTACTTAGGATATTAATAAGAACATTTCCATCGATTTCGGTTACCAAAAAAAGTAGAATTTTTATTTTTATGCAGATTGTTTATTGTGGTAGTAAACCCGCACCTTTCTGCGAAATGTCTAAGTTTTCCTCCTCTAAGGAATGCGGCTGAATGGCAACTTGGAAATACATTTTATTAACCTAAAAATATACATACACATAGACATATGTATACATTTTGTTTTAGTATTATTGTGACTCGACATATGACGGCACCCCGCTTGTTGTTAAGCTGGAGTGCAGTCCATGTGACTGCTAGTACAGTTATATAACTGTAAGTAGCAGTCACATCAACTTACCAGCTGATCCCAAAACACGTTTTTTCATTTTTTATTTACATTTCTATACTAGGCTACCAAAGTGCTTGTATTATAGAAACAGGACAACCAAAGTACATATATCAATGATACATTGGTACCGGTGAGCGGGTGGTTTCGAACTCGTATTCTCGGTTTGTGTAACCATTGCACTGCCACTACACCACGGTTGCCTTTAATTCACTTCACGGTCGGTATACTTGTAAGTGTTGGTGCTACCCCGGACTAATGCCTACAACTCTGACAACCAATGCGCCACGCCTGTCACATGTGTATAACTGTTCACAAAGAAACTGTATGACGAACGTTGACACCACGATTCTGGCACAATTCTCCGACTAATGAATAAATAAAGAGTGGTAGGCAAACAGTTAGTGGTCATTTGCCTGATCTATCGATCTGGGGTAGTAGCACCACTTTTAATCATTTAAATCAGCCGTTGGCCCAGGAGGATTAGGCCTCTTTTTAAGATTAGGATTCTTAGGCCGGCATAGTGGCGGCGGCTGAGGCAGCCGGAACTGACTCGGTTATTCCAGTCGTCGTCACTCTTGGACCTCCTCTTGCTTATCATCAGACATCTGACCTGGACCTGCTAGTAAACATGATAGAGATAAGACCCATAATAGCCGCACGGGTCGGGGAAAGCATCTGCATTCTATCGACCGACTCGGCAGTCGAACTAAAAAGTTCGGTGCGTCTTTTCTTTTGTAGAACAATTGACAAGTGGAATGCTTTGCCAGCCCATGTGTTCTCTCCATCCTATGTGACCTTGGATCCTTCAAGCGATGCGTGAAGAAGCACCTTTGGCCGGCATAGTGACCGCGACTGAGGCAGCCCTGAACTAGCGCGGTTTACAGTCGTCACTCTTAGACCTCCTTTTGCTTATTATCAGGCGGGTCGAGGTCAGATATCGTGTCACAATAAAAATATAAAAAAGATCAAAGATTGCCGACAACTGATAAAACTGTCTTAGTTCCCGGCTGCCTAAGTCGCCGTCACTAGGTTCCAATTAGGGCAGCATAGTGGATGCGACAGCTAACTTTAAAACTATATATACTTAAAAATATGTTGAATAAACTTAAAATTTGAAGTAAGTGTATTCTAATGCTTATTAAGTAAATACTATCAGATCGTAATAAAAATTGATTGATTGACGATTTAACAACTCGTGATTTCTTTGGGGCCAATGACTCCTATATGTTTTTTATGACTCATCATAATGTTTGGGAAAATTATAGAATATTTTTATAATACATAACTCTGTTAGGTTATGATTTTTAGGTATTTTTTACATCAAACGGGACTTCGTTTTAAGGATACAAAGAAGACGAGACCTTAAAAAAGCACTACATTTATTTATTTTTTACACTTTTTTTAAGCTACTAAAGTTCTTGTATCATAGAAACAGGACAACCGAAGTAAATATATCAAAGATACATTGGTACTGGCAAGTGGTTTTTGAATCCGTTTGCGTAACCATTGCACTGCCACTACTACACTGTGGAAATCAAAGTAAAGAAGTGAATTATTCACGTTTCAGGACACTTTGTTGCCAAAATTAATCAGCGCATTTCGAAGAGTGGTAGGCAGTGGTCTTAGTCTGCCTGGGGAATTTTAATAAATATTTTTGGCCGGCATAGTGACGACGATTGAGGCATTCTTGGACCTCCTCTTGCTTACCATCAGGCGGGTCGAAGTCAGATGTTCACTTTTTAGTTCGCATTGTCATAAGCATAAGCGTGTTTTTTTCTATCTTCTATGCATCTATACTGTTGTGTGCACATATTGTTACAGGGTGTCATATTAATTCTAAGTCAATTGTTTTGATCTATTTTTATTCACACCCATCATATTCATAAAATGTACATACACATATAGATGTACAGCTATTTCATGGCAGGAAGGATATTGTAATAAAAATATATTTTTTACGTTTGATCTCAGAAAACAACAAAATGTTTTATTTCTCTTTAAACTTGTATTTATTGTGACGCGACATATGACAGCACCCCGCTTGATGTTAAGCTGGAGTGTGGTCCATGAATGAATGTCACTGCTACTACAATTCAATAACTGTAAGTAGCAATCACATCCACCATGCCGGCCTAGTTGGAACCGGCAACTTACAAGCTGATACGCGACCAAATCACTTCACGGTCTGTATACTTGTAAGTGGTGGTACTACCCCGGATCGGCAGACTGGGTACCACTCTTTGATAACCAGACCCGAAGCAAATATCTACCTCTTTTTTATTAATAATTATTTATAATATAATTATTAAATATTATAAATAAAAGTTATGTTCGAAGTCAATGTCGATGTTCGAAGATTACAATACAATGTAATTGGAAAATATCCTTAATTTTGCATAGTTAAGGTGTGCAAAATGATAAAAATATAAATACGGCAGTTCAAAGCGGAACATGCCATATTGTCTTCCTGATACGAAACTCATACCTTATTTTTTATTTAAAATTGTTATTAGTTTTATAGAAAAGAGTATCGAAACTACCATTTATATATATTTTCATGATTGGCCATTACAAAAGTAGTACATAAAAGCCTAAAATGAATGATGTCTTTTAATACAAAAGCCAATAATGTCATAGTGCACCATTCTTTAAACTATTCACGGCTCAATTACCACGTGAATGACAAATAACGTTTGTGATGCATTTTCTGTATTATGCAACAGTGTGCCATCGCACTCCGAGGTCACTATTGTGTACACAAACATTATTCTCATTCGCGATTTGAATACGATGCGAAAACAATCTGATTTAAATTGAGTTTATTGTTTTCGGATCGTATTCAAATCGGATCGATTTGGTCAGAAAACACCTTGTTTATCGCGTCTATCCACATTAGATTTATAAATTCCTTTTGTCGATCTACTTTTAAATAAATAATAATAAATATGATAATAAGCATAAATCATCAATATTTTACCACAAAAAAATATATAAACAAGTAATATAAAAAAATATATATAAATTAATAAAAGAGACAGTTGACTTTAATAGTCTGCTTAAACTGTTATCGGATGACACAAGAATATGCTTGTCGATTTTATAGTACAGCTAATAATAATAATAATTTGATGAGTCATTCATTCATAATGCACGCGAATGGTGCATTCGATTTTATCATCCATTCATTTGTTATATAATAATGTGTTTACAATATATTTATATACATATATATATAGGCTTCGGCCATGACCTATTTATTGCCAATTAATGGAACAACGTGTTATTGTTATGTCGTTTGATTATTAAATATTAAGTTGTAAAGTATGAGTGAAAGTAGATTGACGAAAGGAATTTATAAATCTGATGTGGATGAATGCGTTAAATAAGGCAGGCCCAGGAGGGTGTTTTTCGACCATAACGGAGACACTCTCAAGAAAGCTAGGCCTAGTGCCCATAACCATAGAGCTTGTATGAAGAGAATTATGAATGTGAAGGAAACGAGGTATTTGTGTCAGGATCGTGGCAAGTGGCGCTCTATTGTCTCTGCCTATCCCTGTGGGAAAGAGGCATGAAAATTTAATTGATTGATTGAAGTTGTATCTCTTTTGGTTGTGTAAAACTATAACAAAACTTTCTGAACTTTAACACCTGGTACCTTGTAATAAACTGCCTATTGTCTGCCTATCCCTGTGAGTAAAGGCGTAATAATATTCATTTCATTACATTTTATTTACGAGTATTGAAATCCTTTATTGCACTAAAATTTTAATGCCTGTTAGGCAACATTCTCTTACAACTAACCTTTGATTTAGTTCTTAGTAAAATTCCTAGACTTAAGAAAGAGAAGATTGCTTTTGTAAGAATTCAAACAAAGTACTTACTTTAAAAAAGCAATTAAAGGCGGTTAAAGGCAGACAAAAATTAATTATAAAAACAAACAAACAATTTACTTGTCTATTACACTGTTAAGAGTCTTGCCATCGACAATTCATTGTCAAAGGAAACTTTCGACCGTTTTAAATAACATTTAACAAATACCAACAATTATTCATGGACAAAGAAAAACAGATTTCACTATGGTCTCTAAGTTCAGTTTAAAAACATTAACAAATGAAGTAATTATTTCGACCCACAACGAAGTTTTGTTGCTAACTTAAGTTTACACAAATATGCTATTAGTTCTTTTCATTGCGTTTTATTTCATGCGAACTGAAAGTACGGGTTCAAAACTATTACCAGTGATATATGTACTTTATCACCGGTAAGTGGATGTTTCTATGATACAAACACTTTAGTAGCTTATTATGGAAATGTAATTAATAAAAATTGTACTAGCTATATCGGCCTCACTGAACGACTGTAACTTTGAATGTTGCGAAGATTTGCAAAACGCGATCGAGTCTCTTCAGTCTTACAACTGTGGGTGGTGGTTCCATCCTAAATAATTAAAATTTATTATTAACCAAGAATATCAATCAATTAAATTGTCACGCCTTTTTTCCCACAGGGATAGGCAGACACAATGGAGCGCCACAATAAATATAAATAAACCAAGAATAGGTTTATTAACAGGTAACTAAATAGTTAGGTAACTATTAGGAAATTAATATTTTACTAACAACAATTATCAAATCCAATCCAAATTGTCACGCCTTTATCCTACAAAGATAGGCAGAGACAATGGAGCGCCACTTGCCACGATCCTGACACAACTCCCTCGCTTCCCTTTCATCTACAATTCTTGGTCGCATAATACCCTCCTGGGTGTGGCTCGTTTAACAACAATTTGTAATAAACAACATTGTTAATTTCAGACCAAGTGTTGCCTGAAATAAACGTTTATTTATAAATTGACATAGATGTTAACTAATTAAGTGGAGATCACGCCCACGGAGACTTACTACCAGAGAATATTTCTCCTAATGTCTTTATAGACAACAATATACAATTAATATTATTGTTTTAATTTGTATTTATTTGTATAATTATATTTTTTTAATTGTGACTCGTCATATGTGCGCGACCGTGGTGTAGTGGTAGTGCAATGGCCCCGGATCGGCAGACTGGGTACCACTGCCTACCAAATTTTTATGACCCAAAGCGAATTTCCGCCTCTTTTTTTTATTAACAAATATTTGTAACTTTTAATCTTATTATGAAATATTACAAATAAAACCTATGAAACAAATATTTGCTCCGACCGGGGATCGAACCCGGGACTTTACGCGCAACAAACCAATCGCTTACTGTTCGGCTACGCCTGTCGTCGAATTCATTTTAAAACATTATACCCATGTTTTAAAATATTTAAAAAGATTTTTAAATATAAACGCAATTTGTGAAAAGTAGCCGCGAGCGTTCGCGTTGGTCGAGGAAATGTAAAAAATACTCTTTTGCGCTTGATCTCTTTTGTGTTTCAAAATCTGACTGATCTTCAAATGGATTGTTAATTTTTATAAAACAAAGGAAAAATAGAAAGGCATAAATTTACATTTATAAAAAATCTGTTAAAGCTATAAAGGTTATGAAGCAGAAGAATACTCTGATCATCAGGAAAATTATTTAAAAAAATCCGCTGTCATAGTGTCCGTACTCATAGAGATTATACGAATAAAGTTGAAATGATTGTATCTGGATCATGAAAAGTGGCGCTCCAATGCCCAACCCTGTGAACTCCATCACCACAATTACAACTGATTTATATAGGTAAATAGTATTAAGATAGTATTTTCTTAGATATTACGCGAACATTGATTAATGAATTAAACAACGTGGTCTCTCCGTGACCACAATGGCTGCAAAGCTCTCAAAACGTCGGAATAATAAAAAAATGTAAAATCAAAACCAAAATAAACGCGATAGCAGGCCGCATAAAATTTGTTGAATTCATTAGTAATAAGATGTGAAATTTATGAATATTAAATATTATTTCTAGGTATTCACGACACAGGCTTAGTGTAGGGGCCGCTGTGTAAACCATTTTGCTTGTTAAAATAAAGTTTTTCATAATAAATTTAATTGTTCCACAGTTTGGCAAAGGCACTTCATCCCTTTTTCACGAAACACGTTGTAATCTTCTACCCACAAATTATTCTTAGAATCTACATCACTCTGTTTTCTCTATCTAAGCCTGCTTCGAGGTATGGCACATAAAGGCTTAAGGCTTCCTCAGTCGCCGTCATTATGCCGGCCAAAGGTGCTTCTTCACGCATCACATGCGACAGAGATGACGTACCCAATTTCAATTCAGCTCAACAATATTTTTCAAATAATAAAAAAATATATTTATAAAAGTTATTTATTTATTGTTGACGACTGTACACTATTACAAACGCATGAAACGTCTCCAAACTAAACTAAACATAATGATAGTAAATCATAACATCTTTATCTACCGCCACGAAATAATGGAAACGCGCTCTTAGGCTTACTACAAATGCAAAAACGTCTTTAAGATAATTTGACTGTACCTAACGATTTATTCAGCGACTATAACATAAATTATAAGGAAATTCCCATTCATTGCACTTGGGTGATTAACTGGCCAAATATCCCAAATGAAGGAAGGTATAGCTTGTCTAACTATAAATGACGTGCCCCTCTACTTTATTAGTTTATTTAAATGTGACCTTAAAAATCTTGCACTAAAATTGTTTTCATTAAAAAGCATTGTCATTTTCAAATACATTTATTCTTTGGTTTTTTATTCTATTTATGACACATTAAAAATATTCAGTCTCTTTCTCAAGTTCAACAGGTGCGTTTCATTTTACCACGTCCGTAACCACGTAGCGTCAAAAATGTGTGAATGCAAATATTACTAACTATACTATAATTCATCAACGTGCTCCTCCTTTTGTGCCTAACCAGCAACTGAATGACCAATTACAATTGCATTTTCAGTGTGTTGCATTCATATTTAATATTCGCACGTGTGCCTAATTTCAGTGGAGGGGCGCGTCATTTCGGCTTAGACAGACTCTAACAACTACGTAAGCGTGAAAGTCATAAAGAACTAATTTAGACTTCAGTGAATGCACTTTCACTAATAATTATCGTTTATATGCGACATGATAATTATGGTTTACTAATTAACGCTCCTAAACCTTTTTCTATTTTAGTCGATAATAACTACAATTAAATTAGCCGACCGTGGTGTAGGAGCAGTGCAATGGTTACGCAAACCGTGAACACGGGTTCAAAACCGCTTGCCGATACCAATGTATTTTTGATATATGGTCCTGTTTCTATGATACAAGTACTTTAGTAGCTTAGTATAGAAATGTATAATAATAATTAAATATAGGCAGTATTGCTAACTTCAATGGGCTAGAACTATCTTCATATAGCCGCAAAGGCCCCTTTTCTCTTTCAGACATTAGTTGTCCACCAGGCCGCACCCTGGCTGGATGCGGCCTGCATCTATTAGTTTTCTGCCACCTTTTGCAGACCATCAGTCCAACACGCTAAGTTTTACCAATATATATTTAAAATTATATTTTAATAAAAATATTTTTAGGTTTGAAGGAGTCCGAATTACGAAAAATGGCGGCCCGTTGTCAGTGTATATACTTGTGGGAACGTAGGCATAGCAATTCTGTTTTTATCGAGAATCACCTAATTTCTAATTTATAACAAAATGTCTTAAGTTCGCCTGAGTACATAGTGCAAAAAGTTTTATTATTATTAAACAATAAAAATAGATCGAAAGTAAATAATAAAACCACATTTGTGTATGTACATACTTAAGTTGCAGGTTAAAGAAGCCTTATAAATGAAATCGCGGCACGAAAATATCAAATTTCCTGTAAACAATAATGCCTGTGTCACACTGACTTGTTAGCCTTATTTCACACATACAACTTTAACATCATCAATTTCACGCTTTATGACCCACAGGAATAGGCAGAGACAATGGAACGATCCTATTACAACTCTCTTCACATCCACATTTATTTTTATTGTGAGTCGGCACATTACAGCACCCCGCTTAATGTTAAGCTGGAGTGTGGTCCATGAATGTATGTCACTGCTACTACAATTTAATAACTATAAGTAGTAGTCACATCCACTATGCCGGCCTAGTTGGAACCGGCAACTTACAAACAGATCTTGAAACACGACTAAATCACTTCACGATCTGTATACTTGTAAGTGGTGGTACAACCTAGGATCAGTAATATACTGGGTACCACTGCCTACCAAATTTCTCTTGGTATACATGCTTTTTGGTTAATTACAACCAGCCTATATCATAAAGTTCAACCGGCATAGTCTCGGCGACTGAGGCAGCCGTGAACTAACTCGTTTTTTCCTCCTCTTGCTTATCATCAGGCGGGTCGCGGTCAGATGTAGTGTCACAATAAAAAAAATGGAATAGAAATCAATTAAGATTATATAATAATATAAAAGTAGATAGCATGGGTCTTTGTAATAAAAATAAACGAAATCAAACATACTCGTAAAGTCGATTTACGTCAACTTCATGTTGCTTACGTTTTTGCTTTATTTAATTGACGCTGTTCCAATTATTCTACGCATTAAGAAAATTTGGTCTAAAGTCGCAAAATCGACATGTTCGCGTCATATTTTTGTGCATATTTTTTTAGAAGTTACTTAGATTGCTCGTATTATAGAAACAGGACGACCAAAGTATTTGTATTAATGATACATTGGTACCGGCAATAGCTTGAGGCCGGAGGCACTTGGTTTTGAATAGTCTCATTACCTCATTACTTACAAATTTATTAGTTCATTTTGTAAATAGACGTTCTACGTGGTCTCCGTAATATTATTAGTATCAATCAACCAAATTGCACGCCTTTTCCCCACAAGGATAGACAGAGACAAGGGAGCGCCACTTGCCACGATCCTGACACAACTCCCTCGCTTCCTTCACATTCACAATTTTCTTCAAACAAGCTCTATGGTTATGGGCACTAGGAAAACTAGCTTTCTTGAGGATGTCTTCGATTTGGTCGGCAAACACCCTCCTGGGCCTGCCTAGTTTAACGCATCCATTCACATGAGATTTATAAATTCTTTTCGTCAATCTACTTCAATTTCATTAGTAAAATTTATAAAATATACGTATATTTGTTAATTAAGGCAGACTCAGGAAGGTGTGCTCCGGCTAAACGGTAAGCAAGGGGAGATGCAGGAGTGTCAACGACTGGAAAAACCGACTATCAGTTCACTTTACCAGCTAAAAAACAAAAGAACAAATATAAAGCTTGCATAAAGGACATCATTCATTTTAGGCTTTTATATACTACTTTGGTAATGTCCAATAATGAAAAAATATATAAATGGTAGGGTCGATACTTTTTTCGATAAAACTAATAACAATTTTGCTTTTAATTGCTGTGCAATCGAGTTATTTGGAAAATAAGATATGGATTTTGTATTATCTGTCCATCAACGCAATATTTGTTTTGCTTTGAACTGTCATAATTATAGTTTGATCATTTTGCACACCTAAACTATGCAAAATAAAGGATAAATTCCAATTACATTGTAATCTTACACCAACCTATTTTAAGATGCATATTAAACTTTTAATACAAACAAGCCCAAGTCCCCATACAAAATGAATGATGTCCTTTTATGAAACAAATCACATAGAATGAATGTATGTGTGTGTGTTTGTGAAAGTTAGTCACTACTACGATATTAAAACTCTCATTGTCATTTTGTTATCTCAACAAAAAAATATGAATGAATTTTACGTATTAAAATGTTATCAAATACTATCACTAAAGGTCGGGAACTACGACTTCTCGGAAACTCAGCATTATTATCAATATAAATGTATTTCTATGAGTAAAACTAAATATAACAGTTATACATCAATCATCGAAATTGACACGCCTTTTTCCCACAGGCATGGGCAGAGAAAATAGCGCCACTTGCCACGATCCTGACAAGTTGTGTCGCCGCGATTCTTTACATACAAGCTCTACGGTTATGGGCACTAGGCTACTCAGCTTTCTTGAGGCTGTATCAGATTTAGTCAGAAATAATAAATTAATAATAAGAATTGTGGATGTAAAGGAAGCAAGGGAGTTGTGTAAGGATTGTGGTAAGTGGCGCTCCATTGTCACTGCCTATCCCTGTGGGAAAAAGGCGTGATAATTTGATTGATTGATAATAAATAAAATCTTTGTTCTAAATTATATGATAGTATTATATTCGAAATATCATAATGATAGATAGATTGATTGATAGAGTAATAATAATTGTTCCATACATAAATAATGTCCTTGTACTAAAATTTGAGCTACAAAGCATTAGAATGTGAGTCAGTGCATAAACTAAGCGATGATGTCCTGTTACAACAATGTACCGGTTCCATTTGCACAGGATATTATAATCCTTACAATTTTGATTGTAGATAATTATGGTGAAATTCCCACGTTATTTGTTAATATAAATAACGGAAATTCTTTCTTTATATAAATTCTACTTTTTCTTGCCGACATGGTGATGGCAACTGTCTAACGTGAACAAACTAGGTTTTTTCTGTCATCGGCACTCTTGGACCTCCTCTTGCTTACCATCAGGCAAGTCAAGATCAGATGTGGAGTCACAATAAAAATAATAAATAATACGAGTAGAGTAATATTCAAAAAGAAAAATAATCTATTAGTACTCGTCTATAATATTTAAATATCTAATATTTGTTGTAAGAAATTTGAAAATATAAATGTCATCTCTTTAAATCGTAGGTTGATTTAGCTAAGATTATTAGCGATTTTATTTTTATTTAGCGAATAATAAATAAATAATATGTAATTATTGTAATTGCCACTTGTTGACATTATATTTTATATATAATATATTTATTTTAAATCACTTTATTTCCTTATTTATAATGGCGAACTTAATTTCGATAGACATTCTATGCAGAAATACTAAAGGAGAGGTTAAGTTGCAAAATAACTTACTGATAAGTTTGTTATTAAGAAAAGTATTAGAAAATAAATGTGTTTGTTTATTTAAATATAACTCAACATATACCTCGCCCAAGTTAACAAGCTGGATGGAGTGCGGTTCATGAATGAAGGCGACTGGTACCAGTCGCGAGGGCAGACGTGTTCATTATGCTGGACTAGTTGGAGCCGACAACTTACAATCTAATTACGAAACGCGACTAAGTCACTTCACGGTTTGCACATAGTGGTGGTACTATCTCAGATCGGTAGACTGACCTGCAACTGTCTGCCTAGCACTCTTTCAAATCAAATACAATCAAAATATTTTATTGCAAACATATGTATTATATTTGTGTGTACTTAATGCATAGTCCTTAGTGCATAGCATACAATAATTTAAGTATTTATGTCTAATTTGTGTAATTTATGTCTAAATGTCAAAAAAATATTAAAATATAATACAGTAACAAATCAAAATTATACAAAATATTAAACAAAGAAATAACAATAAAGAATTATAAACCAAAAACAATCCAGTTATTAAACAACTTCTATTACTAATTAAAAAAACTAGATCCCAATAAACCTTAATAATAAATTAAAGTAAGCCTATAGGATCTATATAGTTTATTGTGTGAGTATGTCGTGCCGGGTGTGGTTGTGGAGTCGTGCAATCGAGATCGTGGGTGATTGTACGTTTGTAAGTGACCGGGGCGCCTAATGTACTGTAACTATATTAGAGGCATTATTGAATTTGACATCTTTACGGTTTCTAAGAAGCAATCCTTTTTATTGCGGTCACTTTGACTCATTATTTACTTTAAGGATATGTATGGAGGTAATTTAGATTTTTATAGACATACTTTAGACTCAAGTTTAGAGAATACTTCTTTAGTCTGATTTAGAACTATTTTGTTTCGCCTTTTGGGCCCTGTATAAAGACGACCGTGTGTTCAAGATGTCTGAACCGGCATCTATGATATAGGTAGTTTTTATTAAGAAGTTATTTTATGATGATGCTAACAGTAGTCTATCAGCGCCGACTACGGGGCAATGGCGATCGTGGTCTAGTGGTTACGCAACAATAAACCTTGGGTTCAAATTCATTAATTTAAATGAGTATCAGTACTAATGTTTCTTTGATATATGTACTTTGGTCACCCAGTTTCTATGATACAAAATATATAAATTAAAGTTTACTCTGTACGATGGCAATCAAGACAAAACTAAAGTTGTGTTAGTATCGTGGCATGTGACGGTCCATTGTCTCTGTTTATCTCTGTGGGAATGAAGGCGTGTAAGTTGTAGCTTTTTTATACTGTATAACTATTCTACCATACACGTATTAGGTTCTGAATCGTTGAGTTTTCATTTCGAAGTGCAGGTGTAGCGAGTTTGTTTAAAACGTTGTGTGTTGCAAAGCGAAACGTCTGGTGCACGTAACGGACATTGAATTTAACTTAAATATTCTCTTTCGTTAAGATTTGGCAAGCTGTACGTACTTGCGCTATACTGATTTGCAAACAACTTTACGACTAATGTAAACTTTGTGTTCTGTAATTCTAAAATGGCTAAGGTTCTATTTTTTTCTTATTGTGGTCAGACATCTTACTTCGACCCGCCTGATGGTAAACATGATGAAGGTCGACGTGTGCCGACGACTGAATGCCGTCCACACGAGCTCACGGCGGCAACAGTCGCCGTCACTATGCCGGCCTAAAAAAGGGTTAATATAATTTAAGTAAGGCAGTTATTTCTCTGGTTATTGCTATGTGTGGTAGACTGTTATTCAGTGGCCATTAGCCCAGTCTCTAGTCAGACCCGAGATAGTACCACCACATTCAAGTTTGTAAAGTTGAATGTGGTCAAACGACTTAGTCGAGTTTCGGCACGAGCCTGAAAGCAACTGTTGCTCGCAGTTATTTAATGTGGTAGCGGTTGTTTAATTTATTGGAGTGCTTTCTAGCTTAACATCAGACTAGGTTCTGTTAATGTCGAGCCACAATAACAAAAATCAATCAATCAAATTGTGACGCCTTTTTTTCACAAAGATAGTCACAGACAATGGAGCGCCACTTGCCACGATCCTGACATAACTCGCTTGCATCACATCCACAATCCTCTTCATACAAGCTCTACGGTTGTGAGCACTAATGCTAAATGGGCAGTTTTCTTGAGGACGTCTCTGATTGCCTCGTTTAACGCATCAATAATAACTAAAAAATAGACTTCATATTACAGATTAGAAAATATAGTACTAGTAATAGAAAAGTAGTGTTTTTATAAACATATTGTTATTAATACTAATATTACATAGGAAACTTCGTACGTAGGATTTATATATACTGGTATCTATTTGTAGTAGAGTGTAGAATTTAGAAACTCTATATATTCCTTATATAATTTCGACGACAGGCGTGGACAAACGGTTTAGCGATTGCTTTGTTGCGCGTAAAGTCCCGGGTTCGATTCCCGGTCGAGGCAAATATTTGTTTCATAGCTTTTATTTGTAATTTTGTAATATTTAATAATTATATTGAATATTGCAAATATTTGTTAATAAGAAAAAGAGATGGATATTTGCTTCGGGTCTGGTTATCAAGAATGGTACCCTGTCTGCCGATCCGGGGTAGTACCACCACTTACAAGTATACAGACCGTGAAGTAATTTGGTCACGTTTCGGGATCAGCTTGTAAGTTGCCGGTTCCAACTAGGCCGGCATAGTGGATGTGATTGCTACTCACAGTTATTTAATTATAGTAGCAGTGGCATTCATTCATGGACTACACTTCGGTTTAACATCAAACGGGGTGCTGTCATATGTCGAGTCACAATAAAAAAAATGTACATTTGTTTATAAAATTCTCAACTCCTACGTGAATAAACTATGATACAAATGAATGCCAATAAATAAATCATTTGTACGAATGTCTCTGGCGTTATATTGGTGTTAGTAACAGACGGTCAAATTGGTCTAGATCCCCCAAATCAAAAGTCTTAATTAAAACATCTTGCAATGGGGAGGTCTTGGAAGGGGAAAGTTTTTCGTATCTGCCAAAAGTTCTTGACATAAATCATCTAACGGAGGGGTTAGCTTGCCATGTTTTCCTTCAATATGTTTTATTAAAAACTCATGTTTTCAAACTTCTAGCTACACTACAAAAGGGTTTGAGTAATAGTGTTTTAACAGTTGGTGGTCATTCGCTTAGTCTACCGATCCGGGCAATACAACTACTTTTTTTTTCTTATTTACATTTATATACTAAGCTACTTAAGGACAACCAAAGTACATATATCAAAGATACATTGGTACCGGTGGGTGGTCTCGAACCCGTGCTCTCGGTTTGCGTAACCATTGCACTGCCACTAAACCACGGTCGCCTTACTTTCGTTTGTCGTCGTGTTTTCGATAGCTTAAAAGTTGCCGGTTTCAACTAGTCTGCCATGAATGCGACTGCTAGTTCGTCTCTATTCATAGACCGCTCCACCTTAACATCAGATGGTGTGCTGTCATATGTTGAGCCTCTATAAAAAGCTCATTTTTTATTATGACTCGACATCTGTCTCAGTTTTCCAAAGTGGTATAAGACACGCAGACATTTGGTGGTAATTTGCTCTAGTGTAGTTCTACCACTTTCGAGTGTCAAACCGCGGAGTTACTTAGTTGCGTTTCGGGTTGCCGGTTCCAACATTGTGGATGCACTGATTCTTACAGTTGTTTTTTTTATTGTGAGTCGACATATGACAGCAGCCAGCTTAATGTTAAGCTGGAGTGTGGTCCATGATTGTATGTCACTGCTACTGCATTTCAATAACTGTAAGTAGCAGTCACATTCACTATGCCGGCCTAGTTGGAACCGGCAACTCACAAGGATCGGCAGACTGGGTACCACTGCCTACTACTCTACGATTAAATAAGTTTTTCATTGGTTATAACTTGTTTGTACAATTGTAATGTACAAGTATATTAGTCTAATAAACACAATCAAACTGCTATTCCTAAAATAATGTATTTTATAATGAAATGCTAATATTATTATGCATATGGGATTGTATGGTAAAGTTATAAAACGGTTTCTTTGAACTGGAGGGGTCATGTCTGTGACGTCATTGTGACGGGTTTCGAATAAATATAATTTAGTTTTGAATATTCTTAAAGATTAGTCCCAATGTGTTTAGAGCCCGTGTGGCCCGTCATTTATACTGAATTATTTTAGTACTATATCGCAGATCTATCGATGGTCTTGATGGTCGTGGATCTCGGGTCACAACAACAAAAAGTGTAACATAATTATATGTGCTCTTTTTACTATTATTATTATAAAATTTATTTTAATTGGTCCTTCGTGCTGGCTTATATTAATCCTTATGACTTGTTTATCTAAAAACAGGGTATATAATAAGGAGCAATTCGGGCACACGGTCGTTTATGGTATTTTCGTATTAGTTTATTTTGTTGAAGGGAGGCCATGAACTGGTCTCGTACGTGTGGTTCCCCTGACCTACCTCGTTGCAAATTTATGGTCGTAACTTTGTGTCGATGGTCAAATAAATTGAATTTCGTTTTCTATAGAGACCCTTCTATAATGGACGTGATTTTTTTCTCGATACGATTGTTTTACGTTTGTATTTTTGGGTTAGAAATATGAATATACATTTAAACGTGTCCTAAACGCATTGTTAAATATATTTTATTTGTCTTGACATTTTGGTCCATATTTGGCGCGATTTTAAGATCAATGTCTACAAAGTACGGGTAGTTATAAAAAACCCCGCTAACTTCTCGTAACCACGACCTTTGCAACAGGCCCAAAACTTTAAAGTTAATAACATTTAATAACCCGTTAAGACCCATTTTAATCAATTCTAATTATAAATTTTTATCGCGTAACTTAAAAACATTCTGTTGTTATTTTATCTGAAATATTTAAGTTCTTTTTTTTTTCACCCTTCTACAAATACTTTTAAGTTGTGATACTGCTTATTAAGGCTTAAAAGTAGATAATTTTATTTAATTCAACCTGAGGTAGTACCATCACTTTCAAGCGTACAGACCGTAAAGTGACTTGGTCGCGTTACGGAATTATCTTAAAAGTTTTGAAATGAAATGAAATGATTTATTTGCTTGAAGTATGGTTAGTAACAGATCTTATAAGTAATATTAGTATTCCACACACTTCACCATCAATGGCATGCAAATAACTACAAAACTCGAATTAACAGTCCACAATAAATTTGAATTTTATATAATTAAATAATAATAATAATCGAATGTCATGTTTGTTTATAATTAATATAGTCAATCAGTCAAATCAAGTTTGGCGGTACCAACTAGGTCGGCATAAAGAATGCGAATAGATTGTACCGAAATCCAGCTTATTATCAGACGGGACGTTGTCGTATTTTGTGCCACAGAAAAACAAACCCTTTTCAAGTCAAAATTTTAAACTATTTAAGGAATAAGTAACAATATGTAGTTTAGGTATGTTTTTGTAAAATATTAACCATTTTCGGTTTAATTTTTATAAGTATCTATAAGTAATAAGTCATTTACGATAAACGGAAAGGGCACGGACCCTTAACGATAAGTGTAGCTTAAGTTAATTGATCAATTTGTCATTAAACATTAAATTAATAATTATTCTAATTGCACTCATTAGGGATAATTGTATAATTATGTTATTTTTGTCCACCTTTTTTGGAATTTATTATTGTATTGGTGAATTTTAAAGTAAATAGTCGCGTTTGTTTAGACTAAAATTAGGCTTGAGAATAAAATCTCATTTACAAACAGATAAAATTCTTTATTGCATTAAACAGTATATATTTTTCTTACCGGCATAGTGAACTTAGTCGTTTTTTTTCAGTCGTCGGCACTTTGGACATCCCCTTGCTTACCATCGGGCAAATCGAAGTCAGATATCGTGTCATAATAATAATAAAATTTCACAATGAATATAAAACATAATTAGCGTCTTTATCATTAAAAACTAGCTTTTCCAGGCAGATTGTATGAAGATAATTGTGGATGTGAAGGAAGCGAGGGAGTTGTGTCAGGATGGTGGCAAGAGGCGCTCCATTGTCTCTGCCTATCCTTGTAAGAAACAGGCGTGGCAATTTGATGATTGATTCCAGGCAACCAAGCTTTAGGTAGTAAAACAAAAATTCACTACTATGAACTGTTTTTTTTTTAATATTAAGACAAGACACGGCTTTTTTTTAGGTCTCGACATTGTCTTGAAGCCAGATTAGGCTGGTTTATAAGGACCATAAATAGAAGAGACTGCTATTATAGTCAAATAACTGCAAGTCGCATCCACTACCTTGATTTTGTTCACGGTTGCCGGCCATATAACAGTGCTGTAGGAATTAAACAAATATATTTTAAATATTAAATTTTAATTATGTGTTGCGGTCATTATAACAGGAACTCGGAAACCAGACAGCCGTTGTTATGTCTCGTTAAAGGTCTGGGTTAAAGGATATGCATAACTTTTTGTATATAGGGTGTTTTTTTAATAATGTATGATAATATTTTTTTATATATTAGCTTGTATGAAAAGGGAAGCTAGAGAACTACTTGTGTTAGGATAGTGAAGTTTTATTATTAAATATTTATTATATATATTTTTTTTCTATACTAAGCTACTAAAAGTTAGGTGGATAGGCATAGTGGGCGCGACTACAGATTCATAGACCACACTGCAGCTTAATATCAGACGGGGTGCTGTCATATACTTGGGAGTTGGACTGATTGCAATTTCTTGTGAAGGTCTTAATAAATAATTAATGGGTGACTCTTGGTTTGCGTGATCACTGCACTACCACTAGTCCACAGTTTTCTTTTAAGTGGCTTTTGATTCTCTACGTTCTATCGATGCAGGAATATAGGCGTAACAATTTGTGAGCTAACGAGTCTCGGTTTAGTTTTTTACATTATGTCTAATTTTTGTTGTGACTTGGTAAGCAAGGGGAAGCTCAAGAAAACCGATTCAGTTAAGTTTGCCTCATAATAATAATAAAATGTATATATGAAACACGCTGTATATTAATACAGCACCATGATACGCGCCGGTCTGGCTATGGCGGCGTTTTTCATTTGTTCATGGAAATGATATTGGAGAGCCTAACGACTCCGCTCCCTTAACTTAATGTCGCCTTAATGGAAAATTGTTAAACATAACCGTGCTCATGTTTAAACATTTATATAGGTTTTGAGGTAGGCAGGGCATGTTACTATACCTTCGAAGATTGGAGTGCCCTAGTTTTTGCCGCTCATGGATATTCACTGCGGTTTAGCATCAGAACAGTCGTGGCCACATGTGTCAAAACAAAATTATGAAAAAGTAACATCGTTCGCCCGTTCCGTATCATTCCTTCACCCGTGCCCATACTTACTTACGTACGTATTTACTCATCCGCAGGGCCGTCTTTACCCGGGGGTTCAAGGGGTGCAGTGCACCCGGGCGCAGAGTCATAGGGGGCGCATGCCGACCGCCATAAATTTCGATAGGTACATACTACACTGAGACCACGCGAGCGGAGCCTTGACTTTCGCACCCCGGCGCTGAATATGCTTAAGACGGCCCTGCTCATCCGTACTTACCTGGGTATAGGTATAGGTAACCCATAAAAATGCAACATAATTAGTAATAGTCCTGGATTGGACCCTACTTTAAATGGCGACACCACCGTCAACCACGACGACCGATTGTTTTATTTTTACTGTTAAATAACAAAACCTCATAAACAACTTGAAAATGTTTTAGAACTTTACGATCGCAAATAGAGATTTGTTTCACCTGACATTGGAGGTTAAGTTCAGTTATTCATTCACGAAGCCCATTAAAACTTTAACAATCACAGATCCCATCATCTCATTAATTCTTTTCACTGCTTTATGCATATTACTTGTTTATAAGTTGTGTTATAACGCCCACGTGTCGCCTACAACACGCCCTACGCAATAGAGATGGGGGCCATTCTAATACTATATCTATTTATTTTATTAAGGCGGCCGTGGTTTAGTGACAGTGCACTGGTTACGCAAACTGAATACACGGGTTCAAAACCACTTGCCAGTGCCAATATATCTTTGATTTTATGTACTTTGGTTGTCCTGTTTCTGTGATGCAAACACTTTAGTGGCTTAGTATAGAAATGTAAATATATATAATTTTAAATATATAATATATTATAATTGTAATTTGGTTGATGTATATGTCACAATTTTTTTTTTTTACATTACCAGGGGAGTTCCAAGAGCGCCACTTGCCACTAACCTGGCACAACTCCTTCGCTTCCCTTACATCCACAATTATTTTCATACAAGCTCTAGGATTATGGACACTAGGCCACCCAGCTTTCTTGAGGATGTCTCCGATTTGGTCTCCGAAAACACCCTCCTGGGCCTGCATTGTTTAATGCACCCATCCACATAAGATTTATAAATTCCCTTCGTCAATCTATTTTCACTTATCGTTTATTAAACGATCTTACTTTTTAAAAAAAATGTTAAATGGCAAAACGTAAATCAGAATGCCACTAGGAATAAGGATAAAACCTAACATAATTATAGGAGATCGTAACCTCTTTATATACCGCTACGACATAATGGAAACGCGCTCTTAGGCGCACTACTACAAATGCAAAAACGTCTCCAAGCTAATTTGACTGTAGTCTTTTAACTGGTAAATTATATGCACAAGAATTGCCCACATTAGTAAACTGATCACGTAGTACGGTTGCTTTCTAAAAATATTTTGTTTACAAACATCGTAGGTAATCCAATTACTATAGTTCAAGGTCAAGAGGGTTGAACGCTATACATCAAAGTTCATCAGTATTAAACCCATATGTATAATAAGCGCTAGCATTAGTACTAGCATTAGTTCTTCATTTAATCTTACCTTAATGTGCCGAAGACAGTAGCAGACGTAGTTAGAACCGGCAACTTACAAGCTGATCCCAAAACGCGATCAAATCACTTTACGGTCTGTACTACCCCGGATCGGCACGCTGGATACCACTTGCCTACCGCAATAAAAAAATATAGGATTTTTTGCGATAATTCTACTTTTAATAATAATGTCTAGTTTTTATAATGTTGGTACTTATAAATCTAATCTAAGTGGGATGCTTTACCAGCCTATGTGTTCTCTCCATCCTGGTAAAAACCACCTACGACATAGTGATGGCGACTGAGGGTAAACTAAGTCGGGTTTGTCATCTCTTACAAGTATTTACAAAAATCTTTTGTTAAATTTTTAATTTATAAATTAAGCTACAAAACTTGCGATCGGAGAGGCTGCGCGATCAAAGTACTGTTGGAGTACATATATCGAAGATACATTGAAACCAGCAAGTGGCTTAAATTCGCGGTCTTTTGATTTGCAGACCATTTCATTACCACCTTTATTTTCGTGGGGAAATCTTCATGGATACTCCTGGTTTCTCGGGGTAGTTACCGGACTTATGGCGGACTCGTACCGACTAAAACCCCACGGTGGCTTTCTTCATCACAAACACTGGAGATTAGAAGCTGGGGTACATTCGTCCGACATCTCCAGTGGTGCATTTCATTACCACCTAGACCACAGTGTAGTACACCTATTTAAGAATAAAATTAGTGTAGTTTATTATGAAGTTTTAAAGAAATTTAACTATCCTACTTTTAAGCAAAGGCTCTCATTTTTTTACTTAAACTTGTTTCTTTTTTTCTAGCGACAAAAATAAATAATATATTTAGTAATAGTTTTCGCCACCTTCTCTTAATCCTGTACAAAAAACTCCTCCATTTATTTGACACATTTTGTGTGAAAAGCCGATTGTGACGAACCAACACGGAAGTGATGTCTATTAGACATGTTTATTAAGGGCACTGTCCGCGCGTTTGTGTGGGCGGATAGCCTCCATTCACAACGCTGATCAGACAGCTCAACCGATTAGATTTTGTGACGTCATCGCTGTAACACTGTGCGACGCATTCCAGGTATAATTTTAGTTTATTGAGTTAAAAACTCAATTAAACTATGCCGGCCTAAAATTGGGAAAGTAAATCAAAATCCAACCAAAATATTGATCATATCCAGTACAATAATTAAATGAGAATTGTGAATGTAAAAAAAAGGGAAAGAATTATGTAAAGATCGTGGGAAGTTGTGCTCCTTGGTCTGCCTATGATGGTTTTTTTTCACTTAAAATCGTTACTCGATATATGACACCACCCTGCTGGAGTGCGGTTCATGAATGGAGGCGAATGCTACTACTGTTGCGTGCTGGCCTATTGGAACTCGCAGCTTTTAGGCCGATCCCGAAACGCGACTGAGTCACTTCATGGTTTAAACACTTGAAAAGCTAATGACTCAACTAAAATACTTCAATAATGAGTTGTGTGTTGCCAATACCGAGTATTTTGTTTTAAATTAGAATATTTGTATTTTTTTTATTGTGACTCGACATCTGACGTCGACCCGCCTGATGGCAAGCAAAAGGAGGTCCAAGAGTGCCGACGACTATAAAAACCGAGATTTCACGGTTGCCCCAGTCGCCGTCACTATGCCGGCCAAAAGTGCTTCTGCATCGCTTAAAGGATCCAAGGCTTATAGGATGGGCTGGTAAAGCATTCCACTTGTCAATTGTTCTACAAAGAAACAACGCACTGAACCTTTTAGTGTATTATTATTATGTCCAGTTGTGTTAATGCTTTGTAACACTGTGCAATGATAACAGTTCACAGTATGTGGTCCTGTCTATCGTGATTACATTGTCTAATGCCAAATATATTTTCCGAATATTATTATATTCAGGAAATTTTCATCATATTCATTGATTTATTATTGGAGCCTTATAATGTTGTAGCATTATGTACATACATTATATTTGAATAATATTACTTTAATTTAAATTTCGAGTCCCATTTCCTTAATTGTTATATTATTTTTTATTTATTAATTATGTTTGGATTACAACTACTGAGGTCGGCACTCTTTGGCTAGTTCTCAGTGCTCTTAGTTCGCGTGACCACTACACCACGGTCGCTTATTTATTTATTATTTTAAATTTTATTTTTCTCCATATTATGTTAATATTTTAACATAATATGGAGAAAAAATGTATCTCATGCCATTGAGATACATTTTTCTATCTAACTATTGCCATTTAGCATTGAAATATACCAAAAAACATGGAATTATTTATTAAACAGATTTCATAATAATTAATATATCATAAATATATATTATTATTATATAAATCATTAATTACTAAATATAACTTAAATAACTGCTGGGACTGCCAGGGCGCTGCAGTGCGTCGGGTATGTTCGCGGAGGCGCGGACAGACGACTCTACGCGATCCGTCGCAAGAAGACGGCCTCACTGCTGCAGCGCCTAAGAAGTAGTCACAACAGCATTCTGAAAACCATTGCTGCACGGTTTGACTGTCCCATCCAAAAACACTGGGTGGAAACAGTCATTAGTTGTAATATTTATTTATAAGTTATAAGATACTAACAATACTAACATAGTTCACCACTCATTCGTTACTAACAAAGTCTAATATCTCTTTTTGTAATTCTGTATTTTATGAACTTTTTGTTTGAAATAAATGATTATTATTATTATTATAACCAAATCGGGGACATGCACAAGAAAGCTGGGTGGCCTAGTGCTTAACCGTAGAGCCGTAGAGCTGATATGTAGAGAAATGTGGATATCATAGAAGCTAGGGAGTTGTGTCAGGATCATATTCTCTGGCTGGCATAGTGACGATGAATAAGACAGCTGTAAACTAACTCAATTTTATCAATACGAGTGAAAGAAATGCTTTGTACATATTACACTACTATAAAAAAATACGATAGACGTTTCCAAGCGGATTATTTATTTTTCCATTATCTCCTTACATAAGTTATATTAATTTGTTATCAGTTTTTTATTATCTTACATTGCAGTTCATAAGTGCACGAGGAATTCACATTCCATACGTACTTATATACCAGTATGTATGTATGTATACCAGTATGTATTAATCTTAATCATTCATTCACAAAATGATACTATATTTTTCCTTGTGTGCACTTAAGATATATTATATGTAATTAGTGATAATAAGTTAAAATAATAGTATTTTCTTAGATTTCGCGCGAACATTGATTAATGAATTAAACTAATTTTATGCCGCTTACTATCGCGTTTATTTTGGTTTTGATTTTACATTTTTTTATTATTCCGACGTTTCGAGAGCTTTGCAGCCATCGTGGTCACGGAGAGACCAAAATAAACGCGATAGTAAGCCGCATAAAATTTGTTTAATTCATTAAGTTAAAATAACTTCGTATTTTTACATACCATACACGTAGAGTGGCGCTTATTTGCCTATCCCTGTAGAAATTGAGGCGTAACAATTAATTGGCTGATTGATTGATTGATATTTATTTCTACATGAAATTGTTACAAGTGAGGAAAATTAAATGCGTTTATTTACGCTCCTTTACGATTATTCATAAATCAATTCGTTTGAAACTCATCTGTTAACTTTCGCATAAAGCAGACATGTATGATATCATAAAATTACAATGTATAAAAATAGTAATTTCATGTAGTAAATTCTATTGTAAAAGTCACGTTGTTTGGAAGTTATTTGAATCATAGTTTTTTCTTTTTCTTAAATATATTTGCATGTTCAAGTAAACAAGAAAACAGTTATAAACTAAAAGATTTTTGCTGCTTAATATCGCGTTTATTGTAAAATAAACCGACATTTAAAAGCTGCTGCCTTCGTGTTCACGGGACTTTGCGAAGGCTTTCTCTGTCAGGCTTTTCCTTTGACTACGGTTACAGCTAAGCAACGTGCATCGGCATCTGAATGTGATCTCTGACCTGATCGTCCCAAGGCCCTGAACCTCTACCGCGTGGTCTTCTTCCTTATGGTAACGTTTAAGTCCTCTTTATTTTTTTATTATACGTGCATAATATATATCGGAGACATGCTTAAGAAAGCTGGGTTGCCTAGTGCCCATAATCGTAGAGCTTGATACAGATAATTGTGGATGTGAGGGAAGCGAGGTAGTTGTGTCAGGATCGTAACAAGTGGCGCTCTATTATATCTGGCTATTCCTGTGGGAAAAGGGCGTGACAGTGTGATTAATTGCATAATATAAAACGCGTCTTTTTTACTTTTATAATTGAGACTCGACATCTGACGTCAGTATACGATTTTCTCAGTACAGTTACAATGCCGGCCTTTTACAAACACTAACAATTAATTAAAGGCGCCAAACTGACACTTGAGTCTTTGAAGGGTTGTTACTAAAGCGCCCCACTTCCTGTAAACTCAGCCGTAAAATTATTATAAAAACAAAACTTGCCGGTTGCCAGTTCAACAGGTGGTTACAAAAAGTTTTTAACATTTGTTCTTCATTATTTTAAATCTTTATGAGTTATTTTTGAATTTTGTTTTCAGTAACTCGTGTCTTTGTATATGATTTAACTTTAAATAAATTTCACAGTTTTTAGTTGAATTAAACTGTGACTTTGGCAGATTTTATATTTACTCGTATAATGATTTTTACTTTACTCATGTAGTTTATATTTTGAGTAACAAATACAGTTGTACGTAATACTAGTAAATGTGATTTGAAAGATTGAAAAAGGTATGTAGAGATGGTTTGGGCACTTTAGTAAAAGAAGATTAACGAAAAATTTATAAATCGGAGACGAGTGAAAAGATAAAACGGGAAGACCCAGAAGACTGTTCGTAGAATAAATCGAGGACATCGGAAACATCGTGATGCTGACACATTTTCTCGCTACCTTCATATCTGCAATTGTATTCATACAACCAACCTTTATGGTTATAGGCACTGCGGAACCATGTTTTTTTAATTATTTACTAATAACATAAAACTAAAATATGCTATTTTATTGTAACATTAAAGCTAAATAATATTGTGTTTATATAAACTAATTAAATACGATATTTTAATATTATCAATGTTAATAAATAACTGCCTAAAATCACGTTATATAACTTTCATATTTTTGAAAAGTTTGTTTAACAAATTAGGCGTGACAATTTGAATAATACTCGTAGATGGATTATATTAAATAATTAAACGAAATTGTATTTATACTACAGTAGAACCTCGATAAGTTAAAGTCCAAGGGAAACACAAAATATTTTAAGTTATAGAGGTTTTAAGTTATCAAGGGTCTATGTTAGGTAAAGGTTAATATAGAGGTATGTACATGTTTCTATGTACCCTTGCTCCCATTTTTACTCGAATGCATCAGAAGGATGGGTTCAATAAAATACTGAAAATTAAATATGTAATCATATTCATTCACATTACTTACATTACATAAAAATAAAACAACAACTAAAGGTTTAGTCTCCTTAAAAAAATCTGTGATTTCTTTTGTTTTTTTAGTTACTGAGGGCCTATACAGAGATTATTTATTTAAGTTATAGAGGTTGCGTATTTTAAGTTATAGAGGTTTTGGGCTCTGATGGGAAGGGAACATAGTATCTTTTGAAGTAACAGAGGTTTTTATGTTACCGAGGTTTAAGTTATCGAGGTTCTACTGTATATTATATTTTTTTAATGAAATTATAAATACTATGAAAGCTTTGAGAACCCTGTATTATAAATTATAAATCAGGCCTATTTTGGAATGCAAGATCCTATTTAACCAAATTGTCACAAGGGCTAGGCAGGGGCAATGGTAAACACAATGTATAGCCGAACACATACTAACATCAATCAATCAAATTGCCACGACTTTTTCCCACAGGGATAGGCAGAGACAAAGGAGCGCCACTTGCCACGATCCTGACACAACTCCCTCGCTTCCTTCACATTCACAATTCTCTTCATACAAGCTCTATGGTTATGGGCCCCAGGCAACACAGCTTGCTTGAGGATGTCTCTGATTTGGTCGGCAAACCTCAGCCTGCCTCGTTTAACGCTAACATTTAGTACTTTAAACTAAAATATGATTATAATTGTGACCTCCTTTATCAGGCCATCCTCAGATCAAAGTCAACTTTGTATCGGAGCGGATATCAGTTGTCATAGCCTTGACCTCTGCTCGTTGAATTTATGCAAATATTATCTTGTGATATATACTATTAATAAACTGCCTTGTGATTTTCTATTGCGTATGCCATTATAAACCTATTTTTTATTTAAATTTTTATATATTTTATTATCATTTATATTTAATAAAATTTTCCTATAATTTTGTCAATCAAATCAAATTGTCACGCCTTTTTCCTACAGGGATAGCAAGAGACATTGGAGCGCCACTTACCACGATCTTGACAAAATTCCCTCGCTTCCTTCACATTCACAATTCTCTTCATACAAGCTCTATGGTTTTGGGCACTAGGCAACTTAGCTTTCTTGAGGATGTCACCCAAGGCGATAATTTAAGGCGATCGCAGTCTAGTGCTAGTTAAAAGACTCCTGTCCGGTTCAAAACAGCTTTTCGGTACTTTATTATATACATGTACTTTGGTTACTAAGTTTCTATAATACGAGTTTTAGTAGCGCTTATTGTATAAATTATAACAAATTTATAAAGCGTGAATAAAATATTTATTCCTATTAAAATTAAAAAGTTTCAAGGATATAAAGTTTGCCAAAAAGTTCTAAAAATTGCAAAAGTGGGTTCGTAGTTTATATTAATATTTCGCGAATATCAAATAGTGTATTAATTTATAATTAAAATTGAATAGACAAAAATCACGCTTGTACATCAGTGAACTGCGCACTCGCAACAAATCCAGTGTCTGTCGCTTAATGCGCGACATTAGTCTCCAATTTTCATTCTTATTTCATCATCATCATCATTAGCCAGAAGACGTCCACTGCTAAACATAGGCTTCCCTCGTAGAACGCCATTTCGAAAGACAATATGCCAGTTGCATCCACCGGTTATTCGTGACTTTCACTATGTCGTCAGTCCACTATCGCTTGTATCATAGAAACAGGAAGACCAAAGTACATAATATATCAAAGATACATTGGTCTCGGCAAATGATTTTGATCCGAAGACTAGTGGTTTGCGTAATCATTTCACTAATCGCCTTAATAAAAAGAATTAATAATTAAATTGTACCACTATTGTAAAAATTACCAATAATTAATCTGAAAATATATAATTTTTTTAAATTGTGACTCGACATCTGACTTTGTCTCGCCTGATGATAAGCAAGAGGAGGTCCAAGAGTGACGACCACTGAGAAAACTGAGTTTGTATACAGCTGCCTCAGTCGCCGTCACTATGTAAACAATTATATAATAATTTCAGTGGTTTTATGCTGCATCCATTTTATAAATATGCGCACACGCACCATTGCGCAATAACTCATGCACGGGACTTACCTTGGCCTATACATAACCTGACCTGTTGAGGTAGGTCTGACCCTACTGCATTTAGAACACTAACCAACATTACTTATTATAATCTTTATCCCTTTAAACATATGACTTAAATTGCTTTAAAAATCACATTGTTGTGTATAACTAAAACTAAGTTCAAACATTTCAGTTACACGAGATTGACTGAAAATTGATAAACAATTTTAAACTTAATAACTATGGCGATAGAGAAGGGAATTGTGTGTGAGTATTTGTCACTCATTCAGTAACATAATGTTTATTGTATGCCAGTTACATGCAAATACTAACATTACATACAAATATTTAAGATGTTCTAGATTATGCTATGTGGAACTAGGTCTTAGTTTATTTATAAATAATGTATTTGTAAACACGACTTAAACACTGATTAAGATAACATTGTGTTATTTAACATGAAACATGGAGAGAAGACATGGCGGCTCTGTGCGTCCTCTATCGCCTATACCACGGAGAATGTTCCGAGGAGCTCTTTAACCTTGTTCCTACCTCGTCTTTTCACACCCGTAATACTCGCACTGGTCGGGGGAAGCATCCGTATTTTGTCGACCGAATCGGCAGTCGAACTAAAAAGTTCGATGCGTCCTTTCTTTGTAGAACAATCGACAAGTGGAATGCTTTGCCAGCCCATGTGTTCTCTCCATCCTATAACCTTGGATCCTTCAAGCGATGAAGAAGCACCTTCGGCCGGCATAGTGACGGCGACTGAGGCAGCCATGAACTAACTTGGTTGTTTCAGTCTTCATCACTCTTGGATCTGCTCTTGCTTATCACCAGGCAGGTCGATGTCAAATGTGTCACAATAAAAAAGAAGAAGAACCGTAAGCATACAGTTGGCTGTTATTCGCTCAGTCTGCCGGTCTGTGTACGACCATAAAGTAATTTAATCGAGTTTCGGGATCAGCTTAAAAGTAGCTGGTTCCAACTAGGCCGGCATAGTGGATGCGACTGCTACTTGCATCTTTTTAACTCATTCATTTATAGACCGCACTCCAGCTATACTTCAGGCGGCCAGGCTGTTAGATGTGGAACCACAATTATGCTTCTCTGGTACGAAAATAATTGTGGATATGAAGTCAGAATCGTGGAAAGTGCCGTTCCATTGTCTCTGTCTATCCCTGTGTGAATTAAGGCGTGTCAAATAGATTGATTGATTAGTTTTTCCTAATTAAATAGCTCCGCTCCCCCTAAATGAATCGTCGAGTTTCCGGCATCTATATCAAAGTTAACATTTTTTAAATGTATTAATTAGCGGCGTGAAAAATGAAAAATTATCTTTCATAATATCAATTTCAACTAGCTGTTAAGCTGCAGTACGATGTCTGTAAGCAGTTGTCGCATCCGCTATACTGGCCATTCAAGCTTATCCCGTAAAATGACTAAATCAATTTACGGTATTGACACCTGAAATTCTTAGATTTTTTATATAGGTGAATGTTTTTTTTATAAACTACTTAAATATATATAGTATTTTCTTAGATTTTGCGCGAACTTTAGATTTTGATAAATGACTCTATGTGACCACGATCGCTGCAAAGCTCTCGAAACATCGAAATAACAATTAAAAAAATGTAAAATCAATAATCAAAATAATCGCGATAGGCTCACTATTTTTTGCATATCTTTTTTATTCATTATAAACATGTATTTTTATTTTTACAGGTGTACAAAGGATTGGACGTGGTCACAGCAAAGGCATCTGCACATGAAAGATCATTGGTTCCTCATCACCTACTTGATATTTTGGATCCACTACAACACTTCACTGTTGTGGATTTCAGAAATAGATCTTTGAAAATTGTATCCTTTTAATACTTTGAAAGTGAAATTAATAATATATTAATGACCACAGACTCACCGTGACCACGAGGGCTGCAAAGCTCTCGAAACTTCGGAATAATAAAATAATGTAAAATTAATAACCAAAAATAAACGCGATAGTAAGCCGCATAAAATTTGTTTAATTCATTATTAAATGTTCGGGCAAAATTTAAGAAATTTGTATATTTATGATCATAAAAATTAAATCAACTCTTACAGAAATAGGCAGAGATAATAGAGTGCCATTTTTCATTGTCCTGACGCAACTCGAGTTCTTCGCTTTCCCAACTATTTTTATACGTGGTTTACTATAGTTATATTAATTGTAATATATTAAACGATTGAAAGAGAGTTTTTGCACGAACTTTGATTAACTCATTAAATAAATCGTAGTCTCTTTGTGACTACGCAAAGCAAAGGTCTCGAAATGTCGGAATAATAATTAAAAAAAAAGTATATGACATTATCAAAAAATAAACGCGATAGTAAGCAGCATTTATTTTTTTCAGATAAGAGAAATAAGTAAGTTATTTCAGGATCGTGGAAAGTAGCGTACCATTGTCCTCTTGTATATCCCTGCGTGGGAATTGCGGCTTATCAATAGGAAATAGATCGATTTATAATAATATATTTATATAAATTGTATTCTAAATAAAGATAACAAAAAAGTTTTCTTAATCCATAAAGCGAATGCTACTTGCAGTTATTTAACTCTACTAGCAGTCATCTCCATTCATGGACCGCTCTCCAGCTTAGGGGTGCTGTCATATTATGTCGAGCCACAATATTAAAAAGGTATTTAATGGTATTAGTATGCCGGATTATACTGATGTTTCACAGGTTATGATATAGAGCAATTATAAACTTAAATTTATGTTTCTACAGGCGACCGTGGTGTAGTGGCAGTGCAATGGTTACGCAAACCGAGAGCACAGGTTCAAAAGCACCCGCCTGTACCAATGTATCTGTGATAATATGCTATTAGAATAAGAATAGGTCGGGCTGTTGACTAACTTCACTTGATTTATTTAAAGGTGGCTTGATGGTCCGTAAAGAAAAAGACACCTTACTAAAGTGAAGTTGGTTGCAGAGTTAGACTTCACAAAATGGCGCCGATACGGTTCTATTCTTATTTTAATCGCATTATAGATATACTTTGGTTGTTCTCTTTACAATCACTTTAGTAGCTTAGTATAGAAATGTAAAAAAAAGTGCTAACCCTAACAGACATAGGCGTGTATATAAGCAAATAATTAATACTTAAAAAGATATACATCACAAAATAATTAAAAAAAGAACTCGTAACAAATTGAATGTAACGCGAATACCGTTAAATAATTAATTTTGTTCGTCCGTTAAAATCATTTTTCATTTGTAGCTAATTATGCAGAGACCTAGCAGGTCTTATGTGGGGGTCTAGTTATTTTTTGTACTCTAAATAAGTTGCCATTGTTATCAGTCACGGCAATAAATTCTTACGGTTAAAATAAAACCGTTCAATTTTTATTTTATTCATTTTTATTTTTGTTTGCAGCGTTTTTTTTTTTGGAAATTATACTTTTCCTTCTAAACAACTCTTACTGCCAAATTAATCAATTCTTAAACGTTCATACAAAAAATAACCTTACACAATATGACCATGAAGGTAAAATTTACTAACAATAATTAGCAATTAAAAAATCGTATTTTACAACAATAAAATAGTAAAAACGCCACATGCGAAAAACATTTTTTTTACAAAATAAATCAAGTTCTAACATCATTTATAAAGAAAAGAAGAGTTTTTGCGGCTAACAATCTTATTTTGATAATTTTAATCCTACGTTTCAAAAACTTCACATCCATCGTGATCGCAAAGAGTCTATTAGATTTTTAAAACTAATTTTATTATTAAATTGACGTATTTCTCGTGTGTTAATGGAAAGGCATCGTTGGTCGTTCACCGTTTAATCAGCTTAACTTTTCTTAGGTGCTGTAGTATTTACGGTCATTGGTTTTTTTCTTCGCACATTGTAACGAACATCGAATGGCTATTTTAATATTATTAATATTATATTTAGATTAATTACATTCTTATTTGATGCGCGGTGCCTTTTTTGCAATCTAAAGCTAATGCTGGAATGTTGTTGTGTAGTTTTTTGGACTAACGCTATTTAAATACTATTTTAAAGAAGTGATAGACTAGTTTGTTTTGCATAAATTTAGTAATAGGTGAAAGACGGTATTCAAATAGATTTTTGTGTCACCATAATTACTAATAGTGAGGAGATCATACTACAAAAAAAGCAAGTATTTTGTAGTATGATTACTTACTCGTAAGCGTGAATTTTGTAATATAAAGAGCATAATATACAATACAATTAGATAGTGATATACTAAGAACTTATTACCAGTATTAGGATAATAATACCTACGTTTGAAATAAACAATACTAATACATACTTAATAGCTTATCTATTTAAACTTTATTGTTAACGTTTTGTTTCCCATCATTTTAGTAATAACAAGCATATTAAACATTTCAAAAAGCGCCATGTTTCATAGTTAATATAACAATTTAATAAAATATAAAGGACTTGACCTACCCTCTTGACAAGCTTAAATTTAAAACGAAATTTTATACGACTAAAATAGTTAAGTCCTCATTAAGAAATCATAACGAAAATTTTCCATAACATTTTTCCATAGATCGATAAATTGATTGAAAATAACAAAATTCCAATTATAGTTGGAGGAACCAATTATTATATGGAATCTATTATTTGGAACATACTCATTGAGGATACTAATGATGATGGGCAACTCCTTTGGGAGAAGACGCGCAAGAGAAAAAGTTCACATGATAAAAATATTGAAATGAATCCTTCAGACGAAGGTATAAAAGATACAGACAAAGATAATCTTTTGCAATTCATAATAAATGAGGAGAAATATACAAATGAAGAGATACATGAAAAGTTAAAAGAAATAGATCCAGTAAAGGCGAATAGTTTACATCCTAACAATAGAAGAAAGATTATAAGGTAAGTAATCGTTTATTTATATCTTTTAACTCGAATATACAATGGCACTATTAAAAATAAACAAGAAACCTTAGTGGACTGTAATTACGCAAGGTCCTGGTATCGAAGATCTGTGTAAAAATAAATTAAATGCGAATTACATCCGTTTGGTACGATATTTATTAGACAACTATTTTATGTCAAAAAAAAACAGTCAAAATATTTGAAAAAATATACATATGCAAATATTCTGGAACAGGCACTAAACTTGATTGTATCACGGAAACTGGGCGACTCTAATATTTCAATTCAAGATATATTAACAATATCAATTCTTTTTCTCCTCACTCTCTAAATCAAATTGGTTTTAAATCCAGTGCTTTCATACAAGAAAAATAGGTATTTTTAGACGATACTAATATCTTCGGACAAATGATTTTTAATATAAAACTTCTTTAATCAATTTTAAAACATCGATAATTGAATTCAATTAATTTTTATAAAAAGCTATACGCTATGATCACGATTCGATACGATGTTTAATGTTTATAGCTTAATTACTTGCCTGGTTACTTTTTTCTTTTTAAATTTTAACAAGGTTAAAATGGTGTTAATAAATTGAGATAAAACCATAAAGTAATTTTGTTTCTAGATTTATTTTCTCACTAATGCGGTTAAGGTTCATTTATATCACTTTATATGATATTATGTAAGGTCAATAATAATTAAGGCAATATCTCATGACGTTGATCCACCAGGAATGATCACAACAATCATGGACCAAGTTCTTCTTCGATCATCATAAGTGAAAAACCTATGAATGTAGCAGTGGTTCTCGATTAACGGGTAAAGCATTGAAATATTTATAAACCAAAAACTCGATAATAGTATTGGTGACGAAGCAAAAATTATGTATTAAAATGTGATAAATAGCAAACATTGTATGATACAGAAAGGAAACATAAACATCCTCTCTAATACGACCGAGTGAACTATAACATTGAATGTGATCCCAGATAAGAGTCCATTCATAAAATTACAGATATCAATGGAAAAATACGCTACACAAAGACACCGAAACCAGTCAGCTGATAATGTTATATTATAACGTTGTTTTAACTGAATTAGTTTTTATGATGCAAAATATTATTGACAGTATTTTCAGATAGCTTGTAGCATTCTTCCCGAAACAGGCAAATCGCATACCATGAGTTGCTTTACCTAAAATTTACACCCTCTTGCTTCTTTAAATTCCTCAATATTTCTAATCCATTCTCTGCAATACGGCCTATACTGTGGGTCATGGATTCTAACTTAATTAAGAATGTCCTGTTAATGATTAAAAACGTTAGGTGAATTCCAATTCTAAATACCTGGAATATAATAATAATAATCTTTAATAAATATAGTCAATAAAAAAATTGTGTGAATAGGAAGGGATTGTTTCTTTTCTTATCTTTATTAAAGTTTTTTTATCATTTTACCGGAAGCCCAAAGGGTTCTTATATTTGTCTTGTTTATCTATTAAATATACATAATTTGTTGATTTAATGTTTGATGGTTTAGAGTTGATAGTTAGTAGGAATTAAAATATTTATGTATAAATATCAGCACCTAACGTCTTTGTTCTCGATATTTGCAATTAGAGTAAAATTGACGAACCCAGTTAATAGCTCATTTCCCGGATTCGATTCCATGTCGGTGGAAAGATTTATTTAGTAGCATTGAATTGAATTTTACAAATACTTATTTGTTAATAAAACGAATGAAGCAGATATTTGCTCTGGGTATTTAATAGAGGTAGGCAGGCCGATAGTGGATGGTCATTTGACCAGTTTACCGACCCAGGGTAGTACCACTTTCGAATGTACAAAAAGTGTTTAGAGATAAGTTTAAAAGTTGCAAGGCGACTGTGGTGTAGTGGCAGTGCAATGGTTACACAAACCGAGCGCACGAGTTCGAAACCACCCACCGGTACCAATGTATCTTTGATTACTTTACTTTGGTTGTCCTGTTTCTATGATACAAGCACTTTAGTAGCTTAGTATAAAAATGTAAAAAATAATAATATAAAAATCAAATAGCTCGGCATAGTGCATGTGACTGCTAATTGCAATTATTTAATTGTAGTAGCAGTCGCCTCTATTCATGGACCGCACTTCAGCTTAACATGGCAGGGTGTAATATGCCGAGCCACAATAAAATAAAATAAAACCTACTAAATGTTGAACCAGCTTAGCACATAACACAATAAAATGCCCTATTTTTATTACTCAATGTATATTGTTTTATCTATTTAGAGCATTGTTAAGTTACTTGACCTTATATAAAACCTAGAACCTATCAGCGCCCTAAGACCTAACTGTATGTGATTACGATGTACCTACCTACTAAGCTCTGCCTCTTAAAGTGGCGGGACTAGCAATGGATGTTTAATTATTTTATGTTCCTAATCTCATGATTTAACGCGTTACCCTGTACTTTAAGATTTTTCTTTCTTCTCTCAAAAGAACATACAATATTCGCCTATTTAAGAATACACATTGCAATAAGTTAAATTTAAAATTTACTTTAGAAGAAATACAATAATTTCAGATATTCGTTGCTATCACAACTTTATTTTTGATTTATTTTAACGATACTTAGTCACAGGGCCGTCTTAACCATATTCAGCGCCGGGGTGCGAAAGTCAAGGTAAAGTCGCGTGGTCTCAGTGTAATAGGTACCTATCGAAGTTTATGGCGATCGGCATGCGCCCCCTAGGACTCTGCGCCCGGGTGCACCGCACCCCTTGAACCCCCGGGTAAAGACGGCCCTGCTTAGTCATTATCATCAGTCAAAAGACGCCAACTGCTAAACGCAATTCCAGTTGCATCCACCGGTTATTCGTGACTCTCAGTAAGTGGTCAGTACAACTAGTGTAGAAATTTACAACAAATATAAAAACAAGAGGATAGAAATTTAATATAGTTTAAAGATTAAAATGGAATTGGTAGCAAAATTTTGACGATAAAGCATATGTATAATACAGAATTATTATTATATAATACATTACTTAATATTTATTGTAAATCCATAATTATTACAAGCCCCAATGAATTGTTTATTATACAACTATAATAGGCCAAAGAGAATTGTGGATATGAATGAAGCGAGAGATTTGTGTTCAGGAGCGCCAAAAGTGGAGCTCCATAATCTCTGTCTATCCCTGTGGGTATTCAATTCGATATCAACTAGCCTTTAGTATTACTAGCCAAATAGTATTTAATAATAATGAAATAATTTACCGTAGTGGCGACCGTGGTGTAGTGGCAGTGAAATGGCTACGTAAGCCGAGTGGCACAGGTTCGAAACCACTCACCGGTACCAATGTTTCTCTGATATATGTACTTTGGTTGTCCTGTTTCTATGATACAAGCACTTTAGTAGCTTAGTATAGAAATGTATAATAAATATATAATTATCATTGGTCCGCCCACTTTGGTGATTACATTCAAATTGATTGTTAAGCTGTATGTTATAAATTATTTTGTTATTACTAGTTTGTATATAGGTTTATTACGATGATAAATATAAATATACTCGTATATTATGATTGTAGCCGGTGTCTTTGTTGTGTCTATAAATATGACTAATTTTTCTATAGAAAACCTTTCATCCTAAATGACGTTTTAAGGTCAAAAACTAATCCTAACAAATTAGATAAACTATGTTTACGTTAATTAACGTTTTGCAATGTGGTGAAATAACGGTTTGCCTTCATTCTCATATGGATACGCAGAGGCAAAGGAACGGAATTTTTTTACTTATTTCATATTTGACATTTCTTATACAAGCTCTTGTCTGATAAATCAATCAATCAATTAAATTGTCACGCCTTTTCCCACAGGGATAGGCAGAGATAAATTAAACAATAATTGTGTTTTAGGTAACTTACAAATGACGTATTCTTGGACCAGTAAATAATACAAATGACAATTTTAAAAAAATACATAAATTTAAACATACAATCAATTTCACGTCTTAATTACCACATGGATAGGCAGGCAGAGACAACGTAACGCAACTATAAGGCGACCGTAGTGTATGTATCTTTGATATATGTACTTTGGTTTCCCTGTTTCTCTTTGATACAAGCGCTGTAATAAATAAATAATTAATCTAATTGTTGTTGCTTCCTTCACATCCACAAGTATCTTATATTACCAAATGTAATACATAAAATAATGTCTATAATTATACAGACTCTATGGTTATCCCTGGGGAACAATCCCCGAGGTTTTATGAAGAAAAAATCTTCTGGGGCATCCCTGTTTTATTCTACCACTCTTATTTATAAATCTATTTCGTCAATCTCCTTTCAATATGCCCAAACCGTTGCAACATACCTTTAAAACACATGACCTATATTTGAGACATATTAACCCACTAATAGACAAAAGAATCGATCAGTGTGTCACATATACCACACAATAGACCCCACATGTCCCAAATTAAAAAAAAAAACACTTCCGCAATAAATTCGCTAATAAATTGAGAAGACCCTGTGATATCTTGACATAAACAGGCGGGCCATTACTTCCTCGGTTCAACGTACTCGGCCAAGGTCTACAATAGTCAAAGCACGCATGCGCGGCCAACCTGACCTTCAACCAATGGATTATTCCGGCTGTAACCCACATTTGGCCTCAACGATAACCCTTTAAAAATTATCACACGCATTTTTTTTATTTAGACGCGACATCCGATATCGAGGTTTAAGAGTTTTTTATTATTATTGTGACTCGACATATGACAGTACCCCGCTTGATGTTAAGCCGAAGTGTGGTCCATGAATGGATGTCACTGCTACTACAATTCAATAACTGTGAGTAGCAGTCACACCCACTATGCCGGCCTAGTTGGAACCGGCAACTTACAAGCTGATCCCGAAACGTAACCAAATCACTTCACGGTCTGTATACTTGTAAGTGGTGGTACTACCCTGGATCGGCAGACTGGGTACCAGTGGTAGACACAACTCTTTTTACTAGTTTCATTATACTATCCTCAGTTTGCGTCACTATGCTGGCCAAAGGTGCCTTTTTACGCCTCGCTTTAAGGATACAAGATAATAAGACATGACTAAGAATTAATCGGCTGTACCATAGAGCTTGTATGAAAAGAATTGTAAATGTGAAGGAAGCGAGAGAGTTGTGTCGGTATCGTGACAAGTGGCGCTTCATCGTCTCTGCCTAGCTCTGTGGGAAAAAGGCGTGACAATTTGATTGGTTGATTAATTATTCTGTTTTGCTTAATATGAATGAATATTAGGAATGCAAACTTACTTTCGTGCTTTTCTTCTGACGCCATTTTCTTTCTTCTGTCCGCCGGAACTGTGCTCGTTGATTACTTCATTGAGTTTCTTCATCGTACATAATTACTCAATGTTTTTCTTGTAAATTATTTAGCACCAAGCTAAATATGTGCTTGTATCATAGATACAAAACGACAACGTATCAAAATGTATATATTGTTAAACCGCAATATTATTATCGAAAATGAGTCTATTTATCTTCAACCTTGGCCGGCATAGTAACAGCAACTAAGGCAACCGTAAACTGGCATTCTTGGACCTCATCTTACTTTACCATCAGCCAAGTTGGGATCAGATGTCGCGTCTTAATAATATAAATAATTTAGTTTCAACAAATTAAATATATTTGTCTATTTATTTACATTTTATACTAATCCTGTAATTATACTTATTCCACAATCCTGACACAACTCCCTCGATTCCTTGTCACATTCACAATTCTCTTCATACAAGCTCTATGGTTATGGGCACTAGGCAACCTAGATTTCTTGAGGACGTCTAAGTACAAAGTACATATTATATCAAAGATACATTGATACTGGCAAGTGGTTTTGAACCCGTGCTCTCGGTTTGCGTAACCATTGCACTGTCACTACACCACGGTCTTATGTGGTAATCTTTAATTAAAATGACACTTAGATTTAATATTACTTTATACCTTAATTAGTGTATATTTTGTTGATAACCTTTGTTTAATAAATAAATAAATGGCAACCATCTATCTCTAAAGGACATTATTCATTTTGTATGGGCACTTGGGCTTAATTGTATTAACAGTTGCATATACATTTTAATATAGTTTAATGTACGATGACTGCAGTGTTATGAATATATCCTATATTTTGCATAGTTTAGGTGTCCAAGATGATCAAACTATAATTATGACAGTTCAAAGCAGAACTGTTAATATGGCGTGTCTTTGTTATTGACAGACGATACACAATCCATGTCTTATTTTTCAAATAACTCAATTGCACAGTAATTGAAAGCAAAATTGTAATTAGTTTTATCAACACAAGTATCGAAACTACCATTTATATATTCTTTCATCATTGGGCATTACAAAAGTAGTACATAAAAGCCCAAAATTAATGATATCCTTTATAATGCGATTAAAATAAGAATAGGACGGAATAGACACCATTTTGTGACGTCTAACTCTACAACCAACTTCACTTTAGTATGGTGTCTTTTTCTTTGCGGACCGTCAAGTAAAAGACACCTTTGAATCAGTCAAGTGAAGTTAGTTAAGAGCCCGTCCTATCCTTATTCTAATAACATAAGTACAGTCGAAGCAGTCGCGGAAGTTATTTCAATTAACACAACAATTACAAGTGTATTATATATATTTATGTAATAACGTCACGTGCTCGCGTCTGAGTATTTCGTTTGGCGCGAAAACGTGTTGCTAACCGCCGTTATCACTCTAACGAGATTATTATACAAATTGTTAATGTCAACGGCTGAAATTATTATAGACATAAGCGCCACTATGACCAGAGTTATTTGCCTGCAAGAGTTTTGTTTTTATTATCTTCCTATGTATTTTCCCCATCGATATAGGCAGAGGCAATGAAGCGCAACTTGCCACGATCCTGACACAACTCCCTCGCTTCTTTCACATCCACAATTCTCTTCATACAAGCTCTAAGATCGCTATAAAAAAGGAATAAATACGAAAAATTAACTTTGTTGTTGCTATGTCAACTAATATTTTAATAGTAATTATGCGCCGCATTTTAAAAGCTGGTTAAGTTTAAGCAGAACACATATTAAATATAACCTTTTCAATTTGATAGTGTTTTGCATTTAACAATATGTCCATAGTTGCTATGCGATTGTCACTAAACAATCTCGTATGTATTTTTTGGGTCTATGAATAATTTATTACATGTTTAAGAATATAGGTCAAATAGGAGAAGGGTCTAATAAAGTGGCAAAAAGTCGACTGATAATGGGCTCTTCCTTCCTAAATTCTGGTTTTTAATGTTTTTTAAAAACCAGAATTTAGGTAGCTAATTATTGTAGCTCAACATACAGCACCCTGTTAAGCTGGAGTGCGGTCCATAAATGTAGGCGACCCCAACAACAGATAAATAAAAGTAGTAGTCGTATCCACTATGCTGAGCTTTTTGGAACTGGCAACTTTTATGCTGATTCCGCAACGCGACTGAGTCGCTTCACGGTCTGTACACTTAAAAGTCAACTCTATGCTGCCCAGAGATTTTCCTTATATAATTAAATACCAATATTAGAAACACTTTGTAATGCGTTATTTCTGTACGAGGAAACCTTTTATTTGCATAAAGTATAAGTTTAGTACATGCGTATTTTGTTAAACATTTTTTTGCTTTAGGATTTTGAACTGTATGTGTATTCTGTTAGGTGTTTTATTAATTTTTGTGTAGCTAGATGAGATTTTTTGGAATACAATATTGCCTTTACTAAGTTGAGACTGACGTAAGCAATAAGGAAGTGCCTTCAATTGTGAATCAAATATAAAGGTTTATTCTGTTTTATTTTTTTCTCTTCTTCCAAAAAGTTAATATTTAATTTCTATGATTGTGTTTGTCAAATATATACAGTCGTATATTTTTTTTTTGTGTTTGTTTTACTCAGATTTATTAACAATTAAAACTAATATTTCATTACAATCAATCAAATTGTCACACTTTTTTCCCACAGGGATAGGCAGAGACAATGGAGCGCCACTTACCACGATCCTTACACAGCTCCCTTGCTTCCTTCACATTTACAATTCTCTTTTTTTTATTTTTTTATTGTGACTCGACATTTGACAGCACCCCGCTTGATGTTAAGCCAAAGTGTGGTCCATGAATGAATGTCACTGCTACTACAATTCAATAACTGTGAGTAGCAATCACATCCACTATGCCGGCCTAGATGGAACCGCTGATTCCGAAACGTGACCAAATCACTTCACGGTCTGTATACTTGTAAGTGGTGGTACTACCCCGGATCACCAGACTGGGTACCACTGCCTACCACTCTTTGATAACCAGACCCGAAGCAAACATCCATCTCTTTTTTTTTTAATAACAAATATTTGTAATATTTAATTTTATTAAATATTACAAATAAAAGCTATGAAACAAATATTTGCTCCGACCGGGGATCGAACCCGGGACTTTACGCGCAACAAACCAGTCGCTAAACCGTTCGTCCACGCCTGTCGTCAAAATCGTCGCCTTTATACAGGCTCTGGGGTTATGGGCACTAGGCAACCTAGCTTTCTTGAGAATGTCTCCAATTTGGTCGGAAAACACTCTCCTGGGCCTGCCTTGTTCCTTACATAAATTATAAAACACTAACTGTGCCCAGCGGCTGCACCCATATTTAAGTACTAGGTAACGTAAATGCATGATCTTCATTGCATTCTTATGGTTTATCATCATGTACTTCAGATTTTAAATTTTATATCAGCTTAGGTATAAGATAATAGTAAGAAACAATTTTCGTAAAATTTCTATAATTTTACTTGTTAGAGGAGATAGTGGGATAGAGGGATATTAGAAGGGATACCATTTCGCAAAAAGCTTTGAAACCTACATTTCTGTTACAAGTCCGAAACGCTGCCTTCACTCGATGGACCCGGCACCCGCACGAAGAATGCATGGATGCTAAGAAATGGTTTCATTTATCTTCAGAATAATCCACAATAGCAGTTGTTTCCGCTCTTGGACTACTTTGTAAGGCAGAATTCGATTCATAGGGATATAAAGTCGCGAGATAATTCACAAGGTTCATGGTACAGTGGTAGTGAATAGTTTAAAATTAGTTTCTGGTATCAATTTAATTTTTATATTAAATACTTTAGTCATCCAATTTCTATGATACTAATACGTTTAGTAAATTAATATAGGAATGTGAATAAAATACTAAATCAACTTAAACGATATTAAATAAGGTTACAACAAAAACTGTTTTCATTATAAGTGAAATAATTTTCTTAAACAATGTAAGGAATTTTTATATTAATTTAAATGGTTATGTATTTGGGTAAGTATTGTGGAAGTTGCCAAGTATTTTTTAACAATCCCTCCATTACCTGTTATTCTTGGTAAAATGCTTCATGTAATTACATTCAAACCGATTGTAGGGATATTTTAGGGGACTTTCGTTAATTAAAGGAAATTTCTTAAATAAAATTACTGAGGCAACCGTAAATTGAATGGTTTTTTAGTCTTCAGACTTCCCCTTTTTGTTACGTTGTTAACCTGGTGTTAGTTGGAGTGCGACTTAGGATCGGAAGGTCGCCTTACACTAGGTAGCTCTAGTAATATAATATATTATAATTTATTTCTTACAAAAACAAACAGACAGACAAAAATATTTATTGTACATACATAAAATATTAGAACAACAAAAAACAGCATGATGTAAAATTGGCGGCCTTCTCACTAAACAAATCTTTTAGGCAACCAACCTTAAAGTGGAAACTCAATGACCAAAATACTCAATGACCTTGGCCCGCCTGATGAGAGGAGAGTCCAAGGAGGTCCAAGAGTGACGACAACTGATAAAACCGAGTCAGTTCACGGGTATAACTGAAAATAGTATGTACTAAAAACCCTTAACATTATAAATTATGTCCTAAATAACAGCATTATAGAATAGCCCATCGGAGCATTGGAATGTGGATTGTAATTGAGTTATTTATTATATAACCTTGCAAACTTCGCTATGTGTATTACTTGGCCTAAAGTATGCATTACAGTTAAGTCTTGTTAACTGTGTTACAGTTCACACTTAAACTTTATGTCTAGGTTTACAGGGAAGTATAAATAAGTACCCGTAAAAAGTTATGATTAGTTTTATCATAGCCAGCCAGTCTCTCCATGACCACGATGGCTGCAAAGCTCTCGAAACGTCGGAATAATAATAAATTGTAAAATCAAAACCAAAATAAACGCAATAGTAAGCCGCATAAAAATACTAGTTATCATCGGTCTATTAATTTTTGCGATATATCAGACAAAAATTTCAAAAACTTTTGTTGTGGTGTCTCGTATTTTTATACAAGTATAACTAACCTAACTTGCAGAAATCACTTTTATATGAAAAATTATAACCATAGAGCTTGTATGAAGAAATTGTGAATGTGAGGGAAGCGAGGGATTTGTGCCAGGATCGTAGCAAGTGGCGCTCCTTTGTTTCTGCCTATCCTTTTGGAAAAAAGGCGTGACAATTTGATTGATTGATGAAAAAATATTTCATATATCAATTTTTGTTTCGTTATTGTTTCATTACTTACAGATTACAGAAGTAAAAATTTACGCAAATATAACTTACTATATATATATGTAGGTTAGGTAGTATATATATATATATATATATATATATATATATATATATATTGTATTGTCTCTGCCTATCCCTGTAGGAAAAAGGCGTGACAATTTGATTAATTGATATCTTAATATCTATAAACAGTTAATACAATACATGTTTTTTAAGCAAAAAAATATTACATTGTGACGCATTTCCAAAATTAATTTTATTGGTCGATTTCGTGCTGCGTTACACAAAAACATTGGTTAAGGTTCTGTAAAAATAATTGGATAATTATTTTTAATTAACAAATTAATGTAAACTAAATATAGTAGTTTAGTACTTAACCTTGTATTTCATGGTGTGAAAAATTAAGGAAAAAGTAGGTAATGACGAATTTGATTTAATTAACATGTTTCGCTATAAATTACATATTATTTTCAATAACTATTTAGACCTCAAATCTCAACGATTCATTAGGATTGTGGTAGGCCGGCGTAAATGGATGCTTCTGCAGTTATTTTTTTATTTTATTGTGACACGACATCTGACCTCAACCCGCCTGATGTTGGTCAGCAGGAGGCAGGAGGAGGTCCAAGAGTGACCTCCGAAAAAACGGGATAGTACACGGCTACCTCAGTCGCCGTCACTATGCCTGCCTAAGGTGCTTCTTCACGCATCGCTTGAAGAATCCAAGGTCATAGGATGGAGAGAAGACATGGGCTGGCAAAGCATTCCATTTGTCAATCGTTCTACAAAGAAAAGATGCACCGAACTTTTTAGTTCGACTGTCGATTCGGTCGATAGAATGCCTTTCTCTGCACTCCAGTTTAACATCAGGCAGTGTGCTGTCATATGTCAAGCCACAATAGGCTTAGTGACATCGCCGCGTGCGATAGTTGTGTCAATATCGTGTCATTCACCTATGGGATTGATGGTTGATGATGATGAATGAATTTTCTGTGTTATCTGCCAATTTATTTCTTAATTATAAACTTTTGATATGAGGTTGTTTAAATATGTTATCATGTTAATATGTGCACAGCGGTGATGTATCGGATTCCGGAAGAGAACTAGTGTCTAGTATTATCGTTCAATTTTCAGATATATATTTAGAGCACTTGAAACGGAATATGAACCGTAAACACTTGTGTGAACATAAAACATAACAATTGCGATAACTTTCGTAAATATGTCTATGATTATTGTAGTTATTGACATCTTTAGTGAAATACAAGAAATTCGTAATAATAATACCTCATCCAATGTATTTTTTTGCAGTTTCTCGAAAATAAACTCTATAGTTAATCCTATTTTAGCCATAACCTTAAAGTTTGTATGAAGTGAATTGTGGATGTGAAGGAAACGAGGGAGTTGTCTCAGGATCGAGGCAAGTCGCGCTCCATTGTCTCTGCCTATCCTCATGGGAAAAAAGCGTGCCAATTTTTTATTTTATTTCAACCACTATTTATTTTATTTCATCCCTATTTTTATATTTGCTAAATAGGTATAAGGTATTTAAACATCATAAATAGGTGGTATCTATATATGGCACGATTGCCTTAAATCATCATTGCAGGGGCATATACGTGCTCGTATTATATCTGTACTTAAAAATTTTCAGGCATAAGTTCATTCAATTGTAAACCTTGACTTTTCAGGGTCGTTATCAACACGCGATAATGCCACGTGTAATTAATAAAATTATTAATATTTTGTTTATCTTGTTAATTGTTTAAACAAAAGTATTTAAATATGCATTATTTGTATAGAATAAAATTTGTCCTAAACCAAAATTTAATTTATATATCTCTGCCTATCCCTGTGGGAAAAAGGCGTGACAATTTGATTTGATTGATTGATTGTTGAAATAATGTCAAAAAAGTCACGGATGGCTGGTCATAATGCGGTACTTGTTCCTACATTAATGTATGAAAGTGGATGTTGGGTGTGGCAGAAGAAGCATGAGAGTTAACGCTGTAGAAATGCGGTCGTTAAGGAATGTATGTGGAGTAACTGACGATAGCGGATAGAATAAGGAATAGCACAATGCGCGATAGATGTAGTTTGAAAGAGGATGTAGTGACACGGATTGATAAAGGAATGCTTCGATGGTTTGGGCACATGGAAAGGATGAGTGAAAGTAGATTGACGAAAAGAATTTATAAATCTCATGTGAATGGATGCGTTAAACGAGGCAGGCCCAGGAGGGTGTTTGCCGACCAAATCGGAGACACCCTCATGAAAGCTGGGTTGCCTAGTGCCCATAATCATAGAGCTTGTATGAAGAAAATTGTGAATGTGACGGAAGCGAGGGTGTTGTGTCAGGATCGTGGCAAATGGCGCTCCACTGTGGCAAGCCTCTGCCTATCCTCTGCCAATGCGGGAAAAAGGCGTGAAAATTTAATTGATTGATTAATTGATTAAAATTTCTGTTCTCGATACAATTTATTTTAATAACGACCGTGGTTACAGAAATGTTTGCAAAGAATAATTATGTAAGTATATTTTTGTAAATTTTTTAAAGAAAAATTATACCTGTGATACTTGTACATATCTATTTTTACGTTTCTCTGCAAATATAGACTATAACAACGTAGAAAATGTCTTAGTAGTAATTTCAAAACTATTATCAAAACCAATATTAATTTGTTTGTTACCTTACAATAATATTGTTATCAGCTAATTTACTTGTCCTACTGCTGGTAAGCAAGGCAAGATCCAAGCTTGCTGAAATTATCGACTTAATTTACGGCGGTCTCAATCGCGTGGTGGTGGCCAGAGTTCTTTTTTACGCCTCGATTGAAGGATCCAATGTTATAGGATGTGGCAAAAAGGCGTGAAAATTTGATTGATTGATTGATTTATTATTATTATAAATTACATTATAGTGTAATCGTGGGAATTTTGATAGATTTGGTATCGCCTTGTTTTTCGTTTTTAATAGAATATATCCCAAATGACGCGTGGTCGTGATGGTATTATGAATCTGACAGATTTTGTACGAAAAATGCTGAAATTAATTTGAATGTTATCATCTGTGTTATTAAATTGGGATTTCCATAGGGAAATGTGAGGGGAAAGTTTTTCCTTAGTTTTTCCATTTAGAGAATCTGTTTTGTTTACGTTGTTTCTATATAGCTTTCTGTTGATATAATTTTGTTATAAATAGAAAATTTTATGCTTTATTTGTCTTGTGCAGAAACTTATTATCTATATAATTTCAATCAATCAATTAGTCACGCCTTTTTTCCAAAGGGATAGGCAAAGAAAATGGAGCGCCACTTGCCACGATACTTACATAACTTCCTTCCTTCCTTCACATCCACAATTCTCTTCATACGAGCTCTGTGGTTCTGGGCACTAGGCAACCCAGCTTTCTTGAGGATGTCTCCGATTACATCTAAAACCATGTTAATATATTAAAAGAAGGTTTCACACGTTGTTGTTGATACAATGACTCTCTTCAGCAAAGGTTATATTATTTAAGAGTTTTTCATTCTAACATTCCAAAAGCGATCGTGGTGTAGTGGCAGTGCAATGGTTACGCAAAACCAGCAGGGGTTCAAATCTAAATACCGGTACCAATGTATCTTTGGTTGTTCTGTTTCTATGATACAAGCTCTTTAGTAGCTTAGTATAGAAACGTAAACAATAAAGAAAATAATAATAATAAAAGAAACATTTGCTAAGATGTATAAAAAAAACATTTTTTATTTTAATTTACAATTTTATATTTTTATGTGTTTTTTTTTCTATTATTCTACGTGGCCATAGTTATCTCATTTAATATGTTATATGTGAAGAGCCTTAACCTGCGTTTTGGCTATTTATTCAAACTAAAGCCGTGACGCTATTATAAGAGTGATTATCAAACAACAAAGTGATTACAAAACTGTGCGTGTGGTCTCTAAATTTGAATTTAAAATGTGTAATATTATTTTAATAATACTTTCGTAAGGTTCAGTGCCTGTTTTTCATTTGTTTTATTCACCATACGCCAATAGAAATGTTTTCCATTATGTACATATTTCTACTGTAGCGGATACCAAATTTTTAAATGAGAACTGATTCTATTCAGAAAGTAATCAAACCCGAGCTTGGGTAAAATTAAAAATTAATATATTTAATTTTTTTTCTATATACAAGCTATTTATATGTAAGATATTCAAATCTTTAGAAACTAGATGACTAAAGTATATTTATAATATATCAATGGTATACATATACAAGGGTTTAAGTGGTTTTGAACCTTGACTTCGTTTGCGAGACTAATTTACTACTAAGGGACCATGGTCGCCTCAATTATCTCTGTTGGTCAGAATTGGGACAAGTGGCAGTCGTAAAAACGGCAAATCAAAAAGCAGGAAACTAGGTAACTTAAGAAATAGTTAACTAACCAATTGGATTTTTTAAATAAACAAATATATAATTTTCGCAACATGGACAGTGGACACGCAAACAAAGAGCCCCCAGTTCCCACTTACCGGTACTTTGTTCGTCCGGTTTCTATAGACGAACAAAGTCCATAGAATTCCATAGGTCCATTCTTTTAGAATTACGGGTGTGGAAAGACTAATTAAGTAGACTACATGACCAATGCTTCGATGGTTTGGGCACATGGAAAGGATGAGTAAAGGAAGATTGACGAAAGCAATTTATAAATCTGATATGGATGGATGCGTTAAACAAGGCAGGCCCAAGATTTTTTCCGATCAAATCGGAGACATCCTCATGAAAGCTAGGTTGCCTAGTGGCCATAACCTTAGAGCATGTATGAAGGATGCGAGGGAGTTATGTCAGGATCGTGGCAAGTGGCCCTCCATTGGAAAAAGGCGTGACAATTATATTGATTTGACCAACGTCGACTAAGATGTTTCAAAGAAGATAAACTTGCACCGTACTATTATGGAGCATATTTATTATGTAACGGCCTATGCTTTCATTTACTATCATTAATTATCTATTAAACCACCTTTCTACAGTTTAATGTGAATTTTAAATAATAATCAAACACTAAATACATGTAATTATACTTATTATAAAATTTCATATGGTAATTTTCTGTTGGCTCTACCTACCTTTTTTTTCAATATACATTTCTATGCTAAGCTACTAAAAGCTACTATCATAGAAACAGGACAACCAAAGTACATATATCAATGATACATTGGTAACGGTGAGTGAGGTTTTGAACCCGTGCCACTCGGCTTACGTAGCCATTGCACTGCCACTACATCACGGTCGCCTTTAAATCCATAGAATTATAGGTTTTATTACTTTGCGAGGGAGTAGTGTCAGGATCGTGGCAAGTGGCGCTCCATCGTATCCCCGTGGAAAAAAGGCGTGACAATTTGATTGATTGATTGATTTCTTTGTATACATTAATCAGTGAAATGTCTACAGGCAAAGACAATATAGCGCCACTCTCCATGATACTGACACAATTTTCTTTCAATTTTTTTAAATAGTGAGTTGATTTTTGACAGCTTCTAGCGGGCCGACCGCGTAATTCAATGAAAACAGTTGAACTCCATTAATGAGCTTTAAAATTAAAATTGCGACCGCGTAATACACTAATAATATATGTCAATTTTCATTAACAGTTAAAGCTCATTGATTGAAACTCATTATCCAAATGAATAATAGTTGTTTTTGACACTAACAGCGACCGCGTAACTTTTTGACAAATGGGAATGAATTTCATTGTCATTAACCATTGAAGTTGCGCCGGCCCCCTGATATTAAGCTGGATTCGCGGTCCACGAATGGAAGAAACTACAAATAGCAATAGCATCCACTATTTCGGCCTTATTGGACCCGGCAACGTTTATACTGATTCCTAAACGCGACTAAGTCACTTCACGATCTGTGTGTACACTTGAAAGTGGTGATACTACCCCAGATCGGCAGACTGGACAAATGTCCACCAACCGTCTGCCGACCAATTTTTATAAGATATTTTAAAATTTTATGAGATTTATCGCCGCGTATATTTTGTAGAATGTATGCCATTCTTGTTTTTTTTTTATTGTGACTTAACCTGCCTGATGGTCCAAGAGTGCCGACGACTGAAAAAACCGAGTCAGTTTACGGATGCTACAACAAAACTCATAAATACAGTTTTATTCATATGTTCTGTGGCTGCCACAGTCGCCGTCACTATGCCGGCCTCATGTGCTTCTTCACGCATCGCTTGTTTATTGTGAATGCAAGTAAAAGTTGCGCCTACTATTGTGATTAAACTCACATTATCTGCATCGGAGCAAACGTACGCAACCAAAACATATAACGTCATATCCGCCATGCATTCATTCATAACCGCTCATTCACAAAAGCCACCGTATAAGTTCAAACTATTAAAAAACAACCTTAATTTTAAATTCATAAAGCTGATGTTTCTTTAACAAGTTTCTAGAATATTCGTGTTGCCTTATTTGCAATTAAATTGTTTTTTTTTTTGCACAATTAATGGCGGATTCAAATGTGGAACCGTTTATAATATGAGCTTCGTGAGAACGATTGCCAAAAATGGTGTTAATATTCTCGATTTGATATGCGTTTTTTTAATATATATTTTTTTAATGGTCAATTTTCGCATATCGTCGGCGTCCTTGGACTTCCCCTTGCTGACCATCAGGCAAGTCGAGGTCAGGTGTCGTGACATAAAAAAAATGTGTTTTGTTATATTTACCAATTCTTAATGATATTTCAAGAAAAACATATGGATATGTTATACGCGCTCCGAAAGTGGCACGTTAAAACTATGCTAATCAGCAAACCTGAACTCAGTGTCGCAATGCAGAGCAACATATATTTGTCTCTTTTTTGCTCTTAATAACTATCATTCCGTCCTACTTCCACTTGTTTGTATGCCTAGTCGAGGTTTCTCGTTCAAACTCGTGCCATTTGCGATTTTTTTAATACATATACATATATTTCTTTATTGACATTTCTATACTAAGTAATAAAGTGCTTGTATCATAGAAACAGGACAACCAAAGTACATTATATCAAAGATAAATTGGTACCGGCAAGTGGTTTTTAACCCGTGTCGTTACGATCTTTTTTTTTCTTTTTTTTTTTGTGACTCGACATATGACAGCACCCCGCTTGATGTTAAGCCAAAGTGTGGTCCATGAAAGAATGTCACTGCTACTACAATTCAATAACTGTGAATAGCAATCACATCCACTATGCCGGCCTAGATGGAACCGGCAACTTACAAGCTGATCCCGAAACGCGACCAAATCACTTCACGGTCTGTATACTTGAGACGTGAGATCATACTTTCTGAACTCTGAAGTTGATCCCAAAACGAGACTAAGGATGTCCGATCATTAGACTGTGCAAATTCAGACACTATAAATACTAAATTGTATATCCAAAGTGAAATATCCACCAATCACCCTGTTGTAGGGTCGCCTCGCTACAGGCTTGTCTAAACATAATTACATTAGCGTTATCTCAATGGAGGCCATTAATACCCCTAATGTTGCCATTTTATTACTCTGAAGTGAATCGAAATATTTAAAGAATTCAATTTCAGTGATTTATTTTCAACTTTTTTTGCCTAAATTATTAATATTAATATACCTGGTAGACCTATTTAAATTTAATTAATTTGATATATTTTTTTATATGTAATGTTTTGTTTAATATAGTTTTTTAATTCCTAAAATAGTAAGAATTTTCACGGCTTGATTTCCACAGGCAACGGCTCTTTCTACGATCCTGACACAACACTTTTGATGATTCCTTTACATCCGCAATTCTCTTCATACATTAAGTTAGAATATTTTCATTATTAGTTTTTATCTTTTATAAAATGCAATGTGTACTCTATGTCTATTCTTCACTTGTTCTCTAAACTATCCCCATTTTATTGTGACCTTGATTTGTCTGATGAAGGGCAAGCAAGAACGCCAACGACTTAGTTTTTCGGTTACCGCAGTAGTTGTCACTATGCCAGCCAAAGGTGCTTTTGCAAGCATCGCTTTAAGTTATAGGTGAAGAAGGATACATGATGTGGTAAAGCATTTATTTTGTCGACAAAGAACGCGCCGCATTTTATTAGACTGAAGATTTGCTCTACAGTATGCTGTTGCTGATATAGTATTGTATTGATAAATTGTCACGCCTTTTTCCCACAGGGATAGGCAGAGACAATGGAGCGCCACTTGCCACGATCCTGACACAACTCCCTCGCTTTCTTGACATTTACAATTCTCTTCATACAAGTTCTATGGTTATGGGCACTAGGCAACTTAGCTTTCTTGAGGATGTCTCCGATTTGGTCGGCGAACACCCTCCCGGGCCTGCCTTGTTTAACGTATCCATTCACATGAGATTTATAAATTCCTTTCGTCAATCTACTTTTACTCATCCTTTTCATGATATAGTACCCGGCAGATAAAAAGATCGCTGACTATTGGGCTGCGCAGTATTAAGTTCGGCAGATTAGAAGAGCTCTGGACGGCTGCGGTGGGAGCAAGTTCGCCTATCTATACAGTCGTGCACATAATTCATATTTTAAATTTTATACATTATACGTGAAACGTTAAGTAAATAGGTAATAAAAGCTCTTTTTATTTGCCGGGATCTATATCATAGGAGTAGAAAGACGAGGTAGCAACAGGGTTAAAGAGCTTCTCTGAACATTCTCCGTGGTAAAAAAAAAAACATTTTATATCTCTATAATTTATTACACCTATATTTAGATTCTTGAACGTCACAAAAAATCGATTTTCCTTTTACAGACAACCTTACGACTACGTTTTAAAATTACATATTTGTAGAATATAAAAAAAACTTGCAATTATAAATAAAAATATTACTTTTGTTCCCCAATTCAAAATGTGCTTTAATGTGAATGGAATAAATTGCATATTGGTTTGATATAAAATTTGCGTCTTCAGGTCATCGAAACTATTCTACACCGAAATTCAACCTTGACTAGCTTCGGTATTTCGCGCCTTTGTGTATAACCCGACCAAATTAAAAGGCCCTAAATTTGCGAAAGAAGAAACCAAATTGTCTTGTATTTATTTTGTTAGTGTTACCATTGGCCTTGGCACAAGTTTTTGACATTTGTTTAGGTAACTTTTTATGTTTCCGCCATACGTGTGTGTTCGTGAGTATTTTATTAGCCCTCACATGTTTGGTATCTATAGGCAGAACATTTTATTTAATTATCTCATTTAACGCATGTTTAGCGTACAATGAATAAAAATAAAATAATGTGCGAGTCATTTAGAATTGTTCTAATTAATAGACACGCTAAAAATATATAATATTTTATCATTGTATTTTATATATAGAGGACCACGGAACATATGAATAAAACGTATTTATGAATACAGTTATATTTATGAGTTCTGTGATAGGGTAAGAAAGCTGTGATGCATAGTGCGGTAGTGCCCTTATCCGTAAAACTTGTATGTAGAGAATTGTGAAGGTAAGAGAAGCGAGGGAGTTGTGACAGAAATGTGGCAAGTGGCTCTCCGTTGTCTCTGCCTAACCCTGTAGGAAAAGTCGTAGTTTCAATCAATCAATAAATGTGATTTGATTGATTGCTTGACTAGGCAGGTCATCTCTGCCGCATGTATGATACATTGCAGGGCCCCTATTCTTTTATTACGGGACAGCGTAATGACTTAGCAACGAACTTGCACTGATATTCTCGTAGGTAACCAATCATCGTGGTTACCTATTAATTTGTTAATCGGCATCCAATAAGGCCAGCATAGTGGATGCGATTTTTACTTGTAGTTATTTCACTCTAGTAGCAGTCGCCTTCATTAATGGACCGCACTTCAGCATATCAGGCAGAGTACTGTCATTTCGAGTGAGAATAAAAGAAGCCAATATTTGTTTTTTTTACATTTCTATACTAAGCTACTAAAGTGCTTGTATCATAGAAACAATTCATGGATGTGTAAATCTCTTATTGGCCTGTTAGAAAAGCTCAGAGTCGCTCAGCGTGCAATAGAGAGTGCTATGCTTGGTGTGTCTTTGCGCGATAGAATCCGAAACGAAGATATTCGCCAAAGAACCAGAGTTACCGACATAGCTCGTAGGATTTGCAAGCTGAAGTGGCAATGGGCTGGCCACATCGCTCGAAGAACCGATAACCGATGGGGAAGAAAGGTTCTAGAGTGAGACCACGAACCGAAAGACGCAGCGTAGGTAGGCCTCCCACTAGGTGGACTGACGACATAGTGAAAGTCACAAGTAACCAGTGGACGCAACTGACATCTTGTCGTTTGGAATGGTGTTCTAATGAAGAGGCCTATGCTTAGCAGTGGACGTTTTCTGGCTGATGATGAGTTCTCATTTCCTATGTGGCGAGAAAAAAAACTATCAACCAATCAAGACAATGGAGCGCCACTTGCCACAATCCTGGCAAAACTCCCTCGCATCCGTCACATTCACAATTCTCTTCATACAAGCTCTATGGTTATGGACACTAGGCAATAGTGTCCATAACCATAGATTTCTTGTGGATGTTTCCGATTTGGTCCTGAGCCTGCCTTGTTTAACGCATCCATCCACATGAGATTTATAAATTCCTTTCGTCAATCTACTTTCACTCATCCTTTCCATGTGCCCAAACCATCGAAGCATTCCTTTGTCAATCCTTGTCACTACATCTTTAGCAAATACCAAAGTGTTGTATATAGATTTGCGCGCGTAAGGATTTGGAATAATACATAATAAATATATATTGTGAATTGGGTGATGTCCTCATTATTGGAAGGGCCACGGACAAAGTTTTATGTTATTCTATGAATATTCAAATTGTGCTACTTTATGAGATTTTATTTACATAAAGTAATTTGATTAGGTTATTTCGTTTTCATTTTATTTCGACATAATGGCGCTTATAATTTTACATGAGTTTGTTTCGTTTTTCTTTTTCTTTTTGGAGATACTATGTTGTCCTAATATAAATTAGTAAGTAATAAAAATTGTATTTAAAAAATCAAAGCTTGCACGGTTAACTGCGACTGGTGATCAAACCCGGAACACTTTAACGCATATAGTGTTCCGGCGCTCCATTGTCTTTGCCTATCCCTGTAGAAAAAAGGCGTGAGATTTTGATTGATTGATTAATAAACATTTATTCATAGTAAAATTAAAGATCATTAATATAATAATGTTTTCCGTCAATTTCACTATCATGTCAGCTATTAGTCGTCCACTGTTGTGCCTCATGCAGCGATCTTCATAGTTTTTTTAATTATGCATTTCTATACTAAGGCGAAAGTGCAATGGTTACACAAGCCGGGTGCACGGGTTCGAAACCACTCACCGGTACCAATGTATCTTCGATATATGTACTTTGGTGGTCCTGTTTCTATGATACAAGCACTTTAGTAGCTTAGTATAGAAATGTATAATAATAATAATAAAAAATACTCGCAAAGAATATTATTAATTGTTTTGCTTACCATTCAACGACATTTTTATAACTACAGTGGATTTGAATCCGAGTGTTGAATCTGCATAAAGTTCCTACCAACATAAAAAGCGAATGTCATCATACCAACATAATATGAATAACGGCGTGAAATATGTGTTGATATAAAATCTGTTGTAACTTCATTTTGATGAGAACAAATAATACGCGGGTACAGACGGCAAAACACTTCGTCCATGACAATGTTGAATACTATGTTGAAATATAGTAAAGGTTCAGTACACAATAATTTTGATATTTGGGAACGATATTTCAATTCCTACTAACGCCTCATTTATTAAACAGTCATTTACCTCATGTTTTGGCAAATGCCACGTTATACGACTGACTCACATTTCAATTTAATAAAAATAAATTAGTAAGTATATTGCACTGCACTTTTACACTGCGCGTCGTATACATTCATCATCATCATTATCATCATTTTTGTATTTAGCATTATCCACATTATATTTGTATGAATGAGCTTGTATCTGTTAATAGTCTAGGTTTAGTTTATAATGGGAATGGCATCGCCATTTTATGTGCGTAATTCCCCTAATAAAATTGATTAAATTTTATTATCACCATTAGCCAGAATGCTGAACATTTTTTTATTTTTTTATTGTGACACGACATCTGACCTCGACCCGCCTGATGATAAGCAAGAGAAGGTCCAAAAGTGACGACAACTGAAAAAAACGAGTTTATTCACGGCTTCTTCAGTCACCGTCACTATGCCTCCCTCCCTCTTAGAACGCCATTCCGAACAACAAGATGCCAGTTGCATACATTATTAATTAAAAAAATTGTCTATTGCATCCGAACATTGGCTTGGATTATACAAAATTAAATAGTGTTGTCAATCTTGTAAATATATTTAACAATTTTTAATTAGCTGCTCCATACTTACGTTGTCAAACTACAACAAAAAACAAATATATTTTCGCTATGAACTATACTATAGGCCATGACAACAAGCGACTGCTGAACAGTCTAATATAAAGCTCTAAATATAAAAGCTCTAGATTCTAGAAGAATCCAAGATTTAACCTGGTTTTAAATTGTCGCGCCTTATTTGCCATAGAAATAATGCAGTGCCACTCTCCACGAACTTGACACAACTCTCTTGCTTCATTTACATCTATAATTCTCTTTCATAATCCATCCATTTAATCCACAAGCACTTTTTCATACGAAGTCCCTGGTTTTCTTAAGAAAGTCCCTGATTTGATCATGGAACAATTTCGGCTTAAACAAAGAATCATCCGGTACTAATTTATTAACAATCAACTTATTGTGAATCGACGTCTAATCTCGACACGCTGTCGATATATTTCAAATTGCCAGTTACAAAATCAATCAGATTGTGTCTCATCTATTCCTGCAGATATATATGCAGAGATAACGGACTATCCAGGCACACATCCCATACACATTCAGGATTTATCTTTAAGGTTGTGGTTACTAGAAAAATATTTTTGAAAATCGAACTAAATATAATAGCAAAGTAAGCATTGGATTGTCAGTCCGAAAGTCCATAAATCACAAAAAAAGGTTTTTCAATGACAATCACATAACGAGGTATTACCACAAATGTAATTACTAAATTCAAAGCTCGTTTCAGTCGATGTACAGTCAGCAATACCATCTTAATTTATATGGTCTATCTACATTTAAATTCCGTAAGTTATTATACTTGTCACAAACAAATATTATCTCCTAACTCGATTAATCGGAGACATCTTTAAGAAAGCTGGGTTGCCTAGTGCCCATAACCGTAGAGCTTGTATGAGAAGAATTGTGGATGTGAAGGAAGCAAGGGAGTTGTGTCAGGATCGTGGCAAGTGGCGCTCCATGGACTCTGCCTGTCCCCGTGGAAAAAAAGCGTGCCAATTTGATTGATTGTTTGATAACTCGATTAATGTACAAAATAACTTTTATATATCACTTAACTTAAAAGATCTAAACTTATTAAAAAGCTCAACAGCTTCGAAAGTGACTGACGTAAGCAGTGAAAGTAGATTGTTCTGAATCTAAAATACTAAAAATCAAGTTACAAGACTTCGTTTTCTGAAAAAGTCAATAACTGCATCCACTATGCCGACCTAGTTGGTACCGGCAATTTATAAGATGATCCCATTCGCGGATACTACCCCAGATCGGCAGACTAGGCAAACAACCACCAACTGTCTGCATACAAATCTATTTTTATATATGTTACCATATAATTATATATTTACTTGTAGTTTATGTAATCGTAGTTTGTAGTATATTTGCACCCTGCCCATAATTTCTCATCAAGGTTAGTTGTTAAAAAATATCTAATAGGCATTAAACTCGCCTATGTACCTATTTTTAAGTTTATTTTGGTGCAATAAAGGAATCAAATGAAAAAATAAAATCTTAAAAGTTGGTGCTTAGAAAAAATGTTGTGGATGTTTTAGGGTTGTTCACTCCGCCTGAACTTGAGAAGTGAGGTTTGTTTTGTTATTGTTGCTTGATGTAAAGCATTCCGCTTGATGTAAAGCCTAAGGGCGGTCCATAAATGGAGGTGACTGCTACTAGATATAGTAACACAAAAGTTAAATTGATCTGTGCTTATTTTATCTTACAAGTGTTTTATTTTATTATGATTTTATGCCATTGATTAAAATTAATATTTAATTATATTATTTGCATAATAGATAATGTATGCTGTCTGTACATTGGTGTTCGTTATCGGGACGCGTTAGGAATACCAGGCCAGACAGCGTGGGAACGTCCAGCGCCTACACATCGTCACGCATCAGATTTACCCATTAATTGCCTAAAAAGTTACTCAGTTTTCACTTTACAGACTGACAAACCTATTTATTGCACAAAACCGAGTACATAGAAAGACAAAACTATTTGAAACCATAATAGTATCTCAGCGTATTCTTAGCAGCACTTTTTTTGTAGAAGAAAAAGTGCCAGAGCAGCCGGCTTCGCTCATTAACAACAGTTAATTTTAAAATCAATTAATCAATCAATTTGTGACGCCCATTTCCCACAGGGATAGGCATAGACAATGGAACGCCACCTGCCACTATCCTGACACAAGTCCCTCTCCTCCCTCACATTCACAATTCTCTTCATACAAGCTCTATGGTTATTGGCACTAGGCAACCTAGCTTTCTTGAGAATGTCTCCGAATTGGTCGGAACACACCCTATCAACTGGTCTGCCTTGTTAAACGTTCACATGAGATCTATTATTAATAATCACAATGTACATATGAATTCGCCTTCGCTATACCGGCCTTAGCAAATCTCTTTTGTATTATAACAAGATAATATATTCTATTATCATTATTATTGATTGGTATTGTAATGTACGGTCACTGGTCCTGCGTGGGAACAATGCATCTATAGATGCGCCCACGCACATTTCTTTTTAATTGTACAAAATAATAATGTTTTAAACCGATGACTTCCATGGTTTTTAAAAATGTTTAACAAATGATTTGATAAATTGCGTGATAGATGTGATTTGAAAGAAGATGTAGTGACAAGAATAGACAAAGGAATGCTGCGATGGTTTCGGCACATGGAAAGGATGAGTGAAAGTAGATTCACGAAAGGAATTTATAAATCTGATGTGGATGGATGCGTCAAACAAGGCAGGCCCAGGAGAGGTTTTCCTACCAAATCGGAGACACCCTCAAGAAAGCTAGGTTGCCTAGTGCCCATAGCCACAGAGCCTGTATGAAGAGAATTGTGGATGTGAAGGAAGCAAGGGAGCTGTGTAAGGATCGTGGTAAGTGGCGCTCCATTGTCTCTGCCTATCCCTGAGGGAAAAAGGCGTGACAATTCGATTGATTGATTGATTTTAATAGCTTGACTTGTATGTATGTAACTATGTAACGGAATCTTTCAAATTAATTTTCACCCACTGCTAGAGGTCAGAATAATTAAAAATATTGTACACGTATTAAAAACTGATGACAATACAATAATTTCATAAAATTTTTTTTTGGCCGGCATAGTGACGGCGACTGAGGCAACCGTGAACTGACAGTCGTCGGCATTCTCGTACATCCTCTTGCTTACCATCAGGTGGGTCGAGGTCAGTTGTTCATTTAGTTCGCATTGTCATATTAGCGTGTTTTATAGTTTTTTTTAACTATTGTTTTTTAATAAATTAAACAAATTTTATGCGGCTTACTATCGCGTTTATTTTGGTTTAGATTACACATTTTTTTATTATTCCGACGTTTCAAGAGCTTTGCAGCCATCGTGGTCATGGAGAGACTGACGTCGGAATAATAGAAAAATTGTAAAATCTAAACCCAAATTAAGGCGATAGTAAGCCGCATATAATTTGTTTAATTCATTAATCAATGTTTGCGCAAAATCTAAGAAAATATGATACTAAAGTTTTTTACTTTATATTATGCCTTTTTTACTGGATAATTTAACTTACAATAGACCTAAATCTTTGACTTTCCCTAAATAGCAAGAAAAAACTTTCTAAACATAGTAATATTATCCCCCATAAATAATAAACTTATCTATTTATAATATATTGAAATAAAAACCCTCAAATTGGATAATGACGTAATCATAGTTTTTTCTACTCCCCCAATCGAAAAGGGCGGAAAGTTGCTACTGATAATTTATGACCACAAACACAGGTGTTCCGGTTCAATTCCCGTTGTGATACTATTATCTATTTAACGGGAAAACTGCTTTACTATGTACATTTTTTATTTACATACTTTTATAAGGGATAATACTTGTAGACGTTTACGAAAAAGTTTAATACGAGTATTATTTATTAGGACATTCAACATAATGTGAAACCCTAAAATGCATTTTCTTTTAACTTTATTTGTACATAAATTCATGGTTTTAATTTATATATAATCACTGTGGGAAAAGGCGTGACAATTTGATTGATTGATTGATATTGTTCCTGCTCTACTACGAATGTATGGTATTATATAAATATATTATTTTTGGCATACTTATTACAATACAACATAATTTTATAAATTATTCTATCCAATTTTCTTACTAATTTGTAAAGACCGTGAAAAGACTAAGCTGTCTTTAAAAGTTGCCGAACTTCAGCCAGACCTGTCAGACCCAGAGCGTCTGTTCCTTGGTGTCATCATACGTTAGGTCAATACTACAAACCTATTATCAAAAATATTTTTAAATATATCTAAACTGAAATCTATGTCATATTATGAACCAACTTTATAAATTGGTTAAATTAAAATATTGCGTGATTTTGAACCACCCGCAAAGGATTATGTAGTATTATTAGGGACACAAATAATTAAACAAATGTAGACCCTAGCGACATAGCAACTGTGATTACAATAATGTGTCAACCTACTTATGGAAAATTTAAGAAAAAAAATACAATTGCGTAGAGATATAAAAGTCATTAGTAGATTATTGCGAAGGTCTTTATTATAAGCAAATGTCGCAAAAGCAGATGTTTCTTATAAACTTACAAATGAAGCGTAACTTACAATTTTGTTACAAACAAAATTTACTAAATATATTATAGATTGTCTGTTAATATAGTTTATTATTGCTTAAATTAAACAATCACTTAAGTATAAACATATAAATATGTGATAATAAGCGTGGGACATGGTCTATTAAGATACACGTGGCAAAAGTTAATAATGTTATTAATTACTACGAAAAAAATGTACTTGATAGGCATTTCGTGTGCCCGGAAATCTCCGTAAAGATGATGACTCCTTGAGCAACCATATTTAATATTATCCATAGTGCAATATATCAATTTTAAATAAGGCGATTTAAATTCATAATTAGTATTTTCTTAGATTTTGCGCGAACAACGATTAATGAATTAAACAAATTTTATGCGGCTTACTATCGCGTTTATGTTTGGTTTTTAATTTTACATTTCGTTTTATTGTTTCGACGTTTCGAGAGCTTTAAAGCCATCGTGGTCACAGAGAGAATAATATCAATTAATCAATGAAATTGTTAAGACCTTTTTCCACAGGGGTAGGCAGAGACAATAATAATAAAAAATTAAAATTAATAACCAAAAATAAACGCCATAGTAAGCCGCATAAAATATGTTTAATTCATAATTAGTTTTTTCTTCAGATGCGTCATCTGACTTCGGGTTAGCTGATGAAAGTAATAATCAAAGGACCTCCATAATAAAGGTCGCCTACGACTCACTCAGTCGCTGTCACTAAGCCAGCCAAAGATTAAAACTGATCTCAATGTGTTATTAAATATATTATGTTTATTCTATTGCCCGGTCTGCTTCTGTGTCGTGAGTCGTGACTACCTACGGTCTTGACTACAGCGCCTAAACGTCGAGGTAAATAAAAGAATATCGGAAATTCGAGTTTTGGGGCGCAGTACGAGTATTGGTGTTAAAACGTAGCTGAAAAATCTGCTAAACTAAAGTGGAACTAGACAGGTCATCTCTGTTGCATGTCTGATGTATTATAGACAAACTCCACTACTGAGTGGACACCAGATTGCAGGAGACATCACGTACAGGCCCAAACAGAGATGGCGAGATGAGATAGACTTCTAAAATAGTACGTGGCGAGAGACCACAAAATGTAATCATGGAAAAAGGGAGTCCTTTGACCAGCAGTGGGACCTATAAATAGGCTAATAATAATAAAATAATGTTGACGTAGAGATTGTGTATTTGTGGTCAGAGCAGTCGTGCGTTTCGTAGCTCGATTTGAAGCAGTCGATTTGAGGTTGCAGGCGACCATACCTTAAGTGAGGGGAGGTCAAAGAGAGCCGACAATTTTTTGACGACAGGCCAGGTCGAAAGGTTTAGCGATTGGTTTGTTGCGCGTATAGTCCCGGGTTCGATTCCCGGTCGGAGCAAATATTTGTTTCATAGCTTTTATTTGTAATATTTGATAATTATTTTAAATATTGCAAATATTTGTTAATAAAAAAAAGAGATGGAAATTTGCTTCAGGTCTGGTTAACAAAGAGTGGTGGGCAGTAGTACCCAGTCTGCCGATCCGGGGTAGTACCACCACTTACAAGTATACAGACCGTGAAGTGATTTGGTCACGTTTCGGGATCAGCTTGTAAGTTGCCGGTTCCAACTACGCCGGCATAGTGGATGTGATTGCTACTCACGGTTATTGAATTGTAGTAGCAGTGAATTTATTCATTCATGAACCACACTTCGGCTTAACATCAAGCGAGGGGCTGTCATATATCGAGTCACAATAAAAAAAAGGGAAACCGACTCAGTTTACAGTTGCTTCAGACGCCGTCACTATGCAGGCTAAAGGTGATTTTCACGGTTCGCTTGAAGGTTAGGGAGGGCACATGGGCTTCCATGTATTTTCGTGATTAGTCACATCAATGTATAAATAATTAATTGCATTGTAAGTGAAGTGGTTGCGAGCTCATCGTCTCGATGATGCTTCGCTCCACCGAGACGGATGTAATCTGATTATTGAAAAAATAATAATTGTAAAACGTGTATTTCGCACTTAAATGAACTAACATATTTTTAGGGTTCCGTAGCAAAAACGGAAGGAACCCTTATAGATTCGACATGTCTGTCCGCCCGTATGTCACAGCTACTTTTTTCCGAAACTTTAAGAACTATACTGTTGAAACTTAGTGAATAGATGTATTCTGTGAACAGCATTAAGATTTTTACACAAAAATAATTTTAAAAAAAGCAATAAATTTTTGGGGGTCCCCTATACTTAGAACTAAAACTCTAAGTAGTAAGTAGATCCAGTAAGTAGTTTTTTTTCAATACGTCATAAATCGTAAACCAAAATAAACCATAGTGGATGTGTAAGTAGCAGACATATCCACTATGGCTAGTTGGAATAGGTACTAGACGGTATGTATACTTGTAAGTTGCGGTGCTACCCCGAATCGGCAGACTGGGCACTACTGCCTACCACTCTTTATTTTTTTTTCGCAAATTTTGTTTACTGCTTGATATAATGTTCTATCTTCCTCCAGTTTCTCTGGTTATAGGTTAGTCTGGTCTAGAATAGTCCAGCAAAGACTTTAACGATTATATCCGCAATCTTCTACTGTTGAACGCAGTTACCCCATCTCTCTTGTTTCTGGCGAGAGACGTGCCTCGCCCAAGCCGATTAGTTCAACTACATGTCGAACTAAGACTGTCACGCCTATCTCCCACGGGGATAGGCAGAGACAATGGAGCGCCACCTGTCATCATCCTGACACAACTTCCTTGCTTCCTTCACATCCACAATTCTCTTCATACAAGCTCTAAGGTTATGGGCACTAGGCAACTTAGCTTTCTTGAGGATGTCTCTGATTTGATCGGAAAACACCCTCCTGGGCCTGTCTTGTTTAACGCATCCATCCACATCAGATTTATAAATTCTTTTCGTCACTCTACTTTCACTCATCCTTTCCATGTGCCCAAACCATCGAATCATTCCTTTGTCAATCCTTGTCACTACATCTTCTTTCAAACCACATCTATCGCGCATCTATTCCTGTGTTATTAAAATACTTAATATAATTTTAAATTGTAGAAAGTTGATTTGTTTATAGAAGTGACCTTTCACAGCAAACTAAAAAGTTATTAGTTATTAACTTCGAATCTAATCCGCAATGTCAATGAACTAAATTATTTTATGAATGGATATCTAAAAATGTCCTTGAACAAGCAAATATAGATCTTAAGACAACAGGAAATAAAGATTTAAATTGTTTGTGGTGTGAAAGTAAGTACAATTTAAGACAAGTCTGACTAGTTGATTCAACATGAACGATTAATAGGGTTACCATAAATTAATAATGTAGTAAATGTTTTTATTAATATTTTTATTCATTTATCTTATTTCATGATTCTTGAACTTGAGTTATGTTATGCGTGACTTATTTTTGTTTTGAACTTACGTTTAGTACCTGAATTAGAGACAAAGATTCAGACTCTCTAATTGTTGCTTTTAAACTTTTATATCATGCTAAAATTCACGTAGATCCTACTCATTATCAGTGGTCAAGGCGATCAGGCGCAAGCGTCCGGGTTCATGTCCCGATGGCAGCCGACTGAGCTCCACGTGTAAATCTATCTATTCAATTTAATTACCTTTAAAATAGTAGAATATTCCCAAATCTTTAAGTAAAAAATTAGGCATGTTAATATGGAAGTATCTCAACTGGTATATATGTGACGTAGATTCAGCAGTTTAACACGGTGCACGGTGAAAATTTCGACGCTTGTGTATAGGCGCTGTTTAGCGCATTAGTAATTTATAATATAAAATATATATTTTACTATTATAGACCGGGAAAAAAGTTTACTGATAAGACATAAAATCTAAACATGTCCTTAAATAGCGTAACAAATGGTAACCCTAAATATCGATAAACCGATCATTCTGTCGGTAAATTTCGTAAGACCGTACATGTATGACATGTACTTTAACGTGACAACAGATTTCTCTTTTCGGCTCTTTGAGTACTTTTTAGGTCTCGATCACACACATGAGTGATATTAAACGCTTCGATTTAAAAACGCTGTTTAGAGGTTAATAACATTTTGTATTGTGCCTTCATATTGAATCATATTGAATGTTGGAAAAAGTTTGTGAATAGAAGCATGAAATGCCGTGATAATTTTATAACATTTCAAAATGGGGCGTTTGTCTAACGTGTTCATTCGAATTGTATGTGTCCCAAATCCTTAAAGGAAATTTACAAAAGCACCTCTATCCGTCATAGTGACAGCGAATGAGGCAACTGAATTGTTTTTTTGCTCAGTCGTTAGCGCTCTTGGATTTTACCTTGCTTACCATCAAGCAAGTCGAGGTCAGATGTCAAGTGTAAATGAAAAAAAAAAGAGAAATGAAGAAAAATCACGTTTCTTCAGTTTTAAAAACCGCACCTATTCTTGAGCGTTTAAAAACAGCCTTTATATAAACTCCCTTATGATTGTGACTTTACAGCATTCTTTACTTGGAATTTTTTGTTAAAAAAAGTGTCGAATGATTTTTACGCGCGCAATTAGTGATGTATGTAATCGGTTTGATTGTAATCGAGTAGGCTTCTAGGGTTATTGACATTGGCCTCATGTTTATTGCTATGGGCGCTTTTACAATTCAAAATGCTGGTATACTAGGTTTTTACTTACTTGGCACAAATAGTAAACAAACATAAAAATCACCATTATCCACGTCCTTTATTTAAGAAAACTGTCTACCGTTTTATTCTCTAGAATAAACATACACAATGTGACAAATGCACAAAAGTTATTAATAATCACACACATATTTACATTATTTTTTATCAAAAACCATTTATATGGAAACGGTTAATTCACAAATGACAAATGTTATGCCCCAATAATAATAAAAACATATTCATAGACAGTTATAAATATTCGTATCAATTCGCTTAAGTGGTAATTGTTTTTGGTCGTTAATCCATCATTATGCCAAAAGATAGCATAAAAGCTAGGTTGCCTAGTGCCCATAACCACAGAGCCTGTATGAAGAGAATTGTGGAGTTGTGTAAGTGTCGTGGTTCCAACTAGGCCGGCATAGTGGATGTGATTGCTACTCACAGTTATTGAATTGTAGTAGCAGTTTAAGAGTGGTAGGCAGTGGTACCCAGTCTGCCGATCCGGGGTAGTACCACCACTTCAAGTATACAGACCTTGAAGTGATTTGGTCACGTTTCAGGATCAGCTTGTAAGTTGCCGGTTCCATCTAGGCCGGCATAGTGGATGTGATTGCTACTCACAGTTATTGAATTGTAGTAGCAGTGCATTCATTCATGGACCACACTTTGGCTTAACATCAAGCGGGGTGCTGTCATGTGTCGAGACACAATAAAAAAAACATCGTTTTAATAGTATTTTCTTAGATTTTGCGCGAACATTGATTAATGAATTAAACAAATTTTATGCGGCTTACTATCGCGTTTATTTTGGTTTTGATTTTACAATATAAATTTTACAAAAATATCGCGTTTATTTACCAAAATAAACGCGATAGTAAGCCGCATAAAATTTGTTTAATCGTTTTAATAGCTAAAACTCTGTTAATACCAAGTAGTAGTTATTACGTTATCTTTACTGAATAAATTTATTTATTTTAGGGAAACGTACAGCTATTTTATAAATCTAGATACAAACTATAATAAAACTAAGCCTAATTAGTTTCCACCTATATACAATACAAACGAAAAATCAACCTAAAAAACTACAAAACAACTAACTACTACAATAAAAATATCTTGGCATTAACAAAAATATAATTTAAAGCATATATTCATTGAGTAATACAACGGACAAGTGTTTTCTTATCTGATCAATATTGCTACAGTACAGATCCATGGTTGGACAGTATGTATTAAAAGTTTTTGCCGATCGAATAAAGAATGAGAACTTTCTATAATTTGTGGTAGCCAATGGTATATGGAGGAGGCGCTTCATTGTATAGTATTGTTAAATTCATAACTAAAATGCCAGTGAAGCAATAAATTAGTAAACAATGCAATATACAATTTAATCTAACTACCACTTCTAGAACCATTGTTTTCTAATACAAAATCTAGTTTATAAACGTAAAGGCTAAATTATTGTGTAATTTATTTAGTTTTATCACAAGCAGTCGAGCTAAACAGCAGCTTTTGTTGAAACCTCCCGGGCAATACTATTGAAAATTACATGCAACTTTATTATATAGCTATAGAACCTTGTCAAACTTAACATTACACAAAGCTCATACAAATTTCTAGATGGTGAAGCTTTCTTTAATGTGACATAGTTCTATCTAAAATAATTGTCTAGTTATAGACAAAATGGAACCTTTTAAATTAAGAAATTAAAGGAAATTAAGAAATTCCATTAGATCTTTAGATTATTTGGTTTTGTTTTGTGGTTTTATTAATTAGATAAAGTTGTATCATGTATATTGAATGTACAGTTGAATTACTAGGTTTTGTTAGTTATTGATTGGGCTTTCTACCTGTACAGATTTACTTGGATCGTTAAGTAAAGCTTCTAGCTAAGCATATTAGTCATAAATTGCAATATTTCGTATTTGTTACCTTAGAGCTTGTATGAGGGAAATTGTAGATGTGAAGGAAGCGAGGGAGTTGTGTCTGGATCGTGGTAAGTGGCGCTCCATTGTCTCTACCTATCCCCGTGGGAAAAAGGCGTGATAATTTAATTAATTGATTGATTGTTAGTAATTGTATATAATTATTCTTAAGTGGTTTTTAAATGGAGTATCCTATTTGATTTTTTTATCTCCGAGTATGTAACGATGGTTCTATAATACAAGTTACTTAGTACTTGGTTGGTTGCTGGCATAGTAAATATTGGGTAGGAAAAAAATAATTTATAAGAAATCAGCCTGTACATTTTAAAACGGTTTAACCCTAATTATGAGTCCTACATAAAATTAAATAACTACAATAAACGTTAGTATTATTAGTTAAGGGTACCTCTGTTGCTGTGTGTGTTGATAAGGGAGGTTTTTACGCTTGAAACTACATGCGATGCCATTTTCATAATCATATTACCAAAAAGGTGAGGTGATACAATTGAAAATTAGCATAATTAGAATTTGACGTTAAACGTTGAAGTATTGACGTTTTGCGTATGGATACGCCAAACGTGAGATTTATAAATTCTTTTCGTCAATCTACTCAGTCTAGGAGGGTGTTTGCCGACCAAATCAGAGACATTGCCTAGTGCCCAAAATCAAAGAGCTTGTATGAAGAGAATTGTGATTGTGAAGGAAGCGAGGGAGTTGTGTTAGGATCATAGCAAGTGGCGCTCCATTGTATCTGGCTCTCCCTGCGGAAAAAAGGCGTTACAATTTGATTGATTGATTGATTGATATTGAAGTTTACTTTTGCTGTAAGAATTAGTTCTTTTTTAAATAGAGGCTTGATAACTAATGCAGACTTGTCTAATGATATGCAAGCGGAGGTTCTAGAGTGTCGACGAATGAAAAAGTGCCAAGAGTGTAGTCGCTGTAACTATGCCGGCCCGAGGTGCTTTTTCACGCCTCGCTTATTGGATCCAACAGTACTTCATAGGACGGAGACTTCACATGGACTAGAACTTTATTTCTTGACAAAGAACCGTTCAGTTCGACTGCCAATTCAATCGATAGAATGCGTATACTTCTCCCAACCTATGAAGACATCACGAGTGTTAAAAGACGGGATATTAGTTAACAGGGATCAAATTTGAAAAGAAACTTGTACTAAAACAAGTATTATAAAACTAATTTCCTTATATTACATTTTAGGTCGATTTATTTTTAAAGAGGATCGCCACTTGGCACAAACTTCCAGCTGGCTGAACATTCATATTTCTTCCTATAAGCTCGACATTATAAGTTTTTTTATTATTGTGACACGACATCTGATTTCAACCCGCCTGATTATACGCAAAAATGACGACGACTGAAAAAACCGGGTTAGTTTACGGCTGCCTCAGTCGCCGTCACTATGCCGGCCAAAGGTGCTTCCCCACGTATCGCTTGAAGGATCCAAGGTCATAGGATGGAGAGAACACATGGGCTGGCAAAGCATTCCACTTGTTGATAGTTCAAAGAAAAGACGCACCGACAAACGTACTTTAACATCGCACAAACACGATAATAGTCGACGGTACACTGAGTCGATTTTTTTAAGTCATCAGACTTGTTTAGACGGCGTTCAGATGTCGCGTCACAAAATAAAATTGCTTAAAAATTTCGTATTAAATGGAAGGGTGCACATCAAAAACCAACATTCACACGTTAATTACAAAAATAAGTTTATAATTTTCATTTATCTTATCTTAATTTTTGGACCGTTTTAATATAATTGTTATTATAAATATATGAGTGGTTGGAGTAACCATGAAACATTGTTTCCTTTACGGGAATTCAGTCTAGCGTATGTGTTACGGCGATCGACGGAGTGGAACAAGCAGTCTTACTCATAAATAAGGGGTTACTAAAAAAGAGTTTTCTGGAAATATGTATAGAAGAAAGATTTTTTAATTGCTTTTAAATTCCATCTGTATTTTACCTACATTGTTTTTTTTATTGTGACTCTCCAATCTGCCTGATTGATAGTGAGGGGAGGCACAAAAGTTCCGACTAAAAATAACGACTCAGCCGGCGTCACTATTCCGACCAAAAACTGATAAAAATAGTTTCTCATAAAATTAATATTGGTAAAATTAAATTTGTTTAAAAATATAGAACTTGATTTGAAGTATAAAACAGGGTCAAATTGATTATTATTCGCTGAAAACAACAGGAACCCTGTTTTATGAAAAATGCAATAATCATAGAGCTAGTATGAAGAGATATTTTAAAATGAAAGTAAGCCTCTTAAAAGCATACATAGTACCTGCACTTAAAAGCTAAAACATCGAATAACTTGGATAACTGTTAGTAAAATTTTAACTCCATAAAGTTGTCTCTCTTCCTAACATTCCTTATATTCCATATAATAAATAACTTCACAAAAAAATAGTATTTTTTTAAATAATATTTACATTTCTACACTAAGCTACTATAGTGCTTGTATCATAGAAACCGGACAACCATAGTACATGTATCAAAGATGCATTGGTACTCGTGCTCTCGGTTTGCGTAACCATTGCACTGCCACTACACCACGGTCGCCTTAAATGTCCCTGTAAATGGTGCTAAAAGTCTGGTATATCAAAAAATATTTTGTTATCCTTTAGACGACCTGCTACCAGTCTGCTACGCTGGTAGCCTTGGGTTCGATTCCCGGTCGAAGTAAAATTTTTTTCATAGCATTTATTTGTATCGTTCATGAGTTAGATTAACAAAAAAAAATTGAGGCAAACATTTGTCTGCACATTTTAGAGTGGTAGGGGTACGTACCCCGGTAGTAGTACAAAGTGTAAAGACCGTGAAGTGACTTAGTCGTATTGCGGGAATAACTTGAAAGTTACCGGTACCAATTAAGCCAGCATAGAGGATGCGACGCTGCTTACAAATATTTAATTGTGGTAGCAGTCGCCCCATAGACTCATAGTATCATAGACCGCACTCCAACTCAACATCAGGCGCATTGATATCATATGTCGGGTCAAAATAAAAAAAACAACTTAAATAGAGTGCTATACCTAAAATATATTCCACTATAATAAATGTAGTTATAAATTAAATTCACACAAAACATGCTACTTAATTTTGAATAAACTGTTTCATTAATAAAAAGTTGGTGTAAAAAAATTAACTTAATAATTGCATTTTACGCTTCTTGAGTTTTTGTTGTCAAATAAATATTAGTTATTTAATGCTCTACACAATACTGCAATTAAAATTAACAAGTAAAAATTACCATATCAATTTTGAAACAATGATACCCTTCTAGAATCACATTTATAGACACGACTTTACTTTGTGCTTTTCTTTATTGTGGTTTGATAGTAACTGCTACTTCAGTTTAATAAAAGTAAGTAGCAGGTGCCTAATCGGTATCGGATATTTTAAAGATAATCCCGAAACAGAACGGTATGTATAATACCTACGTATATATAATGTATAGTACTTAAAAGTGGTGCTGTACCATTCGTGTGGATACACGCTTATTCAATTTCATCAGTTGGATTTCAGACTTTATCCACAGTCTTATTATCAGTATCCATCTGTCTACATTTAGACAACGGTCTTATTATTTATGTCAATATTAAATTTCGACAATTGCTTTTCTTGAAAATCCGACATCGCTCCATCCACATCGCTCGAAGAACCGACAACCGATGGGGAAGAAAGGCTCTAGAGTGGAGTACACGAACCGGAAGACCTAGCGTAGGTAGGCCTCCCACTAGGTGGACTGACGACATAGTGAAAGTCACAGGTAACCGGTGGATGCAACTGGCATCTTGTCGTTCGGAATGCAGCCATCGTGGTCACGCAGAGCCAATAACCAAAAATAGACGCGCATAAAAGCCGCATAATTTATTTTAATTCATTGTTATTTTCCTGTTTTTTTTTTTTCAATAATAAAAAAAATGTTTTTATAATCTAAAGTGCAGTTTATAGATGTATACGTAAGGCGTTGGTTTAGGGTAAACGTGACTTAATTGGTGTGTAGTTAACTCGCCGTAACCAAATGATTATAATCAACAGGGTCACCATGAATTTTAGGTTTTCATCCTGTCTTTTAGATTTAATTAAAATTGGTAATGTGATCGTTAGGTCTTCATTATTAATTTCTAAAGTTACAATAAAGGTTTTTTTTTTTTTTTTTTTTTTTTTTTTTTTTTTTTTTTTTTTATTGTGACTCGACATATGACAGCACCCCGCTTGATGTTAAGCCAAAGTGTGGTCCATGAATGAATGTCACTGCTACTACAATTTAATAACTGTGAGTAGCAATCACATCCACTATGCAGGCCTAGATGGAACCGGCAACTTACAAGCTGATCCCGAAACGTGACCAAATCACTTCACGGTCTGTATACTTGTAAGTGGTGGTACTACCCCGGATCGGCAGACTGGGTACCACTGCCTACCACTCTTTGATAACCAGACCCGAAGCAAATATCCATCTCTTTTTTTTTTTTTAACAAATATTTGCAATACTTAATACTATTAAATATTACAAATAAAAGCTATGAAACAAATGTTTGCTCCGACCGGGGATCGAACCCGGGACTTTACGCGCAACAAACCAGTCGCTAAACCGTTCGTCCACGCCTGTCGTCAAATGTTATGTTATATTAGGTATAAAGCTTGTATAAATGAGAATTGTGGATGTGAGAGTGTGTGATAGGACAGTGGAAAGTGGCTTTTCTTTGGTTTCTGTCTTTGTGGAAATTAGGCGTGATATTTTAATGACATATTTTGATATTTAAGGATGAGTGAAAGTAGATTGACGAAAGGAATTTATAAATCTGATGTGGATGGATGCGTTAAACAAGGCAGGCCCAGGAGAGTGTTTTCCGACCAAATCGGAGACATCCTCAAGAAAGCTGGGTTGCCTAGTGCCCATAACCACAGAGCCTGTATGAAGAGAATTGTGGATGTGAAGGAAGCAAGGAAGCTGTGTAAGGATCGTGGTAAAAGGCGCTCCATTGTCTCTGCCTATCCCTGTGAGAAAAAGACTTGACAATTTGATTGATTGATTGATTGATATTTTAATTTTCAGGATCATAGAAAGTGTTTTTATAGAGACTCGACATCGGATTTCTAGTGGGCTGATAGTAAGCAAGAGGAAATATCCGATTCAGTTTACGGTTGCCTTAGTCGCCGTCACTATGCCGGCCAAAGTATCCAGTGTTTTTAGTTTTGTACAAAAGACAAATAACTTTGTGAGAACCCATATAATTCATTTTTTTTTAATAAAACAAATAATATAAACCACAAAAAACCCGAGATCTAAGCAATTTTAATCTATGTACTCGTATTTCGATTACTTAACGCATTCGTAGCTCACTTTGGCTTAACGTAAAGTAACGTGCACCGGTTATAATGTGAACGTTTATATATATTTTAGGCTTAATCTGCATCTGTTTTCACAAAACTGTATTTTGTACGAAGATAATTTTATAAATCTTAGCTACAATTAGAATAGATTAAAACAGCTCTTAACGCGTTATTAACCATATTTTATTTACCTCGCCGTTTCGGCTCAATTTCAAAGGCCGTTAAACCCGTTTTATTGCTTTTTTATTGTGGCTCCTCTGACATGTTAAGCTGGAGCTGGAGTGTGTTCCATGAATGGAGACGACTGCTAGTACAATTAAAAAACAGTCGCGGACTGGGCAACTGTCTGTCTACCAACTGTTTACTTGCCTGATAAGCAAGGGGAAGTTCAAGAGCTGACGACTGACACAGCCGTTTTATTCTACGGCTGCCCCAGTCGCGGCCAGTATGCCGGTCGAAGGTGTCACTATTCTAGAAGTTAATGTTAAAAATATATGCAACCAAAATGATAACATATACGAGTAGTTCTTTATGCTTGTGAGCACTGTAAATCCTGCTTTATAAGAATTTTTTTCGGAATAAATATTTAATTAGAAATTTTGCTTTATAATAAGTCTCCGATTTGATCGAGGTACTATCTTTTGGGTACATCTATATGCCCGTTTGAACCTGTCACTTGCCTCCGATTTATAAATCTATTTTGTCAATCTCCTTTAATCCATTCTTTGAATCACACAATACACAGTAATATTTATTATTTTAGGTAAATAAAAAAAACTCAATATTTTACGTTTTCACAAGAGGAAAAAATCCTAATTTTATTGTTTATGTAATTCTGTCAGACCTTCGTTTTGCTGAATTGTGACCCCAAAAGGTTAGGTATTACAAAAGTCTGTGTACACATTTTGCAGACAGTTTCAAGTGGCCCTTTCAGTTTAATTACTTTTCCTGAAAATTGTGTATACAGCGTATTATTAGTTTGTTGCATTTTCAGCCGTGTTATTCCCTTACAGTTTTATTTTGTGTAGTATTTTTAAATACATAAATATATATATATATTAATTTACATTTCTATACTAAGCTACTAAAGTGCTTGTATTATAGAAACAGGACAACCAAAGTACATATATCAAAGATACATTGGTACCGGTGGGTGGTCTCGAACGTGCTCTCCTGTTTGTGTGACCATTGCACTGCCACTACACCACGGTCGCCTTAAATATATATAATGTAACTTACGTTTTTTTTATGTTTTATTAATGTGAAGAATTAAAGATGATACGACAAATTTAAAAAAAATGTGATAGGCAGAGACAATAGAGCGCCTTGGAGAAGTTAATAAATAATACTCGTACTTAGTCTGTAATCATGTCTCGCCTCAATTCCAACAGCTTGTAAGTTGCCGGTACCAGCTAGGCCGGCATAGTGGATGCGACTGCTACTTACTGTTATTGAATTGTAGTAGCAATGACATCCATTCACGGACCGTACTCCAGCTTAACATCAAGCGGGGTGCTTTCATATGTCGAGTCACAATAAAAAGAAAAGTTCTGCTTATCCTTGTAGAAATAAAGTCGTGTCAGTTTGATTGATTGATTGAGACGTATGTTTCAGTAACAACGCTGATGGTTTTTCCGACAACTATCGAAGGTCAATACCAAAAATGCTTTATCGATCGCGGAAATTATTAACAAGTTTCTTATTTAAGTAGATTCGATTATACCAACAATTCCCATACATTAATTAGGAACATAGTTGCAGGAAAATCCTGTTTCTAGTGATATCGCACAGGATGCGGTTACACGAATATGTACCAGATAAAATATAATATCAATATTTCGGTAACTATTAGCTAATAGCTGAGTGCAGAGAAGCGATGATAATTTGCACACGAGCCTTTTGAGATTTAATTCCCTTAGGGACCGAAAGCGGACTCTCATCAACGGACTGAAAATTACCACGATCAAATCACAACTATCTTGCGTTTTTTTAGTATTATCGAGACACGGAATCCAACTTTGACTTGCTTGATGATAAACAAAGTGAAAGTCCAAGAGCAGAGACCGACGACTGTAAATCCGAATTCACTTACGTTTAATCCAAATCGGAACCATCCTCAAGAAAGATAGGTTGCCTAGTGCCCATATCCAAAGAGCCTGTATGAAGAGAATCGTGAATGTGAAGGAAGCGAGGGAGTTGTGTCAGGATCGTGGCGCTCCATTTCTTTGCCTATCCTCGTGAGAAAAAGGCGTGACAATTTGATTGATTGATTGTTTAACTCAGTCGCATCACAAATGCCGTTGTCAATCCCGAATGTCACTTTTCTATATCAATTAAATTGTTACGCCTTTTTCCCACAGGGTTGGGTAGCAATAACAGCGCTACTTGCCACAATGCTGACACAACTCCCCTGCTATATATACTATATGTGTATATAGGCGATATTATTCTTTAAATCATTTGGTGATAAAGAATTTGTGCCTAGATTTTTTCATCCAACTTTTATTACTAATTTATACTTTAATAATTCTTGCATGGTAATATGGATGACTGTTCATAATGCGGTACTTGTTCCTACCTTAATGTATGAAAGTGAATGTTGGGTGTGATAGAAGAAGCATGAGAGTAGAATTAACGCTGTAGAAATGCGCTCATTAAGGAGTGTATGTGGATTGTAAAGTGCGGTAGTTTGGGCACATGGATAGAATGAGTGAAAGTAGATTCACGTTAGGAATTTATAAATGTAATGTGGATGGAAGCGTTAAACGAGCCGGCCCAGGAGGCTTTTTCGACCAAATCGGAGACATCTTCAAGAAAGCTGGGTTTCCTAGTGCTCATAATAGTAGAGCTTTTATGAAATGAATCGTGGATGTGAGGGCAACGAGAGAATTGTGTCTGGACCGTGGCAAGTGGCGCTTCATTGGCCTGCCTATCCCTGTTGGAAAAAGGTGCGGTTTGGTTGTAATATGCCATTTATTTAAATCCAAGTATCCGCTCTATAGGCATAGTTATAGGTTTACTTTGTAGATGAAAGCCTTCGAAGCAAAAGAGAATGGCATCTCTCCAAATGAATGTTGGAAAGAATAGAGTAAGCTTTTTAAGCACAAATACTACGCCAAGGAAACTATGATAGCGTTGGTCCTGCGCCAGGGTAATTCAAAAACTAACTCAAAATTAAGTTGCATTCAAACCGCTCTGGTTTGTGGTTCGGTTTTAGTTATTGACGGTCATTAGAGTAGAGATAAAAATATTATACATTAATAATATTTTCTTAGATTTTGGACGAACATTGATTAATGAATTGAACAAATTTTATGCGGATTACTATCGCGTTAATTTTGGTTTTGATTTTACAATTTTAAATTATTATTCTGACGTTTCGAAAGCTTTGCAGCCATCGTGGTCACGGAGAGATAAAATTGTAAAATCAAAACCAAATGAATTATACATACATTTGAGGTGTTTCCAAGTTTTATTAAAATTAACGAATCTAAGGCTGTTAATTTGGGATAGATTTTGTATGGTTTGGGAATTATTAAATCACAATCAAAAGGTTTCATTCATATTGAAATTGCTACCTTTAAAGAAATGATTCTATAAGAATCATCAGCTGATCGGGAAATATTATCGGATATAAAAACGATTATTTTTGGTAGTAAAATCTAATAGTATTAGTATTAAAATATATATTTTATAAAAAATGTTCTAATTAGAAATAGGATTATGGGAAATTCCTGTTGATGTTATCACACAGGATGCGGTTAGTCGACTATACTCGTACATTCGATAAAATACAGACTTATTCGGTTTTTTAAATTTTAAAATAGAATTAGTCTGTTGTATTTTTTTAATAATTACCTAAAGTAATGTCGTCATTTCCATTAGCTAACCTTTATTTGTTTTTTTTTTTATTTTACTCATTGAGTCTAATCCTCTAACCTAAGCCGGCATAGTGGATGTGACTGCTATTTGCAGTTATTTGACTATATAGCCACAATAAAAAAATACTATTTAAAGGTATAAGTGTTTTATTATATTTGATAGTCAATGTCTGCAAACAGCCTACCACGATATGTCTGATTAAGGCCCTCTATGAACAAAGACATAACTGCTATTAGCAGTCACATCCACTATGCCAGTCTAGTTGGAACCGGAAACATTTAACTAATCCGGAAAAGTAAATTCACGGTTTGTAGACTTGAAAGTGGTGGTACTACCCCAGTTCGGTATACTAAGCACATGACCATCAACGGTTTGACCATCAAATGGTCATGTGCTTGTTTTGATTTTATAAAACTTTAATAAAACATACAACTTTTTTTTACAAAACAAATATTATTACTAAATATGAACAAAACCGACTAAGTTACCGGTAACATCCGTATGCCGCCGTCGTCACTATGCTGGCTAGAGAGTCATGTAAATTATTACGCAGTAGAATATTAAATACTTGAAATAAGAATAATAAAATATTTACGGTACCTAAATACGGGTCCTAGCGCTATAAGGCTTTTTAATGAAATAGCAAAAAGGTCAGTCGTCATCACAGTTTGATTTAAAACACAGTCACACATACACACACACACACACACACACACACACACACACAGTTACTGTTATTTATATGTATTATTAGCTGATAAATTCTGTAAATGGCGATATCCTTGGATTATAAAATTGTGTAAATTTGTTAAAAAAAGCTGTAGAACTTACGAATAACTAAATAAATCACAGGAGACCGAAGAGTTGGCAGATACTATAGTTTTTCAAAGAGTGGTAGGCAGTGGTACCCAGTCTGCCGATCCGGGGTAGTACCACCACTTACAAGTATACAGACCGTGAAGTGATTTGGTCACGTTTCGGGATCAGCTTGTAAGTTGCCGGTTCCATCTAGGCCGGCATAGTGGATGTGATTGCTACTCACAGTTATTGAATTGTAGTAGCAGTGACATTCATTCATGGACCACACTTTGGCTTAACATCAAGCGGGGTGCTGTCATATGACGAGTCACAATAAAAAAATTAAAAAAAAAGATACCTCGGACAAAGAATTAGTCTAGCTTATTCAAAGGGGGGTCCGCTGCCAGTCTCTTCGGAATCTTGCCTAAATGGACTCGATTTAATAATGTATTTTAGTTAAATTTTTTTCTATTTTTTTACGGTACCTTTTATTTTATATTTCGTGACATGTGTTGCTCCATTGTCTTTGCCTATCCCTGTGGGGAAAAGGCATGACAATTTAATTTTGATAATTTCAAATTAATATTTTGTATGCATCTTTATGCGATTAAGAATAAAAATGTTAAACACCTTTGATTTGGATACTAGGTGGGCAGAATAACTAAAGTATTACTAACTAGGTATACTCAATTATTTGACTATTTGAAAACATCTTACAACAATTGAAAACCTATTCAATAAAATTTAGGATATTACTTGTATAAAGTTGAATTTAACAAACAATAGAGCGCGGTCCCATACTTCCAAATGGCCTAGCAACAACCGCTGAGTACATTCTTGAAATGTTTAATATTTAAATGACATATACAAAGGATTCATTCGTATTGGCAACAACTATTCGTATTACAACCTATATCTAGGGTTGGCACAATTATATATTTTTATTATATGTTTTGGGACATATCAAGAGAAAATCATCGATGTCCTATAAATTATTTGAACATATTTTTTACTAGTTTTTCCTCTAACGGCCCAAACCTATTCCTTATACGGCCCTTGTTTTTCACAACTTGTTTTGTTTTTGTTAAGAGTCCGTCTAAGCCGAAATGATGCGTCCCTCTACTGCATTTACGCACACGAGCAAGTTGAGTGGTAGGCAGTGGTACCCAGTCTGCCGATCCGGGGTAGTACCGCCACTTACAAGTATACAGACCGTGAAGTGATTTGGTCACGTTTCGGGATCAGCTTGTAAGTTGCCGGTTCCATCTAGGCCGGCATAGTGGATGTGATTGCTATTCACAGTTATATGAATGCAACACACCGAAAATGAAATTGTAATTGGCCATTTAGTTGCTGGGCGGACAAAAAAGGAGGAACACGCTGATGAAGTATTGTTAGTAATATATTTATTTATTTATTTTTTACATTTCTCTACTAAGCTACAAAGATACATTGGTACTGGTAAGTGGTTTCGAACTCGTGCTCTCGGTTTGTGTAACCATTTCATTGTCACTACACCACGGTGGTGGCATTCACACATTTTAATAAATTGGAGGGGCGCTTCATTTATTGTTAGACAAGCTATAACTCTTTTTTGGTTCAGATCAGACATAAATACTCGTATATTTTTGATAAAAGCCAAATATTTTGGCCGGCATAGTGACAGTTTTTTTAGTCGTCAGCTCTCTTGCACTTCTCCTTGCTTATTATAAGGCAAGTCTAGATCCTAATAAAAAAAATAGCCAAGAACTTTTGACCGGAAATCCATCATTAGTGTCAACCCTATCTATACCCCAAACCACCTGGCAACGGTTGATCACTAAAAATCTTTTTTTTAATGTATTCTATAGAGAAGCGGGCCAGTAGTTCAGTAAACATAACCTGAATTCATGAATAGATTTTTGGCCTTCATAACTCGATTAACAACTGCTCATACGCACCCGATAGTGATGTGCGAATTATTATAACGCACTTCCGCGTGTCGATACCAACATTTATTATTTAAAATATATTAGAAAAAACTGTAGAAACCTTAATAGTTTTGGCAGAAGTCGTTTTTAGTTTTGTGTACTATAACTTAGAAACAATTATTTAAAACAAAAATTAGTGGACTGGAACTTTCGATGCTTTAAAATGTTTTTCTTTTTGCAACTAAGATACTAAGTTTTTCTAATAAAGCAATACGCAATAAAAGGCAAATTGTCCATGGATATAATTCAGAAAGGGAAACATTTAAATTAAAGCGAAATATTCAAAATTGCTTAAATGAAGATAATTATAATAATATTTTAGGCTTTTTAAAATTTATTCATATGAATGTAAAGGTGTAATTTTTAAATTCTGTAATCCCACTGTTAAAATCTCCACTGAAACAAAATATCTACTGTAGTCGCAAAGGACCTTGTTGTTAGATCGACTTTAAATAAATTACATTAAAAAAAAGGCAAATTGAATACAACTTAATTATAATTATTAGCCTAATTACTTTCACATAAATATTCGGACTGTCAGATTGTTTATCCCCAATACCTACAGAAAGTTCTGCTAATGGAACCCTACGTTTATGACAATTCTTATTTACATTATTCTCTCTTCGTATTTACAATTTTTTCATACACACATCTTGGTTATGAATCCTGCGGACTCCTGCTTTTTAAACAATGTTCACGAATCGATCCAGGCAAATCAATATTCTACCCCGAGTTTTTCCTTCAACATACTTTACTTCTCTTTTAATTTATCTCATAAGTCATAACTACTAAAATTTAACTAACATATTTCTTTTATTTTAAATCCTAGAAAAGCTTTCTGTTTAGTGATTAGGTCGCTTTTTGTGTCACTTTGGTTGTATATTTATGTTTATTATGTTAAACTCTAAGGAGTTATTTTAAATAAATTGTTATCAAATATAAAATTTATAATAATAATATAAACGTATAAATAGCGTACGCGGAATTGCGTCGCGCAGAAATTAATGTGAAATTAATGTTAATATGTCGATATTGTAATATTCGCATCTATAGCTTTGAAGGGCAGACACGCAGAAATTTCATGGCCACACGATTGCGCGGGCGTTGATTTAACATCTGTTTCAGTCGATAAAATGTGTCACAACCTTTATTATCTTCCACAATATATTATAGTATGGTCTTTTACGATCTGCAAAAATGTTAACGCTACAACTGTATCACTTGTTTTGTGATTAAACTATTTTGCCACTGGGTCACAGTTTGATTTCTTGCCTGGGTTAATTAATCTAACAATTTACAATTCAGGGAGTTTTAGCTATAGTTTTAAATACAGTTTAGTTACTAGTTTTATCCGCGTTCAACTATGTTTTAAAGACCATAGATCTCCAACATCTGGTCTATTATAATCATTAATTTCACGCCTTAATTCGAACAAGAATAGGCAGAAAATACGAAACACCTTTTTCCACGAACCTGATACAATTCTCTTATCCATTCACTTACATGTTCTTTATGTATGAATGGATTAAGGAGACTGACGATTGAGATTAATTAATCAGATCTAACTTGAAGGATATAACGGGGACGATTAGGATAATCAAATCTAAGACGTTCTTAAGAGAGCAGGAGTTCGCAGTGCCTTTAACTAAAGAGCTTGATGAAAAGAATTATGATAATAAAGCGAGTTAGTTGTGTCAGAATCGTGTAATGCCCTGTAGAAATTCAGGTGCAACTATATGATTGACGAAAATTTAATAATATAAATAAATAAAGGATAAAATGAAGTTGGGTTGCCTAGTGCCCATAACCGAAGAGCTTGTCTGAAGAAAATTGTGGATGTGAAGGAAGCGAGGGAGTTGTGTTAGGATTGTGGCAAGTGGCGCTTAATTGTCTCTGGTTATCCCTATGAGAAAAAGGCGTGACTATTCTATTAATTAATTCTGATTGTGAAATAAATTAATGAATTAAACAAATTTTATGCGGCTTACTATCGCGTTTATTTTGGTTTTTATTTAACAATATTATTTCATATTATTATTCCGACGTTTCAAGAGCTTTGCAGCCATGGTGGTCAAAATAAACGCGATAGTAAGCCGCATAAAATTTGTTTAATTCATTAATCAATCTAAATCTAAGGAAAAGTGAAATAAATTCTTGAAGAACTTGGCCCCAATTACTTATTCCTTTTATTATTTGAAATAAATGGATGGACTAGGTATAGTAGATAAGATTAAGTAAATAAAGGACTATATTATATTATACGCTAACAGTTTTAAAGGTGAAACACTTGTCACGTTACCCATGTCAGTACGTGACGTTTAGGGATCATCGTGTACCCTTAAAAAGATCAACCCTTAACACTATGAACACCTGTGATGTATTTCGTCGCAAATTGAATCTTGTCCCTTTGAAATAGGTGACCTTATTAAGTAACTACACTATTGTAGAGAACTTGTACGAGTAATAGGTATTCTAAGTATTTGCTAAAATTATATTTAAAAAGGGTAGGCAGATAGTTGGCAGTCATTTGCTTAATTTACTGTAAAACAATTCAGTATGAAGCCACAATAAAAAAAGTATTTTCTTCTTCATTTAATTTCTTTCATATGTCGAGTCACATTAAAAAATTTTTGGACGACAGCGTCGCCTATCAAGCAGTCAACTGACGACTGAAAAAAGACTTAATTTACAGTTGCCTAAGACATCGTCACTATGCCGGCCAACGGTTCTTTTATTTATTCCTTTTATGTATTTACTAATCACTTTAATATATTTTTTTAATATTAATTAACTATCCTTCTGGTTTGATTTAAAACATTGTGAATAATTTTATAGAATTATATTTTTCTTTCTTTCAGGTATGTTTCTTGTTTTATTGTGACACGACCTCTGTCCTCGATCCGCCTGTCGATAAGCAAGAGGAGGTCCAAGAGTGACGACGACTGAAAAAAACGAGTTAGTTCACGGCTGCCTCAGTCGCCGTCACTATGTGCTTTTACGTAAATACCAGCTTTAAAGGTATTTATAAAAGGCAACCGTAGTGTAATGGTCACGCGAACCGAGAGCACGGATTCGAAACCACTTGCCGGTACTAATGTATCTTTGATATTGGTAGCTTAAAATTAATCAATCAAATTGTGACGCCTTTTTCCCATAGGGATAGACAGAGACAATGGAGCGCCACTTGCCACAATCCTGACACAACTACCTCGCTTCCTTCGCATTCACAATTCTCTTCAAACAAGCTCTCAAGTTATGGGCATATTAGGCAACCCAGCTTTCTTGAGGATGTCTCCGATTTGATTGTGGATCCCGCCCTCCTGGGCCTGCCTTGTTTAAGGCATCCATCCACATCAGATTTATAAAGTGCTTTCGTCAATCTACTTTAAATAGAAATATAATACCTAAGTAAGTTAATAAATAATATTATTAATTTATTTTTGTAATAAAGTGTAATATGTAATTAACTTTTAATTTACCGTTTAAACTTAGTATTCTATTTCAAGAACAAAGGCTGATATTCCTTTTTGTTCTATTAGCGTTGCTATGCGGAATTTCTGACAACCTTCGGATTAAAAAACTAAACTAAATTTATTACATGCCTTTGTTGTAGCATATTTATGCATTCTTTTTAATATACAACGAAATTTGTTGCCTTTCATTTGTTAAACTAACATTTTAGATTATCTTTGTGGATGTCGACTCACAATGGCTACGTAAGCAGAGTGGGTTCGATACCAATGTATCTTTGATATATGTACTTTGGTCGTCCTGTTTCTATGATACAAGCACTTTGGTAGCTTAGTATAGGAATGTATAATAAAAATAATAATAAATTATAAAATGTTTGTTTACGAGTGTAGACCGACATTATTGATGCGGCTGTAGTAGCAGTCGCTTTCATTCATAGATCGCACTCCAGCGTAACATTAGGTGGGATCTGTTATATGTCGAGAAAAACATATTTCTAATATTTTTTTATTAAGGCTCGATATATGATCTTTACTAACCGGATAGTAAGAAAGAGGAAGGTCAAGGGCGCTATTGACTGAAAAACGGTCTCGGCTGCGGTTTTAGTCGCCTTCATTATGCCGGCCAAATAAAAAAAATTGATAGACTATAAAAATTTAAATAATGTAATTTAAAATGAAGATATTATCTAAAATTTGTATAGTATATAAAAGTCCTATACGAGATTCCAGTTTAACCTATGATTGTACACAGAACCAATTCCAGGATTCTGAGCGTACCTTTTCTAAAATTTAACAAACAATACCTAGAATCACTTGACATAATGGTTTTAAGATGATCTCTTCGAGATCTTTTGAACGACACCTTTTTCATGACCTTATCTAAAAGTCATGAAAGCATACTCTTTTATCCGGCAATAGATTGACCTCTTATATTATTACGGCGCTTTTACCACAGTTATAGGCAGAGTTAATGGAACTCAAGCTGCTCCGGAAACGCGACTCTTCACTTCACGATCTGTATACTTGTAAGTGTTGGGTAGGTACTACTCCAGATCGGCATACTGGGTACCACTGCCTACCACTCCTTGATAACCAGACCCAAAGCAATCCGCCTCTTTTTTTATTAACAAATATTTGCAATATTTAATATTAAATAATTATAACGAATAACTATTACAAATAAATGCTATAAAACAAATGTTTGCTTTGACCAGGAATTGAACCCGGGACTTTACGCATAACAAACTGGTGTGCCTAACACTTGGCCTTGGCATGTTGTCTCGCATAAAATATATGCCTATAAGCACTAAGGACCACTGTTTATTTAAGAATGTTCTAGATTTGATCAAGGCAAATACTCCTACATCGTTTTCGTTTCATTCGTCCACGCACCTTTGATTTATAAATCCTTTTCGTCAATATCTTTTTTTTTTCTTTTATTGTTACACGACATCTGACCTCGACTCGCCTGATGATAAGCAAGAGGAAGTCCAAGAGTGACGAGTCAGTTCCCGGCTGCCCCAGCCGCCGCCACTATGCCGGCCTAAGGTGGCTTCTTCACGCATCGCTTGATGGATCCAAGGTCATAGGATGGAGAGAACACATAGACTGGCAAAGCATTCCACTTGTCAATTGTTCTTCAAAGAAAAGACGCACCGAACTTTTTAGTTCGACTGCCGATTCGGTCGATAAAATGTGGATGCTTTCCCCGACCTGTGCGGGTATTACGGGTGTGGAATAGGGTTTTTATCCATTCCTTCAATATGCTTAATCCTAGGCACTCCATCTTCCATCAAATAACCCTTATCACTCTCAATTTCTACCAAACCCAACATTCACTACGTTAATGGCGATAAATTGTCAACTTAATTTAAAAAGTGCTTCAACCTATCTAAATCTGGAGCATCGTGGGTGTTTTACCTAATTCGTTAGATAGTTTTAAAGTGCGTGAAATATTTATTGTATTTGTAGATATTGCTTTGACCTACTTTATGTAGAGTTAGTATTTTTGGGAAATCTTTCGTTGGATTTATTTAGATTGATACATTATAGTGATACTAGCTGTGCCCTCGGTTTTACCCGCGTAAAATTAGGTTTATAACACAGTCATAATAAAATCAAAATTAAAATTTTAAAGGAACCCCCGAAACGCCTGGAACCACTTTGGTCATATCATCAGCTTTATAGTAATAAACAACATTAGTCATGGCTCAATAGTTATATCCCTTTAATATCCCTTGGATCCTTATGGTGCATCATCAGATAACTACTCCAGGTCTTCAATTTAATAATGGCCCAGCTAATGGCTCATAGAGAGTAACAATTTTAGTTCAAGCACTATGATATTATCTGTTATTGATTTGCTGATCTGAGAGGATTCATGATCAGATACTCCCAATCTTCAATTTGATAACGGTCCAGCTAAAGGCTTAGTTAAAGCACTACAGTTCTATCTCTTTTTTTGCTGATCAATTGATATCAATTTGCTGATCTGAGAGGATTCATAATGGCGCATCATCAGATTGCCCGGTCTTCAATTTGATGACGGTCCAGCTAAATGCTCTTAGTGAGTAACAATTTTAGTTAAAGCACTATAGTTCTATCTCTTGTTGATTTGCTGATCTGAGAGGATTAATGATGGTGCCTCATCAGATACTCTCGGTCTTTAATTTGATAACGGTCCAGCTAATGGCTCATAGTGAGTAACAATTTTAGGTAAAGCACTATAGGTCCATTTCTTGTTGATTTGCTGATCTGAGAGGATCCATGATCAGATTTTTTAGATCCGGAATGTTTTATTTTATCGCACTAACTTTTCTACACTTAGTTTCCTACCTTCAAGACAAATCTAATAAGTCCAAACTTAGTATACCAAAAAAAAGTTTGAACACATCCAGGATTTCGTCTCCTACCTTCGAGTTCCATCATCAGAGTAGCTCAGTGGTACCAGTTAAAACACACATGTATTTGTATACGTTTTTATTTCAAATGTTAAGTCACAGATTTGTTTAAAAGTAAAGTAAATACCTATAAGGCTGGGAATTCAAGTCCGATTTTCCTCTCCGATAGTCCGATCCGATTGTCTGATCAGACAATCGGAAAACACTCGTGCCATACATTTGTTTGAATACTTAATACACGTCAGATCCGATAGTCGGATCGGATGTCAGAATCGGAAACAACGCCAAGGCGCTTACGATTTTATGGCCGATCCGATTGTCTGAAGGTGCAGTTTTCATACAGAATACAGAAACAAAATAGACGTCCGATTCCTACTTCCGATTTGTAAATAATTTGCTCAGCAATATCGGACGTGTATTCCCAGCCTTATGCGTGTTTAGAACGACAACCCTTGTACGTCGCTATGCGACGAAGATTGTTATTTTATGTCAAATAAATATGCCATTGTTAAAACACGTAAAAAAAATTATAATTTTTCCCCTAAAATATTCAATCAAGGTAATCGATCTAAACTGCAAACCAACCTCGCCATATGAATATTTTAAGGGAAAAATTATAACATTTTTTACGTGTTTTAACAATGGCATATTTATTTGACATAAAATAACAATCTTCGTCGCATAGCGACGTACAAGGGTTGTCGTTCTAAACAGCGCGTCTAAGATCGCTACCGCAGCTAACAAATCGAGCTGATGACCTTGAAACCCCTGATCAGATCTTCATCAATTGTAGCTAAGAACCATCTCGATCACGTCAGCTTTCAAATGAAACAAACCGCATCGTAATCGGTCCATTCGTTTAGGAGCTACGATGCCACAGACAGACACACAGATACACAGACAAGTCAAACTTATAACACCCCTCTTTTTTGGTCGGGGGTTAAAAAAAGGAGAAGGTTCTTAATTCGACTGTATATCCCTTTTTTGTATTCATATCTGTGTTGTGTTCTCCGACTAAATCAAAGACATTCTTTAAAAAGCTGGGTGTCCTAGTGCCCATAACCATAGAGCCTGAAGAGAATTATGGATGTGAAGAAAGCGAAGGAGTTGTGTCAGGATCGTGGCAAGTGGCGCTCCATTGTCTCTGCCTATCCCTGTGGGAAACGGCGTGACAATTTAATTGATTGATTGAATGGTATAATATGTCTGCCAGTTGCTGGTTATTGGCTCAGTTTGCCGATCTGGGGTAACACCACCACTTGCAAGCGAACACACCGTGAAGTGACTAAGTCACGTTTCGGAATTAGCTAGAAAGTCGCCTCCTTTCATGGACTGCAATTCTTCTTAACTTCAGGCGGGAAGCTGTCATTACTCGAGCCACAATAAAAAAATATGTTTGTTAAAACATAATTTAAACCAAATGCTAATAATTTGTCACCCACGCATTGGAGTTATTTTCTATGAGGAAAGGAATTTAAATTGTTTTATTATTTAATAGGTTTACGTTTATTTTTGAGCTTAATTTGTTATAGTCAGGACTATCAATCTATCAAATTGTCACGCTCTTTTCCCACGTGAATAGGCAGAGCCAATGGAGCACCACTTGCCACGATCTTTACACAACTGCAATATACATATTTACACTAACCATATCGTAAATAAAAATTTGTCTGCCCTCACTCTGCGAGTGCCGAATACATCGCGTGGCCCCGACACCCGCACGAAGAATCCATGGATGCTAAGAAATTGATTCATTTTTAAACATAATAATGTGTAACTTTGGCCGGCATAGTGACGGCGACGGAGGCAACCGTGAACTGAGTCGGTTTTCTCAGTCGTTAAAGCTCTTGGACTTGCTAACCATCAGGCAAGTCGTAGTCAGATGACAAAATTTAAACTAAAAAGATTTGTGGATAGAAAATTTTCACCTACGCTGGCTCATTGGGGTCAGTAATTTTATGTGTGGTTCTGTGTAAGAAACACAGACCTAGAATACGTAAATTATTCTAATCTATGTATCTACGTATCTATTCTATGGTAAGAAACATATATAATAATTAACCAATACATTTCTTAATAAACACTAGAAATAAACGTTTTATTTGGTTATATAAATAAGCTTTGATAAACGTACTGATTTCTTAGTGTTTCGGGATTAGCTTTAAAGCGGCAGACAAATGAGAGCGCTGGGTCAAGCTACTTATTTTGTTACCTACTTACATTTAGTTTTCCGAATGTGTATAAATTTTATATTTATATCAATTATGAGCTCGACGTCTCGTGTCTAGCTCTCTTCTTATCAGCCAATCCTATTGCAGCATAGCTCAAAAGAAAGCTTTTTTTTCTGCCGGCAACTATACAGGGAGACCAAACTATGATATTAAAGATACATTAGTAATGGTGAGTGGTTTTGAACTGAAGGGTCTTGGTTTGCGAGACCATCACTACACCATGATCGCCTTCAAAACCGTTCGTTAACCCATAATCATTCAAGTTAGCGTTTGAATTTATTAATTTTCAAACAATTTTGTCAAGTTTTTTGGTATTGTTCACACAAATTTAATATTAAATGATATTGCGATTTCATTCAGGGAGTAATTAATTACACCCCTTAATGACAGTAGCCTTGAGGATACGCCAAAAAAGTGCGACATAGCGGAAAGTCCCTGTTCCAATGACGGAAATAGCTCTCGTACGCGTGTTACAAATAAAATACTATGCAATGATTTTTAAGATAACGGTTTTGGATTTTTTTTTTGAATTAATGGTTATATTATCAAAGTCCGCATTAACCGCACTCTAGCTTAACTTTAATGACTATCAGTCCACTACAAAAACCATATAGTAAGTGTATATTAGGAGGTAACTTGACTTGAATATAACAGTTCGTTAGCTACGCACGGCAATCCAAGAAGCAAGATAAAAAACTGCAAGGAATACTATTGTCATTTAAATAACTTAAAAGGCCGGCACATCAACATGTTAAAAAGATATTTATTAAAGTATTCTTGGTTATTTTGTGTTAAGTTTTACAGAAGGCTAGGGCAGCAGTAGTAGATAAATGATCGAAACAATAGAGTTGTGTCAAAAAGATTCGTGTCCAAATTCTTTGCCTATCCCTGTTGAGATTTAGTGACACTTTGTTTTATAAATTGAACAATACTACAGACTATTCACTTTTTTATACTACTAACACAAGTATATTAATTGTAATCAACAGTACTAAGATAATTGTTAACTAAAGACCTTGCTTTTGAAATTCGATTAAAAATCCTGTTATAAAAAGTAGTAGGCAGTTTGGTAATTATTTTCTTAGTTTGTCAATTCGGAGTAGTATCACCACTTTTAAAGAAAATACTTCGAAGTTATCGGTTGAATTTCAGGATTAGTTTAAAAGAGTAAAAAGCAAGAGTCGCCTCTATTCATACATCGCACTAGCACGATACAGAGAAACCTAATACAAGTAAAAAGTGGCTCTGTGAAAGGCAAGCGTGTTCTAACTATAATGCCTACAAGTTGTTTTATTAAAACAGTTTTAAAGTTCGTGAACAGTGTAATGTAACATTGTTTCAGGAAGAATTTCTCTAAGACATGTTCCCCCTACACAGTGAACTTTGAAAACTATGGTTTGTTACAATAAGATATTGATATTTTAATGACAAGACTTTTTAAATAATCAGCCAATCAATTAAATTGTCACGCCTTTTTCCCACGGGGATAGGCAGAGACAATGGAGCGCAACTTGCCACGATCCTTACACTACTCCCTTGCTTCCTTCACATTCACAATTCTCTTCATACAGGCTCTGTGGTTATGGGCACTAGGCAATTTTTATTTTTAAATAAATTAATGCAGTTGATACCCGCCATTCCATAATACTTGGGCACTTTGTAACTTCTCACGTCTACTGGTCTAAAACTACAACCTAAATTAAATCGATCCTGACACAACACTCGCTTCCAATAAGCAACTTGCTGGACCAAATTATGATATAGTAGTTTTACGCATAGATTGTTTATAAAAAAATATTTTTGCAGCTTACTATCGGTTGATTTTGATTATTTCTCCACGCTAATACGATGGCTTAAATCTTTTGAAACATCAGATAAACTAAATAAACCTAATAGCAAACCGAAAAATGTTTTGAAACATATTTTTGATAGACAGTATTTTAGAATATATAATAAAATGTTAATATTTACATATTTCGCAATGTTGATTGAAACTTAGTATAAAATACAGGTGACTAAACAATATTCCCTGTTCAAATCCCTGTTTGAGTACCTTGGCAACCATTTTAATTACAACATAATCCTTTTGTTCTGAAGCCTCTTCAACATTCATAAAATGTTTATGTTTTGTGACTCATATGTCTATTACAATTTATTGCTGGGGTTGTGATCTTATAGGAAGGGTTGTGCTCATACGTTCGTGACAAGTATCTTCGTAAGTGAAGATTGTTTATGTGTGCTAACTGTAAAGTTAGCAATATCGACGCAGGAAAGGCAAACAACTAGGAATATTCCTTCAATGTCCCTATATATCAGGGGTTCTACTAAGTGTCCATAACGTTAGAGTCTATATTATCAGTAGCAATTCATATAGAGGATATTTAAGAAGCAAGAGAATTGTGGAAGTGAAAAGTGACGCTCCGTTTCTTTCCCCTTTTATGTAGGAATTGAGTTGTGACAATTAATAATCTTGATGAAAGGTAAAAAAGGGTTACGCGATGTTTTTGCCAAGACTAATTGGCGACCGTGGTGTAGTGGCAGTGCAATGGTTATGTTAACCGAGAGCACGGGCTTAAAACTACTTGCCCAATGTATCTTATATGTTGGTTGTCTTGTTTCTATGATATGTAAATTAATAAAATTGAAAAAAAAAATTACTTTTTTTCATTTATATCAGTTATTTTTTTTCTGGATAAAGATCTCCCTTCTATCCTTCCAAGAAGACTAAAAAATACTCAAAATGTTATAATGTACAATTTCCACATATACAATTACTCTATACAAAATTATATAGAAAATTTTTGATTAAACATTTGTTCATTGAATTGACAGAAGGGGGTGGATTATGCAACAAAGGGGTTGTGTGCGTGTAATGGAAAATGTTATGGGGAAATAATATAAGCTACTCGTATATGTAAATCCTACTTTTATTATAAATGTGAATGTAAGTTTGTTTGTTACGTTTTCACCCAACAACTACTTAACCGATCATCATGAAACTTTGTACACATACACTATACGTAACATAGGATACTTTTATTTTAAAAAATAATATTTTTTACTATACTTTCCAATTGATTATATAGTTTCCAATTGATTAGATTTTTTCTATATTTATTTTTATTTCTGTCTGTCATTTTTATATGAGTTATCGAGTTATACATACAAAAAAGGGATATACAGTCGAATTAAGAACCTCCTACTTTTTTAAGACTGTGTTATATTTTACGCGATAATTTCACCCGCGTTCATTATACCTAATTTACGCGGGTGAAACCGCGGGCACAGCTAGTATTCTATATGTACAACAGTTACAGGTTGATCATTTGCCCAGTCTGCTGATCCATGGCAGTACGACCACTTTCAAGTGTACAAATCGTGAAGTGACTCAGACCGGAAAGAGATCATCTTGAAAGTTTCCAGTTCTAATTGAGTCGGCATAGTGGATGCGACTGCTACTTGCGATTATAATTATAAGATGTGAAAGTCACTTCCATCCATAGACCGCACTCCAGCTTAACAATAGGCGGGTGCTGAATATGTTGCGTAAAAAAAACTATATTTACAACTTACAACTTTATAGTATTTTCTTTTTTTTATTATTTCGACGTTTCGAGAGCTTTGCAGCCATCGTGGTCACGGAGAGACTGAGGTGTTGGTCGTCCTATTGGTTGATGCTGTTATTGTTTCCAAAACTACCCCGTTTGATATTATGTTTTTCTATTCCCGGTTTATTTCAAATTTTTGCAAAAATAACTTACGGTGTAATCTGGTTTGGCAGTTTGCTGGACTTGGGACTTGAGTTTGTGTATTATGGGGTCCCAGGTTATTGTAAAATCTAAACCAAAATGAACGCGATAGTAAGCCGCATAAATTTTGTTTAATTCATTACAACTTTATGTTTAAAAAGTTGTTAAGCTTTAATGTGTTAAACGTTTTTGTTATTATGTATTGAAGTAGTTATGCCACCATATTCTAGAATAAGGTTTGACAGCTTTTATTCACAATTAGCACTAGGGTTTTAATTCAACAAGAAATTAAAGAAACTCCTTCCAGATGCATCTTTAGGATTCTGTACTTTTTATAATGTATATTTGCACTATGCAACTCTTGATGAATTCAGCAATTTTCAAGCTGATCACATAACGCAACTGAATCTTAATACCTGAAATACTGAAAGTAACCTTTTTATTGCGACTCGTCTGACTTCAACTTGCCTGATGCTAGCAAGAGGCGCTCCAAGAATGCCGACGACTGAATTAACAGAGTCGGCCATAACATTGAAAATACCTGACTGACAACAAATTATATTCATTCATGGACCACACTTCGGCTTAACATCATGCGGGGTGCTGTCATATGTCGAGTCACAATAATAATAAAAAACAATCATACTGTGACGCCTTTTTTTTTCAGGGATAGGCAGAGACAATGGAGTGCCACTTGCTATGATCCTGACACATCTCCCTCAACTCTTCTCATACAAGCTTAAAGAGTGGTTGGCAGTGGTACCCAGTCTGCCGATCCGGGGTAGTACTACCACTTACAAGTATACAGACTGTGAAGTGATTTGGTCACGTTTCGGGATCAGCTTGTAAGTTGCCGGTTCCATCTAGACCGGCATAGAGGATGTGATTGCTACTCACAGTTATTGAATTGTATTAGCAGTGACATTCATTATTGGACCACACTTCGGCTTAACATCAAGCGGGGTGCTGTCATATGCCGAGTCACAATAAAAAATATAAAAAAAGCTCTAAGATTATGGGCACTAGGCAACCCTACTTTTTTAATATTTTTAAATAATATTTAGTTTTAATAATTATAAATCGCCGCCTTAATAGTTATAGTTTCAAAAGACGTCCCACTCATAATAGTGATAACGTTTGATCCAGTCATTTTTTACTCAATTGTGGGTGTTTTATGGTTTGTGAAAATTTCCCCTGTAATTTTGTATTATTTATTTTATTAGTAAAAAGAGTAATAGCTCATAACCGTCATGGTGGCTCAAATATACCCCAGATATGTTTACGTAATTTTGACGTAAGTGCACTTTCCTACAGTTGTTTTAAATTTTAACCCCGACACTTGGATTAGTTTAAATCTTTAAATAAACTAAATTGTCAGAGTTAACTGATGCTAATGTTATTATTATGTCAAGCAGAACTGTATATTTTTTTAAACATTTCTATACTAAGCTACTAAAGTGCTTGTATCATAGAAACAGGACAACCAAAGTACATACAAAGTACAAAGTACGTAATCATTGCACTGCCATTACACCACGGTCGCCTCAAGCAGATATTATTTAGCAGATATTTATATTGTACTTATTATTTGTCATAGAAACAAAAAAACCATAACTTTACTATAGAAACTATAATATTTCTATACTAAGCTACTAGGAGGACTTGTAATATAGAAACAGTACGACCTAAAAACATTTATCAAAGATACATTGTTACCGAATACCGATAAATGATTTTGAACCGAGGCCTCTCGGTTTGCATTACTATTGGTACAACTCAAGTTTTAAATTTATTTGAAAAATCTAATGTTTTTAAACTTGTGCACAATAATAAGATAATTCAAAAATCTTCAACAATCCTTCAACAAGGTACAAATCTTTAGTATCAAAAGTCGCTTGTACGAGTAACTTATACTTCGTCCTACATAGGTGTTACAAGAGAAATAATTATTTTGTTAAAATAAATTGCTAACACAGTTATACAAAAAACACCTTTATTTCAAGGATATTTGAGTATCATTGTCACATGCTTAGCTACTGCATACCCAGCGCGACTTAATGTGTCACGGACCGATTTGCTCAGCTAAGACAAAGCTTTAAATTCTTCTAACATTTCACAGCTATCAGTGCCAAATTTTTCCCTTCATTTCCACATAAAATTGTAATAAATTTCTCTTCAGAACGACATGAAATATTTTCTAGCTTTTATCGACGCTGCCACTACCTTTTTTGGATTTCGTTGTCGTTCTACGCTTCTTCATATTGAATGTTCTTCATGCTATTTGGTTAGGCGTTAGCAGGATAACTGGAAGCTACTTTGGTGTTATTCTGGTCGATATGACAATTAAATTACTCGTAGTATTGGTGGCAAAAAAAGGTTAATAAGTCGAGATAAATGGAAGAATAAAACGGGAATGACCCAAAAGGTTAAATCGGGGACATTCTTAAAGAGCAGGTCTACAGTGCACAGTGCCTACTAAGTCTACAGTGCCCATAACCATGAAGCTTATATAGAGAGAATTCCGCATGTGAAGGAAGCAATATAGTAGTTGTGTTAGGATCCTAAAAAGTGTCGCCTATTTATCTCTATGTGGTTTAAAGCGTGACGCGCTTTGATTTGATCCCTATGAAATTGCGTACTACGGAAATCGTGAATCCAGACATACGCATGTAACACCAAATTAAATCACAGGCCTTGATGGTATTTTAAAAATAATGAGGAAATCATTATAATAAATTTTATCAGTATCGCGACACCATACTGATTGCTATATAGCTTTCTATTTTTATATAAGTTTAGTTTTTTATTCATTTGTTGGAGGTCGTTTCTATTTGACTGTTCACATTTTAAGTGTTTTAAACTTTCATTGTTTTAAGTACAGTCTGCTGGTTACTGGTACAATCCTATAGAAATTCCAAACGTTGCTTCTACCTCGTCTTTTTAGTCCTATAATTTAAGGCTGACTGAATCGGCTAGAACAATTGAAAAGTGGAATGCTTTACCAGCCCCATGTGTTCTCCTCATCCTATAAACTATAGTGCCGGATGGCTGAAGCAATCGTAAACAGAATCTTTTTATTTCGTCGTTAACGCTCTTGGATTTCCTCTTGCTGCCCAAGAACAATTGCTCTAGTTGGTACTATCAGGGAAGGCAAGGTTAGACGTCGCAACAAAATTAAAGAAAAATTTTACTATTATGATCAAGAAGACTATAAATTTTATAATGTTCAACATTCGATCTACGAGTATAATTGTTTTGTCGAACGGCTGTTTAGTTACAATTCTAAAAGTGTAAAAAAATATTTTTACACTTTTAGAATTTACTTTGTTTTCGTGGAATACATAATATAAAGTACGATTCTGACTACGTTAATGTAACGTCAGTGTTCATGATCTTGCTCTACTTTTTATTTTATTTTTTCGTTTCTATTTAGGCTATTAATCGTACTTGTGTCATAAATTATGGGAGATCAAAGTACTTGAGTAAAAGATACCATTTTAGTTTTGTGTAGATCTTGATCGCCTTTTACTAATTATGTTATTAAACCAATGAAAGACCGGTAAAAATAAAAACGTGAATTATTTAAAAGCTGTGTTTCCCTTGACACGAAAATTGGCAGGTTCTTTGAATAGCCAATGTTGTTCATCCATTATAATTTCTTAATTCATATTTCCCTCATCATTTTTATTCGATTTATTATCGTGGCTATGGAATATTAATTTTGACCGTTTTTGAGTGGTTTATTCACGAGTGTTTTAGACAATTGTGTGCGAACTCGTTCTAAATTACATGATTTTAATTGTGAATCCATTTTTAATTTTAATAATGATAAATATTTGATTTTGTTGGAATAATCTAAATTATTTTATGTAACACAATTATTTATTATTTAATTTAAAAAATACTCTTACTCAACATTACAAAAGGAGTACTTAATGCTAAAGGCTAGTAAATCTTTGGGAGATGTGGGCAGCACAGAAAAGTGCTAAAGTAAGTACGAAAATAATAAAAATATCTTTAAATATATTTAGATTGTTTAAAATTTTCCGGTTTAATAAGCCTAATTCCACTTATTATGTAGTACGAGTATTAAGCGTTTATCGAGGCAGACCCAGGAGGGTGTTCTCCGACCAAATCGGAAACATTCTTAAGAAAGCTGTGTTGCCTAGTGCCCATAACCATAGAGCTTGTATTAAGAGAATTGTGGATAAGAGGGAAGCAAGGGAGTTGTGTCAGTATCGTGAAAAGTGACGCTCCATTGTCTTTGCTTATCCCTGTGGGTAAAATGCGTGACAATTTGATTGATTGATAAACCTTTTTTTTAACATTTAATTTATTTTTCTTTAGACAGTTTATTTATTAGCGTTATGCTTTCATCACATTTGAATCCCTTTCGTCACCATGGATACGTAAAAAAATCGACTAATTATGGAATTCATATTCTATTATTGGTCAATTTTGATAATAAATAAATATAAATTCACATTAAATAAATAATTAAGAAACTTCTTAATAATAAAATATTTAGGAATATTTATTTCAAATTAAGTTTGTAACTCGTAGAATTACCTTCGTTCAGGTGTCACAATGGTAAAGCTAGACAACAAAGAAAGCATTTTCATTCCGCTGAGCTTTTAGTTCTATATACAAAATATACTATACATTAGGGTTGACAACTGATAATTTGAAAAGTTGAACAGAAGACTCCATAAAGGTGGATTATCTCAAAGAACTTTTTTTTTATTCGTTTTTTCTTTTTTTAATTCACATTTCTATACTAAGCTATTAAAGTGCTTGTATCATAGAAACAGGACAACCAAAGACACATTGGTACCGGTGGGTGGTCTCGAACTCATGCTCTCCGGTTTGTGTTACCATTGCACTGCCACTACACCACGGTCGCCTTGTAACGCCACATCTAAACTCGACTTGCCTGATATTAAGCAAGGTTTAGGAGCGCAGACACCTGAAAAAACTGACTCAGTTTCAGTTAACGATTGCTTCACTTGCCGTCACAGCCAAAGAATAAATAATAATTCTGAATAAGCCATCTTTGTGACCGTGGTGTAGTGGCAGTGTAATTGTTACACATCGAACCGAAAGCACGAGTTCGAAACCACCTACCGGTACCAATGTATCTTTGTTATATGTACTTTGGTCGTCCTGTTTCTATGATAGAAATAATAATAAAAAAACAATATCTATTATTTTGCTTGAAGGATTTAAAATTATAGAATGGGGATTTCAACATACTTGGTACATCTTTCCACTTGTCGATTGTTCGAGAAAGAAGCAATGCGCCAAACCATTTGGTTCGACTGTCGATTCGGCCGACAGAATGCGAATGCTTCCCCTGACCTGTGCGAGAGTTAAAAGTCATTTTATTTTGAAAATAGTAAAAAGTTATTTCTTTTGTACTTATAACTCCTTTAACTAATGTCATTTATCATTACTTAATTTATAAATAAACAAAAAGTACTTATACGTTAGTAAAAAGGAAAATTAATAGACAAACTTTAGAATACCATGTGATAACCCTAATTATGTAGTACTGTACGCAGGTTCGATGACCGTCTGACCTTAGATTTTTTGTAATATAAGGGTAAAATAAAAGATTGGCACCATCTTTTGGAAATGTTGTTTTGATGGATTTTTTATTTTATTTACTTTTGTCTATACTTCAATCCGTATCTATATTATTATATACATTTAGCATTATGCGGTTATATGTATACTAAGTCTTTTCTTATTTGGCACAAGTAGTAAACAAACATGAAAATCACCATTGCCCATGCCCTTTATTAAAGGAAACTGTTTCTACTGTTTTATTCTATAGAATAAACATACACAATGTAACAAATGCACAAAAATTATTAAAATCATACACATAATATTTTTCATCAAAAACCATTTATATTGAATCGGTAAATTCACAAATGACAAATATTGTGCCCAATAATAATAATAAAACCATTTTCACAGTTAATTATGTATTTGTATCGATTCGCGTCAGTAGTAATTGTTTTTTATCGTTAATCCGTAATTACGCCAAAAGTTTGTTTACTTTATTTGTTAAGTAAGGGAAAATGTACAATAGTGTCACTTTAACAATAGTATGCTACTAGCAACTTTTTTTTATTTAAGTCGACGTATGACCGCACTCCGCCTGATATAAAGCTGGAGTGCTGTCTATTAATGGAGGTGATTGCAATTGCAATTTACTACAATTCTTGCACTGCTCCACTAACGCAGGAACTGTCGATCAAATCTTGTACATTCCTAAAACAAAGTAGCCGTCTAAGTTCCCATAACTATAGAGTTTGATAGAAGAGAATTGTAGATGTGAAAGAAAGGCGTAACGTCATTGCTTATAGTGTTTTTTAATGTGACACGAAATCTGACCTCGACCCGCCTGATGATAAGAAAAGGAGGTTTAGGAGTGATGACGACTGAAGAAACCGAGTCAGCTCAAGGCGCTTCTTCACGCATCGCTTAAAGGATCCCAGGTCATAGGATGGAGAGAACACATGGGCTGGTAAAGCATTCCACTTGTTTAATTATTATTTAGTGTATTAATGTCTTAACGTTTCGAATGCAAGTGTTCGCAATATTAAATCGGAGCGATTATATCGTTGTTAGGCGTACAATACACAAAAGTATCAATAAATTTAATTAAATAAACTTTATGCTCCATTGTTGGTACCTGTTGCAATCATTTCTACATCTAAATGAGACCTATTAGAGAATTTCTATGCAATAAAACCATTTTGTGTTCCTGCTTTGTTTCTTATGATAACATGATTTTATGAAGCTGTTGTTTCTCATATTAGGCTGGTATTACACGGTATGTATACGACATGTATGTCTCTTATCTAATCAATGTGTTCGATTATAAATAATAATAGAATTCTTTATTGCACATAAATGAATACAAAAGTTTACAATAGGCGAACTTAATGCCCCAAGGCATTTTTTAACAGTTAACCTTTGGGAGATGTATCCGGTGATTTCTTTAGTGCAGGAAATGAAAGAGAAGATAATTAGTTTTAAACTATGTAAAAGTATGTTAGTTTTAGTTTATGTAAAGTAAATTAATATAATATAATTACATGTCATAATAAAAGTCACGAATAACCGGTGGATGCAACTGGCATCTTGTCGTTCAGAATGGCGTCCTAAGGGGGAGGCCTATGTTCAGCAGTGGACGTCTTGTGGCTAATGATGATGATATAAATTTAAACCGTGTTCAGCTTCGATTAATTGTAGAGACTAGGCGTCATAGCAACAGTTACTCCATACAACCTACGCAAACTGAGTCAGTTTTTTATTCATCGCCGCTCATAGATATGTTTATGATACATAAACGCAAAAGTTATTATATACTATTTTTTTAGACCAACTGATTTGCTAAGATTTTTTGATAAATTAAAGACATTAAAGTTAAAAAAATGTTTTGGTTACCATATCACAGAAGTTGTAGAAAGTTGTAAATTCATTTTTTTATATTTTTATATGTGCCTGTATCAAATAAACTGGACGAACAAAAGAAATATAACTGAAATATAATCATAATTACTTGCCCTTACCGGCAAGTAATTATGATTGAACCGGAGGCTCTGGGTTTGCGAGACTACCACTACCACTAGGCAACCGTTGTCGTATGTCAATGGAATTGTCACGCCTTTTCCCACTGTGATCTGCAATGGAGCGCCACTTGCCACGATCCTGACACAACTCTTACGAGTATATCCGGTTCACAAATTAGATGGTAATTGTTACGTGTGTGACATTAAATATTGAAAAGTTCAATGACTTTTGACACTACGTACGATATGAAACTATTAATCGAAATGTAATTTCGCATGTTTTTGCTAATTGTATTCATGAGAAACCAATGTTTTTATGATTTACATCGATTCCTATTTTTATTTATTATTATTATGTTAAACAACGTCATAGTCATTATGACTTATCGCTTGAATTCGAATTATTCCCTGAATAGACAGAGGTTTTAAATCCACGACAATGGTTGCAGTTGGGTCCGTGTAATGGCGTTTTATTTTAACCCGCCGCCTTTAAGGCTTGCTTCAATACTGACAGTCTGTATTTAGCGTTATACTCGGTATATTATAGAGAACTCGAAGCAAATGGCCGGGTAGCGACTTAGGCAACCACAACATTAAACGGTTACGTTGTCGTTGGCACTCTTGGACCTCCCCTTGCAGAGGATACAAGCCGAGGTAAGATCAAGAATGCGTCTTCATAAAAAAAAACTCAATTTTTATAAAGTTTTTATTAATAATATCTGTTACAGATAAATGCTATACAGATAGGTAGATTATGACATATGTACCTAAATAAAAGTATTTGTTTTACCCATATAACTGTTAATAAATTCAATCAAGGGATGACCTTGACGTAATCGATGTCAATAACGTCCCCCTTTTCTTAATAAAAAGGGAATTGCGTCATTCATTACGAAAAGTCAATTTAGTTAAATTTTATACAAGAAGGGCGGGTCTCTACAAGACTAAATAATAAATTATATAAATACTATACAATTATTAGTAATAAAGCTGGGTTGCCTAGTGCCCATTACCATAGAGCTTATATGAAGAGATGTGGATGTGAGAGAAGCGAGGGTATTGTGTCGGGATCGTGGCAGTTGGGCTCCATTGTCTTCTGTGGGGAAAAGGCGTGACAATTTTATTTTTATTTGCCCGTAATTTGATCATACACTTTACGGGATAGTTTTGTTTTACTCTTTCAATCACCAACTGACCGTGGTATAGTGGTCTCGCAAATCAATCGCTCCCCCGTTCTTAACTACTCGCCGGTACCAATATATCTTTGATACATATATTTAGGTCGTCCTGTTTCTATTATACGAGAACTATTATAGTAGCTTGGTATATAAAAGTGAAAACAAATAAAGAATTGTGTCAATCTTCTTTCAATGAGTCCAAACGCAAAATTCTTTTCACTACATCTTCCTTTACTTACTAGTATTTCTTGTTATAAATATTACAAAAGGAAATACGAAATAAATTATAATAGCTCCAATTAATATTTATATTAAGGATTAGGAATCCTGGTTTCGGCAAATAAAAAGAGCGCTGACTTGTGAGCTGCGCAGTATAAGAATCGGCGGATTAGAAGAGCTCTGGACGACTGCGGTGAAAGCAAGTCCGCCTATATATACAGTCGTGCATATAATTAATAATATTTATAATGACATCATTCATTTTGTATAACGACCTGGGCTGAATTATATTAACAGTTACAATAGTACATTTTAAAATAGTTTAATGTACGAAGATTACAATGTGATTCGAATATATCCTTTATTTTGCATAGTTTAGGTGTGAAAAATGATTAAACTATAATTATGACAGTTCAAAGCAGAACTGTTAATATGGCGTGCCTTTGTGATTGACAGTTTGGATTTGTGATACAAAATCCATATTTTATCTTATTTTCCAAATAACTGAATTGCATAGCAATTATTAGCAAAATTGTTATTAGTTTTATTAATACAAGTATCGAAACTACTATTTATATATTTTTTCATCATTAGACATTACAAAAGTAGTACATAAAAGCCCAAAATGAATGAAGTCTTTTTATACACATGCATAAAACGTAAAGTAAGTAGGTAACATAACAAGTTACTGCGCAGCTTCAATGCCAGCGCTATTTTTATTTGCCGGGTTCTATATAGTAGGTCCATGTTTACACGCTCGTGTACACCTGGACCAAACATCATTAGACATCATAATCAAATTAGGCGACCGTGGTGTAGTGGCAAGGCAATGATTACGCAAGCCTAGAGCACGGGTTCGAAACCACTCACCGGTACCAATGTATCTTTTTGTACTTTTGTTACATATATAAAAGTATAGAAATATATATTTAAAAACATCTATTCCTCATGGGCCCTTTCAGCTCCTGCGCATTGTCAGACTGTACAATGATTTCGGAGGAACTCGTTACTCGAAAATCGCTTCATTAGTAAAACCAAATTGAAGACAGTTGGTTACAGGCAGACAGCTAGTGGTCGTTTGTCCAGTCTGCCGATCAGGAGTAGTACCGACACTTATTTTATTTATTTATTTGCTTGTATCATAGAAATAGGACAACCAAAGTACATATATCAAAGATACATTGGTACCGGTGGGTGGTCTCGAACTCGTGCTCTTCGGTTTGCGTAACCATTGCACGGTCACTACTCGGTGTACACCACGGTTATAGACCATCCATCGCGCGTCGGCATCAGCCTGCAAGTAGGCTGTCATAGTATTATAGTGGAAATAATTCCTTGCAGTTATTAAACTAAAATAGAAATCGCCTCCATTCATAGACCGCACTCCAGCTGAACATTAGGCGGAGTGCTGTCGTATGGAGCAATAAAAACACGAAAATCGCAGTGGGAGCAAAAAAGCCAATCGTAGCTGCTCCACAATGCGGTGTCTATTTAGTATTTGGTCCATGACACAATTCAAAGGTATTTTATACTTCCCACACATTTCTATTAAATATTATTAAAGCGTTTGAAATTGCGTAAATACAAGAATTATATAAAAACAACGTTATTATTTGTACATTAAATTGTATTTTTTTTATTGCGACACGACTTCAGACCTCGACTTGTTTGCAGTCGCCTTAATTCATGGACATCAGCTTTATTCGTGGGGACAACGTAATGCTGTCATATGTGGAGTTCCATTAAAAATAAATCAAAATTAACATTTGTACAAACAAGTGTTTCGAAAGAAATTCATAAAAAGTACATTTTAAAATACGAACGTTGTAGGAGAGGTGTCTGATTGGCTTTCTTAATAAAAATGGCGTACTATCGTGACAACCCCATTCGAGAGGGTTTTCATATACTCGTAGACCTACTATTTAGATAATGATTTTAGTTTGCATTACCTATATTGCATTTTCATTTATAACTAAAAAAATAACTTTTTGTTATTTATGTGAGGTCAGAACCTCGACCTACCTGATGGTAAGAATGATGAAGATCCAAAAGTACTGACGACTGACCTCCTTGTACGTTTTTTTAAATATTGTGACGTTCTACAGTTTTATAGAGAGGTACAATCAAATTCATTGGTTTGTTTATTTGAGAGCATTCCAGGCATCACGAATGTAACAATATTTAATTGACATAATTAAATATTGTATAGAATTTCAATTATTAGAAACATTTCATATAGAGAGGCAGTCGACAAGTGGAATAATATACCACGGAGCACCGAGAGCACGGGCGGTACCAATGTATCTTTGGTATATGTACTTTGGTTGTCCTGTTTCTATGATACAAGCACTTTAGTAGCTTAGTATAGATATATAAAAAAATAAAAACTAAATAATAGAATTGTAATTTTGAATCTGACAATAGTCAGTGACAATGACCCTATATATCGGGGCAAAGTCTCGAACTCACACATTGCCATTTCTGTTCATGAGCCTCTATTAGGTGTTTGGATTGCAAACGGGCCTATCACCATAATACGATAAATTTCATTCATCATCATCATCAGCCAGAAGGCGTCCACTGCTGAACATAGGCCTGCCCCTTAGAACGCCATTCCGAACGACAAGATGCCAGTTGCATCCACCGGTTTCCCGCGACTTTCACTATGTCGTCAGTCCACCTAGTGGGAGGCCTACCTACACTGCGTCTTCCGGTTCGTGGTCTCCACTCTAGAACCTTTCTTCCCCATCGGTTATCTGTTCTTCGAGCGATGTGGCCAGCCCATTGCCACTTCAGCTTGAGAATTCTACGAGCTACGTCGGTAACTTTGGTTCTTTGGCGAATATCCTCGTTCCGGATTCTATCGCGCAAAGAAACACCGAGCATAGCTCTCTCCATTGCCCGCTGAGCGACTCTGAGTCTTTCCAATAGGCCAACATTTAAGGGCCACGTCTCAGTGCCATACGTCATCACTGGCAACACACATTGGTCGAAGACCCTTGTCTTCAGGCACTGCGGAATGTTTGACGAGAAGATATGAACGTAATCATTCAAAGTGATTATAAAAAGGTTTGTCATAGAAAATTAATAAAAAAATACATTTTATATTAAGTTACTAAAAGGTTCGTAGAAACAGGACAAGCACAAGTATATATTGTGTGCGGGACCGGGTCGACTAAATCGAACCTCCGCAGAACTTGGAAACGCGGCCGTCGAAAGACGAGCTCAGCCGTGACGACGAAAGTCGATCTACGGGTTTCCAATTCTACGGCAGGCTGACTCCCGCGCTCACCAGTGGTCTCTCCAGAGGACCAACGTAAGTTAGCCTAGAGCTGGAGAGTACCGGTGAGTTTGGGCTTGCCGACGAACGGTCCGATGCACCGAAGAAATGCCGGGGTGCACGATGGGTGGTGAAGCGATGAAATAAAAACGCCAGATCTTCAGAGTTCAGGTTTCGTTCCTCTTCTATAGTCCCCAGTCTTGGTCGGATGGCGGTGAGGTGGCGTGTGCGGCGGTGGTGATCTTCGAACTGATTTTTGTGTGCTAGGCCGCCTATATTTATTCGCCACCTCTCCCGGCGCTCGGTGACTCTCGCATGCCGCGCCGCGAGAGCCAATGAGCGTCGAGTATTCGCCGATCAACCAAGAATGGGGATAAGAAAATTGCACGAAAATACTATTTATTTATATTTACAATTCTCTTATACTATTAACAATTATTATTATATCTATATTAATCTATAAACTATTGGAATTTACATAAATCTAATAAGAAACCATTCTTCTATACTATAACTATTCTAAGTGACTATTCTAAGCTCTAAGTGGTGCTAACTAAGTGCTTATAACTATACAAAGAGCTTAAATCTATCCTATTCCTATTTACAATGTCTATAAACTCTATTCCTAGCCTTAAATCGCGTCCGAATAATCCTATATGCTTAAGTAGCTCTATACACTTTACATTGGTTACTTTTACCAATTTAACTATCTATAAGTGTAGTAGAAGCTATAATCTATCTAAATACTAAGACCTAAAGTAGAAAAGTTAATACTTAAACTCTATAATTAGGTCCGAACATTCTAGTATGCCTAATGCTGACTAGGTTTTAATATTACCTCTTATTTAAGTGTCTTTACATAAAATGAGATATCGTCTATCATTCTATATTAGAACTATCCAATTCCACATAAAATAATAGGTATCACTATAAAACTATTAGCACTGCAATGGCAAGGATTCTTGTCTATTGCGCCGACCAATGGCAGCGCTTACATTATCAGCTAATGGCGTGAAAGCAGCGCGCCGTTATTGCACCTTAGCTTGGTATTTTCCTATTGACTATTCCTGTTGGAAAATACCAAGCTGTACTAGAAAAGGCCATTGCAGGTTTTCCTGTTCTATAAACATAATTACATGATCAAAATCACATATCTATTCTATGCTATACGATAACGTGATTTGATAAATTATGTTACCAAATCACACATCTATGTGATTTGGTACGTATATCGACCCTGTAGTGGTAGATAAACTATTTGTTCTTTTAAAGAACCGAACTTAATAATTTAAGCCCTAACTATTATATTTCCCTGAAGCAGGCGAAATCTATCTTACGAACATTTAGTGTTTGTGGCGGGCTAAATTATTATCTATTGATACGTTATGCTAGTCTATATACGTAATAATAGATTCGTATTCTCGAATGTCCTAATTATGTGTGATTAAAAACTAAGCTAAACGTGACGCGACTTAAGACTAGACGTCTACTTATAACTATGTGCGATACGTCTTGTTAACTATACTTTTTTAACGGCTTATAACTAAACGAGTTATATCTAAAGCGCCTACCTATGCCTATAAGACGACTCATATCTAGAACGCCTACCTATTACCTAACGGCTTATGTCTAGAACGCCTACCTATTACCTAACGGCTTATATCTAGAACGCCTACCTATTACCTAACAGCTTATATCTAGAACGCCTACCTATTATTGTAAGACGACTTATATCTAGAACGCCTACCTATGACATTGCGACTATCTATCTACATTGACGATCAGAGCAGAGAAACTTGTAGTGACGTCAAGAGCAGAAACCGAGGAAATGCGCCGTCCTGTCGATAGCTCTGAAAAGAGCTGTTTTAGCACCCGTATAACACGTAGTAGCTCTGAAAAGAGCTGTTTGTGAGAGAGGAGTGCTGTGCCCAGTTTCTTTCTTGACGCGACGTGAAGTCTTCAAGATATCCTTCAAGGGTCCTTTGTTCTTCTATGGCGTGGGCGTAGCGACGATGGGCACAGCGATGACGTCCTCTCTCTACGGGTGCGGGCGGCGCATTGAGCGGCTGCGCTCTGTGCGCCCTATTTATAAGCGCGCCGTGAGACGGGAATTTCGTCGACGTGGGAACATTCGCGAACAATAGCATTCCAACGGTACGCCTACATGCGAAACTATTTGACTATTCGGTTGAATACCTATCTATATACAAAATGCAATGTCGTATTAATTAATAAACTATATTTACATGTGAGGCGTCGTGCACATACTCCCGCCGTGCAGTGTCGTAGGCTGCTGTTGGTTGACTATGGCGCTGCATCCTCTGCTACCGGTGTCACGACGTCTGGCTTGTAGTCGGTTGGCAGGACGATGAGCTTCTTTGTGGGACGCCTTAGAACTCCACCCTTTGTTTGCACGTCCACGGCTCGTACAATGTTGTCCTTGCCCGGATATGTTGCCACTACCTTACCCCTTGGCCAGGTATTGCGGGGCAAGGTATTATCGCAGATCAGGACGACGTCTCCTAATTTTAACGCCGCTCCCTTGCTCCTTGGCTCCCGCCGATTTTGTAGGTCGGGCAGATATTCTCTGAGCCATCGCGACCAGAAATGATTGGCGAGTTGCTGAGCCCGGCGCCAGTGAGATTTATGGTTCAAATCTCGCTCGTCGAAGGTTCCTGGCGTTTGCACTTGAATAATGTGCTTCGCCTGGACTGTTATAGGCGAGACTAGGCCCAGTGGGTCGAATACCGACATGATTGTCTTCAAAGCTTCCCTCTTTGTTGGGACCTTTAAGTCATCGGTGATCTCCTTGGGTACCCTAGCAAAGTTCAGGTTAAACCCTAAGGTATCCAATTTAGGCCGCCATATAAGGCCTAATATTTTCTCTATTCTATTTCCGTCTTCTAGATGACGATCTGTTATTTGGCTTTCTGTAACTTCTTGAAACTCCGCCACAACTTCGTCGCTATTAGAGGTCCAACCTCTTAAGTTGAAATTCGCCTCGCTATGTATTTTCTTTACTTGTTTAGATATTTCGATGGCTTCGCCAACGCTTCTAAAACTGTGTAGATAATCATCCATGTAGTGGTTGGATATTATTGCTTCTACAGCTAGCGGGTACTCTTCTCTATATTTTTCAGCGTGCGTGTTTTTTATGTATAGTGCGATGCTGGGGGAACACGCCGCACCGAAGATAACTGACCGCATTCTATATTCGTTGGGTGGGCCCTCCCGCCGGTCAGCGCGCCAAAGGAATCTAAGGACGTCTCTGTCGGTCTCTTTTATTCCAATTCTCAGAAACATTTCTTCTATGTCGGCGGCTACAGCTATCTTATGTTGTCTGAATCTCATTAGAACTCCAGGTAACGATTGCAATAAATCAGGGCCAGTAAGGAGGTGCTCATTAAGGGTCGTCCCTCCTGTGCGTGCGGCCGCGTCGAATACAACACGTACTTTTCCTGGCTTTGCTGGGTGAGTAACCGCGAAGTGAGGCAGGTACCATGTCTTTCCCGGTGTAGGAACAGCGGTGGCGGGTTCGGCGTAACCCTTTGCTAACAGGTTTTCTATTTGTTTGTTGTATTCGATCTTCATGTTGGGTTCTTTGTCTAATTTCTTCTCTATCGTGTAGAGTCGTTTTAGAGAATTATCGAAGTTGTTCGGCAGTCGAGACTCCTTTTCTTTCCATAATAGCGAAGTTTCGTAGCAACCTGACGGCAACCTCACGGTCTCTTTGTTCAGCAACTCTATGGCGCGTTTCTCGGGGTCCGCGCGTGTTTGGCGGGCCGTTATCCCCAATCCATCTATGGCGAAATACTTTTTTATCTCTTCGTTAATATCTTCATCTGAGTTCTGAGTGTATACTCGTTCGACCACGTAATTTAATCTATGTCCCAGCTGTCGAGTCGTTGCTCCGTGCAGAACCCAACCCAGTTCCGTTAAGGAGGCTACGGGTTGGTTAAGCGGTCCTGTCTTCGTCTGCTGGGCCATTAACAGGTGCCAATTATCTTGGCCTATCAGCAACGTAGGCGTTGCTTTCCCATGGTGCAAGTAACTCTCCACTTCTTTAAGATGACGACATCCTCTTATATCTTCAAGTTTTATTGTTTGCGGCGACAGCTTGAGTCCCTGGATCGTGCGAGCCTTCAACTCGAAACTCTTCTTTTGACCGCTAATATTGATAGAGACTCGTCGAGAGCGCGTCGCCTTTGTTTGTTTCCCGGCGACGGCTTCTATATTTAAGGGGTCGATTGGTCCCTTTGCGCCGATACGCTGAGCTATGCGTTCATCTATGAGGGTGACCGTTGATCCATCGTCAAGCAGTGCAAAGGTGTCGACGGATCCTTTGGGTCCCGTTAACTTGATCGGAACTATTTTCAAATATGTGTAAGTACGGGAATAAGTAGAAGCCACTACTTCGTTCTTCTCTGTGCTAGGTGGGTCGAAATGTAGAAGAGAATGATGAGTTCTGAGACACCCGTCTTTCTCGCACCTCTTCTTGGGACAAGTGTGCTTGGCTGCTTTATATTGTAGGCAGCGATAACACATTCTATTCTTCCTTGCCAATTCCCACCTTGTCTTTGAGTCCGCTTTCTTAAATATCTCGCAGTCGTGTTCTGCGTGGTTTTGTTTCTTGCAAAGAAAACAGCTCGATGCCTTTATGGGTCCTCTATGCCTATTGTTGTCGCAACTTTCAACTTTCTTTTGTTGTTTCACAGTAGTCTGTTCTTCGATGTAATTCGACCGCTGAAACCTTCTATTTGATATAAGAGTTTCGTCTGTTATGACTTCTGGTGGGGCGAATCTTCCACACATTTTCGCTTCCCTTTTGATAAATTCTTCGAATTGAACAAGGTCTGGCTCGTCTTCGGCTCTATTACTTGAAAAATCGATCCAGCGGTATCGTAGAGCAGGCGTCAATTTGTCCACTATGTCTTGAATTATCTCCGGGTTATACAGGTAGCGCGATTTCTTTAATATTTTAAGTGTAGCTACGCTGTTTCTAATCTTGCTTGCGAAAAGACATATATCTCTGGGTGAGTCCGTAGTTCTCCCAATGCCACGTAGTTTAGCCATCTCCGCCTTTGCGATGGCGTCTGCACGTCCGAAACTCTCTTCTAATTCTATCATGATTTCTCGAGCGTCGGCATTCGCTATTAATAGGGGCTGCACTGTTTCCTTCGCTCTTCCTCTCAGGGCTCTTCTTAAACGGGCCGTGTTCTCGACCTTTGACAAGTGTTCGACTGACTCATCGAATGCTGCTTTAAACGTCAACCATTGTGTATATGAACCGTTGAATGGTGGGAGGTCCATTGTATATCTTGTGACATTTTGCGTGGGTTGACTGATACGGCAAGCTTGAGTGATTGCCATAGCTAAGTCTGTGAGTCCTTGCGAAGATCCGTGAGGGTTCGTAGGAGGTTGTTCGGTCGGCTTCAGCTCTTCCGACTTCGGTTGCGATGCCTTATATTTGCATTTGTCCCTTTCTTCCTTAATAAGCGATTTCACTTCTTTTCGTGAGTGTGAGGTGCTTCTTCTATTTGCTTCCGCCGTGACTCTGTCATCCGACCAAGACTTGTTGACAGAGTGTTGAGAGATATCGTCTTCTTGCTGTGACTCGTTGGAGCTATATTCTTCTGACTCGGAGGCCTCGAGTTGTAATCTATGTGCTCGGAGTTCGCACAGCTTGAGTTGAGCTAGAGCTATATCTTCTAGCGCTTGGGCGAGTCGGCGATTTTCGTCTCGTCCCTCTTTTGATGATCTCTTCTTTCTATGTTGCGGCGCGGCCATGTCATAAGTTGAGGCTAACGGCGCAGGTATTGAGGCGGTCGGCGTAGATGCGTAGTATTCAAACGACGTAGGTGCGACACGTAGCTCGTGTTGAGATGTGATTTCGTGTCTTGAAACATGTGGCGTCGGTGAGCTTGTACGTATCGTAGGCGAGGTTGTGCGCAGCTCTGGCGAGGTTGTGCGCAGCTCTGGCGAGGTTGTGCGCAGCTCTGGCGAGTTCGTGCGCGGCGCGGGCGAGATCTTGCGCGGCGCTGACGAGGTTGCTTGTGGCATCGGCGACGTAGCGCGCGGCGCGAGCGGTGCAGGGGTCATCGGTGGCGTGCGTCTGACAGGGCGATAGTCTCGCGACGACGGGATGTCGAATGACTCTGCGTGTGAAGCCTCGCCTTGGTCCCTCCCCCTCTTCGATCTGGTGATCGGCATCGTGCACGGATCCGGCTCGAAGGACCAAAATGTGCGGGACCGGGTCGACTAAATCGAACCTCCGCAGAACTTGGAAACGCGGCCGTCGAAAGACGAGCTCAGCCGTGACGACGAAAGTCGATCTACGGGTTTCCAATTCTACGGCAGGCTGACTCCCGCGCTCACCAGTGGTCTCTCCAGAGGACCAACGTAAGTTAGCCTAGAGCTGGAGAGTACCGGTGAGTTTGGGCTTGCCGACGAACGGTCCGATGCACCGAAGAAATGCCGGGGTGCACGATGGGTGGTGAAGCGATGAAATAAAAACGCCAGATCTTCAGAGTTCAGGTTTCGTTCCTCTTCTATAGTCCCCAGTCTTGGTCGGATGGCGGTGAGGTGGCGTGTGCGGCGGTGGTGATCTTCGAACTGATTTTTGTGTGCTAGGCCGCCTATATTTATTCGCCACCTCTCCCGGCGCTCGGTGACTCTCGCATGCCGCGCCGCGAGAGCCAATGAGCGTCGAGTATTCGCCGATCAACCAAGAATGGGGATAAGAAAATTGCACGAAAATACTATTTATTTATATTTACAATTCTCTTATACTATTAACAATTATTATTATATCTATATTAATCTATAAACTATTGGAATTTACATAAATCTAATAAGAAACCATTCTTCTATACTATAACTATTCTAAGTGACTATTCTAAGCTCTAAGTGGTGCTAACTAAGTGCTTATAACTATACAAAGAGCTTAAATCTATCCTATTCCTATTTACAATGTCTATAAACTCTATTCCTAGCCTTAAATCGCGTCCGAATAATCCTATATGCTTAAGTAGCTCTATACACTTTACATTGGTTACTTTTACCAATTTAACTATCTATAAGTGTAGTAGAAGCTATAATCTATCTAAATACTAAGACCTAAAGTAGAAAAGTTAATACTTAAACTCTATAATTAGGTCCGAACATTCTAGTATGCCTAATGCTGACTAGGTTTTAATATTACCTCTTATTTAAGTGTCTTTACATAAAATGAGATATCGTCTATCATTCTATATTAGAACTATCCAATTCCACATAAAATAATAGGTATCACTATAAAACTATTAGCACTGCAATGGCAAGGATTCTTGTCTATTGCGCCGACCAATGGCAGCGCTTACATTATCAGCTAATGGCGTGAAAGCAGCGCGCCGTTATTGCACCTTAGCTTGGTATTTTCCTATTGACTATTCCTGTTGGAAAATACCAAGCTGTACTAGAAAAGGCCATTGCAGGTTTTCCTGTTCTATAAACATAATTACATGATCAAAATCACATATCTATTCTATGCTATACGATAACGTGATTTGATAAATTATGTTACCAAATCACACATCTATGTGATTTGGTACGTATATCGACCCTGTAGTGGTAGATAAACTATTTGTTCTTTTAAAGAACCGAACTTAATAATTTAAGCCCTAACTATTATATTTCCCTGAAGCAGGCGAAATCTATCTTACGAACATTTAGTGTTTGTGGCGGGCTAAATTATTATCTATTGATACGTTATGCTAGTCTATATACGTAATAATAGATTCGTATTCTCGAATGTCCTAATTATGTGTGATTAAAAACTAAGCTAAACGTGACGCGACTTAAGACTAGACGTCTACTTATAACTATGTGCGATACGTCTTGTTAACTATACTTTTTTAACGGCTTATAACTAAACGAGTTATATCTAAAGCGCCTACCTATGCCTATAAGACGACTCATATCTAGAACGCCTACCTATTACCTAACGGCTTATGTCTAGAACGCCTACCTATTACCTAACGGCTTATATCTAGAACGCCTACCTATTACCTAACAGCTTATATCTAGAACGCCTACCTATTATTGTAAGACGACTTATATCTAGAACGCCTACCTATGACATTGCGACTATCTATCTACATTGACGATCAGAGCAGAGAAACTTGTAGTGACGTCAAGAGCAGAAACCGAGGAAATGCGCCGTCCTGTCGATAGCTCTGAAAAGAGCTGTTTTAGCACCCGTATAACACGTAGTAGCTCTGAAAAGAGCTGTTTGTGAGAGAGGAGTGCTGTGCCCAGTTTCTTTCTTGACGCGACGTGAAGTCTTCAAGATATCCTTCAAGGGTCCTTTGTTCTTCTATGGCGTGGGCGTAGCGACGATGGGCACAGCGATGACGTCCTCTCTCTACGGGTGCGGGCGGCGCATTGAGCGGCTGCGCTCTGTGCGCCCTATTTATAAGCGCGCCGTGAGACGGGAATTTCGTCGACGTGGGAACATTCGCGAACAATAGCATTCCAACGGTACGCCTACATGCGAAACTATTTGACTATTCGGTTGAATACCTATCTATATACAAAATGCAATGTCGTATTAATTAATAAACTATATTTACATGTGAGGCGTCGTGCACATATTGGGTACCAGCAAGTGCTTTCAGTTTGCGTAACCATTGCACTATTTCTACACCACGATCACATTGTTTATGAGATGAGGATTTTGCAGCTGACTATCGCGTATATGAGGTGATAAAAGTTCAAGTTTAAGAGCGGAAAAAGCTTTTAGTGTCCGTTGGAATAAACATACTTTCATTATTTATTTATTTTATTTATTTATTTTTCTACATTTCTATACCAAGCTATTAAAGTGCTTTCATAGAAACAGGAGTATAGAAAAGTACATGTATAAAAGATACATTGGTACCGGTGGGTGGTCTCAAACTCGTGCTCTCGGTTTGCTGAACCATTGCACTGCCACTACACCACACTCGTCTTAATATGATATCATTAAATATAATATATTCAATATAAGTTTAGCTATCTACTTATGAGTCTAATTAGTACATTTTCTAAACTATTTATATTTTCCATTGTGAAGCTGGAGTTCGGTCTATTAATGGAGGCTACTGCTTCTACAGTGCAAGTAGGAGTCACATCCTCTATGCCGGCCTAGTTGAAACAGGCAACTTTTAAGCTGATTGATGAAAGAGGTGGTTTTGCCCCGAATCCGCAGACTAGGTACCACTGCCTGCCACTCTTAGATGTAAACGCGTGACTTAATTGAAACAATATCTACAACTTAACCTAAGGTCCCATATACATTTTGAATTGAAGCCACGTAAATTTATAGCAATATAAATAGTCCAACGTTTTTTCATCATTTATTTGAAGAACGTAGCTTCTCATGGTAGGGGCCAAGCGTAGACCCTCAGGGGTCTGTATGCCCTTAGCCTTGCCGCCAAAAACTCCCGTCTGTGCCCCTCCCCTACTCTCCCGCCCTTCAGACTGCGTCGCGTCGCTCAAAGAATAAAATTATCTTATTTAAAATTATTTGTATCTGTTTATGATGAACTTCTAAGAGGTCTCGTAGACAAATCGTAGCTTCGTAGTATTATTTTAAACTAGCTGACCCGGCGAACTTCATACCGCCTAACAGTCAACGAATGTCGTGTTACAGATTAGCCGAACTTAAGTTGTTGTGAATTGAGAAAATTAAAATAACGTTTCCCTTTATAAATAATACAACATAGGTTTTCGAACAATATATTTTTTCACTGATATGCCAATGTTGACAATTTGTTTTTAATTCTTAACATCAAGTAGATTGATATATCTTCCTTGGTTTACATTTACACAAAATAAATATCTGAACGCACGCATAAATTTTGTATGGGGAATTTTATATAAAAAATATGTTTTTTTATTAACTTTATTTATTATTCACACAATATGTTTATAAATTATAGTCTATGTGTTATTCGGATTATTATGTTATTATGTTAAGCTAGAACGCAGTCCAAGAGTAGAGAGGACTGCTACCACGGACAGAGGTCTGGGCTGGCAGCAGTGTTCATAACAATAAAGCACAAAAAAGGGCGATGCATTTTCTCTGCTCATCCTTATAAAAATTGAGGCAAGTCAATTTGATTGTTAAGAACAATTTGCAGTTGTATACGTTGTTTTATTGTAGCTATGTGTAACTGAAGTAGTAGTAGTCCCGTCCACTATGCCGGCATAGTCTGTACACACAAAAATGGTGATCCTACCCCGCGGATTAGACTCGGCAAATTACGACCAACTTTGTGCCTACCGCTATTACATAACCAGACCCGTAGCAAATATAATAATAATAAAATGCTTTATTGCACAATTAATTATTGTAACTTAATGCCTCAAGGTATTTTCTACCAGTTAACCTTCGGAAGATGTATCCGGTGATTTCTTCAGTGCAGGAAGAAAAAGAAAATTATATATATTTTAATTTGAACAGTAAAATTAGATATAATATTTAATTACTTAATATATATAATACAAACAAAAATAAATTACATATAAAATAGTCAAAGGTGTAAATTATTCCGTTTCTTCAGCATGTGATTGTACAGTCTAAGTTTGAAGATATTCAGTGTAGGACTTTGTTGGATACCCTTTTGCTTTTAAAAGAATTTCCCTCCACACAACCTCTTTGTTTACTATTGTCAGAGCTTAATTTTAACTGCTTTTTCCTCAATAATAAATTTTATCAATACTCGTATATACACGTACACATGTGTTTTATTTTACTATCTATTTACAAATGAAGTTCATTTAATGTAATTTTTCTGATAATTTCTAATAATAATAAGGCGGCCGTGGTGTAGTGGCAGTGCAATGGTTACGCAAACCATGAGCACGAATTTGAGACCACCCACCGGTACCAATGTATCTTTGATGTATATACTTTGGTTTTGCAGTTTCTATGATACAAGCCATATAGTAGCTTAGTATAAAAAATATAAATGAAAAAAACAATGTTTTTTTAACGCAACGACCGATCGGTATTAGGATTTTCAATCATGGTATTAGGATTTCATTACTGTCGTGTCTTTTTTTAAAGTATTGTCTCTTCTAAACGATTATCGATTTTATTCTTTGTATGTTGTCTGCCTCCCTTTTCCAGTACGATCGCACCGAGGTATTGCCGGGGCTCCAACGCCCTATTCGCCCTTCGCAGCGATTAGGGCAGACAGACGTACTCAACAAATAATGACCATTTTCATATGGTATTCCCTTTTTTTATGTAAAATATTTTACACATCGATTAATTTGTTGCTTTGATTTGACATTGAAAGGTTGGGTGAAAGGAGGTTAATGAACGAGAATTATCAGGAATAAGTGGAAGGAAAAACTTGTACACATCGCATTTATTCAAAGAGTGGCAGACAGCTAGGTTGTGTGCCGATCCGGATAGTACCACCACTTACAAGTATACAAACCTGGAAGTGACTTTCACTATGCAGCTATAAGCAATTAGGAAGTCCTATAATTACCCTCAATGTGTGTGTTTTATATAGAATATTTCGTATTAGATTAAGTATTTATGTTGTAAATAAATTTCTTGTTTAACTGTTTGTAGCAGTCATATCCATTCATGGGCTACACTCTAGCTTAACATCAGGTGGGGTCTGGTCATATGTTGAGTCAAAATAAAAAAAACACTTGTTCACCTGCACTTAGTAGCTAAATTTATAATGGTTAGATCAAGCAAGCTGAGGTCACTTTTCTTGTCAAATTTTTATTTATTGAGATGCAATAGCTTTCTTTAACTTGCTTGTTGCTAAGCAAGGGTGGATCCGAGAACTTTGACGACTGAAAGATACCGATGCAGTTTACGTTTTTTTTATTGTGACTCGACATCTGATCTTGCCCCGACTGATGGTAATCATCACGGCTGCCCCAGTTGCCATGCCGGCCAACGGTGCTTCTTCACGCATCGCTTGAAGGCTATAGGATGGAAAGAACACATGGGCTGGTAAAGCATTCCTTCAATAGGGAATATGCATGTGGTTTAAATATTGCTGCAAATTTTTCCCCCGATTCTTTATTGTACTAACATCATGCTAAAATAATTATATTTTTAATTTTCTTTGTATATATTGCATAAAAGATTAAGCAAAAAGTGAAAAACAAGCAAGTGAAATTCAAATGAGTGCAACGCATCACCATTGGCCGAATGAAACGTGACGTCACATGACACGTTCGGGGTTGATGCTCATATTGTGCGCGTAGTGTTTAAGAGAAAAAATAGCTGTTCTTTGTGTTTATGCAGTGTTTTTGTTTAGCTATTACAACTTTAAAATCCACATAAATAACAGTAACACTTGTAGTAAACAAATACTGGTCGTGACGTGTGACGTCATCAAAAGCCCGCGCTAGATGATGGCGTTCAAATGTGTCAAATTTAATCAAAGTTTTAAAATTATTTTAAAAAAATAATAAGAACTTTTCCAACAATATTTATATTTTTTATTATGTTATAACGATGTAATAAGTGAATTAAACCCATAAAAAAATACATGCATATATCCTATTGTTCTACAAAGAAATGACTCTCCGAACTTTTTTTGTCGTCTTGGTCGTCATCACAGTGTCTGTCAAAGATTATACCCTTCGCCTAAAGTATTCAAAGTTAAAGGATGGGGAGATCACATGGGCTAGTGAAGCATTATTTATATCGAAGGTTTTGTAGTGATTTTATTATTGTATTGTATGTATTGTAAATATAGTTGTAGCCCATTATCATTGGAATGTGAAAATCAATGTTAGCACTATGAAAAAGCAATTTCCCCGCTGTTTATCTTTCGACTAATTATAGTTGGTTAACTATTTGGGTCGTATGTAACTGTTATTTTCGCTGTCAGTCGGTTCGCTCGTAAAATACTCATATTTTTAGATACGTTTGATTGCAACATTGTTGCGTGTTGTCGTTCCCTTTATGCTTTTGTTTCCTTGTTTTTCTGTTTTATATTTTAGCTTTTATGCGTTCGCTACTTTAACTTGTATTATAGGTACGGACGCAATATTGCATAATTCATACACCGCATCCCAACTTAACTTATACTATGCTGTTAAAATAAGAATAGAACGGGCTGTTGACTAACTTCACTTGACTGATTTAAAGGTGTCTTTTTTTTGACGGTCCGCAAAGAAAAAGACACCATACTTAAGTGAGGTTGGTTGGAGAGTCAAACGCCACAAAATGGCGCCGATTCCGTCCTATTTTTATTTTAATAGCATTATACAGTTATTGAGCTATAATAACAGTCACTTCAATTCATGGACCACTCTCCAGCTTAACATCAGGCGGGTGCTGTCATATGTCGAGTCACAATAAAAATAAAAACTGTTTGCACTTTTGGAGCGGCTCTGCTAAATATCTTCTCGATACCCTTGATTCATTGCAGCGACGAGCTGTCCGAGTGATAGTGATGTTGACGTGGCGAGAACTTTAGAGCCTCCTACAATGCAGAGGCAAGCTGCCTACGAGTCCTTTATCATACGGAAAATGTTTTGAGGAGCTCCTCAAACTTTTAATGAGACACGACATTTGATCTGAACTTGCTTGATAAGCAAGGGGCAGACCAAAGCACCGAACACTCAAAAAAACCGTAGCAGTTTACGGTTGCCTCAGTCGCCGTCACTATGCCGGCCAAAAGTGCTTCTTCACGCTTCGGAGAGAACACATGGGCTGGCAAAAACATTCCACTTGACGATTGTTCTGCAAAGAAAAGACGCACCGATCATTTTAGTTTGACTGCCGATTCGGTCGATTCGGTCTGTGCGGCTATTACGGGTGTGAAAGGACGAGGTAGGTAATTATCGTATTAAAAAAAAGTTGTAGATAAGCGTTAAATAAATAAAATATAACATGACAATATAATGAAATAAAAATAGTTTTTGTCATAATAATATTAATATGAAATATAGCTAATATTTTTAATATTAATATATAAAAAAGCTGGTGCGGCTTGTGAAGCAACTGCAAAAGCTAAAGCGTGCAAATACAAGGGGTCTAGGCTCCGAGTATGATTTTGTCCCATTCGGTGTCGAGACCCTTGGTCCGTGGGGTCCTAGCGCTATAAGGCTTTTTAAGGAAATATCAAAAAGGTTAGTCGACATCACAGGAGAGTTGGCAGCTACCTCGGACAGAGAATTAATCTAGCTATTCAAAGGGGGAACGCTGCCAGTATCATCGGAACCTTGCCTAAAGGGACTCCTTTTAATAATGTATTTTAGTTTTTTTTTATCAAAATATGTATTAAATATATATAAAGTACATGATAATGTTTTATAAACGTGGATATGATTAAAGCTTATATGAAATAAATATTGTAAAAAAGGAAATATTGAAAGGAATTTATAAATCTGATGTGGATGAATGCGTTAAACAAGGCAGGCCCAGAAGAGTGTTTTCCGACCAAATCGGAGACATCCTCAAGAAAGCCAGGTTGCCTAGTGCCCATAACCACAGAGCCTGTATGAAGAGAATTGTGGATGTGAAGGAAGCAAGGGAGTTGTGTGAGGATCGTGGTAAGTGGCGCTCTATTGTCTCTGCCTATCCCCGTGGGAAAAAGGCGTGATAATTTGATTGATTGATAAATATTACAATTTTCTCAAATAGTATTTACCGTTTAATATAAGTTACGAAGCAAAACTGAAACAAAAAAAAAACATTAATTTTACAAGTAAATCGAAAACGCCAACGCTATATTGGTTGGTGCTCTATGACAAATATGTTGTCTTCGCACCCTCTGCTGTTTTGGGGTGGCAACTCACACGTTTGCAACTTCTAACAATAGTGCGAGTTTGTGCTTAAATAATAACTCGAAGGCTTTATTATGATTTTTTTTATTATTATTTTATTTTATGTTTCTATACTAATCTACTAAAGCTTGTATCACAGAAACAGGACAACCAAAGTACATATATTAAAGATATTTTGATACCGGTGGGTGGTTTTGAACCATGGTAACCATTGCACTGCCACTACACATCACGGTCGCCTTTAAGTTACAAATATATTACGAAATACTGTTTATTTCATTATTTTATTTAATTGTCGGTGACATCATCAGGAATGCTGGGTTGTCTAGTGCCCATAACCGTAGAGCTTGTATGATGATAGTTATGTGAGGATCGTGGTAAGTGGCGCTCCATTGTCACTGCCTATCCTGTGGGAAAAGGCGTGACAATTTGATTGATAAATTATCACGCATTTTTTGCTTCATTCACTTTTCCTATAAAATCGATAACATATTCATTGTTGTTGGCCAATAGCGTTGGGTTAATAATTTAATCAATCAATCAAATTGTCACTGCCTTTCTCCCACAGAGATAGGCAGTGATAATTTGATTCGGTAGAAAAATTCACGCGTGAATACCAGTCAACTGTGACCGGAGTCGAATTCCTTAACGCGCCGCGACCACTCTGACCACTAATTCTTTTATCCTATCTTTGATGTTTAGTTTTTCCAACTGCTAAAACTATTGATTGATAATTTAATTAAGTTTGCCGGCTTAGTTGACTAAGTCACCTCACGGTACTACCCCCGGATCGGCGGACTGGACACTATTCTAGAACCAGACCCGGAGCAAAACAAATTATTTATTAAATAATACAAATAAAAGCTATGAAACAAATATTTGCTTATACCGGGAATCAAACCTGAGGCCTTACACGTGAATATATGTTTTATGTGCGTATGTTTTTTGTACGAATTGGTAATGTTCCAGCAAGATTTGGCCGAGAGAATCCAAATAAGCATTAAACTACGCTTAGGTGTGATCCCCAAAAAACGGCGACAAGCAATAATTCGAGGGACAAGCCACGAGAACCGCATACTAAGTCGCGGAATGCATTCTCCATTTTATAACGATAAGTCGATAAGTTGCTTGGCGACAACTATAAAATAGAGGGGTGGAATTTTCGCAAAAGCATTAAATGTAGAGATTTGTAAATATTTTATGCGGCTTACTATCGCGTTTATTTTGGTTTTGATTTTACAATTCTATTTTATTATTCCGACGTTTCAAGAGCTTTGCAGCCATCGTGGTCACAGAGAATTTGTTTAATTCTAATGAATGTTTGCGCAAAATCTAAGAAAATATTTTGTAAATTCAATTACAAATATACCCTGATTAATTTTATAATTAAATGAAGATAAATCCTTATTTAATGCTTAAAAGTTAATATAATAGTGTATTCAATTAATTTTTTAGGTAATATTTTCAAACGGGGCTTAAACAAATTTATTTTTGTATTCCTATTTTTCCTATATATCCTATTTTTCACCTATGTAAATATTTTATCACATGATTGTCGTTATCTAATATTGCTCGACCAAATCGGGATTTTTTTCTGACCAACGTCATTCTTAAAGGACGAGAAGCTTTCGCAGTGCCCATAACCTTAAGTATGAATTCTAGATGTCGTGCCAGGGTGTCTCTACTTATATCCCTGTAAGAATTAAGGCTTAATAATTTGATCATATGATGATCGTTATTTGTTTATAGAGAATAGAATCCAGTGACTTTAATAACCTAGGGTTGTATAGTCCCCGATCTGGGAATTGTATGAAGATCTTATTTTTATACATATATTTAGGAAAGGAAAACACCGCCTTTTATTTTCACTGCGGATGTAATTTTATTTTGTATTAGACATTTCCATACAATTATATCCAATTGTAAACATCTGTAAGTTTTATTGTTATGTTATGAAGTTGTTTATATCGTTTTAATATTTGTTTAGATATTTATATTATATATTACTTTAAGACAACCGTTCGTAGTGGTAGTGCAATAGTTAGGCAAACCAAGAGCACGGGTTCAAAACCACTTGCCGGTATAGTCTGTCTAAGCCGAAATGACGCGCTCCCCTACTGCATTTAAGCACAAGTTCGAATGTAAAATATGAATGCAACACACCGAAAATGCAATTGTAATTGGTTATTCAGTTGCTGGTTAGACACAAAAGGAAGAGCACGTTAATAAAGTATAGTAGTATAGTTAGTAATATTTGTATTCACACATTTAAATTAACTAATAAAGTGGAAGGGCGCGTCATTTATAGTTAGACAAGCTATACGAATGTATATTTGATATATGTACTTTGGTTTTGTCCTGTTTCTGTCTCTGCCTATCCCTGTGGAAAAAAAGCGTGACAGTTTGATTGATTGTTTACTAACTTTGGCACGCATAGTGACAGCGACTGAGGCAACCGTGAAATGATTGGGTTTGTTATAATTGTTTGTACTCTTGGATCTCCCTTGCTTACCATCAGGAAAGTAGAGATTTTATGTCGAGTTACAATAATAAATAAACAAACAAACATGTCTGGAATCTTCGCTCGATTCGACTTATTTCGCCTAAACGCATACGAGTATAATAAACGTATTTGTTTATTTTGTGTATTCATTCCAAATAGATTATAGGTGACAATGAGAATCTTATTACAGTTGTTTTTTGACAATGTGTCATATTGTTGACAAGATGTAATAATAAGTTTATAATAAACTGTGCATGTTATTTATATGTATTACATTGCGTACAAAAAAATGGGGACCAATATTGATAATGTATTGTATTTTTATAATTTAATATAAAAATACAATACATTATTAATATAATTTTACTTCGTTTCTGCATTTTTTCGGTTGGATTCGTATTTTAAATATTACAATATGCAAATAATACTTACAAATAGTATAAAATACTTTATTTACTAAGATGTAATCGCGACAAACTTTTCCTTGTCGTGGAAAATTTCCATTCCGTTTTCAAACGAATGAAAATAGATTTCATTTAATTTGTGTGATGCGGATTTGTAGTATTTATTTACATATAGGTAGATATAAGTTAATTTAACCAATTAGATGTAAATCTATCATAGTTAAGCTAAAATTATTACTAACTAAAATGTCACCACCTTTGCTGCCCGCAGGGATAAGCAGAGACAAAGGACTTTTTGCATCTCTGTAAATGTAAAAGTAACACTCTCGCTTACTTCACATCCATTTTTTTTCATACAGGCTCTATAGATGTACGGATCTCTGCTTTATAAGAGTTTTCTATTTGATCGAGGAACAATCTTCTGGTACGTTTTTCTGATTTATGAATCTATTTCGTGGATCGAAGAGAAGATCTCTCATCTATACTTTTAATATGCCGAAATCAACACAACAATTTTGACGTTTTTTTCAGTGTTCGGTACTCTTGGACCTGGATTGTTCTTACCAACAAGCAAATCGAGTTTCTTTTTATTTACACACGACATCTGACCTCGACCCGCCTGATAATAAGCAAGAAGAGATCTAAGAGTGACGACGACTGAAAAAATCGAGTTAGTTTAAGGCTGCCTCCGTCGCCGCCACCATGCCGGCCACAATAAAAAAACATTTATTATTATTATTAGCCTATTTATTTGTCCCACTGCTGAGCAAAGGCCTCCCTCTCAAACATAAACATACCTTTCTCAATATTGTCACAATGTTCGCTCACATCTTGCCCTGGTTTACTGCAAGAGAATACCTCTAATTGCATTAAACTCGCCACTGTACTATTAAATTAATTAAAATAAAGTATAATTATTCTTTTGTGACTGAACATCTTACCTCGACCTACCTGATGGTAAGCATAATGGAGTTCTAAGAGTGCCGACGTCTGAAGAAAAAAACGATTTATACATCTTTAAGGCGACCGTGGTGTAGTGGCAGTGCAATGGCCACGCAAACCGAGAGCACGGGTTCAAACCACTCACCGGTACCAATGTATCTTTGATATATGTACTTTGGTTCTCCTGTTTCTATGATACAAGCACTTTAGTAGCTAGGTTTAGGAATTTAAAAAATAAGGCGACCGTGTTGTAGTGGCAGTGCAATTGTCACGCAAACCGAGAGTACGGGTTCAAACCACTCACCGGTACTAATGTATCTTTGATATTATATTGATGTATTATGTACTTAGGTCGTCCAGTTTCTACGATACATTTTAGTAGTTTAGTATAGAAATTGAAATAAAAAACTTCATTCATTCTTCAAATGTTTTCGAATGTTGTATCCTTTATCAAAAATACATATGTACTTACAAATAAAATGTAAATTGTAACGGGAGAATGGTAAAAGCATTTCGTGCATTCAAATTGGAATTCTACTCCATCATATTTCCAGTTCATCGTTGTAATTAGCGAGAGCGGTTATGCAAATGCAAGGGGACGTGGGGGCTTAGAGGGGCTCTGGGGTGGAAGGGGGAATGCAGACACACTTCACATACGGAATGGTCATTTCATATGTTTGGAATGCAAGTTTATTTGTACTAAGAAGGAGGGAAACTAGACTTCATTTTCACAAAATTTCCTTTCAATCTAAGTACATTTATATTTTAAATGTTTCCTAACAGATGTCACAATTAGCTTTTTAACACGCTTTTATTAGCTTGAGTTGAATGTATAATATGTAAAACTATATAACGGAATCTTTCAAATTAATTTTCACCCACTTCTAGAGGTCTGAACAATTCGAAAATTCGTGCACGTATTAAAAACCGATGACAATACAATAACTTAAATAAATATTTTTTTGGCGGCATAGTGACGGCGACTGAGGCAACCGTGAACTGATCGGTTTTTTCAGTCGTCGGTATTATTGGACCTGCTCTAGCTTACTATCAGGCAGGCGGTGTCAGATGTGGAGTCACAATAAAAAAAAACACTTTTTAGTTCACATTATTTTTTTAACTATAGTTTTACTATATTTATTATTAAGATATTTATTGCATGTTTATACAACATTTATTATAATGTTTGTAATTTGAACTAACAATTGTGAAACCATAGTGGTTGTAGAACGATTTAAAAATGTCAAAGCCCAAGAGTTTTAATTTAACATAGAAATAAATATCTGCAAGCAGCGTACGCTACTTTTAATCAAATTTTGTTTGGTAAGTAATTGTTGGCCAATTTTAAGGCCACGATATTGAAAACATAAAATATATATTGTATTATTACGTCCAGAGGTCGTACCACCATCTCTTAAGGCAATATTATTCGTACCTCTTTTTCATTTAAAATAATATTAATTTCTTAAAGTTGATGGTAGGCCACAAAAGGTCTATAAATGTCAATACGTTTATAGACCATCATAGCGTTGGTTTAGTAGAGTTGCCCACAATGCCCAATTCAACTAAAATATATTTATTATAAAATATAATATTGTACTGTATTATGTAGGGATATCGGTTATTGGAGTAATAAAAGATATTATCGAATCATGCTTGGGGCGGTACATCAAGTTAATCTTTTTTATTTATTTTACTTATGTATAGTTACTATTTGCATAAGATTGTTATCTTTAATTGTTACATGTTTAAATCACAAGGACAGTAAAGGTAAATTTCCAATAGTGCCGACGACTGAAAAAACTCGATGGAAAAAACCTATTCAATTATTATCTAACACCTGGCACCCCATAAACCTATTCAATTCAGGGTTGTCTCAGTCGTCGTCTATTCCTATTGGAGGTGACGCATTAGTTACCACATCAGTTCGTTACGCGTAAAGTCTCGGATTCGATTCCCGGTCGGAGCAAATATTTATTTCATAGCTTTAATTTGTAATCTTTAATAATTATATTAATTATTAAAAATATTTGTTAATAAAAAAAGGGGCGGATATTTGCTTCGGATCTGGTTATCGAAGAGTGGGTGGTGGTGGTGCCCAGATTCGGGGTAGTATCACTATTTACAAGTATACAGACCGTGAAGTGACTTAGTCGCGTTACAAGATCAGCTTGTTAGGGACTGGTTGCAACTAGGCCGACTTGGTGTATATGACTGCTACTTGCAGTTATCTAACTGTAGTGACAGTCACATCCATTTATGGACCGCACTCCAGTTTAACGTAGGGCTAGGCGCTGTCATACGTCGGTCGAGATACAAAATTTAAAAATGGTATATAATAGGTAAAACACCTTTTACCATTAACTCCTGTAATTTTATTTAAATTGCAAAGTGTTATTTTTATATAGGTGACTTTAAAATCACAAATTTCGTTAGAGGCACAGATTTCTTTTTTTTTAAGTCGAATTGACAATCAGGAAACGTAAGACCAAACCATTTCTTGTCTTTCCGCTTCCGGTTGCTTAATCAAAACTCGCATGCATCCCTGTCTTGTCTCTGCCTATCCCTGTGGGAAAAGGCGTGATTTTTATTTATTTTATTCTAATTAACAAAAGTAGTTGTGTTACTATGCCGGCCAAAGTGAATAACATACCACAAGAAATAAATGCTCGGAAGGAAACGCTAAAATAACAAAGAATAGAATAAGTACATAAATAATCTTTTTATAGTAGATAATTTGAATTTAAAATTCCCGAGCAAAGATACCTGCGGGTAATTAACAGTGATATTATCGGTACGTTTTTTAATTTTCCCCAGTTGGAGGTACGCGGTTGGTGATTTACGATAGTGGATTTTGTTTGACCTCTAAATTTTGACCCGAGTTTAGGTTAAGAGCTTTTGACCCGAATGAAAAATAGTTTATAATTTAAACTTTACTCTTATTATAAAATATAAATATTTTACAGCTTACTATCGTGTTTATCTTTTTCATTTTTACTTGATTTATTGAATATCATTACTGCTTAAACCTATTTTTTTTATGCAATAGTTTTTAGTATCGAAAACTTTACCACCCCACTTTATTTTTGAAAGCGTTTTAGATATACCCTGTATATAGATGCATACATACACAAAATATCTGAACATAATAATAAAAAATATTTAAAAAAAATGACTGAATGAATATGGAATAAGTTGAGAATAAAGCTAAGCAAAAGAAAAGTTATTTGATATGCCGGTAAATAATAGTCAGGGATTAGGAAGATCTCCAAAGTTAGATAGCTAAGATTATAAAGGATTTGGTGTAAAAGTACGACGAATGAGTATGAATATTTAGAATAAGAGTATTAGGGCACCTAGAGGAAGGACGATTTATACTAAATGTAACCGTCTTTTTTATTATTTCAATACTTTTTCTGGTTTACAAACTTAGATTTGCATAATTTACAAGTTTTTTTTATAATTATCACCTAACTTAATACTAAGCAGTGACAATAAAATATAGAAGTCCTGTTCGTAAATTAATTATTTTCGACATCAATTTCGATGCGAATCCCTGTTTTTTTTTTTAATAATGTCCCTAATTTAATCATGAACAGTGTTATAAGTCATTTCTGTTTTATCCACTCACCTCTGATTTATAAATCTCTTGCATCTATCCTTTTAATGTTCCCAAACCAATTATGTAAGTCATAATATATTATTTAAAAAAAAAGGTCAAATTTTATATGCTGACGTGAGTGATATCCCTTAGGATTGTTAGTCTGGCTGGTTGTTCCAAGTACCAGTAATTGGAGTCCATCAAATTCCATTTGTAAATTTATTTTTCTTCCAAAATTCGTTTTGAATATTCAATTGCTTCATTAAATTAAATATGTACTTAATGTGCAATGAAAAAGACATAATTTAATCCATCGATATATGGCTTAGGGGTTTATTTAAATTTCTTTTTGTTATAATTTATTGTATGTTTATACTTTAGAGATATTTTCCTGTTGGACTTGACGTGAAAGTAAGATCTATACGTTTTTACAAAAACAAAAATTGCGGCTTTCTATTGTGTTTATTTTGATTATATAAATTTTATGGCCGCGTAAGTCAAACGCAATAATATTAATAAATATTTAATTCATTCCATTCATCCATCACAATAGCCGGCTGATCTTTAGACTTAAATGAACGGAAATATATTGTCATTTATAAGAAATGACAATATATTTCCGTCCATAGTGGTTTGGATATTACCGAAATTAGGCATCTGTTTTTTTATTACATATTTTCATATTTATATATATGTATTTACCTATTATTATTTTATTACATATATAGATATCAATTTACATAAAAAAAATATTAAATGTTTCCTTAAATTTCACACGTTTCAATCAAGAGCAATCAGTTATATATCTGATTTTTCTATTACCCTATTGAAATATATTTGGCGCGACATATGACTACACTACACCCCTAGTTTAACTATAGTTAAACTGGAGTGTGGTCCGGGAATAGAGGCGACTGCTACTATGCCGGCCTAGTTAAAACCGGCAACTGATTCCGAAACGCGAATAAGTCACTACACAAGTACACTTGTAAGTGACGGTACTAACCCAGATCGGCAGCCTGGGCACCACTACTTACCTTAATGATTACTTATTCATGACATTTTTAAAGTAGATAGACTTCACAAAAAACTGCCACCTGACATTTATATTTTTTTGACAATAAAAAAACCTAACTATTTATATAGCTAAACGTACCTATTTAAAGCGGAAATAAAGTTCATGAGCGGTGAGGATTACTTCTATTTAATTAATGCCCTATTTTTTTAAATTAATAGCTTTAAGTTAGAAATAAAGAATTAATCAGATCATCTTGAAATGGACTTGTGAAGTTTATTAATTGCCACGCTAAATGTGGTACTCTTTGAGGTGAAATTCCGTCGACGGGTTTGCGTTAGGTTGGTGTCTTTGTTTTGTCACAAATATGTGGCAGTATTTCGTCACAGAAAGATTGACCACTACACCGCTACATATTGGATACTATCAGGGATTTGTCAAATTAGATGTAATCCAAATTCCTGTCAAACCAAATTTTCCCTAACCGACAACATGCGACATGCTGTTTACAGAGGGTACAGAGTGCATTTGATTTGACCGAACCGCAGAACGCGTCTATTGAGGCAAATCCCTAAACCTAGAACTTGGCGGTTATATTCTTCTAGCGAAGAAGCACCTTTGGCCGGCATAGTGACGGCGACTAAGGCAACCGTGAACTGACTAGGCTATTTCAGTAGTCGACACTCTTGGACCTTCTCTTGCTTATCATTCAGTCGGCAAGTCGAGGTCCGGTGTCAAAACTCTATAAAAAATATAATTATTTTTGTTCGTTTATAATATTTCTGTTTATTATATTTTGAAATTAGATATGCTTCTGTGATGAAACTCATAATAACAAAAAGACATATTAATTGTGACAAAAAAGTTTTCCTAAGCTATAACAACCCATCATTACGTATTTAAACGCGTGACGAATTTAACGATTTTGTACTTTTTTATGACAAGTTATGTTATTTTAATGAAAATAAAAGTTGATAATAGTTAAATTAAAGGCGGTGTCCTTTATTTTTGTTTGTTCAAATATTTTAATTGTTAATAAAAGTAAATGTTATCCTTATTTTTACTTAGCAACGTTTTTTTTATTTAATTAGGTATCCTTATGTGTTGTAAACTTTGGTCTGATGGATTAAGTTTTAAAGTGGAACACCTGTATCGATATAATTATTAATCAATCAATATTCCACTTTAATTCCCACGGAGATATGGTGTTATGTTTTTTTTATTATTTTACATTTCTATACTAAGCTACTAAAGTGCTTGTATCACAGAAACAGGACAACCAAAGTACATATATCAAAAATACATTGGTATATGCAGTGACAATGGAGTACCGCTTTTCACAAACCGGACACAACTCTATCGCTTTACATTTACAATTCTCTTCTTTGAGATGATGCCTTGGGATGAGCCCTGTGGTGCCCTGTGTTGGGTCTTTTTGCGTCGCGTCGCTTTTATCCTGGTCTGATTCCTCTGATATTCCTTTCAGAGACATTCTCAAGAAAGCTGGGTTGGGTAGTGCCCATAAACGTATGTGCACTAGGATCTGGATGTGAGGAAAGCGAGGGAGTACATCGTAATCGTGTCAAGTGGCACTCCACTCCACTATTTATTTACATATCAGATAGCTATAACAATTTTAAGTAGAAATTTATTAAAACTCTTGCGGTCAGCGTCATCTGTCGTAACAACATATGCGTACCACGATTTGTTTATATTGTTGTTCTTTCCACCCTAGAGCTTTTGCGCATATGACTGTCCCTCTTGCGCTTCCGTTTCTTCGGAGGTAATTGATGTTTTTGTAGAAAAAACATGCGGGCTCAATGAAAGGAGTCTTGCGGTTTTTTACTTGAATATATATTTTTTTAAATTGTAATTTCAAGGAAAATACTTTCACTTGCGTGCTCGGTGCACTCTAATAGTTTGCTAAATTAACCAGCGTTTCTTGTTACTATTATTATTCTATATTTTTTTAAATATAATCGTGTTTGTTTTTTTATATATTTGTTCATCGGCACGACATTTGACCGCACCCCATCTGTTCCTCAACTCTGCTAATTGGCAAACATGCCGTGAAGCCGCTTAGCTCCTGCGATTCCATTATTGCCACTGTGCGTTATTTTGTCCACTAACACAAACGTCGCAATGATTGCAATGGAAACGCGAATTTTTTTTTGACCGTATTTTTTATTCTTGACCGTATGACCGTCATTAGGGGTGGAGTGACGATAGCGGATAGAATGAGAAATAGCACTTGACGACAGGCGTGGACGAACGGTTTAGCGACTGGTTTGTTGCGCGTAAAGTCCCGGGTTCGATCCCGGTCGGAGCAAATATTTGTTTCATAGCTTTTATTTGTAATATTTAATAATATTAAATATTGCAAATATTTGTTAATAAAAAAAAAGAGATGGATATTTGCTTCAGGTCTGGTTATCAAAGAGTGGTAGACAGTGGTACCCAGTCTGCCGATCCGGGGTAGTACCACCACTTACAAGTATACAGACCGTGAAGTGATTTGGTCACGTTTCGGGATCAGCTTGTAAGTTGCCGGTTCCATCTAGGCCGGCATAGTGGATGTGATTGCTACTCACAGTTATTGAATTGTAGTAGCAGTGACATTCATTCATGGACCACACTTTGGCTTAACATCAAGCGGGGTGCTGTCATATGTCGAGTCACAATAAAAAAAATAACCATAAAGCTTGTATAAAGAGAATTGTGTAAGGATCGTGACAATAGAGTTTTGTGTTTTCTAGAATGAAGTATATCCCCTTATTAATTAACGGGAATGCTAAGAGGCTACTAACTCCATTGCCACAAAGAAATAGGTAATTATGTCTTTATTGTCTGTTTAAAAAATTGGTTGCAATATAACCCAACAGCAAGCAAGTTAAATAAAAGCTTATAAATAATAATGCTTTTAAAACACGCGCGAAAACCATAATAATTGCATAAATTGCATAATTGCATAAAAATTAAGATATCAATTTAATTTAATGGAATAAAATAATTATGTTTAAAAGTTTTATTTTTAATTAAGAAACAGATTGTTGTATTTTTTAGGTTCTTTGCTAATTTAATTAGATAAAGATACATTTAAATTTGTTAGAAAACCTGTTTATCACTTTGTTTAATGTTTTATAATGTAATTAACCTGTTATTTTTTAACCGAATCCTTTTTTTATCAAGTAATTAGTTTAAAAACTTGAAGAGATACATTTTTATTTATTTATTTCTTATGTTGCGATTGTGATGCCGAATTCAGGAAAGCGCATCAAATTGTCACGGCTTATTTGTACAGGTACAGTGAGAGATAAAAAAAGCGCTACTTTTCACGATCCTGACACAAATCTCTCGCTTCCTTTACATCCAAAATTCTTTTCATTATTTTTTCTTACAATATCACTTAAAAAGAATCTTTATTTGTTCATAAAGATTCATATTTTGTTTATATCATCTATATTAACAATCTTAGACGATGAATCTATAACCAAAGAGTACTATTAAAAAGACTATTGTGGATTGTAGGCAGATTTTTGTCAGCATCGTGAAAAGTAGCACTCTGTTGTTTTCGCCTATCACTGACGGAATCATCAATCAAATTATCTCGGGAGTTGTGTCAGGATCGTGGCAAGTGGCGCTCCTTGTTCTCTGCCTATTCATGTGAGGAAAAGTCGTGATTAATTGATACGCAAGTTTAGTCTGAACTGATTGTAATTATACAAGCAAAGTACATATTTTGTTTCTAACAAAAAAGAATAACAAAATCCGCCCATAAATGTGACCTTTAATAAAAAAGGATTTGCATTTTATTAAAAAGCAAATTATGAGTGATTGTAACAGTTCATTTGTGTCTTTATTGTTTTAACCCTGCCAAATGATACCGAACGTTCTAGATGATCAATGGACTCGATTCTCTGAAATAATTGACATCAATTTGATGCTTTTTTTGTTACGATTGGACAAACGTTAAGTATTGTTATTTAACTTCTTATTTGTGATATTAATTCTTTTTATAATTTAACACGAATTTTAAAGAAAACATCGACTCGTTATCCTTAAAAAAAAATGTGCGTGTGTGCTTTCGTTAGAAGTAATATGTGTCTTATATGTTTAATTCTAATACTGTTATATGTAATGCGATTAAAATAAGAATAGGACGGAATCGTCGCCATTTGTAACTTCTAACTCTCCAACCAACTTCACATTAGTATGGTGTCTTTTTCTTTGCGGAGCGTCAAAAGACACCTTTTAATTAGTCAAGTGAAGTTAGTCAACAGCCCGTCCTATATTGTTAGCAACTAAATAACTGCAACGCTTTAAATTAATCGACGAGGTGTGAAAAGGCAACTTTGGTCGGCATAGTGACAGCGAACGAGATAACTGTAAAATGAAACTAGTTTGTCAATCGTCGGCGCACTCGGACCTCGAAGTCAGATGTCGCGTCTCAATAAAAAAAGTTGTAGCCATAAAATTTATAAGTACATAATTCACGTGAATCATGAATAACAAACAGAATTATCAGAAAATTCACAGCCATAACTTATGTACAAGTGCATTGCATATGTAACCGAATTTCCTGTGCTAATCGGCAAAGTAAAGGCGCCAAACATCGTTTATATTTAAATGTGATTATAATAATTTATGTGTGTCTTTCATACGTACAGAATAGAGATATACAATAGAGTGCGTATAATTCTCTACAAGCTGTCTCCATAAGCAATTCAACAGTAGGTGTCAAAATTGCTTATTGACGAATCGGAGTCATCTTCAAGAAAGCTAGGTTGCCTAGTGCCCATAACCATAGAGCTTGTATGAAGAGAATCGTGAATGTGAAGGAAGCGAGGGAGTTGTATCAGGATCGTGGCAAGTAGCGCTCCATTGTCTGCCTATCTCTGAGAGAAAAAGGAGTGACAATTTGATTGATTGCTTGATTGACTTATGATACACAGGAATGACTATATGGCCTTTGTGGAAATATTTTATAAATATTAAAAAGAGGATATAAAATATTTACATGCATATTGTTAGTTAACCAAATATTAACATCGTTGGACAAATAAACGGCTTTGCTAGATGTATCGCATAAAATTTATCTGATTACTACTACCTCTACTACAATAACATTCGACCTATACAAAAAAAGTACTGTTTTCTTTTCATTTCTATACTAAGCTACTAAAGTGCTTGTAACATAGAAACAGGACAACCACAGTACTTATGTCAAAGATACATTGGTACCGCTGAGTGGTTTCGAACCCGTGCTCTCGGTTTGCTTAACCATTGCACTGCCACTACACCACGGTCGAGTAAAACTGTAATTAATAAATATTTAACAAAAATAGTCGTTGTAGTTGTTGTTCTTAGTTGTTTTACGGTTCGTAGTTAATCGTGTGCGCTCTAAATATTTTTATTTCAACCTCACAGGTCATTGTGGCATTGGGGCCTCTGTGACCTGCACGTCCTTCCGACGGGTTAACTTCATTAAGGAGACGTATAATATATGATATTTATGTTCCAATTTGAATATGTTCTAAAATAGAATCAAATCAACACATTTATTGCAAATTATTCTTCTTCTTGGGCTCTTTTGCATTGTCAATAAATCTGCAACTACCATGTCGTCGAGAGAAAACCATAATCTCATCATTATCTTTAAAGCGTGTTGGATATTAGTTATCAATCAATCAATAAAATTGTCAGAGACAATGGAGCGCCACTTGCCACAAATCTGACACAACTCCCTCGCTTCCTTCACATCCGTGGAGTGCGGTACATGGATGTAAGTGACTGTTACAGTTAAATAACTGTAAGCAGCAGTCACATCCACTATGCCGGCCTAGTTGAAACCGGTAACTTACAAGCTCATCCTGAAACGCGACTAAGTCACTTCATGATCTGTATACTAGTAAGTGGTGGTACTACCCCGGTTCGGCAGACTGGACACCACTGCCACTATTTAATAACCTGACCCGGAGCAAATATCCGCCTCGTTTTTTATTACCAAATTTAAAATAAAATAAAAACTATGAAACAAATATTTGTTCCGACCGGGAATCACACTCGGGACTTCCCGTGTGCTAACCAATACGCCACGCATGTGTAATTAATATCATCGTATAATTTGATAACCCAATAACAAAATGAATAATTAAAATATAATAACAACTTCTATATTTAGCTGTTAAATGAGCATTTCTCAAAACCATCAATGGGTTTAAAAGAAGAAAAAAATAACCCTTCGCGGCACCAACAGAAGGAAAAAAGTGTGTACCGACAAAAAGATAAAAACAACGAAAAAAGCTATGATTAACACAAAAACGTTCGTTATAAACGTGGTTCTGTAGATTATTGGGTTAAAACTTGTTTTACGGTGTATTTATGTAGTGATGTATGTAGGATTATTAATTAAACTTAGCTATAGGAATTATATTTAAAAAAATAGTTATAATATTTTAAATAAATAATCATTAAAATTACATAACCATATAGCTTGTATGAAGAGAATTGTGAATGTGAATAAAGCGAGGTAGTTGTGTCAGGATCGTGAGAAAAAGGCGTGATAATTTGATTGATAAAATTATATGATCTTTTAAATAAAAATAATTCTATTATGCTTTAATTTAAGTACGACAACTTCTTTGGGATCAGATAGTGGTTAAATAACAAAAAGTTTTTTTGTTTACAGCACAGTTTACAGCAGGAATATGTATTAGTGCCAGTATAACATTTACGTGATAGTGTCCAGGGATTATTCGCTCTGTTAATTGCTAGTTGTCAGCGCTCATGGATCACTGCAATTGCGATCACTCATCATTTGCCCTAAAATATATTATATATTTTACTATCGACATTGGCTGTTGAGAACTTACTTTTTTGTAACAGGATATTTTGCGTTTAGTTTAATAACAACTTTAAAGAAAAACATCTCTTTAATAACATGTTGTTCTTTATAAAAAATAACACGTTTATTTGATCTAAATAAAATATATAGAATGATAGTTCTAAAAATATTTATCTTCCCCAACTACGAGTATAAACATGTATGTATGTTTAACAAAAATAATAAAATAAAAAAGGCATAACGATATATTTAAACAATACTTTTCAACCCCTTCAACTCGTTAAGCATAAGGCTTTAGCGCCAAAAGTTAACTACCGTCTTTAACCCCCCATGAAACTGCGTTGCAGCTTTCTAAGAGAGCTTTACGTTACCCTAAAACTTAAAAAGAAAATAAACAAGTGCACAAGTGGCGCGGCGTCAGGTGCAACCAAATAACTACAACTAACACATGTTGATAGTTTTTATTACATTATTATAAAATTATATTTTGATTAAATTTCTATAAATATAGGCATTTTAAATATCTCAATATAATAACGCATGGATTAAACTTCGTGAATGTGCCAAATTATTTCAATTAATACGATCTGACGAAAAAAAAATATAAATCAAATAATCAATCTAATTGTTACGCCTGTTTCCCACAGAGATAGGCAGAGACAATGGAGCACCACTTACCACGATCCTGACACAACTCCCTCGCTTCCTTCACATTCACAATAGGGAATATGCATGTGGTTTAAATATTGCTGCAAATTTTTCCCCCGATTCTTTATTGTACTAACATCATGCTAAAATAATTATATTTTTATTTTTCTTTGTATATATTGCATAAAAGCTTAAGGAAAAAGTGAAAAATAAGCAAGTGAAATTCAAATGAGTGAAACGCATCACCATTGGCCGAATAAAACGTGACGTCACATGACACGTTCGAGGTCGATGCTCATATTGTGCGCGTAGTGTTTAAGAGAAAAAATAGCTGTTATTTGTGTTTATGCAGTGTTTTTGTTTAACTAGTGCAATTTTAGCATTCTGGGACATTAATAATCATATAAGACAATGATTTTGTAAAAGCACAATCAGACAATCTACCGAAAATAGATGCATTCATGATGACAGCATATTTTGCATCAAATCGAGAATTTCCGTCCGCTGAGATCAAAGAAGTAAAAGCTGCAAGGTAATTGTTATAATACATGATATATTATAAATAATAACATAGGTTATTATGCATGCCTGCACTTAGCAGAACTTACTTAAAACATAACCTATTAATAACCTTTGAACTAAAGCTGGTGTTGTACTGTCTGTATTATAATAATTTATGAGTATTTGTACGCAATTTTATTAACAATCATCTATGTTTATCATGGTTACTTACTTGAATTTTGAAAAAATAAAAAAACAAACATATATTTTATGTAAAACTGATTTAGATATACTACTTAACACTTTTAGGTAATTAATACTTATTGCTTATTACAGATCTAAACGAGAATCTTAAGGCGACTCAGCAGTAGGCTATGGCAAGTAAAACGGGATGGGAGGAAACATAATGTGTAGTGAAAGGTTGAATTACACCCAAGCATAATGTTCATAGAAAATGTTATGCTGTCAGTGCTATTTGTAATGAAGCAGAAGAAACTATTGTTTCTGCTTAATGTGAAGATTGAAGACTAAGGTAGAATAATAATATCTCTTGAAAATAATTTCTTGTTATTAAAATGGCTGAAATATTTTATGTAAAATAAAACTAATGTTAATTTTATTTCTTTTTTATTAAAACATCCTGCAAACTTATCAAACCACAAGCCACTATTATTACTTCATCTATATCTCGTTCAACATGTATTCTTAATTCACTTCTGCTTTAGTGCTGGAGGAGGACTTTAAAACAGAAGGTGGTCGTACATTTCTTAGCTACCAGCAAATGTGACAAGTCTTTTATTCCTCTGTCAGCCATCACTGCTGTATTGTATATGTTGGAGACAAACACTCCAGGTAACCACAGTCTTGAACTATTATAACATCAGTGGCCCTTGCACTATATATCCATCAGAAAAAATTGACCAGTGGTGTACATGAGATAAGGTACTTCAAGGTGTTACATTTTTTGTTTTGTGACCATGTAAGTGACTAGAGGAGTGCATTAGATGGCTTCTCTATTTCTAGGCAATCAATGATGGACGAATTTTGTTAATCAAGTTAGGAGACCTATCCAAATATAACATACATTAAAGTAATTTTCACAACAATACAAACTTGATATTGGAGATACCTTACGTCTTCTCATAACCTTACATCATTGTTTTCGTATCTCTAGGAACTGGAAAAAAACACTTTATCTAATAGAGTTCTTGCACTTTGGTACAAGGCAATATCTATAAAATGTTTTTTTAGGTTTCTCCATAGTTCTTTAGCTATTACAACTTAAAAATCTACATAAATAACAGTAACACTTGTAGTAAACAAATACTGGTCGTGACGTGTGACGTCATCAAAATCCCGCGCTATATGATGGCGTTCAAATGTGTCAAATTTAATCGAAGTTTTAGAATTAATTTTAAAAAATTATTAGAACTTTTCCAACAATATTTATATTTTTTATTATGTTATAACGATGTAATAAGTGAATTAAACACATAAAAAAAATACATGCATATACCCTATTCTCTTCATACAAGCTTTATGGTTCTGTGTTGATCGAGGTAGACCCAGGAGGGTGTTCTCCGACCAAATCGGAGACATCCTTAAGAAAGCTTGTATGAAGATATTGTGGATGTAAAGGAAGCGAGGGAGTTGTGTCAGGACCGTGGCAAGTTGCGCTCCATTGTTTCTGCCGATCCCTGTGGGAAAAGGGCGTGACAATTTGATCGATTGATTGTAATACAATGAATGTTCAGTTTCCTTGATACAATATTTTCTTTCCATCTTGGTCAAGTATCCCGACTAAATAAATGTTTCGTTTATTAGATTATTAGATGTATTAGACGATATCAATTTGTTTATTGCAGGTTTTTATATTTATGTATTAATTTTACTGCTATCAACACAATGCAACGATTGATTGAATGCACTCATTTCATAAACAAGGCTGAAATTATTGCTTGTTAATAAATCAAACGCTTAACATTGTTATATCTATGTCTGTCACACTTTATCGTTTGATATCTTCAATTGGCTAACTCTTTCACACAAACACGCGTTACTTGGCTTTCGGCTTATATGTGTATTAATGTCATATTGTTACGGAATAAACCATAGATTTACACTTAAGGGAATATTCGCGTCGTCGCTCGCGTACAAATGTAATTAAGCAGTAATGGAATGTATGCTATGTCATAGATTCCGATTTATTACGATATTATATAGTAAATTATTATGAAATATACGTATAATATATGTGTGTTGATTTTTGTTGTTAATATTAAAATAAGAAATAATGTTAATATTTCTTGTAATAAATAATCTGTTTGTTAATTATATTCAGTTTTATTTAATAGATCGCCAATGTATTATTAAAGTTTTTTTTATATAGTGACTTGACATATGACAGCACCGTGCTTGATGTTAAGCCAGAGTGTGGTCCATGAATAGATGTAACTGCTACTACAATTCAATAACTGTGAGTAGCAATCACATCCACTATGGCGGCCTAGTTGAAACTGGCAACTTACAAGCTGATCCCGAAACGAGACCAAATCACTTTACGGTCTGTATACTTGTAAGCGGTGGACCGGATCGGCAGACTGGGTGTCATCAACATAGGTTTTAAGAGTGGACTGCCTACCACTCTTTAAACCCATGTTGATTTTTGTTCTCTCAAAATGAAGTGATTTTATGAAAGATTTTCTCACAAAACAAATTTAACGTAATATTAATTTGTCAAAGTTTTTTTAAATATTTAAAGTATCAAAACTATTTCTTTTCATTACAGTTAGGGTTGTCACCGAACTAACCTAATATCTGTAAGGGAGCATCGGGGCACCCGAATGAAAAACACTTACTACATCACTCAAACTTTTAAACATTACTTTTAGTCAATAATACTTTAGTCATTTTTATTTTTTACGAGCTGTTCCCGCGGTTTTTCCTGCGTAAAATTAGGTTTATAACACAGTCATAAAAAAAGGAGAAGGTTCTCAATTCGACTGTATATCCCATTTTTTTGTATTTATAACTCGATAACTCACATAGAAATGACAGACGGAAATAAAAATAAATATAGAAAAATTCCAAACAGCTGAAACTATAGTCCATTGGAAACTATAGTAAAAAATAATATAAAAAAATATATATCCTATGTTACTTCTAGTACCTCCAAAAATATGTGTACAAAGTTTCATGATGATCGGTTAAGTAGTTGTTGCGTGAAAACGTAACAAACAAACTTACATTCACATTTGATTGTAAACAAAGTGAGCAGTCCAATAGCTCCGACGACTGCAAAATCTGTTTTATTTTAGGGTTGCCTCAGTCGCCGTCGCTATGCCAGCCAAAGGGGAAAGATGTTTATAATTATAAAGAGTTTAAAAAATATTTTTGCGATCTGAAAAAATGCTCTTGAATAATACAATTGGCTTACAGTTAGTGAACTGTAGTAGCAGTCACCTCTATTCATGGAACGCACTTCAGCTTAACTTTTTCATTTATTGTGATACGACATTTGACCTCGACCCGCCTGATGATAAGCAAGAGGAGGTCCAAGAGTGACGACGACTGAAAAATTCGTAACAGTTCACGGCTGCCCCAGTCGCCGTCACTATGCCGGCTAAATATAAGGCGGGATGCTGTCATATGTCGAGTCCTAATTTTAAAAATATCCGTTCTGATTTGGGAATTCCACTGACTCAATTGTCCTGAATAATGTTTCTTAAGAACTAGATGATCTTTTTTATATTTTTACTACTTAGTATTTTATCATTAACTTTAATACTATGAATACATGAGTCATTCTTCGATTTGCAATTCGTATTTTTTTCATGTGACTCGACATCTTACCTCGACTTGCCTTATGAACCTGTTTTAGAATTCCTGTTTAGCTTGACGAAAGCAATTTATAAATCTGATGTGGATGGATTCGTTAAACAAGGCAGGCCCAGGAGGGTGATTTCCGATCACATCAGAGACATCCCCTAGAAAGCTAGGTTGCCTAGTGCCCATAATCATAGAGCTTGTATGAAGAAAATTGTGGATGTAATGGAACCGAGGGAGTTGTGTCAGCATCGTCGCAACTGCCGCTCCATTGTCTCTGCCTATCCCCATGGGAAAAAGGCGTGACAATTTGATTGATTGATTTGCCGACAAGCGTATTTGTCACGCATAAAGTCCCGAGTTCGATTTCCAGTGCAAAGATTTGTCTCATAGATTATATTTGTAATATTTAATAATTAGATTGAATATTACAAATACTTGTTTATAATAAAACATGTTGTAAATCATATAAGTTAATATCATTACGAAACAGTTAGGTTGCGGCCTGAGCACTATTTTCAATTTATAGTAAAGATAACTTTTAAGCTATGGTAGAGCTTGTATAAAGAGAATGGTGGATGTGATGGCAGGGCAGCAAGGGAGTTGTTTCAGGATCGTAGCAAGTGCCGCTCCATTGTCTCTGCCTATTCCTGAGGAAAAGGCGTGATAATTTGATTGATTGTAACTTTCAACTTGCAAACTGTATTGATTGTTAGCGTTTTACTAAACAGATAAATGACAAAGTTGTCAAACGAGGAAATTAATAATAGATGAGCTGGTCACCTCCCGCTTGTATCACATGCTGAGATACAAACATATGTAAGACTTTGCTTCCGTCCACAATTAGGTGTGCATTTCCATTGTTACATACGAGCCGAGATTATTTTGTTAACGGCAGAAGTATTTCTCGATCTTTCTTCGTTCATAGAAGCAAAAACATGAGGGCTACTCTTATAATTGAAACGTTATACGCGTTTGGTAAATACGAGCGAATAGTGAAATCGCACATCTGGCTATCATAGTAACGGCGACTGGAGCAACCGTAAACAAAGTCAGTTATTTAGTCCTTTGCGCTCTTAGACGATTTTTGCATAACAATCAGGCAAAACAATGTCAAATGTCGCATCACAGTGAAAAATAACCAAGGACATCCTTAAAATAGTAGTCTATTTAGTAGTCTGAAGATCCTATATCTTAAAAGACGTATTGGAAGCGAGAGTTGTGTCAGGATCATAAAAAATAGCGCTATCCACCCATCCATGCTATCCATGCCTATAAAGTTGTTAGAGAATGTCTAAAGCATTAAACTCGCCTATTTGCCTATTTTAAGTTTATTTTGGTGCAATAAAGGAATAAAATAAATAAATATCCCAGTGGAAAATAAGAAGTTACAATTTAACTGACGGCGCTTACCAGGCAACACGAGGTCAGATGTCGAGTATCATGGAAAAAGTCAAAACGCAACCGTAACTTTTAATAATGGAAACGCACCAGTAAAATTTGGTGACAAATATATTAAAATAATTCTCTGCGACCACACGGATAGTTTAATGCCACTAATGGTTTAATTAATTAACATATAACTATGAATTGGTCGTTTTACATATTAAATTACAATGAATATATGACAAGTGATTGATATAGTTTTTTAACGCGTCAATCATAAAAGGTATCTCATATGGTAATATTCATAATGCATAATATTCTTAAATGTTATGTCAATAGATATTTAATTAGTAGTTAATGATTTGTAATATTAATTATTATGTAATTTAAACTGTGTAAATATCAATTATTGTTCGCAGTGTGTGCATAATTTTTGAGTTGCAGACGAGTTTGAAGTTAAAAATGTTTTTTCATGCTGAATAAAAGATTGCAATATGTTTAGCACGCCTATAAAATAAATAAACATATAAGATGTCTGTATAAAAAAGGATAAAAATTATCATTATCATCAATCAAAATCATCATCACTATCAAAAATCATCAAATTGATTAACTACGGTCGCTGTATAGCTTAGTACTGACTACTAAGCTATAAAGCGCCTACACACAGACATCGAAATTAAAACGCAATATTTCCACACGAACCGCCTAAATTCGCGTTTTGGGATAAGCTTGAAAGTCCCCGTTTCCAACTAGGCCGGCATACTGAATGCGATTGATACTTACAGTTATTTAACCGTTTTAGCTTTCGCATCCATTCATGTACCATATTTTTTTATAGTGACTCTACTTGATAGCACCCCGTTTGATGTTAAGCTGGAGTGTGGTCTATAAATGGATGTCGCTGCTACTACATTTTAATAACTCTAAGTAGCAATCACATCCACAATGCCGGTCTAGTTGGAACCAACAACTTACAAACTGATTCCGAAAGGCGACCAAATCACTTCACGGTTTGTATACTTGTAAGCATAATAGAAAATCAATAAAATCTGTCTGTTTGTTTAAAATAAATAATACCCGTTATTAATTGTTATCGAGTTGTTACATTTGTGTAATGATATATGCGTATTTAAATTATCCATCAAGTTCTATCACCGCGGCACATTGAGGGAGTGGTAGAGTAATCAATTATCTCCCGGCTAGTGACAGCGCCACGTGTGACATACTATTATACTTTTAACTATCTAGGATGGACGCAATGTAACATTTGGTAACGCACAAGTTGTTTTATTATTATTGATACATTGTTTTTTATTTACATTTCTATACTAAGCTACTGAAGTGCTTGTATCATAGAAACAGGACAACCAAAGTACATATATCAAAGATACATTGGTACCGGTGGGTAGTCTCGAACTCGTGCTCTCCGGATTGTGTAACCATTCCACTGTCACTACACCACGGTCGCCTTATTTTGTTGCCATTATTTGTGTTGTGACGTTCCGCGAGGTTCTTAAGGCATACAATTAAATTCCAATTTTGTTAAAGAAGCGCTTAATTATCACAAGCGAATAATCAAGCCAAAGTCATCCTTGAAGTCGTATCGTAGTTGCAGCTCTCGTTATCCCAGCTGAAATCCTTGTTTCCTAATCGCAGGTATCGCTGTTCGAAAAGAACAAAGGACAAGCCGCGGTCTTTATATGTATAGGGATATTATTGTTATTTTTATTATACATTTCTATACTAAGCTACCAACTAAAGTGCTTGTATCATAGAAACAGGACAACCAAAGTACTTACATATCTAAGATACATTGGTATCGGTGAGTGGTTTCGAACCCGTGCTCTTGGCTTGCGTAACCATTGCACTGCCACTACACCACGGTCGCCTTCAATTTATATTCTATATGGATCTAACTAGTAACATGTAGTAGTATGATAGGATCTTTTTTCGTATAAGATATCCCAGAGCTTGTATGAAAAGAATTCAGTATGTGAAGGAAGCGGAGAAGTTGTGTCAAGATCGTGGAAAGTGGCGGTCTATTGTCTCTATTGATATTTTAGACTCAAGCTATGTCTTGAAAACTTTTCTTTTGTTGAAACTTCACAAAGAATTCGCAGAAGTCCAAAGGTCGAAAAAGGGTTTAAAGATTAACGAATCAATTAAACAGGAAATGAATGATTCAACTTCTTAACTCATAAAAATAATGATGAATAAAAAAAAACTTTAGCATATGTTCGGCAGGATGTCGCAGAATGTTTTAAATATTGTAAGAATTTAATAACATTATTCATACTTTTTGTTATTTACTTAATTTCTTTCTGTATGAGTTTAGAATCCTTATATTTCAAACAAATCCTTACATGTAGAAACTAAAACAATATTTGACCGCTGTACCACATAATAATATATAATAAGTATATGGAACTAAAATTTTGTTTATTTTTTTACGTCGACCAAATCGGAGACATCCGCAAGAAAGCTGGGTTGCCTAGTGCCCATACCGTCGAGCTTGTATGATGGGAATTGTGGATGTGAGGGAAGCGAGAGAAAAAGGCGTGACAATTTGATTGATTAATATTAAAATAATTAAAGAATTTATTTTTGCAAATTGACGGATTTTAATTTATTTTTTCACTTTATTTATTATTACGTCCTAAGAGTTTTATTTGCACTTAATATTTTACTGCATTTTTCATTTAGACGCGACGTTTGACCTCATCTTATCTGATGGTAAGCATGGGGAGGTCCAAGAGCCCCAAGAGTACTATATCCTGGCAAATGAATGATTTATTTAGTTATTTCACCTCACTACCTCTCACTTTTACCTCATTAATTGTCGCATTTTGCAGCAAACATAATTATAGTCTCAGACCACTGTCCACTGTTGTCCCCAGTCCACCAGTCACCGTTATCATTAGGCCACTAGTATTATGTATTCTCTAATAAGAAAAAGAAGTTGTTACATTAGCAGAAAGACAAAGACCCTGACCTGACTCAACCATTATTGCAATAAGGAAGAAGAACTAATTCTTATCAAAAAACTAAGTGCGTCAGTTAAATAAAAAATAGTCAAGTACGAGTTTTAAACCTATTATTTGAGTTTTTTTTAGAATTTGCATTAGGAAAAAACCAAATTGCCATGCTTCTTACAGTGATAGGCAGAGACAATCGAGCGCTACTTTTAACATTTGTATAGTAAGCTACTAAAGTGCTTGTATCATAGAAACACGACAACCAAAGTACATAAAGTAAAAATACATTGGTAAATAATTTAATCGTGGAAAGTGGCGCTCTATTGTCTCTGCTTATCCACGTGGGAATAAAGATGTGACATTTAATTTGAATAATTGATTTAGAATTGTGAATGTGAAGGAAGCTAAAGCGCTGTTACCATCGATATATATTTGCTAGTGAATGTAGTTTTAGAATTTTTCGTTACATTCTAAGAATATACCTATATCAGTAATTAATACATACTCATTTATAGGATTGCTATTTTTTAAAATTTAGCAACCAGGACCCGTTTTTTAAAACATAGTTCGTGTAATAAAAAAACAGTTGAAAATGTCATAAATTATCTTTTTATTTATTTTAAGACCTTTAAAATCAGACTATTAAATTTAGTCATATTTTATCATCAAGACTTTAATAAAAATTTTTGACCCGGCCTACAAATGAAGCCCTTCCCGGGCCCTCACCGAATGCCCCTTTAACGAGGACAAATCTGGGGAAACTCGGACGGACGGATGGCAACCCTACTCATATATCGTAATAAGATGGTCTCGATCAAAGACAGATCAACACGTCTTCCGTACGCCTGGCCTTTAAACATTAACATCCTTTATTAGTTAAAATCTACACTAATAACTATTATTCTACCATGGTCCAGTGGTAGTAAAATGGTCTTACAAACCAAGAGTCCCCGGTTGAAAATCACTTCCCGGTTTTAATCTTTGATACATGTAGTTCGCCAAGTTTCTATGATATAAGCACTAATGTATCAATCAATTAATCAAATTGTCACGCCTTTTCCCGCAGGGATAGGCAGAAACATAGGAGCGCCACTTACCGCGATCTTGACACAACTCCCTCGCTTCCCTCACATTCACAATTCTCTTCATACGAGCTCTGCGGTTATAGGCACTACAAAATATTGGTTTTGTACTCATAACCAGGATACATGTTTATTTTTAATGTCAGAGTATATAATCAACGGTACCCTAAAAAAGTAAGATATGTTAATTGTTTCTAAATGATAAACAATTCATTTAATTTGGCAACATTGTGCGTAGCAAAGGTTATCACACGTAGGAAGGACATTTAAAGGTGACATTAGCAATTATCAAAAATGCAACCCTGTTACTAATCACAAATGGCTAATTAAGACCACTTGTGTGCTCTTTGATCTTGTTCTTACCTCGTGTTTTTAGTCCCGGGATACCTGCTCAGGTCGAGGGCAGCATCCGCAGGGAACCACGTCTAACCGTGAACCGGGATCAACTTGAAATATGTTGGTTCCAACTCGGCCGATATAGTAAATGCAACTACCACTTAAAGTTGTCGCATTTACTATATCTTCAATCACTGACTGCACTCAATCTTAACAACGAACGGCGTGCTGTCATATGAGGCGTATTTCAGATAGCTAACTTTGTTAAGGCTGTCTGAACGTGGAGGAGGCAGGTGCGCATATGCTCTTTAAGTTGCAGCAGCGTGGCCGAAGCGAGACAAAAGTTCCTTGGCAACGCGAATCGCTTCCGGAGATTTGCAGGAACAAAAAGGGTCTTCTGGCCTTCCTTGGCTCCGCTGAGAGCAAACCGTTGAAGAACGCACAAAGTAACAGGCGTGGCCGAACGGTTAGCACTTGATGTTGCACGTGAAGTCTCGGGTTGGATTTTCGGTCGGTGCAAATATTTGTTTCATAGATTTTATTTGTAATATTTATAAATTATATTAAATATTTGTTAGTAAAAATAAAGAGGCGGATATTTGCTTCGGGTCTGGTTATCAAAGAGTGGTAAGCCGTGGTACCCAGTCTGCCGATCCGGGGTAGTACCACCACTTACAAGTATACAGACCGTAAAGTAATTTGGTCGCGTTTCGTTATAAGCTTGTAAGTTGCCGGTTCCAACTAGGCCTGCATAGTGGATGTGATTGTTACTTACAGTAATTGAATTGTAGTAGCAGTAACATCCATTCATGGACCACACTCCGGCTTAACATCGAGTGGGGTGCTGTCATATGTCAAGTAACAATGAAAAAATAAAAATAAAAAAGTCCGGGAACGAGTACGTACATAACAATATATCGAGGCACAATATAAAAAAAAATAAACGCGATGAAATTTTTGCAATAGAGGTCTAATAGTATTGCATTGTTGTAGAGGATATTATTTTTGTTAGTTATTTGTATAGTGGACATATATTTAGGTACAATTATGTTTGTTTTGTTGTTCGTACGTGATTTTGTTGAGGCACAACAATGTGATGAAGTTTCGCCATGGCAAACATATCGCAGTACATTGTCAACATTGTCTCAGAATACCCCCACAATTGTAAGAAGCCTTTATGATGATTACAGATAAGAGGGGTTAATGTACTGTTATGGGCCAACGATGCATTTTGAAGTGCATTTTTAGAACTTGTATGACAAACGCCTTGTCTCTGCCTATCCCCGTGGGGAAAAGGCGTGACGATTTGATTAATTGATTGATTAAAAACACATAAATAAATAAAAACATCGATATTTGATGATTTATATTCAATGGGTATTTTTGAAAGAAAAACGCGGGAACGCAAAAAAGTCTTATTTTCCCCATTAGATCCTTCAATGGGAAAATTGGGCTAAAACTTTTTACTTGTCTAATAATCCCCATCAATGGGGATTTTTTAAATTATTGGACTATACCTTTTGTTAAGAGTGGCGGGCAGATAAGTTGGTGATCTTATGCCCAGTCTGCCGATCTAGGGTAGTACCACCACTTTCAAGTGTACAGACCGTAGTGACTCAATCGTTAGGGGATCAGCTTGGAAGTTGCCAGTTCCAACTAAGCCAGCATAGTGGATGCGACTGCTACTTGCAATTGTATAACTGTAGTAACAGTCGCCGCCATTCACGGACAGTACCCTAGCTTAATATCAGGCAAGGTTCTTGGCATAAAAAACAAAAAAACCTTTTTTTGTTCTTCAATCAATCAATTTGCACGCCTTTTTCCCACAGTGATAGGCAGAGACAATGGAGCGCCACTTGCCATGATCCTGACACAACTCTCTCGCTTTCTTCACATTCACAATTCTCTTTGTACAAGCTCTATGGTTATGGGCACTAGGCAACCTAGCTTTCTTGATGATGCCTCAGATTTTTGTTCGTACATTTGTATAATAAGCTATTACACGTTCTTGTATCAAAGACGCCATCACTATGCCGGCCAAATATACTTATCATGCTACCCATCATATAAGAATCCGAGGTTATATGATGGGGAGAACACATGGGCATGGTAACGCCAATTCCCACGCCAACTAAATATTACGCATAAACTCGTATAGTGCAAGCGCACTCACAATTGGACTCTTTATAACAATTCGAACATAATACAATATTGATAACAATAAAATACTAATTCGTTTTAATATATATTGTACCCGAAAATATTTAAAAAAAAATTAAGACAAAATATGTATTAAGCTTATTTTCTCTCGCCATTGTTACACTACAAATTGATTATCGCATAGGTGCCAGTAGCTTACTCTTACTAAACTTACTCTGTAGTTCTGTAGCGTCGCGCTTAACGGAGGCTACTTAATAATCTGCACGGGATTCCCACTAACCCCAAGCACGGGAGTTTAGAGTTAGTTTTCATAAGCATCGTACGAGGAACTAACTTGTCTTTGCCGATTTAAAGTTAAAGCACCTCTGTCCTACTAAGGCAATCATATATTGTGTCGGTTTGAACATGCGTCATTGGTAGTAATCAAAAAAGTCGAGGTTAGTTTTCGCGTCCAGGCTAATTTGATACATTTTTAAAGAGTGGTAGGCCTTGGTGCTTAGTATGTCAATCTGGGGAAATACAACAGACCGTAAAGAGAATTGGTCGCGTTTTGGGATCAACTTGTAAGTTGCAGGTTTTAACTATGCCTGTAGTAATTAATGCGTTGCAGTTACCTCCATGTCACTGGACTCCAGCTTAACATCAGCCGGATGCAATAATATTCGAGCCACAATAAAAAAAATAGATTTCCTAGAAAATATTTGTAAAGCAATAGATTGCCTAGAGTCTAGAAGGTATGGTAAATATAATGGTTCAAAAGAATCACCCATTTGAATTTAGAAATATTGAAGAGTGGCGATGTTTTCGAGTGCTGCGTTTAAATTTAAACGGGCCAAGGTTAGTCGTTAATCAAAACAAAGGTTTTATTGTCCCTTCTGAGAAACCTTCGGAAGACTTTCTCCACAATATTATTGTTTTGTTCTTCAGTTTTTCTCTTTATTTGCTCCTTATATGTTGTTTGTCCTATTTTTCATGGTCCTATTTACCGCCCTTTATATAATATTGAATCTAGTACTAGACTGGAATAATTCCACCTTAAACAGTACTAAAAATATCAATATTTTAAACTTCTAAATTGGGTTTTAAAGTAGTTTTAAATTTGTTAGATAGGTTTTTTTATATTTCATTTATTTATTTTATTTACTTTTCTATACTAAGCTACTAAAGTGCTTCTTGTATCATAGAAACAAGACAAACAAAGTACATATATCAAAGATACATTGGTACCGGTGAGTGGTCTCGAACTCGTGCTCTCGGTTTGTGTAACCATTGCATTGCCACTACACCACGGTCGCCTTATATTAACCGTAGAGCTTGTATGAAGAGGATTGTGCATGTGAGGAAAGCGAGTGAGTTGTGTCAGGATCGTGGCAATCGGTTCTGCTTAGAGAAAAAAGGCGTGACAATTTGATTGATTGAAAGATTATCATGATGAACATAAATGCAGCCCACCCGTCTAATTTAAACTATGGTCAGTTTTACCATTACAGTTATTAAACTTTAATCCATTTACAACTATAAGCTACATGTTTAGGGCCATAAGCTACTCGTACCATGAAAGTTTCAATCTTACCTAATTGAATTAATATTCAACTTGCCTTATTAAGCTCGTCGCACATGTAGCGACAGTTTAAACATTTTTTTTCATGTATTGAGACGCGTACCTAACTTTTGGTAAATTTTCGTGGTGGTAAGCAATGGGAGGTCCAAGAGCGCCGACGACTGAAAAACTAATTCTATTTACGGTTGCCTCATTTGTCAGTCGTAATGGATTTGTGGCTTAATATCACGTTTATTTTTGTTTAATAATTTTGCATTTTTTTTTATTATTCCGACGCTTCGAGAGTTTTGCAGCCATCATCACGGAGATGGCTCCGTGATCTGCAAAACTCTCGAAAAAACTGGGCTGGGCAAATAACCACTATATCGAATTTTCTTAGATTATGCGCGAATATTGATTAATAAATGGAGATGGCTCCGTAACCACGATGGCTGCAAAGTTCTCGAAAAAACTGGGCTGGGCAAATAACCACTATATTGAATTTTCTTAGATTATGCGCGAATATTGATTAAAAAATGGAGATGGCTCCGTAACCACGATGGCTGCAAAGTTCTCGAAAAAACTGGGCTGGGCAAATAACCACTATATTGAATTTTCTTAGATTACGCGACAGTAAGCCGCATAAAATTTGTTTAATTTATTAACCATTAACTGTCTACCTTACACTCAATCAAATTGTCACGCCTTTTTCCCACAGGGATAGGTAGAGACAATGGAGCGCCACTTACCGCGATCCTCACACAGCTCCCTTGCTTCCTTCACATCCATAATTCTTTTCATACAGGCTCTGTGGTTATTGGTTATGGGCACTAGGTAACTTAGCTTTCTTGAGGATGTCTCCAAAGATCCATCCACATCAGATTACCTTACACTCTCTTCGATATAATATGTTTTATTATATTGATATATTTTGATAAGTTAGATAGTCTGTGAGGGGCTTTATTATGGGAAGGGATAGTAAGTTATTAATATTATTAATTCTATTACGTTCATGTTATGTAAATTATGTAATGTTTACTATAATGGCCGTGTCACGATCGGTCTTTCCCGTGACTCCTCGTGCATCTTCGCTAATAAAATTTAACTACTCAGGATTTTAAGGGTGACTTGTACGGAAATTATGTTAAATTATATGTATACAGATCGTAAAGTGATCAGCTTTAAATTTGCTGGTTCCAACTAGGCCTATATAGTAGATGCTACTGTTACTTTTAATGTATAACTGTAGTAGCAGTTGCCTTACTGTGCCTCGACATATGACTGCACTGATATTAAGTTGGAGTGCGGTCCAGAGGTAACTGCTATTACAATTAAAAACCGGCCGGCCCAGTTGACACCGACAACTTACAAGCTGATCCCGACTAAGTCACTTTACGGTCTGTATACTTGAAAGTAATGGTACTATCCCGGATCCGCAGACTGGGTATCACTGCTTACCACTGTTTGAGAAATAGACCCGAAGCAAATCCACCTCTTTCTTTATTAACAAATAATAGCAATTTTCCATCTAATTAAGCCCGGGACCTATGCGCTACGCTGTACTAAGCAATGCACTACGCCCGTTGCTGTCTTCAAAAATAAATTTGCCACAATATATGACCGCACACCGTACCACCTTAAGTATGAGTGAGTCTGAGACATCTACTAACCCTTCCTGCCACTGGTAGATACTGACAAGCTTCAAACAGCATTGGAATCTTCTATTCCGGCCTTTTAGATCCTTAGCAAAGTAACTAAAAGGTGGCGATACCACCCCGACTCAGCAGACTGGCAAACATAGAGCAACAACGATCCTTGGTGCCGCAGACGCGGCGGTTAGAACAGTTGGTTGTTTATGCTGTCTGCCTACCACTCTTAATTAAGCTTATTTAGGCTATTTTTTGTTGTTTATTTATGCAATATTTATATTAATAAATTGTTAAAAAGTATAAAGTTGTTATTAACACATTTAACACTCGTAAAACTTTTCTCAAGTTTTTAAGTTGCCAATGAAATAAGTAACAATCCTCCAACTCTCAAAGTAAGGCTGTTCATCCATAGGACAGGGATTTTGGGTAATTGATGGATTATTTCTTTATTTATAAATATTACCAAAACGTCTTAGGTGTCGACATTATACGAGTAACCTTAAAGCCGAGATTAGGACGGTAGTTCACATTGTTCAAAAGATGTTAGTCATTAAAGTTACGCAACAGTTTGGCCGGCATACTAACGGCGACTGAGGCAACAGTGAACAGGAGGCGGACCGCGCAACTTCAATGGGAATGCAAAAGTTACGCTGTCGCTATTTATGTCTAAAACAACTTTTATTTATTTGGACAATAAATTTAAATGAGCTTGAACTGTCAATGAACATGAACATTGATTCTCAGTATGTTTCGCGGTCGCATTTAATTTTGAAGCTCATTAATGGAGTTAAACTGTCAAAACTAAGTTCATTCTCATTGTCATTGAGTTACGCGGTCGACCCGCAGAGTCGCAGGGCCGATTTTTACCATTAGGCTTACCATTAGGAAAGTTGACGTCTATGTCGATCACAATGTTGGGATTTTTCTGTGTAGAAGGACCAGTTGAAAGATCGCTCATAGAAAATTTTATGCGCGTCTGAAGATGTTCTAGAAAAATTACTAGTCACCTAGTGGAGGAACGACCTAAAGTTGCCGTTTCTTATACAAGTTTTTCTAACATGATTTAATTTGCGTGAGATATAAACTGGGTTCGTTGACCTCCACACCTGTAGCTCAATTTTTTTGGACATTTCATTAAGTACCCACTTTTTTTATATACATATAATATATTGATTTATAATTATTATAGAACGTGATGAAATAGTTTGCAATCTAATAGTATTTTCTTAGATTTTACGCGAACATTGATTAATGAATTGAACAAATTTTATGCGGCTTACTATCGCGTTTATTTTGGTTTTTATTTTATCATTTTATTTTTTTGTTCCGACGTTTCGAGAGCTTTTCAGCCATCGTGGTCACAGAGAGACTTGTTTCCAAAACTGTTTTATCTTTTGATTTTGTTTTTCTGTTCCGGTTAAAATAAACGCAAGACGCATAAAATTTGTTTAATTCATTGCAGTCTAATATTAAAAATCATTATTCTATTGTGGTAAGTGGTAAGGAATCCTTCGTTGTTTCAAATACTGCATTATGGCTACCGTAGTGTAGTGGTAATGCAGTGGTCACGCAAACTGAGAGTCCCCGGTTCAAAGCCATTTGCCGGTTCAATATATATGCTTTAGTCTTTCGTTTTGATGATACAAATACGATTAGTACAAATGTTTATAAAAATTAGGCGCGTAAGGACCTGCTTAAACCTATTCTTAATAAGAAAACCTATATCGGTTATCGATTCTTAATAGAAACAGTTCATGTGTATGATTTAATACATATATTTAGAAGGCGTGGGCTGGTCATCGACTTTCGCGGTAAATCCATCAAGTACATCTCAAGTGCTTTTTTATTATTATTATTAGGACGTCAGTAATTCCATAACCTCGGCCAAGTCAAATCAATCAGACAGAATAAACTCGTTGGACGATTAATGAGACGTGAATCACGCACTACATAAGGTTGGGATACACTTTTTTTTATTGTGGCTTGACATATGACAGCACCTCGCCTGGTGTTAAGCTGAGTGCGGTCCATAAATGGATGTGACTGCTACTACAATTAAAAAACTGTAAGTAGCAGTCACATCCTCCAATTTTTTTTGTGGTTCTCCAACGTCGTGGCAAGTTGCGCTTCATCCGTCTCTGCCTATACCCATAGGAAAAAAACGTGCCAATTTAATTGATTGGTTGGTTCTCCAACTGACCTCATCAAAAAAAGGTTAAAACTTTGTTGCCTTAGTCGTTTTTAATTTAATTGATTGGTCGACTAAAACTATAAAATCAAACATTACATAGATCCAATCATATTGTCACGCCTTTTTCCCACTTCCCTCACACCTACAGTCCTCTTTATACAAGTTACAATTATTGGTACATTAAGATCCCCACCTCTTAATGGAATATTTGAAATAACCATTCAAAGCCGTAGAATATTTTCCCATAATTTAAACATTATTTATTGCAAATCGTTTTTTTGTGTTTAAGGTAATTTAACTCAATTTAACAGATAATTTGTCAGAAGGATAAAAAATGTGTAAAACGAAACAACACTATAATTAAAATTATAAGAAGACCGTGATGTAGTAGTAGTGCTATGGTCACACAAACCAAGAACCCCGGTTCATAACCAATAGCCGGGTTTGTAGGCCGACTAAAGTACACATATTAATTTTTTATTAACAATATTTGTACAAGATTCAATTATGCTAATAAAATTAAAAGTATATTACCTTTAATTAAACTATAAATAAAAATACGTTGGTAGAAATAATTGCCAGCCTTGCTGTCTCCAGACTTCTCCGTCAACCGCTTGGACAACTCCTTGGCCAGGCGCTTAGCTGAAAGTCCCCAAGGGTCTCGACCTCAAACGGCGCAATTTCGTAACCAGTACCAAGGTTAGCGTATTTGGGCAGTTTAATTATATCTGTTTCTCAATAAAGATTCACCATAGAATATGCTGATATAACTAAAATCGTTTCTTACGTTGGCTGATATACAATTTAAGATATTAAGTACCTGAAAATGTGCCATGAGGCTGCAAGGATTACTGACATTAGGTCACGTTTTTAAACGCGGATGACACCGCGGGGCATAGCTAGTATAAGATTTAATAAACACATTAACCATTTCATAGTACACATTTCAAATTACAATTTTCCCGTAATCACGATAATAATGTCGTTAAAATGACACTATGACACATTAATAGAAAAAAATAAAAACAATACAACGAAATATCGTGAGTTGAAAAAAATCGTGAACATAATTTTTGTCTATTGTTGTAAGAGAAATTTACACTCTATTCTTTATTCTTGTAAGATTCAAATTGCTTTTTAATTTTTCATTGTATAGTTGCTTCAATTGTTATTGTCTGTACATGAATATTTGTTTTAATAGATAAAGGGGTTTGAACTCTATTTCCATTGTTTTGGAGGTGTAATTAGCTTGTAGGTTTTTGGTGTGTATCTTGTACTTTTGCTGTAGTACATAAATGTTTCACATAAAGACATTATAGTCGTTGGTTCAACAATAATGGCCACTTAAAAAGTCATAAAAGTAAACTCTAGGATGTTACTACTGACTGCCACTTGATCTCTTAAGATTTAACTCCCAGATTGTGCTTCGGACGTGATTTTAAAGATCACTCCACATGTTTTTACGCGGCTATTCTCCTTTATAATACGTCACTAGTTTTATGTATTTTAATATATGGAATTGTTTTATTTTATATGTTAGTTTTTGTCCAGTAATTTTTTTTGGCCGAGCTGCCTAGCGACTGATACTGTGGCAACCGTAAAATAAATTGGTCCGATCAGTCGTCAGAGCCTTAGACTTCTCTTTTCTTACCATCAGTCGAGTGGAGGTCAGATGTAGAGAACCTAACTGTATGGACAAGGACTTTAAATATTGATAGATAACATATGGAGACTAAGGGGTTTTAAATCTATTAATTTTAACTAATAATAATAAAGTTAAACTCACTTAGCATCAGGCAATTATTATTATATTCGATCCACAATAAAAGACAACTCACATTTCCTGGTTCCGCCACAACTCCTGAAATTCTTTAAAGTAAATATCTAAAATGACATATGGTCACAGGGAAGGTTGTCGGCAAGAGACCACACAGTAGAAGACCGAGAGTACTATGTGTGTCCCTATAAAAACCCTTTTTTTTTCAGGGCAATTGATGTATGGGTGAAGACCGGAAAACGTCAAAGCGAGCTTTTGGAAGAGCAGCGTCACACTGAGGGTCAGCTAAGAAGACCAGGAAGTACTATCGTGTTTTGGCTTAAATGTGAACAGGTTGGTTTAACTTAATTTATAAGACCTAATAATTATACCGGTTCAATAGTCCCGGGTTCAATTCCCGGGCGGAGCAAATATAGGTTTCATAGATTTTATTTGATATATTTAATAATTAGATTAAATATTTGTTAATAATAAAAAAGAGGTGAATATCTGATTATCTGAGTGGTATGTAGGCAATGGTGCCCAGTCAGCCGATCCGGGGTAGTATCACCACTTACAAGTATACAGACCAGGAAGTGATTTAGCCGCGTTTCGGGATTAGCTTGCAAGTTGCCGGTTTTAACTAGGCCGGCCGCCATAGGGGATGTCACTGCTACTTTCTGTTATTTACCTGTACTATCACTGAACTCCATTCATGGACCGCTCACCACCTTAACATCAGGCTGATGTCGAGCCATCTTAAAAAAACATCTTTAATTATTAAGATTACATTCAAATAGAATAAATATTTTGACAACCCTATGAATCTATATATTATCTATCTACCACCAAATGCCAGACATAAACCAAGAAATGACCTCTTCTACTTAAAAACATCTTAATAGTTAAAAACCTTACTTAAGTATGTTCAAAGCAAGCAGCAATCCTTTGTCAGTAGCCGGGGGTGCGGGCAAAGGGGTATCAGCAGATGTTGTGTCGAGCACCTGCCAATCTCTGCGCACACGCAGGTGCCTTCCAGGGGTCTTGTTTATGTTTTTTTAGGCCACGATTAAAAGTCCCTCATTAATTTTTGTATCCGCCGTTTAGTGATAGCGATAGCTCGGAACTATGTTGTTTTTAATGTCATTAAGTAACTTAAGGAGTATTTTACTTAATGTCACTTAATATTTCCAAACACTACACAGCCTGCTATGCAGGTTCTTTTATAATCAAGTCTTTTTTTTTATTGTGACTCGACATATGACAGCACCCCGCTTGATGTTAAGCCAAAGTGTGGTCCATGAATGAATGTCACTGCTACTACAATTCAATAACTGTGAGTAGCAATCACATCCACTATGCCGGCCTAGATGGAACCGGCAACTTACAAGCTGATCCCGAAACGTGACCAAATCACTTCACGGTCTGTATACTTGTAAGTGGTGGTACTACCCCGGATCGGCAGACTGGGTACCACTGCCTACCACACTTACTGTGGAATACGTTTGTAATAGCCCACCTTTGACAATATGCATCAACCCTACCTATTTCCTTAAACAATTAATAATAATAAAATGAACTAGGAAATTTCATATACCTATATCAATCAATCAAATTCTCACGCCTTTTTTCCACAGGGATAGGCAGAGACAACGAAAGGCCACAATAAACGATCGTGATACAACTCTCTCGCTTCCCTCACATCCACAATTCTCCTCATACAAGCTATGGTTATGGGCACTGGGTAACCCAGCTTTCATTAGAATATCTCACTTATGTATAATATATTGTTACAAATCTTGGTACTTTCGCATGCCTTTTCGCCCATATCTGTTTCGTTACCTTAAAGTTGCTGGATAATATCGCTTTTTGGTGATCAGGCCGCTAAAAAACATCATCATGTTTTATTCTTATTGTCTTGCTATGTATTTTGTGCAATTCTTATTTTGGTTCATATGGCCTAACATACTGCTATGACCGAACTTCACCCAGAGCTTAAATAGAGTGCCATCCATGATCGAATTCGTTATAAAATGCCGAATCTAATTTTCTACTATAAGCCCCTAAATTTTAAGCTTAGCAATTATAATACTTTTGCTCTCTCTACAACCCAAAAGTTGACAGACAGAGAAAGCTTTTAAGGCTTTAAGTCTGCCTTTTGTATATTTTTTATAATTAAGGAATAAATATATATTTTTTTAAATATTGAAAGGAATTTATTCATCTCATGTGAATGGATACGTTAAACAAGGCAGGCCTAGGAGGGTAGCCTAGTGCCCATAACCATAGAGCTTGTATGAAGAGAATTGTGAATGTAAAGGAAGCGAGGGAGTTGTGTCAGGATCGTGGCAAGTGGCGCTCCATTGTCTCTGCCTATCCCAGTGGGAAAAAGGCGTGACAATTTGATTGATTAATTGATACAATCAAATTTAATTAAACAAAAGCAACATAATATTCATAATTATAATATTTCTATTGCATCATAATATGTTATAGAGAAACAATGAATATACTATTTTCTTAGAATTTGCGCGCACACTAATTAATGACATAAACACATTTTTCGTGACCACGATGGCTGCAAAGCTCTCAAGACGTCCAAATAATAAAAAAATGTAAAACCAAAATAAACGCGATAGTAAGCCGCATAAAATATGATTAATTCATTAATGAATATCCCAGTTGCGCCGTCGCTATGCCAGCCAGTTCTCTCGCCATACTGTTTACAAACAACATAGTATAATCGTAGTATAATTTAAAGGAATATTTGTCTAGAAAGAAATATTAAAACTTAGTAATAATGGCACCTAAGTATGCTAGGAATGTGTACACTTTACATAGAGTCATAGACTATAATTTACACTTTGTTGACTTATTTTTTTTTATTGTGACTCGACATCTGGCCTGACTGTAAGCAGGAAGTGGTCCAAGAGTGCCGACGACTGCAAAAACCGAGGTTTCACGGCTTCCTCAGTCCCCGTCACTATGCCGGCAAAAGGTGCCATTTGTAGTGATAGACCAATTTTATACTGAATTTAAATATTCCTCAGTCCGCCGATCCGGGGTAGTATCACCACCTACAAGTGTACAGACCGCGAAGTGACTTAGTCGGAATCAGCTTGTTAGTTGCCGGTTTTTTAACTCGGCCGCCCTAGTGAATATGACTGCTGCTTACAGTTATTTAACTATAGTAGCAAGTACCTGCATTGATAGACCGTACTCCAGCTTAATATCAGGCGAAGTGCTGTCATATGTCGTGGCAGAATAGAAAAAAAATTAAATAAAAAATTTAAACTAAAAAAATTAATCAACTAGTTAGGATGAGAGAACTTTTCACTTTAATGCACATTTCAGTCCGAGTTTAAAATAAATAATTCGTTTTGTCTGTTCATATAATTTTGTTGCGAAGTATTTGAACAAATGTGGAATTCAAAAAAAATGTATGACCTACCATAATATTGTTTTTATCTTCATCTTTATACAGGGGAAGGAAAATGTAGAAAAAAACAAAAACAGCAGGTGTTGTACGACTTTGACTTTCTTACATACAGCGGGTTTATTTATTCATTGCCAATTACCTATCACAAAAACTTTTAAATATATATTATTTTATTAAACAAAAAAATATTGTTGAAAAAAAGTACAAAACAGTTTAATCTTATATACAGTACATTTTATCTATCAATCAATCAAATTGTGACGCCCTTTTTCCACAGACGGCAGGCAGCGACGATGGTGCGTCATTAGCCACGATCCTGACATTTCTATGTAAATTCAAAATCATCTATCAAATTAATATTTTAATTATTATTTTGTCTGTACTTTTATTTTAACTTAATTGTGATTTGTGACCTGCATAATCCGATGAGATTTTTAACGTAAGATAACTCAGGTTCCTTAATAACGGTCCTAACCTAAGGTAGGAAGGAGGAAGTCTGCAAACAATAGGGTACACATTTACATACTTATGAGTACATATAGCGTATCACATGACATTAATTTGATTAAGGCACTACCTAATATTATCTTAATATAAGACATGTAGAAACACCATGTATAAAGGAATTGTTGACCGCTTATGTGTAACAGGTGTAAACACACTTTGCAAAATGCTTCCTTCGAGCCACCCTTGCTTGGTCGCGTGCCACTCCGTACATGCACTTTAACTGTATTGAGATATAAATAGGGATATACATTTTGGTGCGGCATATGTTCAGACACCACCTGATGATAAGATGGCGTGGATTCCACTAACGAAGACGATTACTACTTCAAATTACCTACTACTACAAATTAAAGAGGCGACCGTGGTGTAGTGGCAGTGCAATGGTTACACTAACCGAGAGCACGAGTTTGAAACCACCCACCGGTACCAATGTATCTTTGATATATGTACTTTGGTTGTCCTGTTTCTATGATATAAGCACTTTAGTAGCTTAGTATAGAATTTTAATTTAAATTTAAGAAAAATCAGTTGCACGCTCATCTATTGGCCAATAAAAGTGAATTGTCAACAAAACTTGATCTTATAGATCGTTAATCCCCAATCGTCTTTTTATATAAAAACTAGCTGCGTAAATCAGTTTTTTATTAATTTAATTAATCAGTTTTTCTATTTTGTAACATGAAAAAGTAGTTATAGTGAAGAAACTATTATAGTTGTATATATGCTATCGCGGACTTTTTTGTAGATTTTAATGTGTTCTTTAAAATTGTAATACATTATTTTGTTCTATCGTCAATAGTTTTCGCAGCGTACGCGATATAAAGAATTTTATGAGTAATTTTTTTTTCACATTAGGTTACATTATTCGAGATTTCGTACAGAACCCTAAACTTTTTGAAAATCCAATATAGCCTATGTTACTCACGAAGAATGTAGCTTTCTAATGGTGAATTTTTTGAAATCGGCACAGTAGTTTTTGAGTTTATTCATTACAAACATACACACACACAAAAATACAAATCTTTCCTCTTTATAATATTAGTATAGAAGTATATATAACATTTCTATATAAGAAATAACAGTTTAATGAGTCTTCAACACCATTAAGACCAATAATAACGCCAAAATAACATAATTTAGGTTAAAATAAAATTTAAATAATTATCGATAAATACAGTTCACGAAGGTTTTTAAGCTTATCTTTAATGTATCTTGTTCAAATGACAAGAGACAAAATAATTTTAATCGTATCAGTCCTACGCGTGGTAACCCTAAGAGCGGGATGCTTAAATGTTGACTTAAGTAAATAAGTTATCAGACTAAGTTAAGTATAATTAAATTTTAAGTTAATAACAATTAAATTAACTATAATTAAATTTTAAAAATACTGAGTAGTACTCCTGCTTTTAAATGATGGCGCCTATGTTTGTATTGAAACAATACAATATCAATGAAATAATTAAATTTTTTGCGGCTTACTATCGCGTTAATTTTGGTTTTGATTTTACAATTTTATCGTGCAGTCATCGTGGTCACGGAAGGACTGAGGTGTTGGGCGCCCTATTGGTGTTGTCAATAGTAAGCCACATAAAATTTGTTTAATTCAATAATCAATGTTCGCGCAAAACAATATTACTTTGCCAATGTCAAGTATGGGCTAAAATAACGAAAAAAAACTTATGACCATATCAACTCGCTGCTCCACGTATATCCCTCTGAAAGCAGAGGGCTACACGTGGAGCAACGCCACACGTCAGACTTTTACCTATCAGCCAACAAGAACCTCCTTAAGCTTAGATCAAAGCAAAAGGATTAATTCAATGTAAGGCAACCGTGGTGTAGTGGCAGTGCAATGGTTATACAAACCGAGAGCACGGGTTCGAGACCACTTGTTCTTGTTTCATTTCTATACTAAGCACTTTAGTAGCTTAGTATAGAAATGTAAAAAAAAAATGCCCTTAAGGGAGTTTATTGACTGATGCCCAGGAGACTTATCATCGAAGCGATATGGCCGCACAAAGACACACGAGGAGGTAGTCTGACATCGCACCCTTGAGTAGTAATAAAACTAAAGTATTGCACTGCCTTTTTGTCAATTAAGCTGATTGAATTGTGTCTCCTCTATCAGATTCTAATACAATAGAAACTTTTTCTGTCTGTCCATCTTATGGCAGAAAGTAAGTGACTGACGAAAATTTAAGTCGTGTCTTTAGTGGGTATTGCATTACCGGTCCTTAATCGTATCACCAAATAAATAATGATGTTTGGCAACCCTGACTTAGGAATGTATGTAGGGTGCGCACGCGACGTCACCTGTTTCATATACACCTGCCAGCCTATTAGGGTTGTCTGTCATTTAAACTAATGTATTAGGTTTAATTGGTTCTTTAATTAGTCTTTTGGAAGATATTTACAGAATGTATTTTTCCAAATGTATCTTCGGCCGATTATTTTAATGAGTTTTTTATAAATCATACCACTTAAGAATGGTTAATTGTGAATATTCCCCCAGTCTGCCAATCCCAGGTAGTTTTACCACTTTCAGTCCCTTAAGTGACTAAGTCGAGTTACTAGCAGTTATTAAACTGTAGTCGCCTTCTTTCAGAGACCGCGCTCCAACTGAAAATCAGGCGAGGTGCTATCATAATACCGAGCCACAATAAAAAAGGTCAATCTAGTTGTGATACCTTCATTCCCACAAAAATTGGCATAATACCGTGATAATAATAGGCGAAGTGGCAGTGCAATGGTTACGCAAACCGAGAGCACGGATTCAAAACCACTTGCCCGGTACCAATGTATCTTTGATATATGTTTTTTGTTGTGACTCGACATGACAGCACCCCGCGTGATGTTATGCCGGAGTGTGGTCCATGAATGGATGTCACTGCTACTACAATTTAATAACTGTAAGTAGTAGTCACATCCATCATGCCGGCCTAGTTGAAACCGGCAACTTATAAGCTGATCCCGAAACGCTACTAGATTACTTCACGGTCTATATACTTGTAAGTGGTGGTACTACTCCGGATCGGCAGCCTGAGTACCACTGCCTACCTTGAACCAAAGTCCTAAAATGTACTTTGGTTGCCCTGTTTCTATGACACAAGCACTTTAATATCTATAGAATCTAATGAAATGTATAGAAATGTAAATAAAAAATACTTATAACATACTCGTATTTATAAAAAATTAAATACCTATTATACAATTTTATTTTAATAATAATCATTCTTCTTTTTATAAATTTTACATATTTATATAACAATTTAATTTCATAATTAAATAATATAATTAAATATATAAAAGGTAAATGTAAAAAACTTGGCAACCCTACTACATCTAAATACATCAATAGGAATGAGCAGGTATAGGCACCATATAAGTGATTATAAAAATAATCATTTTCTTATTACCAATGACATATCTTATAATCATCACGTTTTTGTCAAAAGGTATGCAAGCGCCATGTCAACAGAATATAACCTCTATTGACTTGCCTATCTATTTATACTGGGTACCACTGCCTACCACTCTTTAATTTATGAATCATCAGCCGGAAGACGTTCACTGCTGAACTTAGGCCTCTCCCTTAGAACGCCATTTTGAACGACAAGATGCCAGTTTTATCCACTGGTAAAACTTAACCAATTTAAATAAGGCCTTTATTTTAGGGCCCCAGGGTTAGATACCTAGCTGCGCCACGTTAGATACCTAGTTAGACGTCTGCCGACTTAGGGTGGTCGCGTTTCGGAATCATATTGAAGGTTGCCGGAGGTCTGCAAACCACACATTTCTTTTTATTGTGACTCGACATAAATGATGTTAACCCCGTCTGATGTTAACCTGGAGTGTGATCTATGATATCTACAGTCACGTCTACTATGCCGGCCTAATTAAAACCGGTAACTTACAAGCTGATCCCGAAACGCGACCAAGTCAGTTTTGTATACTTGTAAGTGGTGCCTACTACATTTATCTCCACTTTAACACCACATTCTTCCTTAGCCATCCCCACAGAAGCCTACTTAAAGCGAGCTGCATCCAGCAGCCTTCTGCCACCTTTCTCTCGTCATCAGTCCATGTTGTAGGTGGACACGTTGGGTTGTCCATTTTTTTCTACGAGTGTGGTCAGGCGACTGTAGTGTAGTGGTAGTGCAATGGTTACGCAAGCCGAGAGCACGAGTTCGAGACCACCCACCGGTACCAATGTATCTTCAATATATGTACTTTGGTTGTCCTGTTTCTATGATACAAGCACTTTAGTAGCTTAGTATAGAAATGTATAACAAATAAAAAAAAAAAAAAAAAAAAACGAAGTAATTATAACTTCTTAATAATAATAATTTTACTAGTCAGAGGAGATATTACAATAAATTTTGCCAATAAATTTCTGTACTAACGAGGTTTTTCATACACTTGTTTAAGTATTTTTTCTAAATAATTTGTTATACATAATTAAATCTATCGCATTAAGGCACAGAACATATTCCACTAGACATCGCATCAATTCATTGGTGAAGACTACTGACGCAGCAGTAAACTGACTTTAGTGCTATTATCAGTGCTCTGACTTCCCATTGCTTACAATAATGTACATATAAGTTGACACCGATAGCTCATATAAGGAAATAGAGAATTTGATTGTATTTTCATAGATTTTGCGCGAACATTGATTAATGAATTAAACAAATTGTATGCGGCTTACTATCGCGCTTATTTTGGTTTTGATTTTACAATTTTATCAAACCAAATAAAACGCGGTATAAAATTTATGAATTAAACAAATTTTATGCGGCTTACTATAGCGTTTATTTTGGTTTTTTTACAGCCGCATAAAATTTGTTTAATTCATTAATCACTGTTCGCGCAAAATCTAAGAAAATACTACGTATAAAATTGGTTTAATTCAAAGAATTTGATTGTTATACGTGCTAGTATGTGTTGTGTCACGTTGGGTTTTTTGATTTTATTTATTTTTTAATAATAGGAATAATAATAACCATTTTGTCGACCGAATCGGCAGTCGAACTAAAAAGTTCGGTGCGTCTTTTTTTGTAGAACAATGGACAAGTGGAATGCTGGCGATTGGCTTGAATCCTTCAAGCGATACGTGAAGAAGTACCTTTGACCGGCATAGTGACGGCGACTGAGGCAGCCGTGAACTGTCGTCAGTCGTCGTCACTCTTGGACCTTCTTTTGCTTATCATCGGGCTGGTCAAATGTCGTGTCACAATAAAAAAAAACATTGTATTTACTGCATTTTTGAATTAGGTTCTCTAAGAGTAATAGAATGAGTCGAGCATTGTAAACCACTTTGTACTTGTATCAATGTATCTTTTATACAAGTAATTTGTTTAGTATCTATGATACTATAACGATACACGGATAGCTGTTTGCGCGTTAAAATAGAACGCTTGGTCATTAGCGATTTCATAACTAGTAAAGTGGAGTCTATCGATATTTGGCTTGTGCGTTAAGGTACATTTACTATAAAGATAAGGTACAATTACAGGGACCACCTGTTGCGCAAAGAAATGTTTATTATAATGTAAAATGAAAAATTAGTGCTAAATAAAAAATTGGTAAAGGTTGAGTGAAAATACGAAATGTAGTTTTTTTTACTACTTTTATATTTTTGTTTTTCATTGTTATTACTGCTGATTTAGTTACATAGTATCCAAATCGGAGACATCCTCAAGAAAGCCAAGAAGAGAGCCATATTTGGTCTCAAGCCCACTGACAGCTGTAAAGAATATTTTATTAAAGAAAAACTCTTAACTTTTCTCAGTCTTTACATACTAGAGATAGCCTTATTTGTAAAAAATAATAATAGTTTATTCACTGTGTCTAACCAAATACACAATAGAAATTTAAGAAATAAAGATAAACTCTGGTTAACTCAATGTCACACAACTCTTATGGAAAAAAGTGTTATAGGTATGGCTGTGAAAATATATAACCATATTCCAGACACAATTAAGGTGTATCCATTAAAGAAGTTTAAATATATTTTTGCAAATTTTTTGTTGGGCAAAGCCTACTACACTGTTAGCGAATATCTCTTAGACAAATCCATAAAAAATCTAAATGTTATACTATAATACTATAGACTTTACTCACGCGAAACTTCTGCATAGTGCTTATATATTTATGATTAGCTTAAGTGACATTTTTGTTTCAAAATACTGACATTAAATATGTACTAATATGTAAATAATATTTGTAAGCCCAAGGGCAGGTCATAGCGATCATATCAATATATTTTTGTTTTAACAACCTGTAAAAACCTATGTACCACGAATAAAAATTTCATTTTATTTCATTTCAAAGCTAAGTTGCCTAGTGCCCATAAACATAGAGTTTGTATAAAGAAAATTGTGAATGTGAAGGAAGCGAGGGAGGTGTGTCAGGATCGTGACAAGTGGCACTCCATTGTCTCTGCCTATCCCTGTGGGATAAAGGCGTATTTGAGTATCCTTTTCATGAGCTTACTGTGTATTAAATGATTATTTAAAACCGTTTAGTTTCAACAAGTTACAAATTCTTCCTCGCGTCGTTTCTTCGTCGAACTAACGACAAGTGGAAACTTTTACTAGCCCATGTGCTTTTCTATCCGATAACCTTGGATTTAAGGTAATCGTGGAAAAGCAAGTGACAAGTTAAAAAATATATATTTCTAATAATCAACTTCAAATCCTACAAATCACTAACGGATATTCACATACTAGTACAGTACATACGAGTTTCCTTCATAAAAAACCTTAATACAAAAACCCGTTAAATTGCTTAAGGTCTTCTTTGACCCGTTGAACTGATTTGCCACAATTATTAATATTTATCAGTATTGATCTCATAGTATAAATATCTTACAGAGCGCGCATTTTGCTTTTGACTTCGTTACGAACGTAATAATTTGTTCAATACATCTTCAAAGTAATATAGTCCATGTTATTGTTAATAATACAACAAATAATACCTATATGCCATACCTTATTACCATATGTGCTTGTATATAAGTAAGACAACTGAGGTTTAAAATTATTTCGTCACAAAACTTCAAGAAAGAGAGCTGTCTGAGTAATACGTGAGAACTGCGATTTCTGTCATATCTATTTCATTACAAACCAAATCAGACCAAATAGACTAATATAGTTGTAGTGGTGTGGTGAACATATACTTTATTGTCCTAAAATGTTGAAATATTAAGCGTAGTCCTATCAGTACTATAAACAAATCAACATTAAATAAAAAAATATATTTAAGGATTATACCTACTCGCTGTTCATAGTTGTGTTTACAGTTCATATCAGGTCATGCGCACTTTAGCTCATTTGTACTCTATGGTATTGATTGTTTGAGACGTCGACGCACTCGCTATGAATGATGCTATCTGATCTATCAGTACATTTAAGTAGCTACATCCGACGATAATATACTTGGAGTAGTTTTTAATAAAATACTTTTGCCAATATAACTATTTATTTTGCTTCGTGTTTCGAGTGTGCAGGTTTTTGCTGGATTGTTGTAGACAGAGGTGGGGTTAGTCACTGCAATCCTGCAAACCCGCAATCCGCGATCGCATTTGCGAGACTGCAGAAAGATCGTTAGGTTACGTTGGCCTACGCGCAACTCAGTTCAAAAAAATGCTGGTGAAGATAGTGACACCTCTGAAAGTGATGACGAAGAATTTACGATTCAACGAGAAAAATGAATTATTGACAAATTATTGAGTGTTTTGTCTCTGCCTATTGCGCTGTAGTAAAAAGCGTGACAATTTTATTGATTGGTTGTTTTGTCACTATGAATTAAATTATAATATGTGGTTTGTAAGAAGATTTATATTTTACGGGGAATTATATCTTGACACTGTTCGTATCGACTCAACACAAGAATATTGATATCTATTGATGTCGAAAAACCGTTGAATGTAGATGCCAAATAGTATTTACTTATACGATTTTGCGCGAACATTGATTATTGAATTGACCACGATGGCTGCTAAGCTCTCAAAACGTCGGAATAATAATAATAAAAAATTGTAAAACGAAAACCAAAGTAAACGCGATAGTAAGCCGCATAAAATTTGTTTGATTCAATGGATGCAAAATACTAAGAACTGTAAAATAAGTTGATTTTTGGGAGTAACATAAAATAAACCTAGTTTTCATAATAAATCAGTAAAAAGTTAATATATTCGTGAAGCATCAAAATACATTTTAGTGCAAAAATAATATTGACACAAGCGTAGAATAAAAATTGAATTTTGAGCAGGCGTGGGAAGAACCGTTTTCAATCAGAAATTAGGCTAGTTTTATGTGCCGTTGAGCATTTTAAACCAAATATTTATTTTTAAAATACTTTATACTTGTTTTTAAGTTTTTCTTTTCTTTTATATTACTGATAACGTCTAACTAGGTATCTAACGTGGCGCAGCTAGGTATCTAACCCTGGGGCCCTAAAATAAAGGCCCTATTTAAATAAGTTTTACCAGTGGATGCAACTGGCATCTTGTCGTTCAAAATGGCGTTCTAAGGGAGAGGCCTAAGTTCAGCAGTGAACGTCTTCCGGCTGATGATTCATAAATTAAAGAGTGGTAGGCAGTGGTACCCAGTCTGCCGATCCGGGGTAGTACCACCACTTACAAGTATACAGACCGTAAAGTGATTTGGTCACGCTTCGGGATCAGCTTGTAAGTTGCCGGTTCCATCTAGGCCGGCATAGTGGATGTGATTGCTACTCACAGTTATTGAATTGTAGTAGCAGTGGCATTCATTGATGGACCACACTTTGGCTTAACATCAAACAGGGCGCTGTCATATGTCGAGTCACAATAGAAAAATAAAAAATAGATAGGCAAGTCAATAGAGGTTATATTCTGTTGACATGGCGCTTGCATACCAAAAAATTGCATGGCAAAAACGTGATGATTATAATATAATATGTCATTGGTAATAAGAAAATGATTATTTTTATAATCACTTATATGGTGCCTATACCTGCTCATTCCTATTGATGTATTTATATTCTTTTATATACTTACTTTTAATAATATACAAGTATACAGACCGTAAAGTGATTTGGTCGTGTTTCGGGATCAGCATGAATGTTGCCGGTTCCAACTAGGAACATTTACGGCATAGTAAATGTGATGACATAGTTATTGAATTGGAGTAGCAGTGAATGGAGATCCATTCATAGACCACACTCCAGCTTAACATCAAGCGGGGTGCTGTCATATGTCGAGTCACAATAAAAAAAAGGCACAACGAATCGGATAACATGAGGGAAATCGTGCGTAATAATGTTTTCAGCTAATTTTAGGCATTCTCTTGTAAGTTACAGTTGGGAGTATAATGATTAATTGGGTAGTGGCAATTTGATTGATTGAATAATTAGTAGGTACCTTTTTTTTCAAATCTATATGAAAATTCATCACGTTAATGAATTAAACAAATCTTATGCGGCTTACTATCGCGTTTATTTTGGTTTTGATTTTACATTTTTTTATTATTCCGACGTTTCGAGAGCTTTGCAGCCATCGTGGTCACGGAGAGACTGAGGTGTTGGTCGTCCTATTGGTTGATGCTGTTTTTGTTTCCAAAACTACCCCGTTTGATATTTTGTTTTTCTGTTCCCGGTTTATTTCAAATTTTTGCAAAAATAACTGACGGTGTCATCTGGTTTGGCAGTTTGCTGGACTTGGGACTTGAGTTTGTGAATTATGGGGTCCCAGGTGTAATAATCGCCAACCACTATCTCTATTGAAATTAGGATGTTTTTTAATCTCAATAGCCTCGCGTACCATCCTGGGTATCAGTCGAGTTTCCTTTGCGAGGATCTTTGGTTTGTCGAAACGGATGTAGTGATTGGCGCCGTCCTGTTGATGCTCACAAACTGCAGACTACGTTGGTGTTTTATATCCGCGATATGTTCCCGTACGCGTGTGCATATATTTCTTTTTGTCTGTCCTATATACGAGAGTCCACAGTCACATTCTAACTGGTACACCCCTGCATCTTGTAAAGGAATGTTAGTTTTCACAGGTCTCAGGTATTGGTGTAGCTTTTTATGCGGCTTGAAATATGTTTTAACCGATGCTTTTCTCAATACATGGCCGATCTTGTCTGTAACACCCTTTACATATGGCAGGATAAGGGGGGCACGATCCATGGTCGGTGTTTCCACATGTCCTCTGCGACGAGCGGGTTGGATTTTCAGCTTGTTGTCAGCAAGAACTTTTTTGACATATTGAAGCTCTTCTCCCAAGTGTTGGTCGTCACAGATGCCACGTGCTCTCTGTAACAAGGAAAGGCCTACGGCAGATAATTAGTTCGGGTGGTGGTGTGAATCACCATTGAGATATTTGTCTGTATGGGTTGGTTTCCGAAAAACACCGGGAACAGAAAAAAAAATCAAACGGGGTAGTTTTGGAAACAATAACAGCATCAACCAATAGGACGACCAACACCTCAGTCTCTCCGTGACCACGATGGCTGCAAAGCTCTCGAAACGTCGGAATAATAAAAAATTGTAAAATCAAAACCAAAATAAACGCGATAGTAAGCCGCATAAAATTTGTTTAATTCATTAATCAATGTTCGCGCAAAATCTAAGAAAATACTATCATCACGTTAATTTCGATTATATAACTTTATTATTTTAATAACGGTAAATCATTATTATCTTGTATCCTTCAAGGCGATGCGTGAAGAAGCACATTTGTCCGGCATAGTGATAGCGACTGTGGCAGCCGTGAACTGACTCGGTTATTTTAGTTTCGACTCTCTTGAACCTCCACAATGACCATCAGGCAGGTCAAGGTCAGATATATAAAAAAAATGTGCCTAGAATATGTTTTAACTGTCAACTGCATAGTTTTCGTTGTCTTAAGTCTTAAGTTGTAGGACCAATCTTGAGGGGCATTAGTTGAGTACGGGTACTAATGAATATTTGATGCGTGCCCGACTATGTTGATTGGCGGCTAGACACAAGAAAAAACTATATATCAATATACAAAAAACTATTAATATAGTAATGTATTTCATTTTAAAATAGTACATGTGCGAATAGGCGATTTATTTTTTTATTATTGTAATAGTGAGGCGACCGTGGAGTAGTAGTAGTAAAATGACCACGAAAACCGAGAGTCTTCGGTTCAAAATCACCTGCCAGTACCAATGTATCTTTGATATATGTACTTTGGGTGTCCTGTTTCTATAATACAAGCACTTTAGTAGCTTAGTATCGGAATTTAAAAAAAAACACATACAAAGTACATATAGTATATATGTACAAAGTACTTATATATGTACTTTGGTCGTCCAGTATCTATGATCATCATCAGCTAGAAGACGTCCACTTCTGAACATAGGCCTCCTCCTAAGAACGCCATTCTGAATAACAAGATGCCAGTTGCATCCACCGGTATTTTGTCGTTCATAATAACTGCAAGTAGCGTTATTATGAACGAATTATTATTTATTATTATTTTACAAACAACCGTACAAAATTTTCTCACGACTCCACCTGCTTAGAATTATAGATACATCTCTCTTTCACTCTCTGGCAATGCTTTAAAGTTATTAATCAAGTACTTAAACATGGATAATAAATCAATATGTTAAATCGTATTATATTGCATGTGCGACTCTTATATGTAGATTGTAGACGATGTTTGTGTTGGAATTAGGTTTTTTTTGTACATTTCTATACGAAGTTTAGTAGCTTGTATCATAAAAACTGGACGATCAAAGTACATATATCACAGGTACATTGGTACTGGCGAGTGCTCAAAAACCATTTCGCTATCACTATACCACGGTCGCTTTTAAGGCATGGTTATTGTCATGGTTTAGAGATACTATTAAAATTCATGTTTCTGTTTAAATAATATTTTGTTCTATTTGAAGTAAAATTTAAGAATCTTGTTTTAACAGTTTTTATTTTTATTTATGAAACTACAACTATGGTACTTACGAGTACATTCAATTCAGTTAACGTTATAACGTTTAATGTTTTTTTAAATAGCTGCATGAAAATTTTGCATTGTGTTTTGATAGTAATGCTGATTTGCCGGTTCCAACTAGGCCGGCATAGTGGATGTGTTTGCTACCTACAGTTATTGAATCGCCGTAGCAGTGACATCCATTCATGGACCACACTTCAGCTTATTATTATTGTAACATCAAGCGGGGTGCTGTCATATGTCAAATCAAATAAAAAAAAAGTAAAACAATGCACAAAACGCATTTTATCATAATATAGATAATTACTAATACTAGACAAACTAGGCGCATAGGAATGTATAGCATAGTAAGGGTTCAAAATAATATTCAACCATTGCCAAAAAATTAAAAACAAAATATAATTAAGCACTTCTAAAAAGCGCCAACATAAATCTAATAATTAGTCTGACTGTTTGAACACTAATTTAAGAGTACTAAGAAGTATACTCTTTGTAATATTTATTCTTTGAATCGCTCTATCAACGCTTGAACACATATCAACAATTTCACTACAACATTCATCATACAGACAGACCGTGCTTTTATACTACAGGAGGTGTACGTAGGAAATAAGTAGTTATTTATTTTGTCGCGTTCAGCCTACTAGCACGGCAATCCAAGCACAAGATAAACCTGCAAATGTTCTTTGCAACACATTTTTAATAACTTATCATCATTAAAGACATATCAAAATGTCAAAAAAAATACTCAAAGGTTCTGTAAAAAAACTTCACACTAAGCAACGTTGAAAACTTTAATAAATATTTCATTGCGGCTTACTATCGCGTTTATTTTTGATTATAGATTTTACATTTTTTTTATAATTCTGACGTGTTAACGCTTTGCAGCCATCTCTCCGTAGCCACGATCAATAACCAAAAATGAGGCGATAGTAAGTCGCATAAAATTTGTATTATTCACTAAATTATTTAAAAATGAACAGCTATCACCTAAACTAATTCTTTTTGCTCCTCAAAGTGTGCGCGGGAGTCGATTTTTTGCACACCTAGCAATGCCAACGTTCGGTTTTGAGCTCTTTCTAGTGATGTCAGCTGTCTGTGTGTTTTACAAAGATAATATAACCCAATGGATTCCACATTGATGAGCAGACCACTTAAGAAAGAAATCTTAGACAATGACCAATGACAAGGCGCGCCCGTGCTGTAGTGGTAGTGTGGTCACGCAAACCAAAAGTCCCCAGTTCAAAACTAATTTCCGTTACCAATGTATCTTTAAAACATGTACTTTGGTCGTCCAGTTTCTATTATACAGTCTCTACCAAGATTAGTAAAGAAATGTATAAAAATCGCTGTTTCTACTAATATATAGTAAATTATTTCATATCTCATCTTTTTACTTTAACCGCCACAGGACAGGGAAAGCATCCGTATTCTGTCGACTGAAACGCAGTTGAATCAAATTGTGTCATAGTGCTGATATAGTGTCGGCAACTGAAGCAACCGATTTGATTGTTTAAGTCGTCTGCGCTCTTGTACTTCCCCTTGCTTAACAAGGGAATAAGATAAAATTGCAGGTCGACCGCGCAACTCAATGACAATGAGCTTCGTTTTGACAGTTGAACTCCATTAATGAGCTTCTAAATTAAAATTGCGACCGCGCCACACACTAAGAATCGATGTTCATTTTCATTAACAGTTCAAGACCATTGATACTCATTGTCCGAATGAATAAAAGTTGTTTTTGACACTTTTTATTTATTTTTATTTTTTAATTATACGTTTCTATACTAAACTACTAAAGTGCTTGTATCATAGAAACAGGACAACCAAAGTACATATATCAAAGATACATTGGTACCGATGGGTGGTTTCGAACTCGTGCCACTCGGCTTACGTAGCCATTGCACTGCCACTACACCACGGTCGCCACTACACACTAACAGCGACCGTGTAACTTTTTGACAAATAGGAATGAATTTCATTTTCATCAGTTGCGCGGTCGGCCCCCTGCTATCACGTCTCAATAAAATAAATGTTGTGTCGTATTTTCTATGAAGAGTCTAATATTCTGTGCTCTGTATTGTTTTTATACAAAACATAATAAAAAAAATAAGTTCTTTAACCTCATCGCCTACCTAGGAATGATAGGACGTTAATGGCTAGATGAAAAAGTTGGGAAGAAAAAAGATGTAGATTGCTTTGAAAGGAGCTTTATATGGTGGCTATAATAGATCCGATGACAATATTTGCACACCATTAAACATAGTCTAGGTTAGTCATCAATCTAGGATTACTAGATAATCTAACTCAGCGGCTTATACATACCAGCTAAAAGGCGTTTCAGTAAGAAACTAAGTACATTATCAATCAATCAATCAAATTGTCACGCCTTTTTCCCCACATGGATAAACAGAGACAATAGAGGGCCACTTGCCACAATCCTGACATAACTCCCTCGCTTACCTCACATCCACAATTCTCTTTATACAAGCTTATGGATTTGGTTGAAAAACACCCTCATGGGTCTGCTTCGTTTCCATTCATCCACATCAGATTTATAAATTATTAATTAGTACAATTCCATACAATTGGTAGTTATTGGCCCAGTCCAGTCTACCGATCCGGGGTAGTACCACCACTTTCAAGTAACAGACCATTAAGTGATTCGGACGCGTTTCGGGATCAGTACGAAAGTTTCCAGTTTCAACTAAGCGGGCGGATACTGATTTTTGAACTTATTTAGCAGTCACCTCTATTAATGGACCGCACTGCAGCTTAACATCAGGCGAGTTATGACGACCCACACTAAAAATTTATATGATAATTTGATTTAAAGATTCAGGAAAGTACTTTTTCTTTATTTTTTACAATTTTACATATTATTTTTAGATTCAAGAAAGTACTTTTTCGTTTTTTCTTTACATTTCTATACTAAAGTACTAGGAGTGCTTGTATCATAAAAACAAGTCAACCAAAATACATATATCACAGATACATTGGTACCGGTGGGCTCTCGGTTTGCGTTATCATTTCACTACCACTACACCACGGTCACATCGCTTGAAAGACTGTCAACCGATGGGGGAGATAGGCTCTTGAGTGGAGACCACGAACCGGAAGACGAAGCCTAGGTAGGCCTCCCACTAGGTGGACTAACGACATAATAAAGGTCACGAATAACCGGTGAATGCAACTGGCATCTTGTCGTTCAGAATGGCGTTCTAAGGGGGAGGCCTATGTTCAGCAGTGAACGTTTTATAGTTGATGATTGATGATGATATTTATTTATTATTGTGACACATCTTTTTTTTTATTGTGAGTTTTTTTTTATATGACGGCACCCCGCTTGATGTTAAGCCGAAGTGTGGTCCATGAATGAATGTCACTGCTACCACAATTCAATAACTGTGAGTAGCAATCACATCCACTATGCCGGCCTAGATGGAACCGGCAACTTACAAGCTGATCCCGAAACGTGACCAAATTACTTCACGGTCTGTATACTTGTAAGTGGTGGTACTACCCCGGATCGACAGACTGGGTACCACTGCCTACCACTCTTTGATAACCAGACCCGAAGCAAATATCCATCTCTTTATTTTTATTAACAAATATTTGCAATATTTAATATTATTAAATATTACAAATAAAAGCTATGAAACAAATATTTGCTCCGACCTGGAATCGAACCCGGGACTTTACGCGCAACAAACCAATCGCTAAACCGTTCGTCCACTCTTGTCGTCATCCTCCACGCCTGTCGTCAACTGAACTCGACCCGCCTCATGATAAGCAAGAGGAGGTTAAAGAGTGACGACGACTAAAAAAACCGAGTTAGTTCACGGCTGCCTCAATTGCTGTCACAATGCCGGCCCGAGGTGCTTCTTCACGCATCTAATGAAGGATCCAGGTCTTATGATAGAGAGAACACATGAGCTGATGATGATGATGACACCACAATCATATGTTTATTTACCCGCAATAATTTTATAACCATTGTTCAAATTAAGTTAATTAAGAGTGGAAAATAAAATTTTAATTATTACAATTGAATGATACATTCAGTTTAATAGACCAGTAAAACCTTTGATGTTTGCTATCATTTGACGTTTATATTCATAAACTTTTACATCCATTAATCGGTGTCAATAAAACCCTTTATTTAGTTGGGAAATAAAACCGGCAATGTATATTGCGTTTTACCTTAAAATAGAGCGCAAGTGAAGCATAAAGAACGCGAGCTTTAATGCATTTTTGTCTATTTTTAATGTAGTTTTTAATTAAAAACTCATGTGTAAAATATTTTATTATGCCGGTGGTCGGTGGCTGGCGCGTCTGCAAACCAAGTCAAGGGCGGTCACAGAGCAGCTGTCTCTGTTTCCTTAACTATAAGATTTTCATACAGGGTTGTCGACTTTTTCTATTTAGAAATAAAATATATTGTATTAGGATTATTTTATTGAGACGCGATATTTGACTTATTGATAAGCAAGAGTGTATAAAAGCGCCGCCGAAAATAATCTTACCATAGTCCCTGAGCCTAAAATTCTAAAATTTTTAGTTTAGAATTTTGTTACCTCTCGACTTAAGCAATGTAACAGGAGCCAAAATATTGATATTATTTAACGGATAATGCGTATATTGACGGCGACTTAGGTAACCATGAACTGAGTTGTTTTTTTTATTCAGTTTCTTAGACCTCGTCTTGCTTTCCACCAGGCAAGTCGAGCTTAGATATCAAGTTACAATAAAAAATAACTATACTACATTCTTTTGTTTACAAAAATAGACATGTTTAGTAGTGGTCAATATTTAAAAAAAATGCGCAGTGGTCTATTTAGCTACGGTATGCAGAGGTCACGCCTTTTTACCACAGGGATAGGCAGAGACAATGGAGCGCCACTTGCTACGATCCTGACACCACTCCTTTGCTTCCTCCACTTTATATACAATAGGAAATATTATTATGTATGTATTTATGTTCGATAACGGCCCAGCTGAAGGCTCATAGTGAGTAACAATTTTAGTTAAAACACTATAGTTCTATCGGACACTATAGTCTTGTCGGTCCATTCGATGCCACAGACAGACACACAGATACGTCAAACTTATAACACCCCTCTTTTTGAGTCGGGGCTTAATAAAATAAACTGTTGAAGAACTGTCATCACAATCAATGTGATCACTTGAAAATGAACACGATTGTGTCAACCCTACGCCTAATACGGCCATTTGGAAGCGTTGTCACGTTACAATTCGCTTCTACGACCAAATTCGAGGTCACCGGGCCACGATTAATTGTGTTACTAACCAAACTGTATCCGCAAACCACTACTATATTAGTATTGTAGTATCTCGTTTTGGGGATGTATAAACGAGCGCAGATATTGTTATATTTAGTTTATACGTAAAGTTAGTTTATTTAGCAACAACATAATAATGTTAATATAATCAATCAATCAAATTCTCATGCCCCGGTCCCTACAGGGATAGGCTGAGTAACTACGTTCCCAATTCACTTAATACAAGTTTTATGATAATGTGAAATGCACACCCCTCTCTTTTAAAAGTATCCCGAGTAGATTTTTTTGATTGTGACTCTTCATCTTGATTAGATTTTTTTATGTAAAAGTTGGAGTGCGGTCCATGAATGGAGGTGACTGCTACTTACCGTTAAATAACTATAAGTAGCAGTCACATCCACTATGCCGGCGTAATTTGCCAAGTTGGAATGTTAAGATATTAATAGTATTTTTTAATGAATGGCGGTAAATGCTTTTACAGTAAAATAAATGCTAGTAGCTGTCGAATCTACTATGCCTGCCTAATTAAAACCGGCAACTTTCAAACCTATTCCAGTATTTTGTCATATAAACAAAAGTAAAAATAAACGCTCAAGTTAAACTCAGAAGACAGCAGCAGTAAGATCTATTAAAGAAATAAACTAACTGAATAAATATATACGTCGTTGGAAATTTAAAAATAACTTTGTCAAGCTATACTATTACACGGAGAGGGAAGCATAAAAATGTTCTGTCACAAGTAATCTCCAGGAGTATACAGCAGATTTCAAAATAATCTTTCTCTAATATTAATTATTGTACCCTGCCCATAATTTCTCATCATCCCAAAGGTTAGTTGTTAGAGAATGCCTAATAGGCATTAAACTCGCCTATGTACCTATTTTTAAGTTAATTTGATGTAATAAAGGATTTAAATATATAAATAATGTTCTTTACATCTTTACATCTGTCTCTTTAGGTTAGATTTTATACCCTGGAACTTGACTAGCTAATGAGGAATTTATACAACAAAAATACAAATTGTCATGCCTTTTTCGCACAGGGATAGGCAGAAACAATGGAGCGCCACTTGCCACGATCTTGACACGACTCCTTCGCTTCTCCCACTTTATATACAATAGGATATATTAAATCAACCAAAATCATATTGTCGTGTCATCTAAAAGGATTGGCAGACATAATAAAAATCCTTTACAGTTACATCTTTTTCTTGACATTCCGCAAAGAAAAAGACACCATACTGAAGTAAAGCTGGTTGGAGAGTCAGACGTCACAAATTGGCGCCGATTCCGTCCTATTCTTATTTTAATCGCATTATAAAAAAAAGTATGTTTTCTCTAGAACGTAACTTTAATATACTATTTAATACTTTGTTTTTTTTATACAAATAAAATATGTATCTATTTGTTTACCCATACAGAATTGCTAGATTTAAATAAAATAAAACGTTTTATTTCCCCATTGAAAAACTATTATGTGTTCAAAATAAACCCTGTCTCGTATCATTAAGTTCAAACGATGCGACTATCTGTTTTCTGTTTATATATAGAACTTACATTATGTTGCTTTTTTAACAAGCTGTCACGTAAAAATGGGTGAAGAATATTTCTTTTCTGAACAACTGAAAAACTGAGGTATTTTAGTACAGTTTAAACTTATTCAGCAAATAGTGAAAAGGCGTAAACGTAGATGTTTAAGAAATATTTATGAAACTGATTCCCTACAAGTTTTTAAGCTTTCAGAAAAGTACGTCTCTAGCATCTAGATTTTAAGTTTTATTGGGTAGGTCAAATTTCATAATTATAAAATTACGATATAGGCATAAAATACTAATGCACACTTGTTTATTGTCCCAAATGAACCATGAAATTGAAATGTCTACAGATCCTGTTCTTGTTTTAATATTGAAAAATACTTTTAAAACCTAATATAATGCCTTTTTTATGAGACTCAAACACCATAATCAATAGATGAAAAACGTTTTTTTTGACACTACGAGGACCGCTAACTTTTTGACAAATGGGAATTTTGTTATTTTCATTCCCATTGAAGTTACGCGGTCGGCCCCCTAAAGCTAGCAGGACACTGCTAAATGCTTGCCAGTGTAGAGATTGCTGGAGGTGGCCTACGAGTATGTCCAGCAGTGGACAACTAATAGCTGACATTATTGACTTAAGTGGTTTTTGTTGCCTCGGTAAGCAAGAGGATTATTACAAGTATATAGACCGTAAAGTGATTTGGTCGCGTTTCGGGATCAGCTTGTAAGTTGCCTGTTCCAACTAGGCCGACATAGTGGATGTGGTTGCTACTTACGCTCCAGCTTAACATCAAGCGGGATGCTGTCAAATGTCGAGTTACAATAAAAAATAAAATTTAAAAAAAGAAGTCCAAAAGCGCCGACAACTCAAAAAACCGATGCATGCAGCTTACGGTTGTCTCAATTGCCGTCTCTATGGCAGCTAAACAATTTGAATATACAATTGTGTGGTCACGTAACGACGTACAACAGTCAGGGCTATTTGGTTACGTTAACCCGAATTGGTATTTTGCGTTTAATTTAATTAGCTGCTAAACATATAAGGAAACGAGTGGAATATTTCATTCATCACATTTAGGGCTGCCATATGTTAAGTGGTCAACTTTGAATTTTCTTCATATAATAATAACCCATAACCGTAGAGCTTGTATGAAAAGAATTGGGGATGTGAGGAAAGCGAGGGAGTTGTGGCAGGAATGTAGCAAGTGGCGCTCTGTTGTCTCTGCCTATCCCTGTGGGAAAAGGCGTGACAATTCGATTAATTGATTGATTTGACATCGAAATAAAAAGTCTAAGAGCGGTGACAACTGAAAAACCCGAATGAGTCACAATGCCGGCCATAGGTACTTTTTTACGCCTCGCTTGTAGGATCCAAGGTTGTCGATAGGAGTGCACATGGGCGAGTAAAGCATTTCATTTGTCTACGAACCTTAAAAATTCTTTTTGTAGGGTCGTCCATAGCTTAGCCATAGGCCATAGGTCAAAATAGACATTTCAAATAACAATAATTGCCACAGAGCTGAAAATTGGTGGAGGGGTACACCACTATTAATAAAATATCTAAAGTCCCCATCGATTCATGTCATAGATGTTACGTTAAAAGACCAAAAACGCTCATTGAGTGAAAAATAGCCAAATTCGTGTATTAGGCTCTTATGAAAACGGCCACGATGCGTTGTGGCTTTCACAAAAACACCACATAGAGAAATTCGTGCCGTGGCTGTCATGTAACGCGTTGTGACAATGAAGATAAGCCATGACACGCTCTGAACATTAGTTGGTGTTACCATATATTAACGCACTTTATTAACATTTGTTACGACGCGCTGTGAGCTTTTTTTTTCTCTCAGTAAGCGATCTCGGTCTTCGAGCGTAAAGATGTGTTTTCGGCGGCGACTGCAGACCGCAGTCTGCACTACTTGTTTGTATGAGATTGATTCCGCGCAAGGCGATAGTAATATGCAGCCGCCGCATTAAGATTGTTTCCAAACATCATATTTATAATTTATGACTTAGCAAATGCTGATTGTCGCAATAGTGTCGCCTTGCACGGAATCAATCTCATACAAACCAGTCTGCGGTCTGCAGTCGCCAGCGGAATCACACCAAGACAAATAATATAAAAGCCCTCGTCGGACGTAGTCCTTGATTAATGACAGCCATAATTAGGAATACGCGGAACGCTATTATGAATTAAAACAACAATTAACATAAATTAACTATTCTCAGCGTAGTAGCAGACGCTGTTTAATGCAAATATATGGGCTTGTTAAGTAATTGCCAAAATTTTATATTAATTTAACACATCAAGGCCATTAACGATGAACTTCTAGTACGATTTATGATGCGTGACTCTTACAGGTTAGATATTATAGAGCACCTACGCTATTATGAGTATTGGGGTATTATTTTATTTAGTGTAGTTTAAGAGTTAAATTCTTTGAGCCAAGTAACAGGGGATTGTTAATTTTTTTAAGACGCAAGCTCTGACCTCTACTCGTCTGATGGTAAAAGGAAAGTTCAAGAACGTCGATGTCAATTGACAAGTGGAATGCTTTGCCAGCCCATGTGTTCTCTCCATCCTATAACCTAGGATCTCCTTCAAGTGATGCGTGAAGAAGCACCTTTGGCCGGCATAGAGACGGCGTCTGAGACAGCCGTAAACTGACTCGGTTCTTTCAGTCGTCGTCACTCTTGGACCTCCTCTTGCTTATCATCAGGCGGGTCGAGACGTTTCAGTTTACTGCAATTTGTTGAAAGATTTATTTATTTCTTTAAGTAGTAATTTAAGTTTGCATTATGAGGATCTCAGTTTGCTCTGCTCGCTGTAGCGCTCACTGCGAACCTTCACGATTTTGAAATAAAAATGTATAGTATTTTCTTAGATTTTGCGCGAACATTAATTAATGAATTAAAAATAAAATATCCTGATTACAATCTTTTAGGTCCTTATAGTTTAGTTAGTTATTAAGTAATTAGGCTCCAAGGAAGCACTTTTACACGTCAAAACCTTACAAACATACACATAATAAAAAAACAATAAACAAACAATTTTAATACAATTAATAATTACAGTAAAAATTTTATACATATTTCAATATTTTAATAAAAACATATAACTATATAAGGTTAAGTTCTACCGACATTCAAAATTCAACGTTATTTATTTACCCACAGAGTTTTGTTTTTAATAATTGTCTGGTTACTGGGCCCAGATATTATTATGCTCTTATGAACATTTCACATTTGCCTCAGATAAAATCGGCTTACGTGAGCTCAAACATACAATCCTCTTAAACGGTTAGCTTTGCCCCTAAATATGCTTTAAACCTACATATACATTATACCTATTATGTATATTATACACACATAGTATTTTTTTACACTTCGATAATTTTTGTAATGGAGTTGATAAAATTCACAATCAATTATATTGCCACGCCTTTTTCCCACAGGGATAGGCAGAGACAATGGAGCGTCACTTGCCATGGTCCTGACACAACTTTCTCGCTTCCTTCACATCCATAATTTCCTTCATACAAGCTCTATGGATATATATTTTTTTATTATTGTGGATGAACATACGACAGCTTACCTTGCTGATGATAAGCTGGAGTGCGACCTTTGAATGGAGGCCACTGCTACTACAGTTATACTACTAACTCTAACTGATGAGGTTCCAGCTGTAGTGGAATCTTGTGTTTCTGTGACACAACCACAACGGGAAGCTCTATATTTCCTCGTAACAACTAAACTTTATCTACTCATTTTTTATTGTGTCTCGACATCTGGAGGACAAGGGAAGTCAGCGACTGAAAAAATGCCTCAGTCGCCGCCACTATGCCTGCCAAATTCTAATTTATTATTTAATATAAATTAAACAAATTATATGCGGCTTACTATCGCGTTTATTTGGGTTTTGATTTTATTTTATTCCGACGTTTCGAGAGCTAAACGCGGTAGTAAGCCGCATAAAATAATATGTTTAATTCGTTAATCAATGTTCGCGCAAATTCTAAGAAAATTATTATTTAATATATTTATTTGTTTAAATACATATACATATAAGTATTAAATAATTTCTAGCTTTGTGTTTAAAAATTGTTTTATCCTCTTTTTACTTTGATTTCAAGAGTTGATTACTTATTATTATGATTTCAATCAATCAAATTGCCAGGCCCTATAAAAACAGTGAGAGACAATTTTCTTCATATTCTAGTACTCCATTTTCCACGAATCTTACACAATTACTTTATTGATATTTTTATGTCTTATTCTCTTATTTAATATCGTAGAAGAAATCTATAAATGTGTATTGTTTGTTTATTTGTGTTGTCCTCAGTTTTTGTAGGCCAAGGCTCGAGCGCCGCCGTCTGCCTTATGTCTACCACGGTTTTACTTTCATCGCGTTTTAGAAAAGCCGTTTTAGCTGGTGTCGGCGCCATATTTGGTGAATTTGAATTTAGAATTCTCGGACTGGTTTGAAATGATGACGGTTAGATAACTTTTATGCGGAATGTTGACCTCGGCATTGGCCATCGTTTTATTGTTCTTTAACTTTATTTGAATTTTTCTTAAAACTTGACGTCATAACTATATATAAATAGCATTGTTCTAGATTTTTTATTGTGTCGCGACATCTGGCTAGTCTCAAGGGGAGGTCCAAGAGCACCGGCGACTAAAAAACTGACATAGTTTACCTTGAATATCTGAAAGAACAATTTTCCTTCCTTTCCTCATTCCATGACAGGACCCTAAGGTCATCGGAAAACTCCCTTCTCTCCACTCCTGTTCATCGCACTAACTTTGTATCAAAATCCTTTTCAGTTGTTGCAACCTCTCTCTGGAACAATCTACCTGTTTCAATTAGGCAAGCACCGAATAGCATTGTTTTTAAAAAACTGGTTTATGCACACCTTTATAAAACGTAACGGTTGTATTATATTATATTATATTATATTATATTATATTATATTATATTATATTATATTATATTATATTATATTATATTATATTATATTATATTATATTATATTATATTATATTATATTATATTATATTATATTATATTATATTATATTATATTATATTATATTATATTATATTATATTAAGTTATTCAGTTTTATATCTTATACTCCCATTTAACTTTTCGACTGTCCCGAAGGTTAACTGGCAGATAATGTCTAGCGGCATTAAGTTCGCCTTTATACAAATTGTAATAAAGTTTAAAAAACTTGAGTGACGGCGACTTACTTGCCTCAGTCGCTGTCACTATTCCGTCAAATTATTTGCGCTATATTCTTATCCCGATAATGAAACTTTTGGCACTATTTTTGAAGAAAAATAATAGGTGAGCTTCTTAAACAGAAGTTTTTTATATATATTTTGTCTATCTTTAGAAATATTCCACGGTGAATACTTGCCAATTCATCATCAAGTCCGTTTATGTGCAAACAAACAAATTACATTAAATTTGTGAAAAAATTGTACAAAATAAACATCCTACAGGTTAAATGTACGATAGTGTATATCTCTAAATAAATAGGTGGAAATACAGTCAGCAAAAAAAACATAATTTTATTAATGCTCGATTTTGTAACTCAGTACTAAGATTCTAACACGGAGCTGTCAGTCTGTCTGTGGCTAATTTATTCATCTAGTTTCTCATAGAATTAGAGGATCAATCTTGGCATCTTTAGTATGTTTTTATTTTTTATTGTGACGTCATTTTTATTGTGTATCATCGTCTGGCCTTGACAATGACAATAAATATCTGACTAATCTTGTCTAGATTAAGTCGAAGGTGAGAATGTCAGGTCAATTGGTTAATAGGTTTGTAATCTGTCTGCAAAATTTGTCTGATTCACATTCGTTATATTTTAAAAATTTGGTTTGAATTACCTGATACCTGTCAAAAATCATCGATTTGACAGCAATTGTCCAGAGAAATTTGACACCAGCCTTCTTTTAAGGCGACCGTGGTGTAATGGCAGTGCAATGGCTACGTGAGCCGAGTGGCACGGGTTCGAAACCACTCACCTGTACCAATGTATGTTCGATATGTGTACTTTGGTTGTCCTGTTTCTATGATACAAGCACTTTAGTAGCTAAGTATAGAAATGTATATTAAAAAAAATAAAAATAGCTCCCTATTCTTGTTCCTCACAGACTTCTGGCAAACATTACAGCAGTTAGCTGAGGATACTTAGGTACAGTCCATAAGGCCTAAGCCGAGATTTGCATTTGTGTAAGTATACATAGCGATGCGTCCTTTGCTTGATTAGACGCATATAAACTGGTTTATACTGCTTTCTGACTCTACTTTTGGTAAACGCACAGCTTAAACCTCACGAACTGTATAGCTATACAGTTCCAAACTTAATGGCGTCTCCGAAGTTAGCTGCGAGCGCGACTTCGCGTCGGTTAAGTCACAATAATAAGCTCTCTTACCTACTTTGGGTTCCGCTATACCGTATTGCGCATCGACTTGCGCCTAACTTCAGAGACGCCAATAAGTTTCCTACTTATCAGTTAATATCAGGAACGTGATGGTAGAAAATTAACCAATCCCATACTAGTATTGTTTAGGCTTAATTTACAACAATTCTCAGGCTACTTGTATGTATGACTGTAATTCAAATTTGTCAGTAGATTTTGTCTTAATTTTTGGGCCGAGTTATAGCCGGGTCTGCAGTTCTTAGAAAGAGAAACTCTATCATTTAAAAAAATATAAGAACAGTTAGACAACTGTTTCTGCTAACAGTGTCGAGATAAAGCCGCCATTGCAATTTGTATTCGATATTTGAATTTAATCGCGGAATCAATATTTGCGATGTTGGCATGCGCAGGCGCACACTAGAACGCGGCCCCACAAGGTCAAACACCCCAATTTATTATTTAATCATTTACATGGAAGTTTTTTACTCACAAATATAAATTCATAGTTGTTAAATGCAATAATCAAACGTAATGATTAATTGTATACATGGAGAGAGCGGCCGTGGTCAGATGATGAACTTTTATATTCCATTCCGTGAAGCGACGAACTCACTTCACGGTCTGTAGGTAGATTTGTAAGTGGTGGTACTACCCTAGATCAGCAGACTGGGTACCCACCTACCGCTCCTTATAAAGCATTTATAACTCTAAATAAGTTTCTATATAGCATGAAACTTAAAATCTTTAAACAGACTGTATATCTGTATAGTATAGGCACTTAATATCCTTGAGCTTCATAATAAATCTAAATCCTCTGCCCACAACAGTTCAGTTAAATACCATTATAGGATTGATCGGACATGAGTCACAAACTAAATTTTGTTCTTAACCAAATGTAGACAATGTGTCAATTATATTTCTGTTTAGGTTAAAAAGTGGGTAGTTGCAATATTTATACTTGTGACTTTGCTTAAATTAAAGAGCTACGTATAATATATACACGGTGACCGTGGTCTAATGGTCAAGACAAGAACTTTCAGTTCAAAATCAGTTGCCAGTACCAGTGTAACTTTGATATATTTTGTACTCAGGAGGTTGTATTCTGATCAAATCGGAGACACCCTCAAGAAAGCTAGTTTGCCTAGTGCCCATAACCGTAAAGTTTTTCCTCAGTCTTTGTCACTATATCAGCCAGCAACAATAATAATATTAAAGGCATCATACAATATTTGGTTGGGTAGAGGGGAAAGTGAGGGCAGTGAAGGTGATTGTTGACATGTTGTAAAGGCCTTAAACCTACTTGTGACTACGGATTAGTGCCTCCACTCTCCCTGACACGCGATCGACTCGGCACCCGCAAGAAGATTCCATGGAAGCTGAAAAAAATGTTCCATATTTTTTGACAACTAGTTGGCAAGCAGTAGGCAGACAATTTGTTGCATTAGCCCTCTGCAGATCAAGGTTATGGGGTGAGCTTTAAAGTCAGTCTCCATTCTACATACGAGTACTGCAATAGTTTGAAAAATAAAAGACAACTGTTACCACTGAAAAATTAAACACGCTTTAGACGTGCATTAAACATATCTTATGTCAATTTAGTACCACAAAATGACGTTTGATTTCATAAAATATTTAAATACGGTTTTAGTTTCTTTTTATTTATTTACATTTCTATACTCAGCTACTAAAGTACTTGTACCATAAAAACAGGACAACCAAAGTACATATATTAAAGATACATTGGTACCGGTAGGTGATTTTGAACTTCTGCTCTCCTGCTCAGTTTGCGTAACCATTGCACTGCCAAAACACCACAGTCGCCTTTTTCGTAGTAAGACCGCGAACATCTGTTTATTTATAAATAGTATTATTTCTTGTAATTGCATACATTGATAGCAATCGTAGTCATGCAGTGGCCACTACTCAGATCACGTATATATTAATATTACTGATTTTGTTTAAAGATAACTACATTGGATTTATGAACTCAGCAATCAGGGACAAGGTTCCAACCTATGACTTCGAATTAAAATTAAATATATCTAATCAGAGAAATATTTAGGTTGCCTTATACATTCTAAATATAATGAGTAGTTATGTTTGAATGATCTACCCGTCGAAATCTGTAAGACCTCGATGTGTGGATCCAGGGCCGTCTTTACCCGGGGGTTCAAGGGGTGCGGTGCACCCGGGCGCAGAGTCCCAGTGGGCGCATGCCGACCGCCATAAACTTTGATAGGTTCCTACTACACTGAGAACACGCGAGCAGCGCCTTGACTTTCGCACCCCGGCGCTGAATATGTTTAAGACGTCCCTGTGTGGATCCCACGAAATTCTCCTCATCTGTTTGGTAATCATTGTGTATATTAGATTGTATTACAAGTATTACAAACTCTTTTCTTTGTAGAACAATCGACAAGGAATGCTTTGCCAGCCCATGTGTTCTCTCCATCCTATGACCTTGGATCCTTTAAGCGATGCGTGAAGAAGCACCTTTGGCCGGCATAGTGACGGGCGACTGAAGCAGCCGTGAATAAACTCGGTTTTTACCGGTCCAAAAGTTGTCGTCACTTTTGGACCTCCTCTTGCTTATCAACAGGCGGGTCGAGGTCAGATGTCGTGTCACAATAAAAAATATTAAACATTACAAATAAATGCTATCAACGATCCAATTAGGACGGATGCGACCTCTACTTATTATTTAAAACTATAGTAGCAGTCGCATCCATTCATGGACCGCACTCCAGCCTATCATCAGGCGGGGTGCTAAAAACAACTTTGCTTTGACTGGAAATGCAACCCGGGTCTGGAGAGTTTACCACTGCGCCACGTAGGTCGTCATTTTACGTAAAATGTCAATGTATGTATGTAAACTAATTGACTATAAATGACGACAGGCGTGGACGAACGGTTTAGCGATTGGTTTGTTGCGCGTAAAGTCCCGGGTTCGATTCCCTGTCGGAGCAAATATTTGTTTTATAGCTTTTATTTGTTATATTTAATAATTATATTAAATATTGTTAATAAAATATTAAAATGTTTGTTAATAAAAAAAGAGGTGGATATTTGCTTCGGGTCTGGTTATCAAAGAGTGGTAGGCAGTGGTACCCAGTCCGCCGATCCGGGGTAGTACCACAACTTACAAGTATACAGATCGTAAAGTGATTTGGTCACGTCTCGGGATTAGCTTGTAAGTTGCCGGTTCCAACTAGGCCGGCATAGTGGATGTGACTGCTACTCACAGTTATTGAATTGTAGTAGCAATGACATTCATTCATGGACAACACTTCGGCTTAACATCAAGCGGGGTGCTGTCATATATCGAGTCACAATAAAAAAAAGGCAAAATTACATTCACATTACTACTTTCATTTAAAAGCTCATACTGTTACAAAATTACATATCTGCCAAAATGCATTTCAAAAATAACATCAAACAATATTTTTCCTATGTAAATAGTTTCAATGGAAATTGCGAAATATATACATAAAAAATTCGGCCAGTATAGTGACGGCGACTGGGGCAACTGTAAACTTAATCGTTTTTCAGTAGTCGGCTCTCTTCGGCTTCCTCTTTCTCGACAACCATCAGGCAAGACTAAACTTCAAAGGTGGCTTTAGTGAGGTCTTACTATATTCAGTGGAGGAACGTGGAGGTGGGCCTTAACCTATTTTCCAGCCGCAAATCCCTTCACTTTCCTGTCTGGACATGGAGATTCCATGGATGTTAAAAACATTGACATTGTGTCATTGTCTGAAATTGTATGTTTTGTGTGTATACGAAGAATTGTGTATGAAAAGGAAATAACAGAGTTGAGTGTTTTTGCAGCTAGTATGTTAGAATCGTAGGGGCTTTGCATTATCTTTTTTTCTCAGGATAGTGAAAAGTGGCGCTTCGTTGTATCTGCTTATCGCTGTGGGAAATAAGTGACAATTCTTTTTTTATTTAATATGATGAATTATCTTAGTTTTCAAATAAAAGGAAGTTTAATATAGTCAAATAGAAGTTTTCGGGGAAGGTTGTATTTTACTATTACTGTATAAGTAATTATAGTATACCGATATATATTTATATTGTATGAAAATTTAATTGAAATAATTTAAGCTCGTAATATCGGACGTTCTAGTGTTTAAAAGTGAACGAGCCAAATTATTCGTTCTTTTTATAGAAACAAAATTATTGCGTTGTCTTTTTAAATGTGGAATAAAATTATATGAATATAATGTAAAAAAAATATCATTGGGATTGCAGGAAACACATGATGCCCGCATCAACAGTCGTGTGCAGGCAATGTTGGACAATGGACTTATTAGCGAACTCTTGGACTTTCATGATAGATACAATAAAGACAGACTCAAAGATGCACAGTAAGTATATACATTCCATTGTATAATAACTATACAGACCATGCAGTGACTTAGTTGCGGCAACCAGTTTGAAAATTTGCCTGTTTCAACTAGGCCGGCTTAGTGGATGTGACTGTTATGAGTTTAACAGAAGTAGCATTTATCTTAGTTTATGGATCGCATTCCAGCTTAACATTAGTCAGGGTGCTGTCATATGTCAGGTCACAATTTAAAAATCTACCTTTAAGTGACGACTCCCTCCCAAACAGATTAAGATGAGCTTTGTTATGATTTAGGCTCTATGGAGCTGATATATCTTTAGCCTCTTCAGGTTTCCAATATAGATTTTTTAAAATATACACATACAAATAATATTATATCTGTGTAACAAATCTTTGCTCCGACCGGGAATTGAACCCAGGACTTTACGCGTAGTGGACTGATATGTACCAATTCTCCAAGCGTTTGTCAAATGATTCCATAGTATGCGTTTCTTCACGCCTCGTTTAAATGATCCAAGTTAATAGGATGACCTAGCGAGTTTCAACTTGGAATAAAATAATAATAGATTTATAACTGTATATTTATATTTTACTGTAAACAAAAGTAAACATTCTTTTATAAACTCTACCTGAATTTTATAAATAACACAACCAAAACAAATGTAAAAATAACTCAAGACGTTCTTAGCTAAGCAAACATACTATAATGTATAGTTTCTTTTAAAAACTAGTAAATATAAAAAAAAAAGTTTAGTTATGGCAAATGATCGGCCAGTGACCGTTGTAGTGGCATCTGCTAACTCCTGCCAACAGATCTGTGGTGTCCACAGGGTTTCGGGTTTCATTCGCCTCCTGTCATAATAGACAAAACAATCTTGATACTTTGTATTCTTTTTTGAATGTCAATGGAGCAAGAGTTGTGATTAAGTCGCGTTTCGGAAGCAGCTTGTAAGTTGTCGACATAGTGGATGTGACTGCTACTTACAGTTATTGATTTGTAGTAGCAGTGACATCTATTCATGGACCGAAATCCAGCTTAAGCTGGGTGCTGTCATATGTCAAGTCACAATAAAAAAAAGTTGTGATTAACGCCTATTCTTGTTTTACTTATTTATTTATAGCTACACGTGAAGCTTACATAAATTAAGCAACATTGTTAGCTTAGATCCTAGATTCTTATACAAAACAGTAAATAAAACTAAATGAATAACTTACCTAATTATATCAATTAATCAGATTGTCACGCCTTTTGTCCACAGGATAGGCAGAGACAATAGAGCGCTACTTGCCACGATCCTAACACAACTCCCTCGCTTACTTCACATCCACAGTTCTCTTCATACAAGCTCTAAGGTTGGCACTAGGCAACCTAATTATAAACTTAATAAAAAAATATGACACAACTTTCTTTCTCCATAGTTCTCCGTACGGGTGCCGCCGGGTCCATCGCGTGGCAGGCGGGAAAGTGGAGGTAGCGTTCCGGACTTTCAAACGAAACGCTACCCTTACTTTCCTCTTTATTCAATCAAATATTGCAAGGCCCTACCAATGCCACCTTTAACACGTTTAAAAATGTACTTACAGCTGACTTTGGGCGGACATGATGCTTTTAAAAAATCGACATCTGACCTCGACGTCTGATGGTAATCAAGGAAAGATCCTAGAGAGCCGACGACTGAAAAAACCGATTCAATTCACGATTGCCCCAGTCGCCGTCACTATGCCGGCTATTAAAATCAATTAGTGAAAATATTGTATAGTTTTATATCAAGACGCAGTAGTCGTTGGGATCGTTAGTGCATACGCTGGCCGGTAGCCGCGCAGTGACCACAAACAAAATACATCTATAGACTAATACCACAGAGATTTGATGGGGCTTTATCTTAGAATATGAGATTCTTAGATACTCGCTAACGATTTAAGGCGACCGTGGTGTAGTGGCAGTGCAACAGTTACGCAAACCGAAAGCAATGTATTGTATCGAGGATTGAATTAAACAAATTTTATGCGGCTTTCTGTTGCGTTTATTTGGTTTTGATTTTACATTTTTTTTTATTCCGACGTATTGAGAGCTTAACAGCCATCGTGGTCACGGAAATCAAACCAAACCAAGCCATCGTGGTCATTGTAAAATCAAAACCAAATTAAACGCGATAGAAAGCCGTATAAAATTTGTTTAATTTATTAATCAATGTTCGCGCAAAATCTAAGAAAATACTGCACCCCATATCAGAGACACCTTAAGCTTGGTTGCCTGAAAAAGATCGCTTGTTTGTGATAACATGTTTATTGGTAATTATTCTATGTAAGGCGACCGTGGTGTAGTGGCAGTGTAATGATTACGTAAACCGAGAGCACTGGTTCAAAACCACTCACCGGTACCTATGCATCATAGATATATGTACTTCGGTTGTCCTGTTTCTGTGATACAAGCACTTTAGTAGCTTAGTATGAAAATGTAATAAAAAATTTTTCAATGTCTGTCTGTCTGTTAGGCTCTTAGCTACTCGTATTATGACACAAAAACTACATTAACTTAGTACAGGCGTAAACTCAATGTAGTATAGATAGGCTTGTGAAATTTGATTTTGAAATAATACAATGAAGAATAGAAAATTAAAATTAGTTGTGCATTGAATTTTTCTTTTTAAATACACACTTTACGGTTTATTTCTATAAGTTCCTGTTACTGACTATTGTTGAATTATATTTATAAGTCATAAAATTTTATTATTAGAGTGTTTTAGTGTTTTCTCATCACATTAAATAAAATGAACTAAAGTGTGGAGAACCGTAATAAAAATACAACACAAAATAAATGTTGATTTAGTATTTACTCAAAACAACAATTATGAATTGAATTGCGGCGGGGATTTTGACCATAGACAAGAGGTTCAATAGTACCAACATGACGATGCAAATCGAAACGTTATTTTAATAAAATACCAATTTTTTTAGTCTGTGTGTTTATAGCATAATTAAATTAACCTCTCGCTCAGACATTTGTAATGTTATTCATATGAAATTTACATTTTAATATATCAAATTATTTTTTAAATATAAAAACCACTCAGAAGTACCAACTACAAGTTGGACTGTAGATTTTATGTATTGAATTTTAGATCTATTTGTCTATGGTTTAGAGTTTGAATTTGAATACTTATTTTTAGGGTTCCGTACCCAAATCGAAACCCTTATAGATTCATCATATCTGTCTGCCTGTCTGTCCGTCCGTATGTCACAGTCATTTTTTTTCCGAAACTATAAGAACTATACTGTTGAAACTTGGTAAATAGATGTATTCTGTGAACCGCTTTAAGATTTTCACACAAAAATAGAAAATAAAACAAAAATTTTTGGGGGTTCCCCATACTTAAAACTGAAACTCAAATATTGAGGTTTCTAATATCATTTTTTGCTAAACTGAATAGTTTGCGCGAAAGACACTTCCAAAGTGGTAAAATGTGTGTCCTCCCCTCTGTAATTTCTAAAATAAGAGAATGATAAAACTAAAAAAATATATATGATGTACATTCCATGCAAACTTGCACAAAAAATGGGTTTGAACTGGATCTTGTAAGTAGTTTTTTTTATACGTCATGAATCGTAAACCGCAATTTACCTTTCATTCAATCAACTCAAATATATAAAAATCGATCAAAGTTACAACAAACTACAAGAACTTTAATTTTTACTTGCTGCTACGGTACCCTTAATGGGCGAGTCCGACTCGCACTTGGCCGCTTTTTTTCTTTCTAAAGTGTATTTTTTGCGTACAGTTCCCTATTCACACGGCGCGCTTCGCATTTCATTTCTACATGTTTAAGTTTGTTAAAAAATGAGGTCGTTGTCCGATAGAAGATTACGTAAGCGAGCATTAGATGCCAATTTACTATTTACGTTGTCTCTAATGTTTGTAAATATACGAAAATTAGCCGCATGGCTCATGTCATTGACAATGGCTAAACCTCCGTTAATTTTTCTTTATTTTTATTATTGTGACTCGACATCTGACCTTGACCCGCCTGATGATAAGCAAGAAGAGGTCCAGAAGCGCCAAAGACTCCGAGTCTTCACGGCTGCCCTAGTCGCCGTCACTATGCCAGCCAAATTATACTCGTATATTATTTTTTCTGGGTATTATTCTTAATCGACTTCTTGCCACGATCCTCACACAACTCCCTCACATTCACAATTCTCTTCATGCAAGCTCTACGGTGGCGCTCCATTGTCTCTACCTATCCCTGTGAGGAAAAGGCGTGATAATTTGATTCATTGATTGATACTACAAATAATTGCTATGAAACAAATAATTGCTTCGACCGGGAATCAAACCCGGTACTTACACGTAGCAGACTGGAATGTCAACTAATTCGCAAACGCGAGTCGTTTTATTATGTAAAAAATAAAATGTTATACTTGTAGGTACCTAAATAAGCCACCGGACTATACAAAGGGTGTATTCCAGACTTTGGGCTTCAAAGAGTTCCACGAATATCTGATGCTGGATGATGATAAACGAAACACTGAAGAAGGAGAGAAACTGAAAGCATCAGCAATTGAGAATATGAAAATGGGCACGCGGAGGTACGCGCGCCGACAGAACAAAATGGTTTTGGCAAGGTTTCTGAATCATCCCACTAGAGAAGTAAGTTTAAATATTATTTAAAGAGCGGTAGGCAGTGGTGCCCAGTCTGCCAACCTGAGGTAGTACCACCACGTACAAGCAAACAGACTGTGAATGACTCAGTCGCATTTTGGGATCAACTTGTAAGTTGCCGGCTTCAACAAGGCCGGCATAGTGGATGTGACTGTTACTTAACGTTAATTGAGTGTAGTAGCAGTCACCTCCATTCATGGACCACACACCAGCTTAACATCAGGCGGGGTGCTGTCATATGTCGTCACAATAAAAAAAATGTAAAAATTCTTGGAAAATATATCCATTAAATACCTCCAGCGGGTGAAGGCGACAGCCGTAAACCAAGTCGATTTTTTCACTCGTCGTCGCTCTTATAGCGAAACATAAAAATAGTCGACAGGCGTGGCGCATTAGTTAACACACCAGTTCGTGACGCGTAAATTTACGAGTTCGATTCCCGGTTGTAGCAATTGCATAGCTATTATTTGTAATATTTAATAATTACAAATGTATATTACAAATATTTGTTATATTAAAAACAATGAGACAGATATATGCTCTTGGTGGTAGTCAGTGGTGCCCAGTCTGCCGATTCGGAGCAGTTCCACCACATAAAAGTATACAGAATACAGACCGTGAAGTGATTTAGTCACGTTTCGGGCTCAGTCTGGAAGTTGCCTGTTCCAACTAGGCCGGATGCTGGATGAGACTGCTGCTTGCAGATATTTACCTGTAGTAGCAGTCTCTACTATTTATGGACTGCTCTCCAGCTTAACATCAATTTTTGCTCCGAACAGGAATTGAACCCGGGACTTTACGCGTAACAGACTAGTATTCTAACCAATGCGTCTTGTAATACTGATTTTGTGAATGGGCAGTAACATTGGTGCGATTGGCTAAAAATAATTATAAAAAAAAATATACGTAGATATCTATATGATGAAACGGTAGGAAAATTTTCCAACAAATAATTTGGTGTTTGGTTTAAGGCGCAGTTTCGACCGATTGCAACATAAAAATAATTATTGTGAAATAGCTGCCTACTCGTACCTATAATATTGAAAAGAAACTCACAATTACACATTTTTTTAGGGATTAAAACTATATAAAATTTTACTATTTTAAATATACATAAACACATTAACTCGCTCATAGGCTATAGTGGGGAGTAGTGGAACTAAAAATAAATTGTTCTACTTATGGAATAAAGAAAATTTGTTCTGTGGTTCTACTACTGTACTGTAACCAGCGCCATCTAGTATTAAGTAGCAGTACTTTGATACATTTATGTTTATTAGGCGTAATAAATAGTTCACTATTGTGTTAAGAGATGGCGCTGCTTTATTTTTGGTAAAATACTTCTTAATTTTAATGTCTATTTCATTTCGTTTCAGATACCACCTATTTATGAATTGAACACTACGGATGTCGATAAATGGGATGAAGATGTTCAGAATAAAGCCATTGAAATCATCGAAAGTTTCGTAAATGGCTCAACATGTCCATATGAATCTCTGAAGCCACCGATTGCTAAAAACGTAGATACTGATCCAAATTCCAATAATTATTGTGAAATATGTCGCAGAATAATTATCGGTGATCGAGTTTATGCAATCCATTTAGATTCAAATAAGCATAAGAATATGGTTAAGCGACAACAAAATGTTCCCAATAAAGATGAATGTACTAATTGAATGTTGAATTAAAAAAATGTTGATTTATAAACCGCTGTTTAAATTTAAATTAAGAATCGTTATGCCTGAAACTTTTGGTTTAATATACCTAGTAGGCTAATATACTAGTAACAGCGCTTGTATGAAGAGATTTGTGTAAGTATAGGAAGCTATTTCTCGAGAAATTGAAACATTTTGAGGCATTTCAACATTTCAAAACCACTTGCCAGTACCAATGAATCTTTGATATATGTACTTTGGTTGTCCTGTTTCTATGATACAAGCACTATCTATTTTTTTGTTGCTTGACATATTATGACAACATCCCGTCTCATGTTAAGCTGGAGTGTGGTCCATGAACGGAAGCTACTGCTACTAGTACATGCAAGTTAAATAACTCCAACTAGGGCAAACATCCATAGTTGGCCTAGTTGGAACCGGCAACTTTTAAGCTGAAACCAAAACTGTGTCAGGTAGGCATTCTCCAGCTTTATTGATTGAAACTCACTTAATGCAGTAAGAAAGTTAACATAACTAGCATGAATGATGACTACTGCCATGGACAGATGCTGGTAGCCATGGATTCACACACAAAGGATCAATGAATATAGAGCAGAGAAAGTACTGCCCAAATCTTCCGGTGATAGAATGCATGTTGAATTAGTGCATTCTATTCCTATCATCTACTTATGTGGAGTACAAGCAAGATGGCACATCATTGTGGAAGTTACTAAAAGTGGTAGGCAGCGGTACCCAGACTGCCGATCAAGGGTGGTAACACTACTTTCAAGTATACAGACTGATGTGACTTGGTACCGTTTCGTAATCAGCTTGTATATTGCCGGTTTCAACGAGCCCTCTTCATAGACCGCACTCCGGCTTAACATCAGGCAGGTGCAGTCATATGTCGAGTCACAATAAAAAAAGTTTAAGTGATTGAGAGTGAGGCGTCTTTTCCTCTTAGCATTTGCAGCTGGGACTACAGACATGATGTTCTAATCAAATTATTTGCATCATTCAAAATAATAAACAATCTTTATTATTTTCTACTACAATTTATTTATTTACTTACAATATTTCAGCTACTTCCTCTGAATGAAGTTTATTCTTTTTAGGAGCTCTATAGTCGTAGTGTTCAAATTCAGGATATTTTGTTATTATATCATTATAAGCTTGACATAGTCGAGCAAATTCTACATTAGCTATCTGAAAAGGTCTTGTCACAGGATCTATATCTGCCATTTCATACATCTTGTATGCCATTTCATCTCTAACCTCTTCCGGAAACAGGGTCTTTGCACCTCTGATGGAATACTTTTGCCTCATAGAAAATATTTGCCGGACAACCTTTTCAAACATCTTAAATGGGAGATTATTCAATGGCCTCTTCAATGGTGTCAATGTGACCACCCCAACATCAACATCTGGTTTTGGTAAAAATGCTTTCCCTGGTATATCAAATTTGTAGTTGATTTTGCACCAAGTCTGGCACATTACAGAAAGACGACATCTCTGCTTGTCCAAAATTGGTGCAACCATTCTCTCTGCTACTTCCTTTTGAAAAGTGAGTGTCATCCGAGATCTACCAAATGACCATGGACCTTCACGCCGAGAGATCAACTCTAACCACCTTATCATCAAGATAGTAGAAACACTGAATGGCAGATTACCTATCAAATTTATCCGAGGTGGAGGATCAAACCAATCAACTTTAGTCTCTTCTGGAAAGAAATTTACCAAATCTGTTTTCAATATATCACCAGTAACTATGTCAATATCTACTTTGTCTCTACATGAATCAGCCACAAGCTCCAAGGTCGGTATGAAGCGACGATCTTTCTCAATTAATATAAGTTTCTTTGGATATTGCTTTATAATAGATCTAGTGATACCACCTGGGCCCGGACCTACCTCGATCACTACATTGTTAGTTATATCACCAGCTGCTCTCACTATTTTATCTATTAAACGTTGTTCCATTAAGAAATTCTGCGACAACTCCTTCAGTGCTCTAAGTTTGTAGATCTTGATTACATCTCTGATTGATGGTAGCGGAGGAAGTCGTATGTGCGTAGCTCTCTTCAAAGCGGCCATTATTCTTTAAGAATCTTTGCTGGTTCGTTAAAGTCATCCAGGAATGTCTCCTGTTTTATAGCAAACATAGAATATAAATATATTCCGAAAGCAGTGGATCCAATGATAGCGCCCGTGATTCTGTTTCTTTTAGTTAACAGTTCTAACTTTTTTACGCGCTCCACGTTCTGCTGCTCGATGATCTTCATAAAACTTAATTCTGCCTGCTTCAGCACCGGATCTTTGTTTCCGGGATTGATTTTAGGATTGCTCATAATAAAATTATATTCGCTGGGAATCAGCACACATAACCTCAGACCAAGGAACATTGTACTCAAGAGAAGAAGCTCGACTGCCATAGACAACACGTGGCAATTAGAGACGCCACGACGGAATCTCACCCGAACTAAAAATGGTGGCAATTTTAAAATGGCCTGGTTGATATTGCGTATTTGTAAACATATTAGGTCCACTTTCACATCCTAAATACGTATAATAATACAACAATGAATATTAGACGTATTTAAGATGTCGGTGAAAGTGAACCTTACTCAGTAGGAAATAATCTAATTAGATCAATAAAACGACTTTTTATAAAACATTATCTTTTTTATTTAATTCCAACTTACTTTTCAAGACAATAGTATCACTAAAAATATGTATGTTAATTACTAGTTAACATCATAATAAAATCACTATCTCAATAAAATAAAACATAATAAAGTCACTTCTTCAACACAATGGGTTTACATGGAATACAATAAAGTCACTATCCTAAGAACACTTTTTACACAATTAGGTATAACTTAATGCAAATAAAACAAAGTATTAATAATAAACTCGATGATTAGCGCAAAAAAAACAACATAATTGGTAAAAATCAGGTGCAAAATCAAAGAACACACTCAACAGCTTTTACTAACGTCGCCATTTTGTTTACAATCGCAGCATTCCGACACGATCTAAAAGTGCTTATGGTCTGCGCTCCGAATTCTAAAACTGACAAATTAAATTTAACATGCATAACAGGAGATAATTTTTTTAAATTTAATTCATACTTTTAATCTATTTTTTACTAGTTTCAAAATGTTTAACGACAGTATTATATTGATGACGTTTGCGATGCCTAAACATTTGGTGCGAAGATCAAACCGGAAGAAACGTGCTCATCGCCATGACCTTGAATGAGAGTCGAGACCCGATGCCTCAGACAAACAAAGATAATTATTCAAGGAACATTGTACTCAAGAGAAGAAGCTCGACTGCCATAGACAACACGTGGCAATTAGAGACGCCACGACGGAATATCACCCGAACTAAAAATGGTGGCAATTTTAAAATGGCCTGGTTGATATTGCGTATTTGTAAACATATTAGGTCCACTTTCACATCCTAAATACGTATAATAATACAACAATTAATATTAGACGTATTTAAGATGTCGGTGAAAGTGAACCTTACTCAGTAGGAAATAATCTAATTAGATCAATAAAACGACTTTTTATAAAACATTATCTTTTTTATTTAATTCCAACTTACTTTTCAAGACAATAGTATCACTAAAAATATGTATGTTAATTACTAGTTAACATCATAATAAAATCACTATCTCAATAAAATACAACGTAATAAAGTCAGTTCTTCAACACAATGGGTTTACATGGAATACAATAAAGTCACTATCCTAAGAACACTTTTTACACAATTAGGTATAACCTAATGCAAATAAAACAAAGTATTAATAATAAACTCGATGATTAGCGCAAAAAAACAACATAATCAGGTGCAAAATCAAAGAACACACTCAACAGCTTTTACTAACGTCGCCATTTTGTTTACAATCGCAGGATTCCGACACGATCTAAAAGTGCTTATGGTCTGCGCTCCGAATTCTAAAACTGACAAATTAAATTTAACATGCATAACAGGAGTGTTTTTTTTAAATTTAATTCATACTTTTAATCTATTTTTTACTAGTTTCAAAATGTTTAACGACAGTATTATATTGATGACGTTTGCGATGCCTAAACATTTGGTGCTAAGATCAAACCGGAAGAAACGCTATCATCGCCATGACCTTGAATGAGAGTCGAGACCCGATGATAATTAATACTTTTTTTGACCATTTAAAGGCAAAGGAGCAAAAGAAAGGATTCCATGCAGCCTCGCTTTCAGTTTAAGTTCTTATTTAAATAAAAGATGAAGGTTAAACACGCCAATTTTACTCTACAGGAGCAATAATATCATGAAGATAATTTAATAGTAAAGTGGTAAAAAGATAATTACTTGAAACACTTTCGAAGGACTCTTGTAATTAATGTGAAATAACATGTATTGTTAGTATTTTAAATAGTTTACTCAACTGTTCAAACTTAAATTATAATAAATTATCACTATTATATTTGTATTTAAAAAAACATATTTTACCAATAATTTGAAGCGGCCTGGCATGACACTTGTAGTTTCCCGCCAAAACTCTTAATACTTTTTTATTTTACAACAATTCTAGCTTTGGAACAAGAAATATAAAACCATAAACAAGATAAATGGTTTATTAAAAATGCTGTTGCATTTACGTTGTAATAAAAACTTTGCTATGATATAAATAAATACTGATAAAATATGTATGTTATGAATAAGTTATTAAAAATTTGGTGGGTTTTACGGCCTTTAACATCTTGATTGTGACGTTTTAAATTACATATCAGAATATATATATTTAAAATGATTTGGATTTACTATAATTTCGATTAGTGTACTCAATTTTTCTAACCGAGTAATTTAAAATGCATACTGTGTATATTGTTATTTTGTGCTCTTTCATTAGAAACGTTTAGGTAAACTTTTTCTGCCTTACTACAATACAACCATAATGATCCTCCATACCCTCATGGTCCTCTATTGTTCCACTGATAACATATACCATTTTTAATTGGACTTGGTTGAAGGATAAATCCAAGCCATAATAAATAAATTTAAGAAAATCGGCCACATCCGTTGGGTCGGAAATTAAAAAAATTGATAGTCAAATTACTTCTCAATAAATTATTTTTATTTATTCAAACTGGACTTTAATAAGACACATATAATTTTGTTTAACGTATATTATAGTTATACTTTAATTATTATTACGTATAAAATATTTGTTTAGATTATGAACTAAAACAGCTGTTGGTGACGTTTATACAATAACAAAAACAAGGAAACATGCGCAGCTCGGTCTCTTTCAAAACATTACTTCTCTTTCTTTCGTATAAACCATAGTGAGAAATCAGTCGTACAAAAGTGCGTCGCGCGCTCGTACGTTTGACGGGCACTGTTCGAGTTTTCGCATCAAAAAAGTGTTTATTGTAGAAATGCCTTTTATTTCTAAAGATTGGAGGTCACCCGGGGAAGAGTGGGTTAAGACACAGGAAGGATGGGAAAAGAAAAAAGTCCTTGAGTGTACTGCACAGAGGTACGATTGAGTTTTTATTCGCAAATTGGATGCTACAAGCTACTCCTTTGTTTGACAAAATAACGCATCACAAAATAACTGTTTTGTATTTTAATTTAATAATAACTAAAATATTGTTTTATTTTATTAATATTATTGTAAGTGATTGTATAATTAAAATTGCTCTGTAATATCGCATAATTATTAAACTGTATTATTAAATATGTTTTAATGCATTGTTTGTAAGAGATTTTATTTTGTGTTGCAGATATCCTGCTATATCTAATTTTAATAACTCAGATGCATCCCTTGTAAAAAATTGGTGAGTGTAAACTTACAAATTAATTTATTTTGACTATCAGCTGTTAATCTTTTTGAGTGATGCAAATTGCTGGCAAACTAGACAACTGGTTACTAATAATACTATTAGTTATTTAAAAGCTCAAAGTTACGAGTAATTTATGACCTATATGCTCCTATATCTCCATGAATGCTTTTTTACGTTTGTGTGTGAAACCAGTCCTTCGCCTGGTTTAAGTTATGTAAATTATTGCATTTAACAAGATAACATACAGTTAACGAAGACTAACGAAAATTAAATGTAGATTTTTTTGTGTTTTATTTGTTTATTGGATTCTAACTAGAACACTTTAAATTGTATGGTTTAGTATATATATCTACTTTACTATGTAGAATAAAAGATGTTAAACTAAGTATCTTTGGCCGGCATAGTGACGGCGGCTGAGGCAGCCGAGAACAAATTCGCTTTTCTCAGTCGTCGTCACTCTTGGACCTCCTCTTGCTTATCATCAGGCGAGACGAGGTCAAATGTCGTGTCACAATAAAAAAAAATGTATTATAACTATATCCAGACGTAAGGGTTTCATGCAATTGGGCCAGTAAAAACTGGGCCAAAATAACACAAAACGAGTTATTTTTAGGAAGACATTTCTATAAAATTGATATTCACAAAATATTCAATTCTACATACAAATAATAAATACTAGTAAAGTCTAGATCAAGTAATACTTATAGCTATATTGATTATTCATCCAATTCAAAGGGTTTGATTAGATAACAGTTTTTGATTAGATAAATCTACCCCTCTGAATATTTATTAAATATAACTTTTTATGTATTGAAGACATTGTGGTCTCTCCGCTGCTACTATGGCTGCATAGCCTTCAAAACGTTATTAGGATTAAAATACACGCAATATTAATCCGCAAAAATCTTTTATTTTAAAGTTCGCGCAAAACATTTAAATATGTTTTTATTTTATTTATTCACATTTCTATTCTAAGCTACTAAAGTGCTGGTATCATAGAAACAGGACAACCAAAGTATATCAAAAAAACATTGGTACCGGCAAATGGTTTTAAACCCTGGCTCTCGGTTTGCGTAACCATTGATTGCACTGCCACTACACCACGGTCGCCTTGTACCCAGAAACGTTATTTATTTATGTGGTTGGACTACTAACAAATGAATGCACATGGTGCCATGGGATGGCCCGTATAGTGACGGTGACTGAGTATAATGAAACGGGTTTTTCAGGAGTCGGCGCTCTTGGTCCAAGACAAGTCGAGATCAGGTGTCGCGTCTTAATAAAACTACATTATTATTATTAGCACGAGTTAAAATACGAGTAAAAATTGTCAAGCCTTTTTCCCACAGAGACAATGAATCGCCACTTGCCACGATCCTTACACAACTCCCTCGCTTCCCTCATATCCACAATTCTCTTCATACAAGCTCTTCGGTTCGACATGCACAATTTCATCTTATTGTCCAATAAACAATTAATAATTCCAGTAAGTTTTCGCACCGTCCTTTCTTTTTAATTAGTTTAACGAAGCAAAAGTTTTATATTAACTTGTACGCATTATTATTTTAATTTTTAATTAATGCGAGTAAATCACGAACACGTTGACCTAATAAAACTATAGATATAAAACATAAACCAAACCAAAATACGTGATAAATAAAATGGTGTAGAGATAAGAGGAAACCAACATGGTTGCACAACCTTCACGATCTACTTGAGTGACCTGACCTACCTTTCTATGTGACCTATATTTTTAAATATACATCTATAAATTGAAATACGGAACAAATATTACGTCATTTTACGTATCTTTTTTTAGAGACAACATCTGAAAGCAAGGGGAAGTCCGAGAGCACTGATGACTAAAAAAACCTCAGTCGCCGTAACTATGCCGACCAAAAGAAGTAGCGAATAAGTTTATACTCGGTTAAGAGCAATTCTCACACAAAAAATTACAATCAGACCAGCTTACTTAACGTTTGAAAATGTCCCACGTTTGATCAAGATCACTTTCTTCTCTGATTTAATAAACTCTTTTGTTAAGAATGATTGATTATTGGTAGTTTTTACTATGGATTCGAGTATCTAATACAAGTGTTGAATTGGCTTATTCCCATTTCCTTCATAGGTACATATTAGAAATGTTAAACTTCTATATAACATCCCCCATAACTTTTATACCTAACAAGATTTCAATAATTTTATTCAATGTTTAATTCTCAATTAATTCTAATTCTCAATTAAGTCCTCCAAACGCTTGTAGGTACGGTGAATGTAACAAATATAGTAATATTTGATAATTATAAAATAAGGACTCGATTACTATAATTTTGTATTATTGTTTCCATCGTCATCCGTCGTCATAAAATAAACAAAAATGTCAAATTTCTATTTTTATATATTTGCATTTCTACACTTATCTAGCTACAAACCTAAGCTACAACTAAACTTGTCCCATAGAACCAAACTACAAATATAATAAAGATACATTGATACTGGGATGGTTTTCGAACTGTAAGCTCTTTGTTTGTGAGATCGTTTAATTATCAGCAGACCACGCCACGATCGCTTTTTGTAAATATTAACTGCCATCTACCAAACCAGATGACACCGTCAGTTGTTTTTGCAAAAACATTAATTAAACCGGTAACAGAAAAACAAAATCAAAACATCAAACGGGGTAGTTTTGGAAACAACAACGGTATCAACCAATAGGACGACCAACACCTCAGTCTCTCAGTGACCACGATGGCTGCAAAGCTCTCGAAACGTCGGAAAGATAAAAAAATGTAAAATCGAAACGAAAATAAACGCGATAGTGAGCCACATAAAATTTGTTCAAAATCAATGTTCACGCAAAATCTAAGAAAATACTATTAACAAAGAAACAAATCTAACCTTACCCAGCGTGGGAATAGTTAAAATAATCATCAGAATTAACTATTGCATTAAGAAGTTGCACATGAAATTAAAAGCGTCAGCCTATTTTGGACTAAAATAAGTTTGGTCTGCACATCTGAGCTCACTGGCTGCGTGCCAAGGATGTTCATCAAAGGCATCGGCCATTTTCTGCCATACAGTTGATCAATCTTACAATTTATATAATCAGAAGTGAATATAGTTCTGTTTCAACTTAGTCACGTTTCGGTATCAGCTTCGGTTCTATTTAGGCCGACATAGTGGACGTGTCAAGTGTTGGTGAAACAAGTGTTACCAGACGTGACTGGTAAACAAGTGCAATAGTAAGCAATGTTTACTATTGCACTTCGCCTCTTGAGATGAACTAAAAAATCTACTATAAGTATAATATGCATTATAAAATTTATTTTAATTAATTAATATAAATAAACAATTTTTATGCGGCTTACTATCGCGTTTATTTTGTTGATTTATATTGATTTTACATTTTTTTATTATTCGCCGTGACCACGATGGCTGCAAAGCCCTCGAAACGTCGGAATAATAAAAAATTCTAAAAGCAAAACCAAAATAAATGCGATAGTAATTCACATAAAATTTGTTTAATTCAATAATCAATGTTCGCGCAAAATCTAAGAAAATACTAATTAATATAAGTTAGATAAATTGGTAAACTTTCTGAAAGATTAACAAGTAGATTCCCTTAATCCCACAAGCCTAATCAAAAAATCGATAGTATTAGTTTGCTGTTTAAAATAGAAAAACAAAATTCTAATCCAAATTCAGAAGTTAAATTAAGAACGATGTCGTTTTAAATTCTTTTTAAATGTCACATTCAATTTTATTTCCTTTTTATTTCATTAGTCATTAGACGGTTATTCTTGGTTAAGGTATTCTCTGGGTTAACAACCTCGACATACACACACACTCCCCTCCAGAATTGTCACGGCGGCGTTTAATTCGTGACTGAATGACGTTTACTATGCACTAGCCTTTGAAGCGAATTTTCAGTTCTACATACTGATTGTGGTCATTTGAAGACACACGGACTTCCGAATTACGGGTTAAAACGAACGTAACTTATTGGAGCTTAAAATATGACAGCGCCCCCTAAACTGGAATGGTCCTGATTCTACAGTTAAATAGTAATTGTCGCATCCTCTATGCTGGCCTAGTCACACCGGCTACTTTTAAGCAGATTGCGAAACGCGATTGCGTCAATTCACGGCGACGCCACTTGAACAGACCCGGATCGGCAGACTGGGCAAATGACCACCAACAGCTACTCGTAAAACTGTATCATAGAAACAAGACGACCAAAGATCACGGGTTCAAGTGGTTTAGAATCCGTGGCCGTTGCACTACCACTACACCATAGTCGCCTTAATTAAACGAGTAATGAATATCAAAACCAAATTTAAAAAGAACATAATTATGTAGGTATCCATACAAATAATTATCAAACTACACATTGCTGACCAATCGAAGGACACATTGATGTTAAGCTGCAGTTTGGTCCATAAATGGATGTCACTGCTATTGCAATTTAATAACTATAAGTAGCAATCACATCCACTATGCCGGCCTAGTTGGAACCGGCAATTTACAAGCTGATCCCGAAACGCGACTTAATCACTTTACGGTCTGTGTAAGTGGTGGTACTACTCCAGATCGGCATACTGAGAACAACTGCCTACCACTCCTTGATAATTAAATATTACAAATAAAAGCTATGAAACAAATATTTGCTTCGACCGCGATTCGAACCCGGGACTTTACGCGCAACAAACAAATCGCTGGACAGTCGGCCACGCCTGTCGTAATATATTTTATTCCTTAATGTACCTATTATAATGGAAATAGGTTAAAATAGATAAATGCAAAATTATCGCATTAATTAAAATGATATGTGTAAGTATGGATCAGTTAGAGAACGGAGCATTGAACCGCGAACCTGCGTGTTTCATCCGCTCAGCCAACAATAATATTATGACTCAAACATACATTGTTTATTTATTATTTCTTGTTTACAAACTTAAATTATCATAGACGTATGTAGGTGCGATAACATATCAAAATATTATGACAATGTTGTTTAAATGTAGGTACATAATTGCGTTGTTGTATTTATATTCGCACGACATATGACTGCACAACGAATGATATTGAAATGGAGGGCGATCCATGTGCGGTGGCGAATTATTTAACGGGTATATAGCAACAGTCGAATTCGCTAAAATTTTCTACATACTTGATATTCAGTCACTAAACACACTTGATATTCAGTCACTAGAACTTCTTCGTCCTCGTTGTATGATTTGTAATATGGTGATGAAAAGTAATATAATTTATATTATTTGAAAACCATTTTTATTATTGCGCTAAGTTTTCCCTTGCCACTCTAAAGTAAAACAACAATTGAAATTATATTGAGAATTAACTTGCTAAATATAACTTCTTATAATATAATGGCAATCTGGTCCTTCGAACCGGAATAGTTTTATCATAAATTTTAAACGGTAAAACTAATGAGGAATAGTAAGTCACGTTTCGTCATAATTAAAACAAAGTCTTAACAAACACAATATAAACCGACCATTTTAAAAGGAAGTACGGTATCGTAAACTTATTATAAGTAAAGCAAGTCATCTGTAAACATTAATGCAACACTTATTATACGAAGTGAAAGTGAATTGTTTGTTTAGACTTTAGACGGTTGTTTTATAATGTTATTAGAGGGGCCTAAGGTTTGTTGGGACTCAGTGTATCTATAGAACCTGAGTACGCTTTAAAATGGTTGATATAGTGTAGTCCTGTTTACATTTCAGTTATTGCATCGTCTGCTTTTTACCATTTCTAAAAAGTAAAAAATATATATAAACCACAGCTTGACCTAGGGCTAAGTGTTTCTATCTATCTGACAGTTGTATCAAATTGTCAGATAATGATGATCTGGCTAATGGTGATAATGATGTATCGAATTTCTCGTGGGTTCTCCTCGATCGTTTTTTTCGGAACTAAAGAGTTGCAGAAATACTGAACCCGAATTCGCAATGTTTTTAACTTTAAATTCTTGCTTAATGTCTGAAGTTTAACTTTGCAAAAGGTTCCTAAGGACATTTTAGGAAGTATACATTTTTATACTTCCTTTATACCTTTCCTTAATACTTTTAGAATTTAAAATTCCAATAATCTAACTTTTGAAAGTAATTGAATGCTTTTAAAAGGTGTTTAGAAACTTAGTAAACCATCAGATTAGGCAAATTAATTTATTTCTTTAGGAATCAGTTAAATAATTCAGGCATATTAAAATTTGATTTTTAATAATTGATAAATGTCTAAACCAATATTTACGAAATTCAAAAGGTTTCCACGAACCTTTCAGGGCGTACACAATGTTACCAAGAATTTGTAAATTCCAATAAACTTTAATTTTAGAAAGTAATTGAAGGCTTAAATGTTTAGTAACTTAGTAAACCATCGGATTAGGCAAATGTATTTAGTTTTAGAACAATAGGTCTTATAATGCAATCACATTTATCAGTAGTTGTAATCGATGCGCACAACTGGCGACGCGAAGGTTTTCATTATTTCGAAATTAAAATTGCTCACGGCATAGTTTTTCATAATTATTCAATGTTTATGTAAAGTCTATCTTTAGAATGAAACCTTAAGTTCAGCCTACGTTTTTACCATTATGAAATTTAAATTAAGCTACTAAACGTGCTTGTATGATAGAAACAGGACGACCAAGGTACATACGAGTATATAAATAATTCATTGGTTTTTGAACCCCTTGAACCATTTCACTACTACTACTAGACCACGGTGGATGCAACACCAGTGTCGGTGTGGAGAACCAGTGGATAATTTTGGACACCACGGGCTTTCTTGTGCCAAAAGTTCCGGTTGAATGCCGCGTGACGGGAAATGCCGCGATATCATCCGAAGGGCTCTTGTCACTTGTCAAGTGCCCGCAATTTTAGGGTCCTCTGGTATTATGCGGAGCGACGGTAAGAGACCCGACGGCATGACTGTTGGGCCGTGGAAACTTGGCATGTCTTTGGTGAGGGATGCGACCTAGCCTCTCACATCCAGGAGATATCATTAAGCGCGGGAAGTGCGGAGCTTTCTGCTGAGAATCTCAAGCTGCGCAAATACGCCAACCTTGGTACTGGTTACGAATTTGCGCCATTTGAGGTCGGGACGTTAGGCCCTTGGGGACCTTCAGCTAAGCGCCTGGCCAAGGAGTTGTCCAAGCGGCTGACGAAGAAGTCTGGAGACAGGAAGGCTGGCAATTATTTCTGCCACCGTATTAGCCTTGCTATACAAAGGGAAAATGTTGCCAGTCTCCTTGGGACTATCTCTGACGTGACGTCATTAGATGATTTATTTAATTTTATATATAGTTTTATTATAATACTTTTACTTAATATTATAAAATAATAATGTTTTAATATTATATACATTTTACTTAAAAAAAAATATTGTAATTATGATTGCATTGTAAATCTTATCAAATAATTGTATCAATAACAATAATATCAATGAATCGTGTTTATTATGAATAATAGAGGCAATTATATTGCTTTTTATGCAACTTTTTTGCGCATTATTTTATAAAATAATATGTAGTTAATTAACACATAGGTATTAGACTACACACCTATTAAATTTTGGCGGCGAAAACTATTAAATATCTAAGTTATCGAAATGGAACTTTGCAGCCATCGTGGTCACGGAGGGACTGAGGTGTTCGTCGACCTATTATTCGATGCTGTTATTGTTTCCAAAACTAACCCGTTTGATGTTTTGATTTTGAATTTCTGTTCCCGGTTTAATTCAATTTTTTGCAAAAATAACTGACGATATCATCTGGTTTGGCAGTTTGCTGGACTTGGAACTTGAGTTTGTGTATTATGGGGTCCCAGGTGTTAGGCCAATCAGATTAATCAAAACCAAAATAAACGCGATAGTAAGCCGCATAAATCTTGTTTAATTTATTAATCAATGTTTGCGCAAAATCTAAGAAAATACTTTATAAATTATATAACCCAGAAGATAGTTCGTTAATCAACTCGAAGACATCCTTTAAATTGCAGTGGTCTGTAGTGACCATAACCAAAAAGCGTGTATAAAGAGAATTGTGGACATGAAGGAAGCAAGAGAGTTGTCGTGAAAAGTGGCGCTCCATTGTCTGTCTATTTCTTTAGAAATTAAAACGTAGCAATTGATGATGATGATGATAAATATTATATAACAATATATTATTAGCGATATGTTTACTCTATTGTATGATATACGTACTAACAATTTGTTTTGTAATTATGATTGCTTCGCCTTTGTTACGCTGCCCATACACATTCCTCAAAAACCACCGTTAAACCACTTTCACCATTGACTGGGGATCTGTCAAATTGTTCTCGAAAAAATAACGGAAAATTATCTTCGTAATAGAAATGGTAATTTGTTTGGTTGTTGAATTGTGGATGCGAGACAAGCGAGGGAGTCAGGATTGTGGCAGGTGGCGCTCCATTGCCCATCCCTGTGGGAAGGGGGCGTAACAATTTTATTTATTTATTTACATTTCTATACTAAACTACTAAAGTGCTTGTATCATAGAAACAGGATAACCAAAGTACATATACCAAAGATACATTGGTACCGGCAAGTGGTATAGAACCCGTGCTCTCGGTTTGCGTAACCATTGCACTGCCACTACACCACGCTCGCTCGCTTTAAATTTTAGATTGATAACAAATTTACAAATAGATTTGATTACAGATTTAAGGTTTTAGATTTTATTTCATTTTTAAAACCATCAGATTTATTCTGTGCTTTTATTTTATTTTTATGTAAAAAAATGTAAGTTACCTTATTTATTGTAAAGTATTTTTATTGAAAGATCTAATCATGTTATTTTAATGCGAAAGCCTTATTTGGTATACCAAAAAGGTTACCTAAAATGAAATGAAATGGGCCGGGAGTGGCTACTGCCCTTAGTCATCTTTAGGTCATCCGAAGTCATTTACTCACCGTGATTAATTGACTACATTTATAAATGACTTGTCTATCCTAATAATTTATTGGATACATTTATTGTAATCAATTTTATTGTGGAGTTCGTTTTTGTTCTCCATCGTCTATTGTCTACAGTGGTAATACTACTCTGCGGGGTTAGGTTGGCAAGTTAAAACGATTATCGTCTCTCGTCGGCGATTGTCAATGATAGGCTAAATCCAATAAAACGAGACAATTAATCGTTGTGACGAATATCGTCTGTGCGACGACACGTTTTATCATTATCATCAATAGTCTCATTTTAGTGGATTTAGCCTAGCTTTTATTATTTTGCCAATCGTCGACGAGAGACGATAATCGTTTTAACTTGCCCAACCAACCCCGCTGGTTTGACAGACTAAGTGACTTTTACATCAAAATTTAATTCCAATATATAGCAACTAAATAAAACATCGAACAATGTGGAATTTGGATTAATATCGGAGTTATAGCATAAATTACCTTGGTTACCAAACTTGTAGCATTACGAATGTTTTTTATTTGTTATTGTGACTCGACATAGGACAACACCCCGCTTGATGTTAAGCTGGAGTGTGGTCCATGAACAGATGTCACTGCTACTACAATGCAATAACTGTGAGTAGCAATCACATCCACTATGCCGGCCTAGCTGGAACTTACAGGCTGATCCCGAAACGCGACCAAATCACTTTACGGTCTGTATACTTGTAAGTGGTGGTACTACCCCGGATCGGCAGACTGGGTACCACTGCCTACTCTTTGATAACCAAACCCGAAGCAAATTTAACCTCTTTTTTTATTAACAAATATTTAAAATATATAATTATTAAATATTACAAATTAAAGCTATGAAACAAATATTTTCTCAGACCGGGAATCGAACCCGGGACTTTACGCGCATTAAGTCATTGAACATTAAGTTCAATGACTCTATTAATATAAACCTTTTGCCAATTTAAACCTCTTGTCTGCGTAGGAGGCAGTTATGGAGTTGTGCGTGATCCCGGCTTAATTTTATAGCCATATATTTTTGTTAATTAAAGTTCAAGATAAAAAACTTGTTCTAATAAAAAAAAACAATATGAAGCGTAAAGGTACTTATGGCATAATGGAAAATTTGTTTTATTTAATCAAAACTTCGGAATACTGCGTAGAAGAGAGTGTAGTGGAAGGGAGTATGAGATTAAATGCGTCTAGATATCTTGTATTTTTTATTTTATTTATTTTTTTAAATTTCTATACTTAGCTACTAAACTGCTTGTGTCATAGAGACAGGACAACCAAAGTACATATATCAAAGATACATTGGTACCGGTGGGTAGTCTCGAACTCGTGCTTTCGGTTTGCGTAACCATTGCACTGCCACTACACCACGGTCGCCTTTACTCGTACTCTATGTCTATTTTAGGAAATTACACAGAATGTAATAATTTCGAAGACAAATAAACAAATTAATATTTATGTTCCTCTTGACTGACAATCCTGTGAATGCCAAATGTAACGTTTTAATAATTGGGAAAAGTAAGTTGAAGGAAATGAATACCGACTTTAAAAAAAACCGTACAAATGTAAATAAAAAGAATAAAATCGTCCTGCCCACTTGTGCCTAAAAAAATTTAAAATAATTGGCCTTATTGTTTCTTTTTGGGCTAACAAATCTTTAAAACTGCATTTAAATTTCTCTTCAAGCTCAATTTAAATTGTTATAAATAAACTATCACTTTATGCATTAGATTGTTCGTGTAGCCTTGCTATTAATCCATGACAATGTTGCGAGTTCATTTCTTGTATTGATATATCCTTGAGCTCGACACGCGTACTGTTGCCGACTGTCTGAGCTGTTATACTTTTTTATTATGTAACATTTATTCATTTTTTTATATCCATAATAAGCATACATAGGCATAAATATATAAAGGCCAAATTGTATTATCTCTCAGTCAGCCTAAGCGTCAAGCAGATAGTGAAAGGCAGATTTACTAACTTTTATAATTCAGCTAAAGAATAAAGTTACAATTATTGGTTCATTCCAATCCTGATAAATAAATGATAGATTAATGGATGTTTAATTAGTAGTTAATGATTTGTAATTTTTGTAATTGTAATTTTTAAAAATAATCTATGTGATTTTTCATTATTGTTTGCAGTGTGTGCATAATTTTTGAGTTGCAATCGAGTTTGAAGTTGACAATGTGTTTTCATGCTGAATCAAAGATTGCAATTTGTATTGCACACCTATAAAATAAAATAAATAATATTAATTTACTGTATAAATTATTAATGAAAATTGGATAGAAAAAATCACAGGTTCTCAATCGGTCCACTTAACCGGTTGATCGGGGAGGATTCATTTTAGGATATTTTTGTACTACTTTTGTAATGCCCAATGATAAAGTTACGATATTTATATTGATAAAACTAATAACACTATGGCAGAAAAGGAAATGAAGCCTTTATTTTAGATTTTGAATGTATAACTTAATCACTTTTTAGTTACACTTTTAAAAACAGTTTAAATCAATGAATCTCTTTAGGTATTGTAATCACTAATTGTATCACCAAATCGTTTTTTTATACATTTCTCTACTAAGCTACTAAAGTGCTTGTATCATAGAAACACGACAACCAAAGTCATATATCAAAGTTACATTGGTACCGGTAAATGGTTTTGAACCCGACCATTGTATTGCCACTACACCACGGTCGCCTAACACAGTTTTTCATGGATATCGTCTCAATCTTAATAACTTACTCCTGTGATAGTTTTATACATCGATGGTTTTATATGAGTTGAAATATAATTACAATGTATGTAAATAGACGGCATATTGCATACAAGCAAAGTATGTTGAGTGATGAACACGGCGCTGAGCTCAAGTTTTTGATAGGGTTGTCAAATATATCAATTTTAATAAATTTTACACGTATCATAGACACCGGACAACCAAAGTTCACCTATCTATATTGCACTTTGGTTGACATTTTAAATTTGTGAGACTACACCTTTTGTTTTATAAGATGCGAAAAATGCCAAAGATTTAAATCGACTATAACATAGTAAGGGAACGAGCTAAATGAACACGGTAGGAATGTAGTTGTGACGTCATGGTCACGTGTCTATTATGAATAGTGAAGTAAAATGCAAAATGTCGATAACCATAACCACACACTTTCCTTAAAACGCAAATAGATTTAGTTATTAAAAATTATAAATGTGTATTAAATTGAAGTATAAACATTAGACAGCAACAATTTTTAATGAATTATATATTAATTTAATTTTGAGAATAGTGACTGTATGTTTTTTTCTGTTTCACACATTTTAATCACGTTTCTAATAATGATTCTAGCCTGACTACGGATGACAACTCTCATTTATTCAATTAACTCACAAATTTTTCAATAATCAAACAAAGAAAATATGGACACGTTTTTATCGATATTAAATGACATCTCGGCGATGTCATTTAATGACATCATTTAATGCTATGAGCGTCACTAAGATACGGGTGGTGGTCGTTTCACCTCAGCCCCCGAATTCATTTAACTCGTTCCCCAACTATAGGTAGTAGAGTCATTAAATTGGTTGGAGTTAGATTGCTATGATGAGCCTAATTTAACCAACTCGAACGTGTAGCTCCTTTTTTGATTAAACGACATATTTGGACCCCTGTACCGTACCAATATCTATGTTATTGGTCATTATATAAATACTCACATTGCAAAAATATGCATAAATAGGTAACCCTATAGTTGACCCGGAATCATAAGCAGGAACAGCGAGTGACTGGATACGCTTAGGAACCGGTGTTCTAAATATATACGACACAAATGTGAAACACTTTCATAATTTGTCTGTTGTCTTTCATAACATTATTTTTAAGTTCTGTGCGTCTACTGAAAATTAGTATAAGTATGAGCGATTTTCAGTTATATACGAGTGTAAGGTGAAAAGTTCTCGGTCTGACACAGTGACTACTGTCAAATTATCTTGGAGACGTTTTTGCATTTGTAGTAGTGTGTGTAGTACACACGCCTAAAAGCGCGTTTCCATTATGTCGTGGCGGTAGATAAAGATGTTACGATCTCCTATCATTATGTTTAGTTTTAGCTTGGAGATGTTTTTGCTTTTGTAGTATTTTTTATATTATTTAAATATTTTTCCCGATTGCCCTTCGATATGTGTCGCTTTAAACCTAAAATGCTACTATCTGACCAAGATTTTATTTATTTAATAAAATCGTATGTACCGAATTTCGTGCTTTTTCATTACAAGTTTCCGATTATCTTCTGTTTGCTTTCAATTTAAACCTAAGGACATGACGTGTTTTCGTAACGTGTTTTAATAATGAAAACGCGCTCTTAGAAGAACTACTACAAATACAAAAACGTCTCTAAGTTAATTTGACTGTACGTTCCAATCAGTCAAAAATATGATCCTGTCTGGTCTGGTTGTTTATCATTATTTTGTATCACAAGTTTAAACTTGTATTAATTAGTTTGTTTACACGAATATTTGCAGTAGACGTCTTGTGTGTGTGTGTGTGTTTTTTTTTATGAAATGCTTTAACTTGTATAACACGAGTAAAAAACTTGAGGCAACGTGGTGTCACTTTCCACGATACTGTCACAACTTTCTCTGTCCCTTCACATCCACAATTCGCTTTAATCAGACTCTATGGCTTTTCGCACTGCGCTGCGTAGCCCTGCTTATTATGAATATTCCCTATTTGATTAAGGAATGATCTTCTGAGTCGTTTATTTACTACTTTGAAAATTGTTTTTCTCTAAACTTTAGGAACAATAAATCAATCTGTCACGTTACCAGTGTAAGGCCATTCCATTAGATCGCTATTTACCTATCCACAACTGCTGAATTGACCTTACTATTTTAAGAACGCCCCCATTTAATTCGTGAACAATTTTTTTAGGTCGTCATAAGAACTGTAAAACTAAAACTAGTTAAAAAATTAAATAATACCCATTTATGTATATAACTTAATATAATAATTAGATCTTAATTTCTTTCTATTATTTAATACTTTAATTGTTTGTTATGACTTGAACACAAATTAAACGTATTAACATATTCATATCTAGTATAGGTACTAGATATGAATATCTTAATTTGCGTAAAAGCATTCCTTTAAACTATTTGATCATAACTATATTCTCAGGTTTTACGAATATGTTGTTTATAAAATAAAAGATTTTTCGGTTAATTTAATATTTGCTATCAACTTCATTAAATCTTCATTAAAAATCAGTAATGTCTAATATCAGCTAGTAGTTAAAAAAATACTTTTATTTATACAATTTTTAAAAATCAAATCGGCTGACAAGGAAGAAGTTAAAGAAAATCGAGCCATATTTTAATAGTAGAAATGACAATTATTCACCACCAAACTGTCTAGTGAAAGTGTCCAATATAATTAAACATAATAACAACATAGTTTATATGCCTGAGCGTGTTTTCACTTTCATTGCAGCTAGATATGGTCTGACATGCGCCGACACTTTACACTGTTTTAAAAGGAACTATGTGTCTATTATTATTACGTTTTAAGATATCAAAATGGCTTTCCACCAGGGCCGTAGCTACCGCCGTATCAATTATACGGGGCCCCCGGGCCACGGGAGCCCCCAACGTGCGTAATCAAAAATTAATTAATAAAAACTTCCCAAAAAGAAACTTTAAAAAAACTAAAGTCATCATCGGCTATAAATGATTAAATAAATCAGTTTGCCGAAAAGTAGGCAACGAGAGTGTTTATTTAATTTGAATTGTTTCTAAAAATCATAATATATAATTATAATGAATAAATTTTTTTTTTAATTTTATGCAAACTTTTTTTCTTATGTGAAAAATCTTTACCCTTCCTAGGGCCTCCAAATAAATTTTTGTACGGGGCACCGCCAAGGCACACTGCACTTCTGCTTTCCACAGTGCGTTATATCGATGAAATATTTGAAGAGCATCACATACGGCTCGACATGGTAATAGTGCGAATCCGCGAAGAGTCTCAAAAAGCAAGCGATCAAAAAGGGTATTTGGTTTCTGTAAAAAAATACGTTTAAAGCGGTGTAGAGGTTGTGGAATCGCTTCGCAAACCAAGAGGCCCGGTTTAAAACTATTTACCAGTATTAATGTTACCTTTGATATATGTACTTTGGTCCTGCTGTTTGCATGATACAAACATGTGATTAGCTTAGTATAGAAAAAATATGTGATAGAAGTGAAACCTTCGAAAATGTGAACAATATTATTCAACATATTTTTAGGATTTACTTCAAAAAAAAAGTCATGGACAGATGTTGAGAATTAATAAAATAATAATAAAATATACAATAATAAAATCCTAAAGATTAATGCGTTTGATCTCTTTTTACTGACGCTTTTTTATTTCTGTTTTATCAAGTTTTAAAGTACAAGGATGCTACAAAAAACTTCTTCACTTCAAAATCATTAAAAAACATCAAATAGTCAATTTTTTTAATGAATATCAGCTGATAGTTTGATTGATGCCTTTTCAAATCAAGCGTAGTAATTAAGCTAAAATATATCCACGCTAGTTAATTCCTTATATCCGTCCTAATTCTTATCGTAGTTTTGGTCTTCCTTTCCTAAATCACAGAGATAAGAGAGAGCACTATAGTTCAAAACAACTTCGTACATTATATTGTAACCGTGCGTGTTTTTATTTACACAAAGATATGGTCCAGTTACTATAAACCCAAATTGATTATATCTTTAGTACATTCGTAATTCAAGATGCTTCTGAGTAGGTTGTACGGTCTGATTGGTACAATAATATGTTATATCCGAATCATTAATAAAATTGTCAATGTACCGATTTAAATATCCGATCCGGAGGCCGACCGCGCAACTTCAATGGGATTGAAAATTAAAATTCATTCCCATTTGTCAAAAAGTTACGCGGTCGCTGTTAGTGTCAAAAACAACTTTTATTCATTCGGATGAAACAATGAGTTTCAATGAGCTGTTAAAGAAAATAGCCATTTTAATTTTAATGGAGTTCAGCTGTTAAACGAAGCTCATTGTCATAGAGTTAGATTGTCACTTTTTACATTTCCAATAGTAAGTTACTAAAATTACTTGATATGTATGTTCATAATGTTCATAAATTAACGACACATTGATACCGACTGCTGATTTTAAACCGAGACTCATGGTTTGTGAGACCATTGTTCTACCACTAGACCACGATCTTCCTAGCCAATAGACTGCACCATAACCGAATAGTGTCATTATATGTGGGTGGTGTAACAGTGAAAGATGGCAATCAATAGTGAAGTGAACGACCCCGCAAATGGCATCTGCAAGATCATTGCACTACGACTTGCTTGCACTCAACTTTATTGTGCTGCACCACGAAATTAAATGCATGCCAATAGCGATGTAACATTGTTTCTAGCATGAATGTTTGGAGATAGAAGATCATTCATTTTGTGTAGAGTCTTGGATTAAATTCTATTAATACTTGCATATAAATTTTATTATAAAATAGTTTAATGCATGAGATTGCAATGTAATTGGAATATATCCTTTTTAGGGTTCCGTAGTAAAAAACGGAACCCTTATAGATTCGTCATGTCTGTCTGTCTGTCCTTCCGTATGTCACAGCCTCTTTTTTCTGAAACTATAAGAGCTATACTGTTGAAACTTGATAAATAGATGTATTCTATGAACCGCATTAAGATTTTCACACGCAAAAAATTTGGGGGATCCCATACTTAGAACTGAAACTCATCAACTCAAAACTTTTTCATCAAATCCATACGTGTGGGGTATCTATTGATAGGTCTTCAAAAATGATATTGAGGTTTCTAATAACATTTTTTTTTTCTAAACTGAATAGTTTGCACGAGAGACGTGGCAAAGTGGTAAAAAGTTCCCCCCCCCCCCCCCCCCCGTAACCTCAAAAATTACAATGTAATAGATACAGTGGTTTTGTACCTTGTCGCCTGATTTTAAGCTAGAGTACGACTGCTACTACAGTTAACTACGTATCTATTATGCCGGCCTACTATGGCGACTCAGTCACTTCTTGGTCTGAGTACAAAACATTATTATGTTGCACCACGGAATGTAATACAAGTCAATGGCATTATAACATTGTTTCTAGGATGGATAATGTAGTTTAGAAACAGGACAACCAAAGTAACATTATATCAAAGATACATTGGTACCGACAAGTGGTTTTGAACCCGTGCTTTCGTTTTGCGTAATCATTGCACTACCACTACATCACGGTCGCATTAAATAAGTTTATTTTCAATAAATCTGTTGTTAAATTATTGTTAAAGCGACTAAGTTGATTCGATTCGGGTCGGTGAGCCTTTAACGAAATCTAAACGGTTAGTTTCTTTCTTATCTGTCATATTTTTTTTATTTTAAAAGCAATCTTTTGTTTTTCTTGGAATGGAAAGTTGTTTTTTACAGTTCAGCGGAAAGAACTGTATTTTTATTTAGAAAATTTTCTTCACGATAATATTTTTGTTATTGTGACTCGACATGGCAGCTGGAGTATAGTTCATGAATGAATGTCTGCTACTACAATTCAATATCTGTAAGTAGCAATCACATCCACTATGCCGGCCTAGTTGGAACCGGCAACTTACAAGCTGATCCCGAAACGCGACCAAATCACTTCACGGTCTGTATACTTGTAAGTTGTGGTACTACCCCGGATCGGCAGACTGGATGCCACTTCCTACAATTCTTTGATATCCAGACCCAAAGGAAACATCCGCCTCTTTTTTAATAACAATTATTTATAATATTTAATATAGTTATTAAATATTACATATAAAAGCTTTGAAACAAATATTCGCTCCGACCGGCAATCGAACCCGGGACTTTCCGCGCAACAAACCAATCGCCAACGGTTCAGTCACGCCTGTCGTCAAAAAATCAATTAAACCTTTCTATCGATTAAACCTTATCATTGGGTACAAGAAGGAGTACGAGATGATTTCACTGATTTATAGAGAACTGTTATAATTTTATGTAGTCCGATCATTTCGCACACCTAAACTATGCAAAATAAAGGATATATTCCAATTACATTGTAATCTTCGTACATTAAACAATTTTAAAATGTATATTATGCAACTGTTAATACAATTAAGCCCAAGTCCCCATACAAAATGAATGATGTCCTTTGAACGCCGCGCAGTATAGAGGTCTTTCCTGTAATATCATTGATTAAATTTGTATTACCCTTTAAATTTAACCCATTTAAAAAAAACCAAGTTTACTGTATAAGTATTTAAAGTAGAGTAACGATTTACTACAAGAATTTAGTCCATACACGTCATGTCATTACCATAATCTCTTTATCTTTCTAAGCTAATTAGACGTTAAAAACCAATTGGCCGGCATAGTGACTGCGATTAAGGAAATGACACAAGTACTTTAGTAGCTTAGTATAGAAATGTAAATAAATAAATAAATATTGTATAATGCGATTAAAATAAGAACTGGACAGAATCGGCGCCATTTTGTAACGTCTAACTCTCCAACCAACTTCACTTTAGTATGGTGTCTTTTCTTTGAATCAGTCAAGTGAAGTTAGTCAACAGCCCGTCCTATTCTTATTCTAATAGCATGGTACCATGGCTTTTTGGTATTAACCTATTCTAACTAGACTGATAGCAGCCGGCATAGTGGATATGTTTTCATGAATCGCACTCCTGCTTAACATCAGGCGAGGAGAAACAATAAAATACACACTAGCAGTTTAATTTAGCAATGTATATTAACTATATAATTAAACTAGGAATAAATAAAAAATATCATCTAGAGACGTCATATCAAAGATAGTCCCAAGGAGACTTTCTTTGTATAGCAATAATTGCCAGCCTTCCTGTCTCCAGACTTCTCCGTCAGCCGCTGGGACAACTCCTTGGCCAGACGCCTGAATTAAGATCACCAAGGGCCCATCGTCTTGACCCAAAACACAAATTCGTAACCTGTATTTTTTTTTATTGTGACGACATATGACAGCACCCAGCTAGATGTTAAGCTGGAGTGTGGTCCATGAATTGAGGTCACTGCTCTACAATTCAATAATTGTAAGTAGCAGTCACATCCACTATGCCAGCCTAGTTGGAACCGGCAACTTACAAGCTAATCCCGAAACGTTACTAAATCACTTCACGGTCTGTATACTTGTATGTGGTGGTACTACCCCGGATCGGCAGGCTGGATACCACTACCTACCACTTTTTGATAACCAGACCCGAAGCATTTGCATATTCGCCTCTTTTTTGTATGAGCAAATAAAAGCTAATCGAAGCGGGAATCGAACCCGGGACGCCTGTCTTCAAAATGTTGGCGTATTTGCGCAGCTTGAGGTTCTCAGCTGTTTGCTGAATACAATATTATAATATTGCTTGTCATTCAATGTGATAACTCCCAAACTAGTGTTTGCCATTGTTATGACTCAAAATTTTGTCTATAAATAACCAAGCATGCACAAAAAAGCAATGAAACAATTAATGAACAATAACAAACCATAACCTATTGTTGAATACAATGTCATATTTGAAAAACGCATAAATAAGCTACTAAAGTGCTTGTATCATAGAAACAGGACGACCACAGTACATACCATACATACATTATATCAAAGATTGTTACCGGTCAGTGGCTTTAAACCTCGGTTTGTGTGACCATTGCACTGCCACTACACCACGGTCGCCTAAATTATATCCACACCGAGCTTAGAAGCCGGCGTAGTGACGACGACTGAGGTAATCGTCACACTTTTGGACTCTCCCTTGCTTACAATCAGGCAAGTCGAACCACTATGCGACCAAAGTACATAGTCAAACTGTCTATTTTGTTTTGTACCGATTCGAGGATAAACTCGCCCGCTTTTGGATTTCAACCGTCTTCTAACTATCCATACTAACATAATTATCACGCCTATTATCACCATCAATAATTATCACGTCTCATATTCATTACGCTCCCTTGTCTCTGACTAACAGAGACAAGGAAGCGTCACTTTCGATGATCCTCTCTCGCTTTCTTTACAGACGTACAGACTCTGTGCTTATGGGCACTGCTTTGTTAGGAATGTCCCCGATTTGTTGATAGGACAATCTTCTGGGTCGTCCCCGTTTTATTCTTCCACTCGCATCCAATTTCTCTTCCGTTAATCTCCTTTCATCCATTCTTTAACCCTTTCAACACGACGCTCAACAACGCAGATTATACCCGCGTACGGCCCGCTATTATCGCTGGCACGCGTATTGGCGTGCGCCGATCGTAGGTAAAGATTTTATTTACGCCATAGATGGTAAACATTTTGTCAATTTACCATCTGTGGTAAATTATATTTAAATAATTTTGGTTATAAATTTAAATTGTTTAATTTTATAATATTTTAGTTTTTTTTAAACAATTTGTGTAATTTAATACGTCATTCCGCGGACCTCGCGCGTCGCGTCGGTCCTCAATTTGATAACGGCCCAGCTAAAAGCTCATAGTAAGTAAACGTTTTAGTTAAAGCACAATAGTTCTATCTCTTGTTGATTTACTCATCTCCTACCTTCGAGCTTTATCATCAGAGTAGCTCAGTGGCACCAGTTAAACACACATATATTCATATACATGGGTGTGTCAAACGTGAGGTCACAGATTTGTTGAAAAGTAAATACCGAACTGATGACCTTCAAAACCCTCATCAATTTTAGCTATGAACCGTCTCGATCACGTCAGCTTTCAAACTAACAAAACCGCAATGTAATCGGTCCATTCGTTTAGGAGCTATGATGCCACAGACAGACACACAGATGCACATACGCGCTAAACTTATAACACCCCTCTTTTGGGTCGGGGGTTAAAAAGAAGCGGCAATGACGTTCACAGTCACAAGTTCAAGCCAAGACCTTTAGAGAAGTTACGTTAATAAAAAGTAAGCTCAAAATCTTAAACCCGAGTACTGGAAAATCAAGCTCTAAAACAAAAATCAAGAAAATATTCTCATCTGATATTGTTATGTGCAAACTATTCGATATTTATTGTGTAATAAATAAACAACTTACATTTTTTTCGGGGTTATAATTTTGTGGGAAAAAAAAGGTTTGCAGATCCGCTTTAAAAAAAAATATCACTTGTTAAGATTTTAACCTACCGCCTTTAATATGTAGAGGTTCCATCTTATGTCATTGTGTTACACACGTAAATATAATGAAATACGTATTTCAAGTAGTTTTGGATAAAAATTATGTTTGAACCATTCCCCATTATCGGGTGCTTCGCCGTATTCGGGTAAAAAGAAGCGGTGCTTTATTTGTTGTCTTTTTTCATTTTTTTAACCAAGCAGTAATAAAAAAAGTAATTGTTTTCACCAAACAACCATGTTTATCTAAAGAAAGCGTTTCTATAATTTCATTAGTAAATTTATCGAGAAATGGCGCAAGTAACAAAAAGAATTCATATTCAAAAGAGTTGCCTTTGTTACACTATCAGTCACCGACAAAAAAAACCTGTAGCAATAAATTATTTAACAAAACAACTTTTAACATTATTTATAATATATTATGTTATTATAAACATAACAATGAAATTCTTAGAGGAATTATAATTAGTTATTTAAGGTATGAGCCTGAATTAAATAATTTTACAACATTAAATTACTTGTTTTAATTATGTGACCAAGCTATTCATGTCCGTTTGATATTAACTATTTGACCACGAAAATAGCAAAAACTTAAATTTATCTTTTCTTAATGCTTAGCGAGTCCTTTGATTTCAAACTGTAATGCCGCTAACTCGCCTAGCGAGTCCGTTGTGAAATGTTTGCGGTACCCGAGGTAACTTCATGCAAATCGTAGTGGCATTGAATTTGATGTCGGTATGATGTAAGGCACTACCACAGGAATCCCCCAAAGTATATAATACCGTGACGGTATACTAATATACATTAAATTGCATAAATACAAAGTCATTATTATTCAATAATAACGACTTTGTATAAGATCCCTGGCAAAAAAATATATCATCTCCAAACAAATTCGGACATGTTATGATTTATCTGCCATTATATTTATCTATCAATAAATGCGACCGATATTTATGAGGAACATAAATATGTTTTATTTTAATTATATTATTTCATTATCACGTTCAGACAAAATGTTGTCAATTTCTGATTTACCTTTGCCGTATGTGGATAAAAAAGATCATGTTTTTATAAATATCGTGATTTACAAAACGAAGGCTAGTATATTATTAAGAACATTGTATATAAGCTTGTATAGAAAGGACATTATCAACAAAACTTGTTTCGCGAAGATATCATCATTTTAGTTCGCACGCCAATTGGCGTGCGCCGTACGGAAAGGGTTAAATTCAAAGAACTGTTTAATAAAAGCAAGTTTCTGTTTATATCGAAAATATCGATGTTATTTTGTCGAAGATATTGACGCCTATCTCGCCTTTTTCTATGACGATTCGACATTTAGTAGAATCCGTGACAACAAATCGTTAACTTACAACATTTAGGTCGAGTGTCTGCAAGAGGCCGACCTCTTTACCAATCTCCGGACATCGTTCGTTCTGGCAATAAATAAAACTATTTTTAAATCGTCTGGTGAAATGCCTATGTTTACATTTGAAAGTAAGGCAATGCAGAATGAGCGTTGATGTGCAATTTTTGTTTGTTTATATTCTTACTGCTTTGTTTTAGAAAATATAAACTCCTTTACCAGGAGGGTGTTCTCCGACAAACTTGGAGACATCCTCAAGAAAGCTAGGTTGCCTAGTGCCCATAACCATAGAGCTTGTATGAAGAGAATTGTAAATGTGAAGGGAGTTGTGTCAGGATCGAGGCAAGTGGCGCTCCATTGTCTGTGCCTATCCCTGCGGGAAAAAGGCGTGACAATTTGATTGATTATTAAAGATTCTTTCGGCTCCAGAACAAGGTTCATTTGACGAACAGTAGTACTAGTATATACCTATGCTTATCGGCGTAGAAATAAACACAGAAAGGAAGTACCACCTTCTAACAATAGTGTGAAATTAATCAAGAACCTTTCCATTTTACCTCTGGGACTTCTGTCTGTAACTATTTACTTTGAATAAATATTTGCTCGCTCTTTGTTTGCGAGTCGAGGGACATTTGCGAGCTTTGGATTTCTCAGTTTCTCTTTCAAATACGACCCAACCAACAGTAGCAATTAGAGAGCTGTACCTGTATTACGAATTATAAACGTAGGTAATATAATAGTGGGATTATAAACAGGCTGGCATAGTGGATGCGACTGCTACTTGAAGTTTATTTACTGTAGTAGCAGTCACCTTCATTCAACGACCTGAAATCAGGTGGGGTGCTGCCATATGTCGAGCCCCAATAAAAAATAAAATGAACCTTACCTTATTAGTTGATTCAGAAGTAACAACTATTAAATCAGCAAAAACAAATGATTTCCTGAAGAGACCATTTGTTTTTGTCTGAAGATCTAGTAAATTCTGCGTCGCAAATATTTTAAGCAAAAAGAGCCGCAGAGGAAAGTATCACCGTTTTTTCATATCAAATTCAAATTATTTATTGCAAACATAGGATTACATGTAGGTGTACTTAATTATTTATTCCTCTATGTTTCACCCATCGGGCATACAATAATTCAAATATTTATGTCTAATTATACAATATCAAAATTACTCAAAAAATAAATAAATAAAAAATAACATATTATACAATAGACTAGATAACCAATATAGAAATATAAACTAAAAAAAGATATATATTTAAAACTTACTTATTTAGTATAGAATAATATACTATTTAATATGGCTACTAGTACCTAAAGTTTTGTCAATTAATACCTCTTGTGTTGAGTAATATGCCTTATTACTCAACACAATTTAGTCAATTCCATTTTAAATATATTTATGTTAAGGCTTTTAATGTCATCAGGTATATGGTTAAATATTTTTATGGACATTCCAAGGACACTTTTCTGTAATAGAGTTGTATTGGCCCGTACAGGCCACAGGCCGTTGCTGTACAAAGAATCATTCGTTGATCTATGCGTACACTTTCCTCTTCTTTTTATTTAAATATAGGTTTAGGTGTAACAGTAAATTAAGCACTATGTTTAACGGCATAAAGTATACATTACTTCATCTGTTTTACGATTAAATCTTGACCACGTTTTGTGATAGAAGCATTGTTCTTAATGTTTAGTTTCCTCTCGTGCAGTTCATCAATCTTTTATGCCACAATTATGTGGTGAAAGACGATAACTTACTTAAAAGCCCTTTTGAGAATAAAAAACAAATAGTAAATTTTAAGCTATTTTTGAACGTCTTGTCCGGGAAGACATTCTATTCTTATGTCGTTAAAATTTCAGCGTTACAACCATTTTCCAGGTATTTTTAGTTAATAATAGATAGGATATAAGAAATTAAAAACACTTATTTATCTTATTATATGTCTTTTTTAAAAACACGTGTTTATTAAAAAAAACTTATGCCTTTATTTTATTTATTTACATATCTATATTAACAACTAAATTGCTTATATCATGGAAACAGAATAACCAAAGTACAGATACATTGGTACCGGCAAGTTTAACTCGTGCTCTCAGTTTGCGTAACCATTGCACTATTACTACTCCACGGTTGCTCCATATGCATTATAAATTCAACTTAAATTTACGTTTGTTTAAAAACTTTTTATTAGATGTAGTTTTGTTTTTCTTGTGACGCGCCTGATGGTAAGCAAGAGGAGGTCCAAGAGTGATGACGAATTAAAAAACCGGCCAAAGGCTTCTTCACGCATCCGCTTTACACATGGCTTCTACTCGTCGATTGTTCTACAAAGAACGACGCACTGAACCTTTTAGTTTGACTGCCGATTCGGTCAACAGAATGATAATGCTTTTCCCAACCTGTGCGGGTATTATGGGTGTGAAAAGACGAGGTAGGAACAAGATTCAAAAGCCCCTCGGAACATTCTCCGTGGTATAGACGTTAAAGAACGCACAAAGCATTCAGCTAGATGTAGTTGGTAGATTTGGGAATTCTTCATCATTTATCTTTTATTATTTTCCAGGCCGCAGGAGGGGGATGAAAATGAGAAGATTGCCGGTGACTCAGCGACAGTACCACCACCACATTGTCACATTACAATTAAATGTACACGAGAGGTAAAAAAGTTAATATATACGTAGCGCTTCTATTGTCTCTGCCTATCCCGGCGTAACAATTTGATTGATTGAAATAATAATACATAAAATATCACATTTGATTTATGATTTTACCACATATTTATGGTGTTCTTAACTTGGGCTTAAGTGGTAATGAATATTTTTTTGTGGCTTGACATATGACAGGACTATTACACTTAAATAATTCAAATCGGCAACTTTCAAGCTAATCCTGAAACGCGACTGAGTCTCATAACGGCTTTACAATTGTGAGAAGTGTACACAATTCGGCAGACTGGGCAAATTACCAACGACTGTCTGCAGACCACTTCCAGACCCCCGGGGCTTCTTTTTTATTATTAACAAATAAATTCTATCAAACAAATATTTGCTCCGACCGGGAATCGAACCCCAGACTGGTGTATTCCTGAATGCGCGACGCATGTCAATTAATCAAATTGTCACGTCTTTTTCCTACAAGGATAGGCATTAAACTCGCCTATGTACCTATTTTTAAGTTTATTTTAATGCAATAAAGCATTTAAATAAATAAATAAAAAAGTGCTGGTAATTGATTTTGTTTCACTACCACTAAGGTTTCTAACTTAATTGTGACATAGATTGCAGGTTTCAATGGCCTATCCGAAGCCGTACGAAGATTGGATTTCTCGTCAGCTGTCCGCGATGTGAAACGCTTTAATTATATATGTGCTCTGTTGAACCTTCTCGTCGGTGGGCAGAGATTGACACATTTGCCTGGTGCTGCACAGAAATTACTGCTTTCTATGTTGGAAGAAGTTGCTCATCAAGGTTCGATTCACTGATTTATTAACCTCTTCAGTCTTTATGACTATTACAATTATAGGTTTAACGACTCGCAGTTAGTAAATATTTAATAATTAAATTTAATAAACATTACAAATATTTGTTAATACATTTAAAAAAAATAAAGAGCCGCGTATTTGCTCCGATCTGATCATCAAAGAGTGGTAGGCAGTGTTGCCCAGTCTAGCGATCCGGGGTAGTAACACAGCTTACAAGTATACAGACCGTGGAGTCATTTAGTCGCGTTTCGGGAGCAGCTTATAAGTTGCCGGTTCCAATCAGGTTGGCATAGTGGCTGTGAGTGCTACTTACAGTTATTGAACTGTAGTAACTGTCACCTCTATTCATGGACTGTACTCCAATCCGACATCCGCCGGGAAGCGGATAATTTTATCCTTAACTTATTTATTTGTTCATGGGTTATCACCAAAATTATATACACTAAATACAAGCATTTAATGTGATAATTACAAAAAACAAACTAATTCTAATTATTATTTTATTTAACATTTTTTAATAAATCATAATTATTCAGTAACAGAGAGTACGTTATAGCTCATCTACCAAATAATTAATGATTAATTATATTTAATAATAGATGGATTATTTTCTTAGATTTAGCTCAAACATTGATTAATGAATCAAAACATCAAACAGGGTAGTTTTGGAAACAATAACAGCATCAACCAATAGGACGACCAACACCTCAGTCTCTCCGTGACCACGATGGCTGCAAAGCTCTCGAAACGTCGGAATAATAAAAAATTGTAAAATCTAAACCAAAATAAACGCGATAGTAAGCCGCATAAAATTCTTTGTTTAATTCGGATGGATTATTATTAGATATAATTAATTATTATCTAATATTTTAGTGGCAACATCCAAGCAGAACTTGAATGCGTTACGGGTACTCCTTATGGCACTATCTTCGCTCCGTGAATCTGAAAGACGGGCCTGTTGGGGCAGACCTCTTGGATCTAGGGCTCTTTGGGGCCATCACGACCATGCTATAGCCAGGATTCATAGCATTGCGGACAATATTATTATACAGGAGGTAAGATACTAGATGTTAAACTGGAGAACAGGCGTGTTAACTGGAGTGTGGTATTTGAATGGAGGCGACTGCTACTACAGTTACACAACTGCACGTAGCAGTTGTATCCATTATGCCGGCCTATTTTTGTTTTTACATTTTTATACTAAAGCTTGTATCATAGAAACACTTGTCCTGTTCGTTTATCAAAATTATAAATGCTGGCATCTAACGTGCAATAATGTAGATTGAGGAAAGACATTTATAAATCTGATGTGCATGGATGCCTTAATCGAGGCAGACCCAGGAGGGTGTTCTCCGACCAAATCGGAGACACCCTAAAGAAAGCTAGGTTGCCTAGTGTCCATAACAATAGAGCTTGTATGAAGAGAATTGTGAATGTGAAGGAAGCTAGGTAGTTGTGTCAGGATCGTAGCAAGTGTCGCTCCATTGTCTCTGCCTATCCCTGTGGGGATAGGCGTGACAATTTGATTGATTGATGTGAGGTAATAATTATAAATATTACATGGCATTGTCGTCACTATCGGCCAGTATAAGCGTTACCTCAGGCATGAAAATGCTGAGATCTGTGCTGGTGGAAGGGGTTGGTTCTTCATGCTCAATCGCACTCTCGTCGTCACTCTCACTGTCCGACGAGTCGCTATCGTCACTGGCGTAAATTAGAAGTTGTTCAGTGACTGTATCGACCACATGATCGTTTTTAATGTAGTCAGCCTCATTTTCTTTTACTTTTGTACAAAATTTTGTCCACTCTTCCGCCCCCATTAGTTCTACCCTTTCTTTTACTAAATCTATGACACTGGTGACATCCCAACTAATATTTTTGCCTGACACATATTCTTTAATTGCCGCCCATGCCATTTCTATAGGATTTAAATCTGGATGGTAGGGCGGCAATCTCAACACGCTGTGATCATGCTCAGCAAGTATTCTATCGATACTGTACTTTTTATGTTGTTCTTTATACATTTTTATTAATTTGTACAATTGAGGCTTTAACATTTGGTTGTGATATTGTATGCCTTTATCTTGCAACCAACTCTGCATATCAGCTTTCATGGCATTCGAAGTAGGCGCAGGGTTGCATTGTTTATTATGATATGATGCGTTACCTATTACCAACACTGCATTTGGTGGCAAGTTGGGCACTAATTGATTACGAAGCCATTTTTCGTAATTATCATAGTAGTCGCCAGATTTAGTACCAGCCTTTAACAAAAGTAGGGCGTTGGGTATAAATCCAGCTTCTGATCCCGCATTCACTATTACTATTCTTTGTCCCTTTGATATTGGTTTTTTGAGCCCGTTCAATAATCCATTAGACCACGCTTTAGATCCTGAAATAAAAATGAAATAATATTTTATTTATATGAGTAGTTTGTATCTCTAAAAAAGTGTAGGACATAAATATGCAAAATTAACGTTAGTTGTCACGTACCTGAATGAGATGAATCAATATACGATTCATCTGTGTAGATGATTGGTCTTCCTTCTCTCCTGTATTTAATTATTTTTTCTAAATACTCGATCCTGAGCAACCTTATATTGGATTTTTCTATTAATAACTTTTTATTGTTTTCTGATTTTCTCCAGCGGAAGCCTAATTTATGCAAAATTCTGCGCAGGCTGCACTCCGAACCATTAAAATCAATATCTATTTTTAACTTTTTATGAAGCTTTTCTATAGTGGGTAACTCTTTATTGGTTAAATGATAATTATGCACACAGGTTCTAATTTCAAACTGATCAAAAGTGTCGATATCAGTTATTGGGTGTTTTTTTGTCCTTTTTTTCCCCGGTGTTCTAAAAACAATGTGATGCTCAGAACTTCTACTTTCTTTTACAATACGTCTTACTGTTCTTTCTGAAGTTTTTGTGGCTTCTGCTGTCCGTTTTACTGTATCTTTCTCAGACTCGGCTTCCTTTTTCATAAAACAGTAGACATCGTATACCATTTTCCTGGCTTGACTACGTAAAATAGTATTTGATCTTGGCATTTTAAATTAAAAGTCCAAACAAAACAGAAAAGAAATAATAAAAACAAAACTCAACGAAACAAGTAGTTCAATTTCAGTGGAATCAATTGTACGCGAGAGCGAACGAAACGCAAACGCAACGCGGGAGGCGATGGCCGACTGGCGGCCTGCCAAACGCGGGCTCTTTGTTACCTCATTCCCCGCGTCCCCCTACTAAAAACTACTTCTGCGCATCTGACTACTCTTGCCAACTTACGTGTCGGCATCTATAAATTGGTACCGGCAAGCGGTTTTATTTATTTAATTCTGTATATACGACAGGTCGCAAACTATACATACTAAAAAATGAACATTCCAAGATTTATGCTGGTTTGCGACCTAAGAATGTATACACACAAAAAAAAAACATTACAAGGTTAACAATACACAATAAAAATAATACACAAAAAATAATACGACGGCGTGGACGAACGGTCAGCGATTGGTAAAGTCCCGGGTTCGATTCCCGGTCCCGAGCAAATATTTGTATCATAGCTTTTATTTGTAATATTTAATAATATTTAATAATAATTAATAATATTTAATAATTATATTAAATATTGGTAATATTTGTTAATAAAAAAAGAGATTGATATTTGCTTCGGGTTTGGTTATCAAAGAGTGGTAGGCAGTGGTACCCAGTCTGCCGACCCGGGGGGTAGTACCTCCACTTACAAGTATAAAGACCGTGAAGTGATTTAGTCGCTTTACGGTAGTCACATCCATTCATGGACCTCACTCCAGCTTAACATCAAGCAAGGTGCTGTCATATGTAGTCACAATAAAAAATTGTATAGTACTAGTAGACTGGAAAAAATTAAGAGTTTACTTTAAAACATTTCGCCCTTAAAACTCTTTTACATTTTTAATTATGTTTTACTTTCAGCCTGGTCCAGAAGTGGTTCCTAAACTTCATGATCTACCTGAGGAGTGTATCAGGGAAATTTTATTAAGAATATCCGACCACAGGGATTTAGATGTAAGTCAATACACCTATTATAGATATTGATATTTTTTTGAATTGTGACTAGATCTGAACTTTATTAGCTTGATGGTAAGCAAGGAAAGGTCCAAGAGTACCAATGACTGATAAAACCGACTCAGTCTGTGGCTGCATCGATCGCCGTCACTGTGCCAAGTTCTTAATCACGCCTCGTTAAAACGCCATCTAAGTTTATCATCATCATCATTATCAGCCAGAAGGCGTCCACTGCTGAACATAGGGCTCCCCCTTAGAACGCCATTCCGAACGACAAGATGCCAGTTGCATCCACCGGTTACCCGTGACTTTCTCTATGTCGTCAGCCACCTAGTGGGAGGCCTACTTACGCTGGGTCTTCCGGTTCGTGATGTCCACTCTAGAAACTTTCTTCCCCATCTTAGGTTATAGGATGGCGAAAACACATAGGATGACAAAGCATTCCACTTGTCGATTGTTCTTATTTAAACCATGTTTTTGTCTTTTACTTGTTATTAGCTAGTATGCATTTCGCATATAATTCGGTAATTTTAAATATATGATTTCGTTCATAAAAGATTTTAAGGTACATTTTACTTACTTATTTATTTTATTATTGTGACTCGACCCGTCTAATGGTATGCAAGAGGAGGTTCAAAAGTTCCGACAACTGAAAATCCATGTCAGTTCACGGCTGCCCCAATCGCCGCTACTCTTTCAGCCAAAGAAAACTGTCTAAGCTGCTACGTTTCCGTTCCCAGAGGTATATGCAGAGAGAAGAATATATATAGCTTATATTTAAGCTACTGTAATTTTTGGCCAGTATAGTGACGGCCACTGAAGACGGTTTTTTGTTACATTCAGGAAGTCTAGGTCAGTTATCGCGTCTAAACGAAAATAAAAAATGTTTTTCTTTTTGTAGTCCGCATCATCGGCTTGGGGTCTCATGGCGTCTCTATGTTCTGAACAACGCGTTTGGCGTGAATTAGTCCATTACCACTTCACGCAAGCACAAATCGAATGTGCCCTCACCAAAATGAAGGACGACGAGGAACGGCAGAGCGAAAGAAAGGGAACTGATTGGAAGACTGCTTTTCATACACTTAGGAAGTTAGTATACACTTTTATTACAAGAAAGCTGGGTTGCCTGGTGCCCATAACCGTATAGCTTGTATGAAAAGAATTGTGGATGTGAGGGAAGCGAGGGAGTTGTGTCAGGACCGTGGCAAGTGTCGTTCCATTGTCTCTGCCTGCCTGTCCCTGTAGGAAAAAAGCGTGACAATTTGATTGATTGATTGATTAATCCGGGTCTGGGTATTTTAAATTGATTGGTAGGTTATTTGCCGATTGATCCGATCCAGGGTCTATCACCTTCAATTATGTCTATATAACAATTATATATATAAGAATGGTAGGTAGTGGTATAGTCTGCCGATCCGGGGTAGTCCCTCCACTTACAAGTATGCAGACCGTAAAGTGACTAAGTCGCGTTTCAGGTTCAGCTTGTAAATTACCAGTTCCAACTAGGCCGGCATAGTGACTGTGACTGCTACTTACAATTATTTAACTGTTGTAGCAGTCACCTCTATTTATGCACCATATATCAATCAAATCAAATTATCACGCCTTCTTTCCCTAGGGATAGGCAGAGACAATAGAGCGCCACTTGCCACGATCCTGATAATCCTCGCTTCCTTGCAATCCTACAAGCTCTACCTATGGTTAAATCACACATATCAGCCACAATAAAAAATAATGGCCGGCATAGTGACGGAGACTGAGGCAGCCGTAAACTACTCGGTTTTTTCAGTCGTCGACCTCCTCTTGCGGGTCGAGGTCAGATGTCGGGTCAGAATTTAAAAAAAATGTTTTTCAGAACTTACGGCCTCCGTGAAGACGCACAGTTAGCTGAAACATTATCACTGTGTCGACATTGCCGATGTTTGTTCTGGAGGTCACTCGGACACCCATGTATTGCTGATCAGGTAATATTGATTAAATATATAACATATCGCTATAAATATCGCTCGAAGAACCGACAACCGATGAGGAAGAAAGGTTCTAGAGTGGAGACCACGAACCGGAAGACGCAGCGTAGGTAGGCCTCCCATTAAGTGGACTGAGGACATAGTGAAAGTCACGAATAACCGGTGGATGCAACTGGCATCTTGTCGTTCGGAATGGTGTTCTAAGGTATTTGGACGTCTTCTGGCTGATGATGATACATTACATAAATGGTCAAATATACCAGATTTTACTAAAATTAACACTGAAGACTGAAAGGAGAGTTTCGGAGACTATTCGTAAGTTGAATAGGTTTCTCAGTCGTCGGCGCTCTTAGACTTCCCCTTGCTTACCATTAGATTGTTTCAATTATTTATTTCCATTTATATACTAAGTCGCTAAAGTGCTTGTATCATAGAAACAGGACAACCAAAGTACATATATCAAATATACATTGGTACCGGTGGGTGGTCTCGAACCCGTGCTCTTCGGTTTTGTGTAACCATTGCACTGAACCATTGAAGAACGCACAAAGATACCGAAGAGGACTTCAAGTGCGGAAACGATCCGCAAATAACTACTAACTACAATTACAACCATTGCACTGCCACTACGCCTTAAATTAAGTGTTGAGTCTCAAAAAAAAATTGCTTATGAATCCGCTTTTGCACATCTAATATCATCATGATTTCCCACAGGGATAGCAGAGACAATGGAACACCACTTTTCACGATCCTGACACAGCTCTTTTGCTACCTTGGGATCGGGGGGCCGACCGCGCAACTTCAATAGGAATGACAATGAAATTCATTCTCATTTGTCAAAAACAACTTTTATTCATTCGGATAATGAGTTTCAATGAGCTTTAACTGCTAATGAAAATGAACATCGATTCTTATGCTACAGCCCACACTATGCTCTTCGCGCGATGTTCATCGCGTTGCTCCGATGGACGACAACATTGTAACTTTGACTCGCACTAAAAAACCGACAAAAAATGGATCGCCGGCATGACGAGCAGCCTTGGGCAGCATGTCTCTGCTCTGCCCATTTCCCTCGCTATTTCTTTCGCCACTCGTTGAGTGTGTGGCCGTAGGGTTAGTGTGTTGCGCGGTCGCAATTTTAATTTTGAAACTCATTAGGGGAGTTCAACTGTTAAAACGAAGCCCTTGTTATTTATAGTTTTAATAAAACTTGTTCATTTATCCACAGTGTCCAGAATACCGTGAGCGTCTTCGTGAGGCTGGGGGGCCACTACCTCCTCACCCAGTGCCGCCAGCAGCTTTCCTTAAGTTTTTCTCGCTTTAAGTTGAATAATATTTGGAATATTAACTCAGAATTTTATATGTTTATCTCTCATCGTATAGACACACTGTTTATTCCCAAATATTTCGTGTTTGCTTAGATGACGTAGGTCAGGGGTCACTGGGATCTGGGGCTTGTTTTTAATACTATCAATCAATCAAATTGTTATTTTTCCCACAGGGATAGGCATAGACAATGGAGCGCCACTTGCCACGATCCTGACACAACTCCCTCGCTTCCTCACAATTCTCTTCATACAAGCTCTATGGTTATAGCCACTAGGCAACCTAGCTTTCTTGAGGATGTCTCTGATTTGGTCGGCAAACACCCTCCCGGGTCTGCCTCTATTAACGCTCCATTTAATGAGATTTATAAATTCGCTACTAAATGATTCTGCTGTTTTCAAAAGTATCTGCCCTTCCCAAGCATTGAATATGCCAGTATAGTGGGAACGACTGTTGCCTGCACATATATAATTCTGGGTTAATTATTTATTCGGTTAATTTATACTATTACTCTTTAGAATTAATTTTAGTTTTAAATTGGCCTTCCAGTAGGGTGCTATCACATTGAGTTATTCGTCCTACAAAAACTGAGATTGGGTTTTTTTTGGAACAACCTTCATGTAAAAAAACTCGTCCCAGTGGGACCAGTTGAAATATAACCCCATATTTTTAGGTTTGTTTTTGTTTTTTTTTAATCCAATAATTAAATTAATCCTATGTTATTTAATGCTTTAACTAAACCACTATGTGATATATCCAAAATTTGTTGTATTAAGTGTGTTGTATTTGTATTTATCCAGTGTATCTGCCTATCCTTTTTGTTGAAGGCGTGATATGAAACAGATGTTTTAATACCTGTTGTATTTAATTATGTATAAAGTGATTTAAGGTACAGTGAGGTGAATGCGATTATGGAGACTAATAAGTTTTTAGAGGAGGCAACTTTCCAGTTGCCGCTCTCTGATATGGAACTTTACAGGCATAGATAGCGCTTATCTGAGTAAAATCCTGCAGTGGTGGAGCGGTGACATGTAAACGTAAACACACCGCTCCCCTACCGCAGGAACTATCACAGTTAAGCGCTAGTAATTTGAAACACATGGATACCACTCACCTTACTTATTCACAAGAAAAACTACATAAAGGACATCATTCATTTTGTATGGGGACTTGGGCTTAATTGTATTAGCATTTGCATATACATTTTAAAATAGTTTGATGTGTAAAGATTACAATGTGATTGGAATATATCCTTTATTATACATAGTTTAGGTGTGCAAAATGATCAAACTATAATTATGACAGTTCAAAGCAGAACGACCATATCTTTAACGACAAAACCATATCTTCCATATCTCTATATAAAAATCCATAATAACTAAATTGCACAGCAATTAAAAGCAAATTTGTTATTAGTTTTATCAATACAAGTATCGAAACTACCATTAATATATTTTTTCATCATTTGGCATTACAAAAGTAGTACATGAATAGCCCAAAATTAATGATGTCCTTTTGATAAATATTCGACTGAGATTATTAGAATAAGTTGAAACTTTTTGAAATCTACATTACCAAGATAGTCAAAAATCTTGATTTAATTAGTTTAGAGTGGAGACTAAAGTTCTCAAACTATTATTTCGTCCTAGAAATTTGACTTTGGCTAATTAATAAATCGAGTTTCTTGTTAATTTTAAAAAAATATGTATAAATATACATTATATTTTAAAGTGGTGGTCCAGCACCTCCACTTTCAGGTGTACCAACTGTAAAATAAGCCAGTCATGTTTTAATGTATAAAGCGCCAGCCGTCTTTATTGTTGTATTCCAGGTAAAGGTATGATTCCGCCGTTGACTGCAGACTAAAGACTGCACTACTTGTTTGTATGAGATTGATTCCTTGCAAGGCCGCCGCATTAATATTGTTTCCAAACATCATATTTATAATCTATGACTTAGCAAATGCTGATTGTCGCAATAGTATCGCCTAGCACGGAATCAATCTCATATAAATAAGTAGTGTAGTCTGCAATCTGCAGTCGCCGGCGGAATCACATCTTTACCATCAGACTGTCTGACTACAATAAAAAATATGATGTTCCGTGATGCGAATAACAGTAATTTACAAATTTCTGCCCAAAATATCAGTGGCTCTGTATCGTCCATTGTTTTTGTTAGTCTTGTAAATATTTATTTTTCTAATCTTGTTTTCGATTCAATAATTATACTGCCGATAATGTTGTTATAATATTGTACCTATTCACAATATATTTTTAATATTCAAACGTTTTGTCTCCTAAATATTTCTCTTTATATTGGATTATACTTAAAAAAAAGATTTGTTGATAAAAGTGTTCATGAGTGATATAATATGTATTTTAAATTATAGCCAAAAATGTACGCAATATATATTTTAATAAATTTTGTTTGAAACAATACACATTCTTGTGTATCAAGCGAATTAATTTTTATCAAGGCAGCTCTTTTTGCATACATTTTTGGCACAAAATTCAGCGAAAAAGCTATTTTTGTTATTCTATTTAAAATACCTTAGAAATTGTAGAATTAATAATAATAGATACTTTAGCAATGTTAATAAGATTAATAATTATACTATACTAAAGAATATTCGCGCCACATTATAGACTGAAAAAAATGTCTGGGCCTAAATAATTTTCATAGAGCATAGGCCACTATATCATCCATCATTTTGAAAATTTGGTAGTGTACAAACCGCAGAGAGTAAAATAGAAATAGGGTTACCCTAGTTAGAAACTTATGCTTTAACTTGTTCGTAGATAATTGCATAGAGAGAATAGTGGAATATAAATTTTGTATAATATGAGAGCTATTCTATATCTCTGTTTTTTTTTTTCATTAATAAATTTAACGTTTAAAATTGTTTTAATAATCAAAACAATTTTTGAATGTACACATTTTTATAATGCGTTTATAATGCCACTTTGCAATTATTATAGCAAATGAGTTTATTTTAATCAGATGTGTAGTATTTAAATTATATTAATACTAAAAGTTCCTACACTTAACTTCAAATCAGAAAGGTAAACTCTTTTTTAGGGGTTACAAGCATTTTGAACAACCTATATTCATGTTAAATACAAGAACTTATTATATAATCATGAAAAAATCTGTATTAGTATTGTAGTTGTTGCTATTGTGATATTTTAAGATATATTTGAAATTTAACATTAATTTTAAGCGTGTGATAAGTCCTTGAGATGCTAACACTGTTGTACATAGAGTAGTGAACGTAGTATATGGACTGCACCATTGCTATGAAATAATAGCATTAACAAAGAAAATATGTGTATTTATACAAGTTATCATATGCCTTTAATAAATATTTAAGAGCTTTTAATAGCATAGGGCAACCATACACATATTAATTACTCACTTAAGTAAGCCTTTATTGTGTTAATCTGTGATGTTCAGTTTTGTTTTTATGAATTTTGTTTTTGCAATTTGTTAGCGAAATTGTGTTCTTCAAAAATGGTATTTTAAAATAAAATATATTTTAAATATTTATAGTGTTTTTGATTTTATTATCCGTCACCCGCTATTCATATACTAAGTGTAAGTAAAACATTTAAAAGAATTACAATTCATATTTTAATCAACTTTACTATTTTATTTTATTGTTAAATTATCCGTTTTCTTAATTTAAAACTTTTTACGGCGATTACCAAACAAAAATTATTTCTTACGCGCGCCGACGCCCGCCTATCTAAAACCAAGTTAACTTTTATAGTTTCCAATGATGAAAAAATATATTAATAGTAGTTTCGATACTTGTGTTGACTAATAACAATTTTGCTTTTAAGTGCCGTGCTTTAAATGGATTTTATATTGTTCTGCTCTAAATTGTCATAATTATAGTTTAATCATTTTGCACACCTAAACCCTATGCAAAATATAGGATATTTTTTAATTACATTGTAATCATCATACATTAAACTATTTTAAAACGTATATGCAAATGTTAATACAATTAAGCCCAAGTCCCCATACAAAATGAATGATGTCCTTTGTATGTGCGTCACTAATAGCAGCCAGTAACATATGGGGGTATTTGACTCCCCGCCGCTCCTCAGCCCCCGAAGTCATTTAGCTTGTTCCTCATCTATAGATGTCCTTAACATAATCAATCAATAACTTCCGGCGCTATGCACGGACATAAATTAATTAACAGTTTTACGAGTTCTATTTGATTTTTATGCAGGTAAGAAAAATGGTAATGAGTGTCTTACAGACTATCAAATAAATGAAAAATTGCCAAAAATTACTACATACGCAGTTTGTTAGGTAACAATACCTTCAACTGCTGGTATAATGAAGTGCGTGACAAAGGTGATTGAGTTGTCGCTTTTATCAAAGTACCATGGATTATTATGTTAGGCGTATTGTCAATCAAAGCACAACATTAAACCAACTGACGACAGTATATTTCTCCATACTTGTTCCATGTGATGTATAATTATAGATATATATTTTTTCTGTTCCTAAAATCGTCGCCTTAAGAAACCCACCTTGCTTACACTCACCCACCTATTAAACTTATTAAATGGTTAATATGTGGGCAAAAAGAGGAATTCATAAAATTATGCTACCGGACTATATTAGTTGTTTTATTATAGTCACTATTTGGTACTTTTACCTTGGGAATACACAATCCAATTTACGTCGTGTATAGCAACTCCAATGATTAAATGTCACAACCCGGAAAAGAATGTAACATTGTAAACAATGTTTTTTCGAGTTTATTTATTGTTAATTCTAATTAAATAATAACTTATGGTATTTTATATTGTGCGTCATGAATTCTTCTTCATTATTAGGCTGTAATGGAGTACCGAATATAATCGATGTTGAATGGAAATTAGAAATATCAACTGCTACATCTACTATCGTTACCGACAACTTAATTTACACTATTGTTGTGAAAACGGATCAAAATAACGATATTCGCTTTACCTGTGGTACACAAGAACTTCAAGACTTTGTTTATAAACTAAAAGATTTGGTGCGTCACTGTGAAAAAGTGAAAAACGATATAGGTTAAACTTTTTGTGTTAGCGAACTATATACTAAAATGGATGCCCAACGTGTAAATTTTCATAGAATTACATTAATAGACATAGGGTATGTATTTGCTTCGCTAACTTCTTCATTTATTATGTTTACATTTATGATACTAGCAACTACTATATGGAGTATTACTTTAGATTTGCATAGAAATTCCTTTATAATATAACATTACAATTAAAAAAAGAAAAAGTAAACTTTCTCATTTTTCTCAACAACTTTTATTTAGTCATAAAAATTGCCGTATAAGGGAAGACAAATGTTACTTTTTCAAGGCATACACAAATTTGCCACTCTTTTAATGTTGCTCACCTTTGATCAAATAACACTAAAACAAAAAATCAGACAAATTTTAAAGAGTTGTACCCAGTGCAGGTAGAACTGCCAAGTTAACAGTTTGAGGATAGAATTATGCAAATAGGGACATGAGATCAATCTTCTGCTTTTAATTAATTGTGCACACATCTTTTTTACTTGTGTCTCGACATATGACAGCCCTGCTCGATGTTAGGTTGGAGTGTGGTCCATGAATGGATGCCACTCAGAATCGTAGCATGCCTTGGCAGGCCCCCGTATAAGAAATTGTTTGGAGCCCTTAGGAAGGGTATATTATTAATGTTTTGCTCATGCCACTGCTAGCACAATTCAATAACTGTAAGTAGCAATCACATCCACTAAGCCGGCCTAGTTGGAACCGGCAACTTACAAGCTCATCCCAAAATGCGACCAACCAAATCACTTCACGGTCTGTATACTTGTAAGTGGTGGTACTACTCCGGATCGGCAGACTGGGTTGTTACGGCAGACTGCCCACCACTCTTTAATAATCAGACCCAAAGCAAATATCCATCTCTTTTTTGTTTTATGTATAGCATATACATTGTGTGTATTCAATAATACTATTTAGCCAATGCCAAGTATACAGGCCAAAAGGGTGTGAATCAGTCATATGCCATGCCTGCATAATGCAAAATATATATTGTTAGCAAATCTAAAATGAATATGTAAGTATCACAAATAGGAAATCCTTTCCATGTGCCCAAGCCATCAAAGCATTCCTTTATCAATCCTTGTCCCTACAGAGCTTATATGAAGAGAATTGTGAATGTGAAGGAAGCAAGGGAGTTGTGTCAGGATCGTCACAAGTGGCGCTCCATTGTCTCTGCCTATCCCTGTGGGAAAAAGGCATGACAATTTGATTGATTGACAAATAAGAGATCTATAGATGCCAATTTTATCTAAATGATAGTGTATAAGTTTGACCCAATCTAAGTCTATAAATGGAGGAAGAAACATTTTTGTCTGCATTCCTAATATCTAAAAATACATTGCGAGGTATGGGTTAAATTTGATGCAGTGTTTGGTTGGTTGGTTTTGGTTAGCCAGTGAAGTTTAGCATTATCTTATCTGTCCTGCCAGGAATCAAATACCAAATAATCTTTAATATAATTTAATCTTATAGCACTGTAAAATTATTTATATAGTATAGTTCTGAAACTGTTTCTGTTTTTTTTTGAACCCTACTTTTTTGAAACTATTTCAGTTTCTGTTTAAAATCATCTCTATGATGCTAACATAAATTTAAGCTAAACTATTCGTGTTGTTTAAAAGACTATATGTAATACAGATTGGGGATAATAAAACAAAATTATTTTTTAAATATATGTATATATTTTAATTTCGTTAGTTTGTAAAACCTATTAATAATTACAATATGTATTGGCCATTTTTACCAAAGTTAAATCATAACCGAAGCTTTTACTTAAATGCAAACATTGATCTATGGCATTAACTCTGGTAAAAATGGGCACAAATATTATATATTCATATTAAGACATAATAAACTTTTAGTTGTATATTTTGAAAAATATATAATCCACAAAATTATACTTTGTTAAATACACAATTTATTTCTACATTAGTTTTTTTTTATTACATAAGGCACTGAATATTTCATAATCCTGTTTTTGTTGCTCTTGCAATATGCAACTTTATACTCTATATTATATAACAAATATTGAAGAAAAATACATCATACAAATTCATTCACCAATAATTAAGGCAGAAATACATTGATAACTAAAGGACAATTGTATAGGTGTAATCAAAATTAATGCATTTTAAATCGATCATCCTCATGAAAGCTAGGTTGCCTAGTATCCATAACCATAGAACTTGTATGAAGAGAATTGTGAAGGAAGCGAGGGAGTTGTGTCAGAATCGTGGCAAGTGGCACTCCATTGTCTCTGCCTATATCCCTGTGGGAAGAAGGCGTGACAGTTTGATTGATTGATTGAAGTCGATCATGTAGTACTCTCTTATACAACATCACTGACATTAGTACCATCCAACTATAATCCTATTTTCAATCGACTTTATTACTTCACTAGTCCCCAGCTGATTAAAAATACAATATTGAATAAATTATTTCGAAGTTTTTAGAGACCACGCCTTACTTTAACGCCTTCATATGGTAAAAAATAGTGAATCAAAACTGGTGGCTAATTTGATTGAGCCATGGTTTGAAGCATCTGTTAATAAAGTTATGCATTTCAAGTCGTCGTCCTACCGGCATAGTGACGGCGTCTGAGGCAGCCATGAACTAACTTGGTTGTTTCAGTCGTCACTCTTGGATCTCCTCTTGCCTATCATCAGGCGGGGTCAAATGTCATGTCACAATAAAAAAAACCTTATTCAACAAATTATACCAACTTATTTTATGAGGTCGGTTTTATAATAGGCAATAATATCAGTTGTAACAAACAAATGGCACATTTTAATAATTATATATTAATAAAATAGATTAACTATATTATAAATTACTTATTGTACAACAAATTTGTATAATAAGCTCATTCCTAAAATGCCTATGTATTCGCATAACTGTTTTCTATTGTCTCTGCCTATCCCTGTGGGAGAAAGGCTTGACAATTTGATTGATTGATTGTCTTTCGTAAGGACTTCAGCGTTCATAAGCCGCGAGGTGTGACAAACATTTGGCAATAAATCTACCCTTAAGAATAAAATAAACTTGCACAAATTTTAATAAAAAACATGTTTCCTCTTTGTATAAATAAAAATGATGTGAACTTATTAATAATTTTGCAATAGTATTTTCTTAAATTTTGCGCGAACATTGGTTATTGAATTAAACAAATTTTATGCGGCTTCCGAAACGTCGGAATAATAAAAAAATGAACCAAATAAACGCGATAGTAAGCCGCATAAAATTTGTCTAATTCAATAATTTTGCAATTTTATGAATAAGGCCCCAGTATTATATTTTATGTAAGTACCATTTTTCCTTAGTCTTATTATCTTATAACTATGATCAGATCTATTTTATGTAAATACCCTTATTACTACTTTGTAAACAGAAAAAAAACCATATATATTGTAAAAATATATACTCTGTTATGCATGGTGGCGGCAACTGTGGCAACTTTAATCTGAGTCGATTTTGCAGCCTTCATGGACCTCCCCTTGTTAGCCCGCTCCACATTCTTGTGAGATATTCTCGCGAGAATCTCAGGAGATTCTCAGCGAGATTACTGAGAAACATGCGAGTGTGGAGTCAGTACACGTTCTCACCCGTTTTCACGTTCTCGCGCTCTTTGTCTCGCGTTAAAAAACCGACCAAAGCTGGAGAACAACGAAGAGAACTGAGAACGAGAAAAGAACTGAGAAAAGAATGGGCCGCTTGCTTCCACATTCTCGTTTCTCACATGTTTCTTGCGTTCTCGCGAGATTTTCGCAAGAGTGTAGAGCGCGCTTAAAGCATTAGGCAAGAAGTCAGATAATTCGTTATGTGGTTATATATGTAAATACCGAGATAAGAATAATATTTAAAATGTCAATAAGCAAAATACTATTATTAGCAAAATATACTTTTTTGTTACATATTTAATATGAACTAAACCTAAATATATAATTCTAATATATATTTTTTGGTTTTAGTAAAATGAATAGTTAAATTAAAAAATATAATTTGCATCGGTGGTAAATTGTTACCATTGTTAAATAATATACATGGGTTGTGTCCAGACAGAGATATTCTTATTATCTATATTATTTCAATATGCTTTTGATTAGTAAATTAAATAATGCTTCGTAAATCTTTATCTACCCCATTTTTCAAACGAAAATAAACAATATTTTTAGTTTACTAATAAAGAAATAATAATGAAATGGACAGTATATAGAAAAATTAAGATTTAAAAGAGCTGTCTGAACTAAACCTTTTTTTCAAGTAGAGAAAATATCCTCATTTCCTGTTTTAACGTTTCATTTTTTCCAAAATTGGCAGCACCATATCGAAGGAGGGTCTTTTGCCAGGGTCCTCGTTCATGCAGATTTTAATTAACTTGGATATGTGTGGCGATATACCAGGTGGTATGGTAATGCGAAGGCCTTCCAAGGCTATTTTCATGCCACACTCCATTGGAGATAAATCAGCAAAGGGAATCTATAATTAAAAAAAAATACATATTACTTTATAAAGCCACATGCTTGCTGTTCATGGCAAACAAAGTCCTAAACATTGACCACAATTACCCAACACAAACAAGCTTGGCGAACGTGTATACCTATACTCCATTCTTAAAGAACCTGCTACTCCTAACTATCTTAAATGTAAATTCTCCTATCTAAGTTCCTTTCATGATAAACCACTATACCTACGCATCACTCCAATTTTATTTCTAACTCCTACTCTATAACCGCCGCTGACTTGTGGAACAACCTGCCTCTCCATATTAGAGAAGCACCAAATAGGCACATCTTCAAAAAGTTGATGTATTCATACTTCCTTCAGCAAACTAATTAATTTTAAATATATTACACATATAAATTTAAGTGTATTTAATTTTATTACCCAATGATAATACTGTTTATATTATATTGTATTGTATTATATTGTATTGTATTATATTATGTATGTGTTATACATGTTATTTGTGTATCTATATATCTATGAATATATTTATGTATATATGAATAATTTATATATTTCTCATAATGTAATTGGTTACCTATTTTTATATTTTATTTTGCACCCTACCTCTTATCTACATTGTCGGATCAACATCCTAAAGGTTTGACTGGTAGAGAATGCCTTTGGCATTTTGTCCGCCTTTGTACTATTGTGCATTAAGTTTTTAAATAAATAAATAAAAAATATATCCTGGGTAAGCAAACATGGCGGATGATCAAAATCATACAATTTACTATCAAGCATTTGAAGTAATCGCAAACAGTTTGCGGAATATCCTTTGATTGTTGAAGAAAAACCGACATAGACGCTGAATACGGCCGACCACAAACAAACCATTGTTTGCCAAGCATGTGGACACAGCTTAAAGTATAACTTATAAAAATAGATAGAAAAAAAATCATGATGAAAGAATGTTACCACTATTATGTAGGCCCTGTGTCGATCAGCAATCGTTATCACGTTCACAGTCCCACGACCCCTATCGGAGTCGCATGAGTCTATACTCAGGAGTATAGACCATACGACTCTGATGTTAAGCAGTGAGTGGAGGCGACTCCTAACAAAATTACATAGCAACATAATTACTAATTTATTTAGGCAGGTTGCTTTTAAAATGCGTCGTACCATAATATAAACACTTTGGATCACAAGTACAACAAGTAATTATTATGATAGGTGTATATTTTTATTGTGACTCAACATATGCTTTGCCAGCCCATGTGTTTTCTCCCTCCTATAACCTTGGATCCTTCAAGCGATGCGTGAAGAAGCACCTTTGGCCGGCATAGTGACGGCGGCTGAGACAGCCGAGTACTGACTCGGTTGTTTCAATCGTCTGCACTTTTGGATCTCCTCTTAATTATCATCAGGCGGGTCGATGTCAAATGTCGAGTCACAATAAAAAAAAAATATGACAGCACCCCGCCTGATGATAAGCTGGAGTGCGATCCATGAATGGATGTCACTGCTACTACAATTCAATAACTGTAAGAAGCAGCTACATCCACTATGCCAGCCTAGTTGAAACCAGCAACTTACAAGCTGATCCCGAAACGCGACTTAATCACTTTAAGGTCTGTACCACTCTCAAAGTTCTTACCTCTCTAGTAGCAAGTTCCCATAGTAATACAGCAAAACTCCACATGTCAGCTGCTTCCCAATTCCTCTTGCTTGGATGTTTAACAAGCGCCTCTGGAGCCATCCAAGCCGGCGATGAGATTCGACCCTTTTCTTGGAACGAGAATTTCGCATCTGCCATATTTATGCGAGCTGTTAAGTCTTCATCGATCTACGAATAAAAATTTAATACTATTTTGTAAAGTATACAATAATATCACGTTTTTCATTTGAACTTGACTTGTCTGATGCAAGCTCCGACAGCTAAAAAATTTGGTAATGGCTGTCTAAGTCGCCATCAATAGTGACCTAATGCCGACCTAAGGAACTTTTTCAACTCCGTTAATGGGGGAAGGGGGGGGGGGGGGTGTGAACCATTTGTCGATTGTCACGAAAGAAACGACGAAAATTTCAACGTCAGCGCATAGGCGCTATGTAGTTTAGTGCTCAGAGCGTGACGGAAACCGGGTTCTACCATGGTCGCAAAAAAATCTATTTTTTTATTATTATTGTGACTCAACACATGACAGCACCCGCTTGATGTTGAGGTGGAGTGTGGTCCATGAATGGATGTCACTGCTTCTACAATTCAATAACTATTAGTAGCAATCACATCCACTATGCCGACCTAGCTGAAACCGGCAACTTACAAGCTAATCCCGAAACGCGACCGAATCGGTCTGTATACTTGTAAGTGGTGGTGCTACCCAGGATCGCCAGACTGTGTACCACTGCCTACCACTCCAACATTATTTTGTTGAATTTTTTTTTAAATATTACAAAAATTCAGCCGACCAAAGTAAATATATCAAAAATACAATGGTACCAGCAAGTGGTTTCGAACCCATGCTTTCAGTTTACACTACAACGACCACTGTCGCCTTTCAAATTTATCAAATAAAAATCAAATTTCACGTCTTTTTCCCATAGGGTTAGGCAGAGACAATGGAGCGCCACTTGCTACGATCCTGACACAATTCCCTCGCTTGCCTTACATCCACAATTCTCTTCCTACAAGCTCTACGTTTTGGGCACTAAGCAACCCAAAGGACATCATTCATTTTGGGCTTTTTATGTACTACTTTTGTAATGCCCAATGATGACTAAATATATAAATGGTAGCTTCGATACTTGTATTGATGAAACAAATAACAATTTTGCTTTTGATTGCTGTGCAATTTTGTTATTGTGGATTTTGTATCGTTTTTCAATTACGAAGACACACCATATTAACAGTTCTGCTTTGAACTGTCATGATTATAGTTTGATCATTTTGCACACCTAAACTATGCAAAATATGGATATTTTCTAATTACTTTGTAATTTTCGTACATTAAACTATTTCAAAATGCATATGCAGTCCAAGTCCCCATACAAAATTAATGCAGTCCTTTAATATTTTATAATTTATTAATGTGAACGTATATCTCACCATGACATGTTTGCTGTTCAAATGATACGTGGGCAATATCTTGTCTCTGTCCAATGAGTGCAAATAAGCGAGCCCTTTGGCCACATCGTGCGCCAATCGAATTGCAGCCCCAGCATCCACAACCAATGGCCCACCCACACCGGCACCACCGCCTCCATGCAGCAGTGAGTACAGAGAGCCCCATGGCATGTATTGAGAAATAACTATAAGCGACGGTGGCGATATGCAGCAACCCACCTGTAATTGTATAAATTAATTCATATACTTTTTTTTCAAACCATATAATAAAAGTATATTAACTATAATAAAACTATAAATAAAAAATATCATCTAATGACGTCACATCAGAGATGGTCCCAAAGAGACTGGCAACATTACCCCTTTGTATAGAAAGGCTAATACGTTGGCAGAAATAAGTTCGTTTTTGTATATAGGTAGGTATAACTTAGCATGTGTATTTATGTGTATGTTTTTATTTATTTACTAGCGTTCTGTGTTATTTATAAAAAAAATTATACAGGTAATTTTTTTAACATACAATTCTATTCTAAGCTACTAAAGTGCATGTATCATAGAAACAGGACAACCAAAGTACATATATTAAAGATACATTGGTACGGGTGAGTGGTTTTGAACCCATGCTCTTGGCTTGCGTAACCATTGCACCGCTACTACAGCACAGTCGCCCTATAACTTAACATCGAACAGCGTCGAACGGTTGGGGCATTTTATGACATAAGCTGATCCTTTGCCAAATCATTTTCTTAATTTATGTATTCACGAAATCCATAAACATGTAAATCCATAAAAAAATATTTTTATTTCATATGTTAACAGTAAAAAATAAATTTCTAAAACTCACCACAGGCAAAATGTTAGGATGAGAGAATATCCTCAATTTGGGGAACTCCTCATTGAAGTCACGCTGCACACGTGGAGTACATTCGCGGATTGCTAACATTTTCGCTATTATGTCATTCTTCTGCCAACGACCACGCCATGTTTCACCTGTAAGTCAATCAATTGTCAGTTAATCCAGCTATCAGTTATTATCATCATCAGCCAGAAGGCGTCCACTGCTGAACATAGGCCTCCCCCTTAGAACGCCATTTCGAATGACAAAATACCAGTTGCATCCACAGGTTATTTGTGACATTCACAATTTCGTCAGTCCACCTAGTGGGAGGCCTACCTACACTGTTTCGTGGTCTCCACTCTGGAACCTTTCTTCGCCATCAGTTGTCAGTTCTTCCAGCGATGTGGCCAGCCCATTGCCACTTTAGCTTGCAAATCCTACAAGCTATTTCAGTAACTCTGGTTCTTTACATCTTTGTTCGAGTCTAAATAATGCTGCTTGCAATGTTTCTATGGCTGCCGCCACTCCACTGGTGATCTGTCAGTGTGGACTGATAGATCACTCAAGTGATCCTTGGATCCTTCAAGCGATGCGTAAAGAAGCACCTTTGGCCGGCGTAGTGACGAAGACTGAGGCAGCTGTGAACTAACTCGGTTTTTTCAGTTGTCATTCTTGGATCTTCTCTTGCTTATTAGGCGGGTCAAGGTCAAATGTCGTGTCACAATAAAAAAAAACACGATCTCAATTTAAATCCCTTACCTGACTGAGTAACAGCAAGTTTTGTATGTAATTGCAGATCATGAATATTAATCCCTTTATGGCGTGAGAGTGTTGCGTCACGGCTGCGAGTCTTCAGTCCGAGCCATGATTGATCCTTAAAACGGATCTTCTTCAGATCTTGACCTTGCTGTACAGCCATTTCATGCAGTCTGTTGAAATTAAAATAATTTATTAGCCAAATGGATAATTAACAAATATTTTTTAATTCTTTATTGAGAAACAGATAAAATTAAAAATATATTAAGTATAATTAAACTTTAATAAAAAATATCAGTAAATATGCAGAAGTTGCGCTCCACCCCAATTTGGGTCTTAATTTTTTTTTATGGTTTCAAGCTTTTATATGATCAGAATTAATAATTCTAACATGGAGGAAGACATTTTTATACAATTATTTTTTACCTGGTTAACCTAAGCCAACTCATACAGTACAGAAAAACACAATCATATAGAATAAATCCTATAATTAAAGAAGATCCATTTTACGTCCGTTTTAAATCAGAATGATGCTAAAGAACTTTATACTTCAATACTAGTGCTTACCTATGCACCAATTGTCCTCTAGTTTTATCCAGTGGTGTGTCCCCATCCTTATTTGCCAATGATACCATAGCACCAGCCATGAGGAGGTCCTCAGCAATAGCAGCATGACCCCAAAAGCAGGCATAGTGGAGAGGCGAGTTACCATGCTCATTTGTAAAGTTTACATCAACACGGTTTTGTAAGAGCTGAAAAGTTATATAGCAGAAAGTTGTTTAACATCAATGTAACACCAACATTGTTATTGTTGTAATTTATATTTTTTTCGAAAATCAGTGCTTCGGTCTTTCACTTAGCAGGAACGAGAAGGGTCTCCTGGCCTTCCTGGAGGAGATCGGGTGGCTCCACTGAAGGAGAACCGTTGAAGAACGTACAAAGAAACCGAAGAGGACTTCAAGTGCAGAAACGAGCCCGCAAATAACTACAACTACTACTCCCACTTAGCAGATCAAAGCATATGTTAAGTTGGGACCATGCAGCAACTGCTAAGACAATTAAATAACTGCAAGTAGCAGTTGCATCTGACCCGAATCAAACCCTGGACTTTATGTGCAACAAACCAATCGATAACCATTTGGCTATGCCTGTCGTCAAAAGTATTAGTTGTTTAAGAGTGGTAGTGACCATACAATTACTGAGTTGTGTTTCAGGATCAGCTTGTAACTTGCCGGGTCCAACTAGGCTGGCATAGTGGATGTGATTGCTACTTACAGTTATTAAATTGTAGTAGCAGTAACATCCATTCATGGACCACACTCCAGCTTAACATCAAGCGGCAAACATATGTTGAGTCACAATAATAAACTTACAAGCTGAACAATTGGCCTGTGTCCATGTGCAGCAGCAAGATGTAATGGAGTATCATCACCCATGTTTGTGACATTAATGCGAGCGCCCCGACGTATCAGCATTTCAACTATTTTGAGATGACCTTCCTTGCATGCCCAATGGAGTGGGCTAAAGCCGTGGTCATCACTGGAATCATAAAAGATAAGAGAAATTAATTATATGTGCTTATTGTAATGCATTGAAAGGCTTCATGCTTTTTTTTAAATTGTGACTCAACATATGACTACACCCAATCTGTCTGGATGCACTTCAGAAAGGAAGGACCTAAAATTTATAGCAAATTAAATAGTTATATCAAAATGAAATTAAGCTTAGATTTATGAGGTTTCAATTTAAATAAAGCTACTGTTGAAATTTTTCATAAAGCTGATTAACAAATTTTATTATTAACACCTATTGTTCACCTATGCAAATACAGGGGTCTAGGCTCAGAGTATGATTTTGTCCCATTCTGTGTCGAGACCATTGGTCCGTGGGGTCCTAGCGCTTCAAGGCTTTTTAAGGAAATATCAAAAAGGTTAGTCAACATTACAGGAGACCGAAGAGTTGGCAGCTACCTCGGACAAAGAATTAGTCTAGCTATTCAAAGGAGGAACGCTGCCAGTATCTTCGGAACCTTGTCTAAAGGGACTCCTTTTAATAATGTATTTTAGTTATTTTTTTTTGTTTTCAATATATGTATTTATTTGTTCATTTTAATAGTAATATTAAATACTTTGCGATAATAAAGAATATCTAAGCTTAATTATAATACAAATATAAAAGGAAAATCAATTTGTTAATTAATGCAAAAACATATTTTTAAGGAAGTAATTTTAGATAACTTGATTACAATTGTGTTTTGTTATTTTAAAAGGGGAGCATAGTGGATAGTGTTTGATACAATTAACCACAAAACAGGTAAATCTGAATCTATTTTAATAACACTGACACATATTTGGGCCTTGGTAACTAAAACAAGATGTGGGCGGGTTTAGTAGCCTTTTAAGCAACGATTGGACCATATGGAGATTTTTGTGCATTATTAAAATTAAATATAGCGTTTAATACTTCTACTTACCCCTGATTCATGTCATGCTCGGTGTCATCAAGCCAAACACGAACTTGCATTGCATTGCCTTCTCTGCACCATTGAAATATATCTTCCATCTTGATTATTTACAGTTAAAACTTTAATAATTACTAAAGTTATATATTAAATGGGAATATAAAATACTCGTTTTGCGTTTAACCATTAAAATAATAAGTAAAATACTACTTTTAATAAAGTAAATAACAAAAATAACTACGGATGCACGAACTCATTCATAACCATTTTGACACTTTCGCAATCATCAAAAATAAAGTATAGGCCGACGAAATCTAGACACAGTTATAAGTTAAATTGCCCTCTCTTTCCCACACGTTTAATTCCCTATACCCCTGTCAATCTATGAAATTATGCACTTACTTTTATATTTATAGGCCTATTATTCAGGGTTGTCAAATGTGAAAATTAGTTTGCGAAATGACTAACACCACCATTCATTTCAGTTTTTAGCCATTATGTAAAAAAAGGTTACTTATGGTAATGAACAAAAACTGTAAATACAAAACAACCCGTTTTTTAACCCGAACTATAAAAGGTTACCCTTGGGGCCATGTATATTCAATCTATGTACAAAACTTATTAAAATATATGCTCTTCTTCTTCATACAGCACATTAAAGATTTAAATCTTTGCCGCACATTCTCATATTTAATGGTGTTCAACTTCTATGATTAAAATAAAATGAAGGATTTAAATTATAAATATCACAGCTTGAGAGCTGTTCAGGCGTAGTGCAATGCTCAAAACAGTTCTCATTTGTTAAAATACTTTTATTTGTACTTAAAAATAAACTAAAATTATTTTTTGGCAAAGGTAATCTTCATTGCATGTGTGGGTGTAATCTTAAAGCCTTGTAGAGCATCCTTAGCAGCAGCAGATTGCATCTCATTAGCAAATTCAACAAATGCAATATCATGACGATTTGGAACCAAACGGACTTCTTTAAATCCAGGAAATCTGTGAATAAAAAAAATATAATATATCAACAGTTTCTTTGATACAGTAATTATGTTCAGTAAGATAATCAAGAGAGACTTACTGGTTGAATAACATAGACAACATCATCTCCGAAGTTTCATCTGGTAGATTTGTCAAGAAGAGAATTTGGTTAGGTGGTTGTTCTGCATTGACATTATTAAGAATACCTCCAGCTGAATTTAATCCCCTATTTTCCTTGTTCTTCTTCTTCTTACTATCATCAAGTCCTTTAGGTGCCTTAGGTCTCTTTGGACGCTCTTGGAATGTTCCCTTAACTTTTGCAATGACATCACTGTCTGTTTTACAATATTGGATCCTCTAAAACATATGTATAGATATTTAATTTCAAACAAGGCAGCCTTTGTGAGAATAATAAACATTTAAATACAATAAGTGAATTTTTATTTTGCTAATGTTAATTTATAACAAAAAGTTAACTAAAAAGAAAATATTATGAAAGCGAAATGCATTTTGAGCTGCAGTGCTGTGTAAATCAATAACCATTGGTACACTAGGCAACATGAACGAATATAAACTTTGTAGATAAATAATTTATCTACAAAGTTATAAATAATAATTATACAAATAATTATAAATAATTAAAGATTGCTTACCATAGGTTTATCATAAAATGGAAATCCTTGCATACTCCTCAGAGCAACTGTTGCGCTTGATATTTCTTTAAAGATAACAAACGCTTGACCTCTCATCTTTAATGTTTTCATAGCAACAATGTCCAAAATTTGTCCAAACTGTGAAAATATGGCATATAGAGATTTTTTCAATTCCTCCTTTTTTATACGTTCATTCAGATTGTTTATGTAGATTGTGTGGTTCGGTCTGATATCCATTATCTGTGAAATTATATATACTTTCGTTAAAATTATATATATTCTATTGCAAATGATTTACTAACCTTCAAAATAATCTTTCCAGAAACAAATGATTTAAAAAAAAAACATCAATTTAACTTTCACTTACATTTGTATAGGAAGTACTTCAATAAGAAATTCAAATAATATTTATATTTGAATTCGCAACAAATCTCAAACACGCCGATTAGAGAGGACGCCAAAGAAAGTCAGCAACAGAAACCAAAGACAAGAAACAAACCTTTTCTTTGACTATGGTATCTTTTTTTTAAATACTCTCTAGTGTTAATATACTAATATATTAAATTATCTAACAGACATTTTGTTACAGCAAGCAGTTATTTTAATTAACAATTTTAAATATGTAGAGAAAAACTTTTTAAATAATTATTTTAGATAGACTGTTGAGTGTTGAAGCCGGCATTTCACGCGCGAAAATTCACTTGACGGACATCGGATCAGTTGTCAGTTCGGCCTTCAATAAATAAGAATTTGTGCTGTGCACGCGCAATTAATTGCTTTGTATTAAGTTTATCCTAAAAAATATAATCGTGAAAAGATGGACGAATTTGTGTCTAATATATCTACATTAAATCCGGATACGTGGGCTACAAATGAGGAAGTGTACAAAGAACAATTGCTTAATTTACCAAATTGGTCTCAGGTACAAATACTTTTGAATTATAATCTCAACAATAATTGAAAATAAACATGTGTTATCCTACATTTATATTTATCCTTATTTTGCTTGGTTAACCTTGCAGATTTCTTTATTGAACTGCACACCATCACACAGCTTGCCTGATGGATCTCTGGTGCGCTTCAGAGGCTTGATACAAGATATGCACAACCCTGAATTTTATTTTACTAAGCAAGAAGTCACAAATACTTTAACCAATGAAGTTACTCTGAGGTCAGGAAAGTACAGAGATACTTGTAGCTTTTTGGTATGTACTTTAACTTATTAAAACTTATATATTAAAAATACTAATGTAAATTTTGTTTAATTGTATAATTTTCGAATAGTTAAATATAATTCATGTACATTTGTAGTAAAAAAATGTGTTACAGTATATAAATTAGGCTTGCAATGGTTTAAGCAAGATCTCGGAAAGTTGACCTATATTTGAGAAACCTTGGGCAGAGTAATAATTTATAATAGACTGTAACATTCTAAATATAGACTTTGTTTATAATATGCAACTGTGTTATGAGTTAGTTTATTTGAATTACTAATATGCATGAATCATGAGAAATAAATTATATTAAATAAAAATAAAATAATAATATTTTTTATTTACATGTTTTTAAACATTTTATAACCATATTATACACCACATTAGAAGACCTTTTGTTTATTATTAATTTATTTATTAAGAATGTGGACGACAGAAAAAAACCGAGTCAGTTTACAGCTGCCCCAGTATCCGTAACTATGCCGGCCAAAGGTGTTTCTTGACGCATCGCTTGAATCCAAGGTTATAGGATTAAGAGAACACATCAGCTGGTAAAGCATTCCACTTGTCGATTGTTCTACAAAGAAACTGATAAAAATCACAAAATTGCAGCCACACGAAAAAATTACAAAAACCGACATGAGGTATGTAAGTCAGAGGCACACTTTTGTTGTGATTTCCATACCTGGCATTAGTGAATGGGCTGTGAAGGAAGAAGAAAGGCAGAACAGGCCTTACCACCTTGACCAACCAAATACAACAAAGAGGCTCAATGCATCATTCAAACGTAGTCATGAAGAATGTGCAGAAGATGATAAAATGGACACAGGAGCTGAAGAAGACCACACGAAAGAAATTAAAACCAGTCAAAATGTTGAGGAGAAGCCTCTTGCTGTTTCCCGGGAACATTTGTTGAATTTCCCATTACCTGATGTATCCGGTCAGACTTGCCTAATAAAGGTAAATTTATTCATGTAATATTTAATAATTATAGTTAATATTACAAATATTTGTTAATATAAAAAGAGGCAGATATTTGCTTCAGGTCTGGTTATCAAAGAATGGTAGGCAGTAGTACCCAGTGCCGATCCAGGGTATTACCACCACTTACAAGACCATGAAGTTATTTGGTCGCGTTTCGGGATCGGCTTGTAAGTTGTCGGTTTCAATTCATGACATCCATTCATGGACATCACTCCAGCTTAACATCAAGTGGGGTGCTGCACAATAATAAAAAATCGAACACTCATCTGTGTTTAAATTAGCTTATATTTCACAGATTTACCAAGAGAGTGAACTAAAACTCAATGATCTAGTGGAAGTGGTCGGATTTCTCTCCGTACATCCATCATTAAGCGGAGAGTTCCATCCTAAGGATAATTTATTTGTGAACTTAGAGACTGAGGAGGAATTCATAACACATAATCCACCACCAAGTTTAATACCAAGAATACATGTGATTCACTACAAGAAGTTACGCCATTGTAACCCGTTGATTGTTGATCCTGTGGAAGAAGGTATGTTATAAATATCTTTAGCTGGCAATCGGCATAGTGACGGCGACTGAGGCAATCGTATACCGAATCGGTTTTTTCAGTCGCCGACGCTCTTGGACCTGCCCTTGCTGACCATCAGGCAAGTCAAGGACAGATGTCGATGTTAACACACTAGCGTAAGTCCCAGGTCGACTCCTGGCCGATGCAAAAAGTTCTCCTTTAGTGGAGCCACCTGATCTCCTCCAGGAAGGCCAGGAGACCCTTCTCATTCCTGCAGACCTCCAGAAGCATCCTCGTGTTGTCAAGGAACTTCTGTATTGCTTCGACAATTCCTGCACTCTTGCAACTCAAGAGCGCAGCTGTCTCCTCCTCATTCAGGCAGCCCCTACAAAGGGGGTTGTCCCATATGTTGCAGTTATACAGGTGCTTATTAAAACCACAATGTCCCGTTATAGTATCTACCATAATGCGGAGCTTAGCTCTGTTAAGATCTAGCAGTCGTCTGGTCAAGTGTCTGTCCATATGAGAAGGAGCTTCCCGGGACTGTCTGCATTCCGTTGTCTAGTTCGTCTGGGTCGCATCAGCCATTCAAGAGCATCAACGACTTATAAAACCGATTTAGTTTACCATCAGGCAAGTCATGGTTTAAGTCACCTCTTAATAAAAATATATTTTCACAGTGGCCAAGCTGTCATTGAAGAAAGCAAGTGAGACTCGTGAACATTTGATGAAAGTATTAACAGAACTATTGCTTGGTGATAAATTAGCTGCGGAATTCTTCTTGTGTTACCTCATATCACATGTGTAAGTTGATATTAATTACTTTTTGAGGTGGCAGAATTAGGATTTCAAATTTAAATAATGAAACAACTAAGAGAGATGTTATTTTATTTCAATGTTTATTACAGAAAAGAAAAGTGTGGATTTATTTCTTAAATATGTGAACCATCCTGTCGCACACACTCTCGGTATTCTGTGCAACTGTATTACATTGAAGAAGTGATGTCGCCCTATGAACTTCTTTTTGTAGAAAAACTATCGTACGCGAGGTTAAAAGCATTCCGACGTCACTTCTTGAGCGATTTGCACAGAATACCAAGACTAGGTTCCAAGAGCGTGTCCGACAGGATGGTCCACATATTTAAGAAATAAATTCACACTTTTCTTTTCTGTAATAAACATTGAAATAAAATAATATCTCTTAGTTATTTTAATTATTGAAATTTAAAATCCTAATTCTGCCACCGGACAACCTATATATATATGTATATGCCAACGTATAATTGCGAAACTGTCGATAAATTGTAAACTAAACCATACTACTTACAATATAACGAATTAATTTACGATAGTTTATAATCTATCCATGTCAAATTGTGAATTTATATACATTTGTTGCATCATAACCATAGAGCTGTATTTAGAGAGTTGTGAAGTTGAAGGAAGCGAGGGAGTTATGTCAGGACCGTGGCAAGTGGCGCTCCATTGTCTCTGCCTACCCTGTGGGAAAAAGGCGTGACAAATTGAATAACTGATTGATTGATATTAAATCACAAATTACTTACATCATCATCTCTACTCTATATATATAATTTATACTTTTGGCTGACCTTCAATGTCACGCCCTTATTACCGCAGGGATAGGCAGATAATGGAGAGTCTCTTTCCACGATCTTAATACAAGTCTCTTGCTTCCTTCACATCCACAAATCTCTTCATATCGAATCTAGGGTTATAAGCACTGCTAAGGTCCATGTGTTTTTTTTTAAATATTATTTAAATTTGAAATATCAGCATGTGCCAGCTGGTAAAAAGGCATTAAGCTCGCCTATGTACAACAATTATATTTTATGTGCAAGTGACGGCCGGCATAGTGACGATGACTGAGGCTTTTTTAGGTTACCAATAGGCAGGTTGAGGTCAGATGTCGAGTTACAATAAAAAATAAATAAATAATTTTAAATTAATTAATATTATTTCAGATATTTGCGTGAAGATGCATTGACAGTGGGTAAAATTTGTCTAAATATATGCAATATACCTATGGAAAAGTGTCCTAATTATGTGGAGAAAATTTACGAAATATTAAAGTTGATCTGTACACAAAGTTACTACCTACCACTCACTGTTGAAAATCTCAACACCTTAACATTTGTGCCCAAGTAAGTTTCTAATTTGATTTTATCCTTTTATTTAATAATGGGTTATCTACATTGCATTGCATTATATTCATTGCAGCGCCGAGCTGTCCGAATTATAGGTGATGCAGAGGTCACGCGATCTCTGGAGCCCCTGCAATGGCGGCTCTGTACGTCCTCTATCGCCTATACCACGGAGAATGTTCCGAAGAGCTCTTTAACCTTGTTCCTACCTCGTCCTTTCACACCCGTAATACCCGCACTGGTCGGGGAAAGCATCCGCATTCTATCGACCGAATCGGCAATCGAACTAAAAAGTTCAGTGCGTCTTTTCTTTGTAGAACAATTGACAAGTGGAATGCTTTGCCAGCCCATGTGTTCTCTCCATCCTATGACCTTGGATCCTTCAAGCGATGCGTGAAGAAGCACCTTGGGCCGGCATAATGACGGTGACTGAGGTAGCCGGCATGAACTGACTCGGTTTTTTCAGTCGTCGTCACTCTTGGACCTCCTCTTGCTTATCATCAGGCGGGTCAAGGTCAGATCTCGTGTCTCAATAAAAAAAAATATACACCGATATAACCAGCATGCATAATAATTTAACTAGATTAACATTTAAACTTAAAAAACTAATTGATAAGTGGTGTAGTGGCAGTGCAATAGTTGCAATAGTGCATTCTTTGATATATGTACTTTGGTTGTCCTGTTTCTATGATACAAGCATGTTAGTATAGAAATGTAAATAAAAAAATCAATGATATTCCAGGAAAGATGTCCAATGCAACAGACTAACGAGCGGTATATTACAATTAAGCCGTGGTACTCATTTGGTATTAGACGAGACAAAAATGCTACCTGGAAAATTAGACTCTGCTGGTTTGACAAATATGAGTGCTTTAGCGAAAATGATAAAGTTGCAGAAAATTGACTATGGTTATGAATTCTTTTTCATGAACATGGATTCAGATATACCGGTGCTTATTTTATCTGAAGGAAAATCTCTGTTGCCTGTAAGTGATTTTCATATACAAGATATATTTTTTTATTGTAGCTCAACATATGACAGCACTCCGCTTGATGTTAAGCTGGATGTCACTGCTACTACAATTCAATAACTGTGAGTAGCAGTCCCATCTACTATGCCGGCCTAGTTGGAACCGACATCTTACAAGCTGATCCCGAAACGCGACTAAGTCACTTCACGGTCTGTATACATGTAAGTGGTGGTACTACCTCAGATAGGCAGACTGGGACCACTGCCTACCACTCTTTCAAAATTGTTTCAAATAAGATTGTGGATATTATGTGTCAGGATAGAGGAAAGTGGCGTTTGATTTGTATTTAAAATGATGGTTTTTTTTGTAGTCCGATATCTTCATTCCATTAAAACCAGAGGAGTCTAATTTTGCAATTTTTGATGCGACGATCGAAGCGGTACGCCATTATTTGAAAGAAGACATATTAAATGATATAAGGGTATATATAACAAGTCTGAAGTATAATAAATACATTATCACGGAAAATATTGAGGTATAGTATTTTTAATATGTAATAAATAGCTCGTGTGTTATTAAGGCGACCGTGGTATAGTGACAGTGCAATGGTTACGCAAACCGAGAGCACCGGTTCAAAACCACCCACCGATATTAATGTATCTGATATATGTTATTTTTATTTTGACTCGACATATGACGCACCCCACTTGATGTTGTTTATTGTTATTGAATTGTAGTAGCAGTGACATCGATTCATGGACCACACTCCAGCTTAACATCATGCTGTCATATGTCGAGTCACAATTAAAAAAATGAAAATAAGATTTCTAATGACGCTTTAATGACGTTTTTGTTTTAATAAATTCAAAGAATTTGGACTTAAGACACAGGAGCACTAAAATAGCTACAAAATACAACCGTTTATACTATTTTCACTTATGACATTAAAAAGAAGTCAGAAGGGGATATACATTTTTACATTCGTAATTTAGAAGGTTGTCACTAGTTTTGATGATCATTTTACAACCTAATTTGACAGAATACCAAATGACATTAAAATACTTCAAAAAAGGATGACAGAACAATTATGCCACTACTCTTACTACCACGTGACTTTTAATTAAGCAGTATTAAAAGTCAACCACAAATACAAATGGTTGTATTTGCAAAAAAGTAGTGCCATCTAGTACAAGTAGTTGTCTCTTTCAGTCACACGTGGTATAAACATAATATAAATGAGAAAAATAACAATGAATTAGTTCTTATTTTAGCACAGATTCTATTCTTTCCAAATTTTTTGAATAAATATTTAATCTTTGCAGTATGTAGAGAATGCCTACGTGGAGATGCGCCTCCATTCAAAGGAGACGTCTGAAGATGACCTCCATAGATTGCTTGTACTATCACGACTCATTGGTTTATCCAGAGGCATGGACACACTAACACACGAGTGTTGGAATATTGCTAAGGACTTGGACAAACAGAGAATGCAGCGTGTGCAAGAGAGAGCGTCTAGTTTTAATGAAATATAAATCAAGTTACCAATTTATTATGTGATTGGTAGGGGGTGTTAAACATAATTTAAGTTTTAAGTCCAAATAGATTCTGGCAGATAAAAAGAGAACTTATATTAAATATTGCAAATTATTAACAAAAAAGAGGTGGATATTTGCTTCGGGTCTGGTTATCAAATAGTGGTAGGCAGTATACAGACCGTGAAGTGATTTGGTCGCGTTTCGGAATCAGCTTGTATGTTGCCGGTTCTAACTAGGCCGGCATAGTGGATGTGATTGCTACCCACAGTTATTGAATTGTAGTAGCAGTGGCCACATTCCAGCTTAACATCAAGCGGGGTGCTGTCATATGTCGAGTCACAATAAAAAAAATAAAAAAAAAATGTTTTGTTACCTAATACTTTTCGTTGTAAATAAATTTTAGAATTTTATCAATTATGCCCACGACAGAATAGATCCACGGACTTGTTCCTACCACAGTCGTCCAGTGCACTTCTTATCAGCTAATCCTTATGGTATGCAGCTCAAAGATCAGCGTTCTTTTTATCTGCTGGGATCCATACGAGCAATTATTTCACACAGGTTCTATATAAGTTCTATTAGAAAAGTATCCGAGACATCCTTAAAAAAAGGGTAGTTATGTTTCGAAAGTAATTTGGCGACCGTGGTGTAGTGGCAGTGCACCGGTTACGCAAACCATTAGCATGGGTTTGAAACCCCTCACCGTTACCAATGTATCTTTGATATATGTACTTTGGTTGTCATGTTTCTATGATATAAGCACTTTAGTTTAGTATATATGTATATGTTATGCCGGGATGCCAGTTTTTCCCAAGCCATAGTTCGGATACTTTTCTAAAAGCGTTTGTATTTTTATATTAACAATAATTGTATTTTACGTCTTACGTCAGGATACACTGTTTTAATTATTATTTTTAATCGTCATACATTTTCTTGTTATTTACCTTTTAATATTAGTAAATATATTTAAATAATAATTATATAATAATAATTAATGTTACCATTTAGACTATTTTAATGTGTAAAAAACTTATTATGATCGGCATAGTGACGGCGACTGAGGCAATTCTATACTGAACCAGTTATTCAGTCGTCGGCACTCTTAGACTTGTCCTGGCCATCAGGCAAGTCGAAGTCAGATGTCGACTCTCAATAAAAACACTACAATTAATAAAATCTTACGCAGAATATTCTAGAGCCAACATTCGTAAAGTGATCTACATTAGAGTTCATCTCTATCCACACACTATTTGTTCGGCGTTTAATTCTGTTTAAAGACATCATTCATTTTGGGCTTTTATGTACTACATTTGTAATGACCAATGATGAAAATATCTATAAATGGTAGTTTCGATACTTGTGTTGATAAAACTAATAACAATTTTGCTTTTAATTGCTGTGCAATTCAGTTATTTGGAAAATAAGATATGGATTTTGTATTATCTGTCAATCAACGCCATATTTGTTCTGCTTTTAACTGTCATAATTATAGTTTGATCATTTTGCACACCTAAACTATGCAAAATAAAGGAATTCCAATTACATTGTAATCTTTGTGCATCAAACTACATTAAAATGTATATGCAACTGTTAATACAATTTAGCCCAAGTCCCCATACAATACAATGATGTAGTAGTGAAAAAGTAGCACTGTTGTACGTCTGCATAACTATTCCAATGGCGACTGCAGACCGCAGACTGCACTAATAGTTTGTATGAATCTGTATGGCGCGGCCCCTGACTGCAGTGTCGCCTTGCACGAGTCAATTTCTTACAAACCAGCGGGGTTAGGTTGGCAAATTTAAACGATTAACGTCTCTCGTCGGCGATTGTCAAAATAATAAAAGCTAGGCTAAATCCAATAAAACGAGACTATTAATCGTTGTGACGAATATCGTCTGTGCGACGACACGTTTTATCATTATCATCAATAGTCTCATTTTGGTGGATTTAGCCTTGCTTTTATTATTTTGCCAATCGTCGATGAGAGACGATAATCGTTTTAACTTGCCCAACCTAACCCCGCTGTAGTGCAGTTAAATATTTTGCGAACCCAGATATTAGTAATATAAAAAGAATTATATAAATTAAGCATTGTTTTCAATGAGCCATGATGTTACCTAAACCTGTTTGCCATAGCTGTGTTAATAACCAAATAACAATATACATTGTCTTAGAATTATGCTAATTAAGTTCATAATTAAAACATCGATATCGTTCCAAGAACCGACAACTGATGGGGAAGAGACCACGAACTGGCAGACGCAGCGTAGGTAGGCCTCCCACTAGGTGGACGGACGACATAGTGAAAGTCACGAATAACCGGTGGATGCAACTGGCATCTTGTCGTTCGGAATGGCGATGATGATGACTGTAAGCTGGAATGGGGAAGCGACTCTCGCCATGCATGTCTTTAGGTATTTTTTATCCATCTTTACTTTCGATCAGTAAGCGGTCAGATCTGTCTACACTCTTAAAAATGTTTTAATTATGAAATTTAGGCTTTTTATCCCTTTAAATGTTAGTTTTTAAGGTATTATATTTTTATTTTGGGTTGTGATGATCTGAATTGGAATGAATCAATATTTGTAAAAGTAATTTACATTTGTATACTTTACAAAATAAAGGTAATAATTATTGTTGTAAAATTTTAATGATCAGTCTATTAAATATTTTCATGGTAATTTATTTTGTTTTATTTCTTTAAAATAATTTTTAACAGTGCAATATTATGACGTGGCGCATCGATTTTTTGTGACGGCGTTCTCACGAGGCGATTTGAGTTGATCAACTGCGAAATCGTTCGCGATTTGAACCGTCTGAACAGACTTTCAACCAAGTTGAAGCAATAAAAATTGATCCAACAAAAGTTAAAGACCTTTCTACTTTTGTTGATTCATTTGACAGCTGACAGCGAATCGACTCGTCTGAACTTGTTAGTTCAACTTACATTGAATAATCAGTCAATCAGCGCGATTGAGTACCTATGTACTGTATATTGCATTCCTCTATCACCAGTATTTTGTTTGTTTGTAAAATAAAATGTGAATTGTGGCGTCAACATCCACGAGAAAAATGCTAAAATGGACAGATAGTGTAATAACACGTGTCATATTGAGTCTATTATTATTGAACCGTGAGAACGCTACAGTCAATATTTACTTTCGATTTTTTGTTAAACGACAAATTTTGATCAACTCAAATCGCCCTGTGAGAACGCGGTATTAAATTGCGTATAATGCAGTCAATAATTTGTTTAGGTGTAACTAAATATTATAAATTAATGTAATTCCATAAATTATTTTTTACACATATATAAAATTGAATGCATACTGAACGCCATAAGAAATGTCAGAGTGACGTGTAGAATTTCGCGACGGGCATTACGAATTATTGATTTATCGCCTTCTTTTTATTAATTTAATAACTATAACACTCTATTAAAATATGTCGAATAAGAATAAATCATTAGATACAGCACATAAAAACAAATCAATTGTTTCTATAATAAAAAAAGCATTTACTTCTAACCAAGAATGGCCGGATAAGGTTATTGCTAAGAATACGTGTAGTTGACTTAATAATTTAATGAAATTATGTATTAAATGTTTGTTCTTTTCTATAGGAAGAGTTTTTGGATGTTATCTATTGGATGAGGCAAGTAATCGGAATAATTCTCGGCGTAGGATGGGGTCTGCTACCAATGAAAGGTTTCATAGGACTTGTTTTGTGAGTACCCTATTTGTTTTAAAACTTAAATTAAATTAAAACTTAATGTTTGTAACAAAACGTGATGCATGTATTGTTATAATATTTGCCATGATTGGGGCTTTATTATCTTTGCGCTGTTGGAATTGAGATGTAACAGTTGTAACATACCAATAAATTAGCACAAAACTACCTAAATATAATTCAATGCCCTAGCAATGTACATGCATACTACTGTGGAGATTGCTAGGGGAGGCATAGGTCTAGTAGTGGAAAACTAATGGCTGATATTTATTTGTATCCAAGTGTCAACAATTGAAAAAAAATCTATTTCACAGTTGCCTTAGTAATTGTCACTATGCTGGCTAAACAAAAATGATGATTATGATGACGTAATACAATATCAACCATCACAATAAAAAAGTCAATAAGATAGACTAGTCTATAAAAAATAATAATCATGCATCCCCTGTAGATAAAGGGTTGTGATTCATCCCTTTTCTTATTATTAAAATTGTAGGGTTTAATAATCAAATGGATTTCCCAGTTTTTTTTAGTAATGAAGTCAACTTTAACATAACAGTTATTTTTTGACTTTAGATTTGCAGCTGTAAATGCAGGAGTAATCTATTTCTATGTAAGCAATTTCCAAAATATTGAGGATGATGAGGAATATGGTGGTATATGGGAAATAACTAAAGAGGGATTCATGACATCGTTAGCTGGATTCTTGGTAAATATAACGCATATTCTCATTAGGGAATAAGAATAGCACAGTGCACGATAGATGTGGTTTAAAAGATGTAGTGACAAGAATTGACAAAGGGATGGTTTGGGCACATGGAAAGGATGAGTAAACGTAGTATCGAAAGCAATTTATACATCTGATGTGGATAGATGCGTTAAGCAGGGCATACCCAGGAGGGAGTTTTCCAATAAAATTGGAGACATCCTCAAGACAGCTAGTTTGCCTAGTGCCCATAACCTGAGAGTTTGTATGAAGAGAATTGTGGATGTGAAGGAAGTGAGGGAGTTGTCAGGATCGTGGCAAGTGACGCTCCATTGCCTCTGCCTATCCCCATGGGAAAAAGGCATAACAATTTGATGACATTCTCATTATTATGCATCTTAGGTTGATATCAACTGTGAATATGTTTCTAGTGTTGTCCCTGTTATACATTTGCAGTCTCGATGATCAGCAATATCCTATAATGATTTTTATAGTTGCTCTGCATATGACCTGCCTGATAATAAGCTTAAGTGCAGTCCATAAATAAAGATGATAGCTACTACAGTTAAAAAATTGAAGCATGTAGCAGTTGGTTGCTCTAGTTGGGACTGACAATTTTTACGCTTCCTGAAATGCAACTTTAATTCATGGACTGTATGTGTATAATAGTGGTGATTCCACCCTGGATTGGCAGAATGAGTGAATTATCACCAACTATCTGCCTACCACTCAACCAGATCATGTGTTGTGATAATAATAAAAAAATCTTTTAGTTCTGCAGAAAATGCATGTTTCCGTTTTTACTTTCAACCAGATTTTGCAGATTTCTATGATACAAAATTGTTTAGTAAGTAACTAAACAATCTTAGAAACAGGATGACCAAAGTACAAAAATATCAAAAATACATTTGTACCAGGAAGTGGTCTCTAGGTTTGCAGGACCATTTCACTACGACTAGACCACAGTCGTCTAGAATAATTTATTAAAGCAATATATTTTTATTTTTTCAGGTGACTTGGATTATAGTGTACACAGGTCTTCATAGTGAATTATGAGAATGAATTTTCAAATGTTCCCTTTTATAATAAGCATCCCAATATGCCAACATTAAGCTAGTACAATGGAATGATACAGTTGGGTTAGGCTGCTGCTGGTCCCACATAATCTCATCACAAATTTAAGGCGACCGTGGTGTAGTGGTAGTGCAATGTTCTCACAAACTGAGAGCATAGGTTTAAAACTACTTGCCGGTACCAATGTATCTTTGATATACACATGTACTTCAGTTGTCCTGTTTCTATGATACACGGCACTTTCATACCTTAGTATAGAAATGTAAAATAATAATAAAATATCCGCAATACTGTTATTTTTTACTATACATTTCTATACTAAGTGCTTGTATCATAGAAACAAGTCAACCAAAGATACATGACCGAGCCACTACGCAATGGTTGCCTTATTACTAAAAATTGCGTTTTATTATCCTCGAACACAATGGGCAGTTTTGTAGGATCAGTTGCAGTTCAATCCAATTTTGTGGGTTTTTATAATGTGTTTATTTTATCAAGCACTGAGTGGTCCTCGGTTTCAAAAATATAGGTACATAATTTATAATTTTGTTATACAATTCTTAAATATTTGTTTTCAATATTAAGAATTGTAATGTATTTTAATTTTTGTGTAAAGTTTTAATGTCTTGTTTTATAATCATTCCCCTCTTTTTGTTTTTATTTAATTTATTTTGGCTATTAAATTATTGAGTTTAATGTAAATAAATTAACTGAAATAAACAAATTTTACGGCTTACTATCGCGTTTATTTCGGTTTTGATTTTAATTTTTTTTATTATTCTGACGTTTCGAGAGCTTTGCAGCCATCGTGATCACAGAGAGACTGAGGTGTTGGTCGTCCTATTGGTTGATACAATTATTGTTTCTATAACTACCCTGTTTCATGTTTTGATTTTGTTTTTTCTGTTTCTGGTTTATTTCAAATTTTTGCATAAATAACTGATGGTATCATCTGGTTTGGCAGTTTGCTGGACTCGATCAAAACCAAAATAAACGCAATAGTAAGCCGCATAAAATTTGTTTAATTCATTAAATTAACTGATTTATAAGAATAATGTTAAGTGTTAGACTCTATCTTAATAACTATGTGGCGTAGGTTAGCCTTGAATTGAAACTTATGTATAAAATAATTCAGGTAATATAAGTATTAAGAGCGAATGTAGAAAGTTTGGAGGCAATACAAGCTATTTTTTAATAAGCCAATTTTTTTTATCAATGCACAATATTGGCGTTCCTTTAATCATGTTGAGCTAAGTTTGGCCGACATAGTGACGGCGACTGAGAACATAATGCTATTTCAGTTGTCGGCGCTCTTAAAGATTGCTTAGCAAGTCGGGTTCATCAGCAAGTCTAACTATCTAAATTACCACTCCTAATTTTATGATACATTTGAATAAGATTTAATGTTTTTACTTAAGCGTTTTTAACCATACTGTTTTTATAACTGAAATGTACAAGGTATTGATCAAATTTGGTAGTTTAAGATAAGTCAAATGTTTGTTTTCTTAAGAAATAAAAAATAAAATGAATTTTAAAAAAAAGTACTTTAATTCTTATTTCGATACCTTAAAGTTTTATATTTTACCACGAATTTTAATATTATTTCTTTTTTTGTGCCTTTGAGGCAGAGGACATCTTTTTATTTGTTTTTTTTAAGTAAAGAATTAGGTTCATAGTTGATACATTTTTTTTTCAATCATCTCTCCAAGTTACTAAGACATCATCTGTTCTAAATCGTTGAGTTATAGTTGCATCATTGAAGTTCATTCTACATCCTGACGCATGAGCTAAAGCACCAGCATAGGCGATCATGACACCATTGTCAATGCAAAATCTTTCATCCGTGGCGAATACTGTAGCATTCCGTTCTTGGCACATGACGCCCATCATTTCTTGGAGACGCTCGTTGCAGCCAACTCCACCCACAATTAGTACCTTTAAACAAATAAATCAATTTCTTAGCATCCATAGAATCTCCGTGCGGGTGCAGGCGGGGGAGTGAAGGCAGCGTTCCGGACTTGTGACCGAAATGTAGGTTTCAAAGCCTCTTTGGACATGCCAACACTTACTTTTCCTGCCTTCACTATCCCCCCTCTACCTAACCAAATATTGTACGATCCTAAAATTATATTTTAACAAGAATACGTTATGTTATACGCGCTCCGAAAGAGGCACGTTAAAACTATGTTGATAAGCAAACTTGAACTCAGTGTGGCGATGCAGAGCAACATATATTTGTCTCTTTTTCGCTCTCAATAACTATCATTCCATCCTACTTTCACTTGTATGTATGCCTAGTAGTGGTTGATCGTTAAAACTCGTACCATTTGCGAATACTAAAACTCGTGTAGGTGACGTATCTACCTTATTTTACTTAATATCATTGCCTTTAAATATGAAAAATAAATTAGATGGTCCTAATGTAAAAGTTCTATTGTATGGAAAGTGACTCGAACAGGAGCTATGAATATAATGAACTCTAAACTTATTGTCAATCGATTTAATTAGATCAGCTGGGACCCTAATGAAAAAAATTGTGTTCGACAAATTAGCAGCGTTATTAATCTGGCTTTTAAGATCAGAACATCGTCACATTCATTCTTTCAGGGGACGCAGTCCAGCTTAACATCGGCGAGATGCTGTCATACACTGAGACACAATAAATAAATAAACATATCCTTTGAGAATTATGGATATGAAGGAAGTGAAATAGTTGTATCATCAAGATCAAGTAAAGTTGTCCATGGGATGAAAAATTGGATTTTATGATATTTTCAAAATGAATAAATGTGCTGGTTGTGTTCTGTCGTGTACACCTTATAATAAATAATTAAAAGGACAATTGCTTATCATCAAAAAAGGGCCCTCTCACCTCTTCAGAAGCACAATGCGCCATCGCACGTTCAGTAATTTCAACTAACATTGCAAATACAGTCTCTTGTAATGAAAAACATAAATCTTCTGGTGTATATTCTTTTAATAAATCATCTATTTTATCTTCCATGTATGATAGAATGCCAGAAAAACTCACGTCCATCCCTAAAAAATATTTTTCTATTGTTTTAAACTTATACTTACTTCACAATTATCTTCATACAAATTGGTTAATTGTGCAGGTGAAGGAAGTGACAGAGTTAATTGATGATCTAGGAAAGTGGCGCCCTATTGTCTCTGCCTATCCCTGTGGAAACTAAGGCATGACAATTGGTGATGATATCTATACAGTATATATGATTGATATCTTTCTTAGAAAATTTGTTGTCCATTTTTAAATTGCCCCCCTGTGGGAAACATTGTCCTAGACTCATTATTTCTTTAGTCACATTAAATAACTAGATATTATAACAAAATCCACAAAAATAAATCTTTTAGCATTGACAGGTTAAACCAATGTTTCCTAACGTGGGGCCCACGCCCCACAGGGAGGCAATTCGATAGTTAAGGGGGGCAAATAAAAAATGGCCTCGACACGACTTTAACCCTTTCGCTTTGGGTTATTTAAATACAATGCTATATACAATGCAATATCGGTGACAAATTTAACAAAAAAGGAAAATGCTTTAAAAAATTCTGTAATCATTTAGTATATTTCTTAAGGGAACAAAAAAATTATTAAAGGTTAAAAATTTTGTATGGGTGGCATAAAAAAATTAGAAATGTTAAGGTGGGGCATGGCCTAAAAAAGGTTGGGAAACACTGGGTTAAATGAATGACATATTTTTGTTTAACACTTCGAAAAACCAAAAAGGATAAACTTTTACAATTTTCAACACTTAAAATAGCAGTTTTTAATCCATCAATTTGGTTATTGATTTTTATTAAAACTCAAATATTTTTCAAGTTTGATTTTTTTTACATAGTTTGAATTTTTCTAAATTAATATGTAGATAATAATATATATCGATTATTGTTTGATGATCAGGCAGGAACTAGGGGGCTCTGTCGATCGCGGGGCCCTGGTCACGTGTACAAAGTACCCGGTGGGAAAGAGGGGCTAGCAATTATTATTAATACCTTTAACACAATATGGCAGCTGCAAGTACTTGGCTCCCTTCTTTGCCATTTGTTCAATATTGTAACCAGGGCTCGGGGCATTTGATAATTTTAATACTCTTGCAAATCTGTAATATATTCACATTGACTTTAAAATTAATTAATTAAGGGCTTGCATTATGCAAAAGAAGTATTTTTATTGTGTCTCGACATATGACAGCACCCTGCCTGATGTTGAGCTGCAGTGCAGTCCGTGAATGCCGTATTTGCATGCGACCGGCTTATTTGGAACTGGCAACTTACAAGCCGATCCCGAAACGCGACTAAATCACTTGTGTGTGGTCTGGGCAAATAACCACCAACTGTGTGTCAACCAATCATAATATTATTTAAAAAAAAATAGGCATTCTCAAAATGCGTAAAACAAGTTATTGACTGCTAATTGTACTTATACACTGTTGTGACAGTTACCTTCACTCCGCTAACATCAGGCAGGGTGCTGATATATATGGATACAGCAAAAAAAAGGATGAGCCCTGTGTTCTTGCCTTCCTGGTACTATGAAATGCCAAATGTATGTATATAAAATGTATATATATATTTTTTAATTTTTATTATACATTTCTATACTAAGCTACTAAAGTGCTTGTATCATAGAAATAGGACAACCAAAGTACATATATCAAAGATACCTTGGTACCAGTGAGTGGTTTCAAACCCGTGCTCTTCCGTTTGCGTAACCATTACACCACGGTCGCCTTAAATTCTTGAAATTGCAGTATGACATAATATGTTAATCTTAGGTATAGTTCATGAGTGGAGATAACTAGTCATAGACAAATGTCTGCTTCCACTATGCCTGCCTATCATCATCAGCCAGAAGACATCCACTGCTGAACATAGGCCTCCCCTTGAATTTCAAGACTGTCCAGCTGAATTTCAATTTAAGAAAAAAAAGTTAATAAATTACCTATCAAGACAGTTGCCAACAGCAATATCAATAGTTTCTCCAAATATTCTGTATCTCTTTCTGGAATATGCAATAATTTGTGTATTACCACCACTTACATATAACACTGTTGGGTTGTTCGCTTTTGTTATTAACCTGCCCATCTCTATATCTGTTTAAGGGTTCAGGAAATACTTATATAATATATCATGATTGGGGGCGGAGACAGTTAAAGAGACTTGACAAGCACTATAGACTAGCAGCTATAAGCAAGTGTTTCCCAACCTTTTTTAGGCCATGCCCCACCTTAACATTTCTAAAATATTTATGGCCCTATACATATTTTATACCCATTAAAAATTGTTGTTCCCTTAAGAAATATAAATGATTACAGCATTTTTTAAGAATTTCCCTATTTTGTTAAATTTGTCACCGATAACTAGCTTTGCATTTAAATAACCCAAAGTGAAAGGAATAAAGTTGTGACGAGTCCATTTTTAAATTGCCCCCCTTTAACTATCAAGTTGCCCCACGTTGGGAAACACTGGTATAAGCGAAAGCTGCTAGTCTATTTAATAATAATCATGAAATCAAATTGTCACATCTTTTTCCCACAGGGATAGGCAGAGACAATGGAGCGCCACTTGCCTGATACAACTTCTTCTATAACTAGAGGTAAAGAGTGGTAGGCAGTGGTACCCAGTCTGCCGATCCGGGGTAGTACCACCACTTACAAGTATACAGACCGTGAAGTGATTTGGTCACGTTTCGGGATCAGCTTGTAAGTTGCCGGTTCCAACTAGGCCGGCATAGTGGATGTGATTGCTGCTCACAGTTATTGAATTGTAGTAGCAGTGACATTCATTCATGGACCACACTTTGGCTTAACATCAAGCGAGGTGCTGTCATATGTCGAGTCACAATAAAAAAATAAAAAAAAAGTTAAAGAACTAGGCAACGCAGCTTTCTTGAGGATGTCTCTTATTTGGTCAGAAAACATCCTTCTGTATCAGCCTCGTTTAATCCATCCATCCACATCAGTACTGGTTAATACCTATATTCCCTTTACTGATGTCACTATATTTAAAAGGATACGTCCAATACAATGATTGACACCTAAAATTGGTTTCTTCCATAACATTGCAACAGTTCTAGCAACTATAGCACAAACAGTCAACGGAGCAGCCATTCCTGGACCCTTGGTGTAGCAGACCACATCAATATCGTTGGGCGAGAGGCCTGAAGCGTCGAGAGCTTCTTGAAGTACAGCATGGATGTTCGCCTGATGATGTTCAGCTGTTTCTCTTGGTAAAAAGCCTAAGTATGAATTAATTGTTAAACTATAAATTTTCATAATACTGTTTGCAATGCAATTCTGTTACAAGTACATAGAAGCAAAGCGACTGTGTATAATAGTAAGTAAGTGTATAATAGTTTCTAAGTGTATAATAGTAAGTATAAAGTTACTAAGTGTATAGTTGTTAATAACCTAAAAAATACCTTCACCCGGCGGTGTAATGTAAGTCCGTCTACAATTCGCAAGGATCTCTCCATCTCTAACAATTCCAACACCAAGTTTATTAGCACTTCCCTCAAATCCAATGGCCACCACCATCTTATAAAAAACAATTTTAAAGCAAATGTTTACATTTACAATTCTAAAACAGAGAAACGTCAAATTGACATTAGATTACAATATGGAGCGGTCCGGGTCCGTACACGACCGAAACATTAAACATCGTGCGACGGAGATGCTTAAGGCTGGGAATACAAGTCCGATTTTCCTCTCTGGTCTGATCAGACAATCGGAAGACAATCGTGCCATAAATTTGCTTAAATACTTAATACACGTCCGATCTGATAGTAGGATAGGATGTCAAAATCGGAAACAATGCCAAGGCGTTTACGATTTTATAGCCGATCCGATTGTCTGAACGTGCAGTTGCATACAGTACAGTATACAGAAACAAATTAGACGTCCGATTCCTACTTCCGATTTGTAAATAATTTGCTCAATAAATATGGTACGGAAGAATGTAATTCTGCTGCCACTTCGCTTGTACCTATATATATATATATATATATATATATATTGGATAAGGGTCCGAAAATTGTGGACTATTCATACCAGGAGATAATAGGCTCTATATTGTGCTTATCAATTTGTACACGTGCAGTCAGTTACTTGAGCCAATTCGATTCGCATTGGGGATATGAGCTACGCATAGCTGCGGCAAAAGGCTCTTAAGATATCTCAAAGGCACTAGCAACTATGCCTTATGTTTCAAGTAAACTGGTAAACCTATTACAGTTTATGCTGATGCAGATTGGGTCTTGAGTAGCAGTGATGTTTACCATTCATATACTGGTCATGCTGTGATGTATATGCTGGCAATCTCGCAAAGATTGTTTGACGACAGATGTGGACGAACGGTTGGCGAATAAACCATTCGTAAATTCCCGGTCGAAAAAAAAAATTATTTGTTATTAAAAAAGAGGTGGATATTTGCTAAGGGTCTGCTTGTCAAAGAGTGGTAGGCAATGGTACCCCCCGTCTGCCCATCCGGGGTAGTAATAATTATATGCAATAAATAGCAATAATTCGTCGACCATCATTTTTTCGCTCCGTAAATCTTGACAAGCAAGCACTCACAGCCCGAGAACAACTGACTCTAAAAAAGTCTGACGCAAGAATCGGATGTGTATTGAGTGAATACGATCCGATAGTCTGATCAGACAATCGGAAAAAAATCGAATTTATATTCCCAGCCTAAAATAGTTTGATGTACGAAAAAAACAATGTAGTTGGAATATATCCTTTATTTTGTTTAAATTTGGTGTGCAAATTAATTAAACTATAAATATGACATTTCAAAGCAGAACAGTTATTATGGCGTCTATAGGAGGTTGTCTCTATTTGTGATTGACAGACGATACAAAATCCATATCTTGTTTTCCAAATAACTCAATTGCGCAGCAATTAAAAGCAAAATTTGTTATGCCGGACAAAGAATTTGGACTTGAGAACTGGATTTTAACTAAGCACTATTAATAGTCAACCACAAATACAAGTGGTTGTATTTGCAAAATAGTGCTAACCTTTGAAATAAAGGATGTTGTTGTCTCTTTTAGTCACACGTGGTATAAACAAAATATAAATGAGACAAATAACAATAAATTTGTTCTTATTTTAGCACAGATTCTATTCTTTACCAGTACCAGATTTTGGTATTTATATTTGTAACAAACTGTCAAAAATATAGTTTCATTCAAATATAGGGGTCAAATAAAAGATTTTTATTTTACATATAGTTTTATTTCTTAGGAAAATTGCACATCATTGTGTTTATGAAAACAAATTACATAGAACTGAATAAAAATCGAGTACCTATCAAAATATTTCTTATAATATGCATCGTAATTGTTTTTTATTAAGTTGATCATAGCCTGGATACAAGTCCTTTAGCCGCCTTTCATTTGGCATGATTACTGTGTTGCCATGTGAAAACTTTGAATAATTGTTTCATGGCTAACTCGCTTACCAAACAATATATGAGGTAGTTTTTATATTACATTACAATTACTACACATTATATTATTTCTATAAAATACTGTACGAATAAATAACACAACTGTAAACTGAGTGACCAAAATAAATGCTTATTCTTTTTCGAAACCTTATCAATCACAAGGCTACAAAAACGATATTCTTAAAATATATTATTTTAAAGCAAAACTACGTAAACAAAAAATGTATAATATATATACATATTTTAATAGTTCAAAACTGTATCATTATATTAACAGGATTAAATGCTTATTATAGTATTTATATTATAGAAGAAATAGAAGGAGCGCTAAAATACAACTGTTTATACTATTTTCACTTATGGCATTAATAAGAAGTCAGAGGGTAATTTAGAAGGTTGTCATTAGTTTTGATGATCATTTGACAACCTAATTACAATGACAAAGAATAACAAGTGACATTAAAATACTTCCAAAAAGGATGATGGAACAATTATGCCGCTACTCTTACTACCACGTGACTTTTAATTAGGCAGTATTAAAAGTGGTTGTAATTGCAGAAAAGTAGTAACAACCTTTAAAAGAAAGGAATTGAAGTACAATTAGTTGTCTTTTTCAGTCACACGTGGTATAAACATAGCATAAATGAGATAAATGAGATAAATAACACTGAATTAGTTCTGATTTTAGCACAGCTTCTATTCTTTCAATATTCTTAGGTAAATGTCAAAGTAACAATGATACCAATGCAATATTATATTCAGAATACGACTGATAGCGCAATTTAGATTTTATCAAAAATTAAATAGAATATTATATTCAGATCATGTCTCATATTGTAAGCATCAAAATATAAAGTCACAGTAAGAATTGATAATAAGAAGATAATACTAAGAATGGATACTTAAAAATAGTTTTACTTTAGTTTTACATTTAGACAAAATTTTATAAGGCTTAAATCTAATATTATAAATAGTATGTAACTGTTAAACTATACTTAAAAATGTAGTGACTTTCATAGCTTTTCACTATTATTATTTTAATTAATTCGCCTGAATATAATAATATAAATAAAATGTTTTAAGACAACGAAACTAGGAAAAATATTTTAAATTTCATTTAAAAATTAATTCCTTAAATAGTAATAAAAAATGGACGTATCTGGTCAACAATACAATTTTATTATTTATGTCAATATTTCAAAAATAATAAGATGTGTTTTTAAGATTTCTGTTGTTATGGCATAAAATATCAAAAACTCTTATGGAAAGTTAAACTTATTGAATTGTATTTGACCATCTACGACTAAAAATATTAATAAAAAAATACATTCTTTAATCATAAAAATAAACGAAATCACAAGTAAGTAATAATAAATCCCAAAAATCAAATAAACTCTTGAAAAATCATTAACAAAAATACACCTTTGGGTACAAATTTTATATAGCCTTAGCTCAAATTAGATATGAATGAAAAATAAAAAATAAAACCAGGTTGAAAAAGAAACTTGATAAGTAAATGATAACTATATTTTTTAAATAAGAATGAGCTCTTTTAGGAGAGCATCCTCCGATGCAAAATTGCTGTCGTCCCTTTTGGAACTGTCGAGTAGATCATTTAAATTGTTAAGATAAAATTGGAATATAATGTATTTTATTCATGGACATTATACATGATTTTTTTTTAAATGGCGCCCCTGTTCCTATTTTCGCCAGTTCACAGATAACTTGGTAGACTTGTCATTCAAGCATAAAGTACGTCACACTTACTGGAAGTAGGAAAACCAAAGGGTCTATAAATGAATATAAAAATTGTACGTGACTATTTTATGTTCTATAAAAATATCTACACATCTATAAAGATATACGTATCTAAAGGGGGCGTCCATAAATTACGTAAGGTGTTTTCTTAAATTTTCTGTCCCTCCCTCCTGGTGAGATGACGTAAGACTTTATTCAACCCCTTTTCCCAATCTCACGTGAGATTTTTCAAAATGTGGGTTTCTTACTTAAACGCGTTGAATTGTTATTGTAAAAAGAAAAAAAAATGGTTCGTGCTTTTATTTACGACTAGTTAAGACTAGTAATAAATATTGCTGAGAGTTTAATGAATGAAATTATTTTGAATGATCTTAATCGTATTACGATTACGATTAAGATTAAATTTAAACATGTAGTTTTTTTTGTGTCAATCAGAAAAAAAATGCGTGATATTTGCCGAGACCCCTCCTCTCTCCAACGTAAGATTAGACGAGATTTGACTCGACCCCCTCCCCCCTTAAACGTTATTTATGAACGCCCCCTAAGGCAAAAGTAAAATTTCAAAATAGAGCATACCAACACTCTATCCAACTACTATATAGGGCATTTAAAACAAATTTTAAAGGTGAGCCATAAGTGTTGGTGCTTTGAGTTGGCTGTCCTTAATTCAAGTTAGAGACAAAGAGCTCAACTCACATACAACACATGACAAATTCACTTTGCTACAAGGCTGAAAACAAGAGAGCTGTCTTCATTCGGTAATAAAATGGCAAATATCATTAAAAGTTGCCAAGCACAACTAGGCCGTTCTGTCATAGAAGGCAGTCGCATTCTATGACAGGCCGTTGCATGTCATAGAATGCGACTGCTATGACGACGACACACGTGGTGCATCTAATACGACACCAATCCGCAACGCGTAAAGGCCCACGGGGATTCCCCGGTTCGAGTTCGAATCCCTATATCTATGGTTTAAACGATAACACAGACTAGATGCCACTATTCTCATATTATAGACAGCCTTAAGTTATTCACCAACAAAATCGTTTAACATTTCTGCTACGGAAAGTTCTTCTGTGTTGGGCACAGTCATTGTCATGTTTGTTATACTGTTACTCGTTATATTTTCACGGCTCACTGTAATCGTTGCATTCTCTTCCAACTCATTAAAGATAGCTGTAAAAGTTGTCTTTAATTCTTGGGTCTCTAATTTTGACTCATTGTCTATGTTGTTTGATCCTACCACCATAGACGATAAGTCGGAAGACCGATCTGAATTATTCTGGTCACATTGAAACCCATTAGTACCGTTAAATTGGTCCATAGTTTTCGGTTCCTCTGTATTATTTATATTGGTTAAGTGTGCAGAACTATCAATAAAGTCAACTCCATTATCAAGTGCTGGAAGATTGTTTTCATCTACGTTGGAATTCAATTCAACTACAGTGGAATCCTCTTCTGATTTCTCATTATTAGTCCTAATCTGACTAAATTCTGAATCCATAGCATTATTTTGATCACTTATGATCTGATCTGAATTCAAATCGTTGGATTCCATATTATCAATATTATTACGTGTATCTGTGTCAAAAGTGATCACCTCGTCGACACTATCACGAGCATCTTCATTAATATTAACAACATTTAATTCGGAATAAGTCCGAGCTCTTTTATTGTTCGGCCTATCAATCTCTTCAAACTCCAAATCATTATTACGCAACTCCATAACCTCATTAAATCTGAAATAAAACCAGCAAAATTATATTTAAAAAAAATCAATTACAATTATGGGCAGAGACAATGCAGCGCCACTTTTTACGATCCTTAGTTTAACTTCCCTTGATGGTAAGCAAGGGGAGGTGCAAGAGCACCGTTAACTGAATAAACCGTTTCAGTTACGGTTGCTTCAGTCGCCGCCAAAATTTCGCTTGAAAAATTCAAGTTTATAGGATGAGCTTGACATATGAAAGCCAGCACCCTGCATGATGTTAAGCTGGAGTGCTGTCTATGAATGCAGACGACTGGTACTAGAGTTTAATATTTGCAAGTATCAATCCCGTCCACTATGCCGGCCTAGACCCGAAACATAAAAGCGGATTCGATGACCGCAATGACTTTTTATTCTTAGATATATCTACAGGTTCGGACAGATTATGATAGTACAAAGATGGCGGCGAGTAATGTAAATAAATACTAATGTCATGTAATCGCGTCCACTATACCGGCCTAGTTAAAACCGGAACCGGCAACATACAAGTTGATTCCGAAACGTAAGTGGTGGTACTACTTCGGATCGGCAGACTGGGCACCACAGTCTACGACTCTAAAAAAAATAAAACCGTTTTTAAAAATTTATTTATTACCTTTTCTCTCCCAAAAATTCCTGCAATGCATCTCTATTCTTTGACATATTCACAGGTTGGAACACATTCTGACAGGACAAAGATGGCGGCGAGTAATGTAAATAAATACTAATGTCAAGTAACGCCTTCGTTGCCAGATCTGATATCTGAAAGCATAACAATGAGTCAAAAATACATATAAGCAAAAATAAAAATATTTTTGGCCTGACCACTGAGGCAACCATAAGAAAACCGACTTAGTTTTTGGTTATCAGTCATATTTATTATCAGTCATCGGCGCGATCAGAAGTTTCGACTTGACATCTGACTTCGACCCGCCTAATGGTAAGCAAGAAGAGGTCCAAGAGTGCCCGTGACTGAAGGGGGATTTAACGGCTGCCTCAGTCGCCGTCACTATGCTGGCAAAGTTTTTTGTTTTATTTACATTGCTTTACTTAGCTACTAAAGTTTTTGTATCATAGAATCAGGACAACCAAAGTACTTATATCAAAGATACATTGGTACCGGCAAGTAGTTTCGAACCCGTGCTCTCAGTTTGCGTAACCATTGCACTGCCACTACACCACGGTCGCCATGACCGTGGTGTAGTAGCAATAATTTTTTTTTTATGAGACACGAAATTTGACCTCGACTTGCCTGATGAAAAGCAAGAGGAAATGTAGGAGTGCTGACCACTGACTTTATATTTTTTTGTGTCCTCTATCAAAGAGGGGCGTGATCAGTCTGAAGGACAAAAATGATTCACATTTTTATTATTATCGTGACTCGACATCCGACCTTGATGGCAAGAGGAGGTCCAAAAGTGCTCGCGACTGAAAAAAACAAGTAATTTCACTATTTCCTCAGTCGCCGTCACTATGCCGCCAAAATTTCTTGCATCAATCTTTGCCAATTTTTAAACTTCAATTTTTTAGTACACGTGACACTTTAAAATCAAATTGTCACGCCTTTTTCCCACAGGGATAGGCAGAGACAATGGAGCGCCACTTGCCACGCAACTAAAACGACTCCCTCGCTTCTCTCACATCCACAATTCTCTTCATACAAGCTACATACATACATGACACTTACCTTGGGATACCTGCTACTTGACAGCATAGAAAACAACTGCAGATTATAATTGGTTGTGGATGCAGCTGTGGGAGGAGAGCTTCGCCTTAATGCTTCCAACAGGCTGCACAATGAGAATGCTATCTCCTCAGAATAATCTTCGCATTTAAAGCATTCGGTTACAATGACTTGCATAAGTGCCTGCAGGTAAAGGTTCATGATATAACTTTGGTATAGGACACGCAGCGAAAGATGAGCACTGACGGCACAGTACACCAGATGGACGTTTTGCCGTATGACTGCATGACCGTTCATGAAGCCTCGTATATATCTATATTTACGTTTAAAGGAGCAAGACTGTTTTTTATAAAGAACGACAAATTACAATAATTATTATATTTGCGATTCCATAATTACTTTTAACGAATCTACAGTTAAGGCATCGTTTTTGGATATCTTACTGTTTGCTGTGGTCTTTATGTTTAAATATTTTTTATTATTTTTTATTGTGACACGACATCTGACCTCGTCCCGCCTGATGATAAGCAAGAGGAGGTCCGAGAGTGACGACGACTGAAAAAACCGGGTTGTTCACGGCTGCCCCAGTCGCCGTCACTATGCCGGCCATATATTTTTTTCTTTCAATGTTCTATGGTGGGCCGTAACATATGATTTCTATTCTTTCTAGGTAGGCAATAATAGAGCTTAAATCAATTTTGGTAACTTATCCAACAGCAGCGCCACCTATCGGGTCTAATTTTAAACCATCTAGGAACCCATTAAAATTTTACACAAAACACAAAATTTTATCCAAATCGGTCAAGCCGTTTAGAATAGCTTATAGCTTGTCTTACTATAAATGACGCGCCCATCCACTTTATTAGAGTATTTAAATTTTTTAAATTATTATTTTTTAATTGTGACACGACATTTGACCTCGACCCGCCTGATGAGCAAGAGGAGGTCCAAGAGTCCAAGAGTGACGACTGAAAAAACCGAGTTAGTTCCCGGCTACCTCAGTCGCCGTCATTATGCCAAAGGTGCTTCTTCACGCATCGCTCGAAGGATCCAAGGTCATAGGATGGAGAGAACACATGGGCTGGCAAAGCATTCCACTTGTCAATTGTTGTACAAAGAAAAGACGCACCGAACTTTTTAGTTGTGTGTGTGTGAATACAAATATTACGAACTATATTACTATACTTTATCATCGTGCCTTTTGTGTCTAACCTTTTGCATTTACGGCGTGTTTCATCCATATTTTATAGTCGCACGTGTGCTTAAACGCAGTAGAGGGGCGCGTCATTTCGGCTTGGACAGACTCTACAGAAGAATTACTTGTATATAAATATATTAATAATACCTGATAATGTTCCGATTTAATAAACAGACCGCAAACTAGAACGAATGTCTCGGCACAATTAAGCGCGGCAATGTACAAATCTTCATTTGTCTCTGGAATACTGAAATTAAAAAAAAGATAAGCCTTGTATTAGAGAAAAAAACTATTGCGCTTTTCATTTAGGGCTACTTTTTTAATGCCCAATGATGAAAAAAATATATAAATGGTATTAAGGCGACCGTGATGTAGTGGCAGTGCAATGGTTAGGCAAACCGAGAGCACGAGTTCGAGGCCACCCACCGGTACCAATGTATCTTTGATATATGTACTTTGGTTGTCCTGATTCTATGATACAAGCACTTTAGTAGCTTAGTACAGAAATGTAAATAATATTAATAAATATATATATTGATAAAACTAATAAGCATTTTGCTTGAAATTGCTGTGCGTTATTTGGAAAAAAAAAGATAGGAATTTTGTATCGTTTCTCAACCGCGAAGACACGCCATTTTAACAGTTTTGCTTTACACTGTCATAATTATAGTTTGATCATTTTGCACACCTAAACTATGCAGAATAAAGGATATATTCCAATTGTAATCTTCGTACATTAAACAATTTTAAAATGTATATGCAACTAAGCCCAAGTCCCCATACAAAATGAATGGAATTATTCGTACTTACGTTGGTTGATCATGAATTCCTTGTACACGTGCCGCGAGGTTACTCTGAGCAAGTATAGCTTGTGCCATTCTACGTTTAGCTTTCTTACTCTTCTTAGAAATGCCCGTTGCCTAATGATAAAATTAAAACAAAACATTACATCAGTAATACACAAAACCAGTGCCGGATTAAGCCAGCGCGGGGCCTGTAGCAAATTATGTCAAGGGGCCCTTGGTTTGTTTTATGTTCCCAAGTTTGGGGTATTAAATAAAACAAACCTGTTACAAATAAATTTTTCTGGATTTATTATGGGCAAATTTATAGATAACACTTTCAATATCGACTTACATTTTGAAGTGAAGCATAGCCTATGCGCTTCGCGTATAAGGCATGCATGATATTTTACGCATCTATTTAAATTAATATTTTTTTATTACGGTCAGACAGGCGTTGGAGCGCGGGGCCAGTAGCATTTGCTACTCTTGGTACGTGGCTAATCCGGCACTGCACAAAACCCAAACATTTTTTTTTTATGGTGGCTCAACATATGATACCATTCCGGATTTAAGTATAGGCAACATAGGCCGCCACCACACCACAAAAAAATTATTAAATCGATAAAGGCTCAGTAGAAACAAAAAATATACTGAGTTTTGTTAGACGAAAATCTTATTTTTTTCTTTGAGCGGGATAAGTTAACATTTAAAAATCTGCGAGATCAAGCAAGACCGCGCTAGACCAATAGCAACAGCGGAAAACAGACTTCGACGATAAATAATTTAGCTTGTAGGTTACCTAAGTTTAATTGTGAATAAATTTTATGTTAGCCAACTTATTCAGTTTCTCTCTTATTTACCTTGACCGTAATATAAACTTTCAACAGTTAACCACAAATAAGGGTCTCCACCACATGCTCTGCCTATGAACCGCCGAAGTCTAAATCCGGCGCTGTATGTATGATACCACCACTCCGCCTGATGTTAGTGGTATACTTTAACAACCCATGTGGTTTCACCATCCTATAACCTCAGATCCTTACAGCGAAGCGTGAAGAAGCACCTTTGGCTGGCATAGTAAAGTACTGAATAGGCAAAGCATAATATATGTTCACGGTTTAAGGCGACCGTGATGTAGTGGCAGTGCAATGGTTACACAAACCGAGAGCACGAGTTCGAAACCACCCACCGGTACCAATGTGTCTTTGATATAAGTACTTTGGTTGTTCTGTTTCTTTGGTACAAGCACATTAGTAGCTTAGTATAGAAATGTAAATAAATAAATTTATTTGGCCGGAAATGTGACGGCGACTGCGGCATCTGACATCTGACCTTGACGTGCCTGTTGGTGAGTAAGGGAAAGTCAAAGAGCAACGACGCTTGTTACAAGGGTTGCGCCTCAGTCACTGTCAACCAAAAATCTGAGTTTCAACAATAGAAAAAAAAGATGAAATTTCTTTAATAAAATTTCCGACATACCTGTAACTGCACAGTAGGTTTGTCAGTCGTAATATCCATCAGAATATGTTTAATAAATAGACTTTCAAAATTGAAATCCCCACTGGTGACTGGCACGTAGCAACGCAACATTGTAAGGAATTGTTTCAAACTATCATAGGCTTTTATACGGACAGTTCTACAACAAAACAAGGCCACTGAGAAAAAAAGCGAAAACTATTTATCGTCGCGAACAGGGCCGTCAACTGGCCGTAGCGGTCTAGCGTCGATCCGGGTATGTATACCTAAAAGATATCATTCATTTTGTATAGAGACATGAGCTTAATTGTAATAACAGTTTAATATGCATTTTAAAATAGTTTAATGTATGAAGATTACAATGTAATTATAATTTATTCTTTATTTTGCATAATTTAGGTGTGCAAAATGATTAAACTATAATTATGACAGTTCAAAGCAGAACAAATATCGCGTTGATTGACAGATAATACAAAATCCAAATCTTATTTTCCAAATAACTCAATTAAAAGCAAAATTGTTTTTAGCTTTATCAATACAAGTATCGAAACTACTATTTTTTTTCACCATTTTTTCATCATTGGACATTACAAAAGTAGTACATAAAAGCCCAAATTGAATGATGTCCTTTGTCGAAATACTATTGGTCATCAATCATATGTTTGAATAGATACATTACACAGTCCCAAACAAAATAATGTCATAAAAGTGTACGCATGTCAGAACTCACTTACGCCGATATAAACTGTGTAAGTAAATTGAATGGGAATTGTAAACTGAACCTTACCACATTGTTTTAAAGTATAAACTTGTCACGAATGTAATGTCACATACATCATTTCGGGCTGAGAACAAATGCAAGTCCAACATCAATCGGACTTGCATTTATTTTGTCGCTTTTTAGGCGGCAATTGTGAATCTATATGATATATGATCGAAGCCATTGGTAGACCGTGAAGTGATTCGGTCACGTTTCGGGATCAGCTTGTAAGTTGCCGGTTCCAACTAGGTATATTGATGTGATTGCTACTTACAGTTATTGAATTGTAGTAACAGTGACATCTATTTATGATCCACACTCCAGCTTAACATCAAGCGGGGTGCTGTCATATGTCGAGTCACAATTAAAGAAAAAAAAACAATCTTTTTATGCAACGCAATCTAGTTGCAGTGTCCGCCACACATGTATAACTAATCCTTTTTTTATTGTGGCTAGACATATGACCGTACCCAACCTGATGTTAGGCTGGAGTGCGATCCATGAATGGAGGCGACCGCCAGTACATCTTAGTAACTGCAAGTAGCAGTTGCGTTCACTATGCCAGCTAATTGGAGCTGGCAATTTTAAGCCTGATCCCGAATTTTAACGGTCTGTATACGGAAAGTGGTGGCCCTATTCCGAATCTGTAGACCCAGACACCATTTTTTGTATTAATTAATATTTATTATATCCAAATCTAATAATATCACAATTATTCTTTAAATTGCTTACGTTCTCGCCTCGTCCTTTACTTCCTTACTCCAATCCAACGCATTTGTTAGTAGTTTGATGATAAGACGAGTGTATGGGATCAGATTTGTGTGGAGGCTGTAAAACAAAATTATCATTTAGGATAACTATAACTTTCTTCAATAGTTTTCAAAGTTCAGTCAAGACACAAATAATATATATATATATATATATATATAGTAGGAATGCGGTTGTCACGTCATGGTCACGTGTATATTATGAATAGTGAAGTAACATGCAAAATGTCGATAACAATAAACACACACTTTACTTAAAATGCAAATAGATTTAGTTATTAAAAATTATAAATGCGTATTAAATTGAAGTATAAACATTAGACAGCAACAATTTTTAATGAAATATATATTAATTTAATTTTGAGAATAGTGACTGCATGTTTTTTTCTTTTTCATACATCTTAATCACGTTTCTAATAATGGTTCTAGCCTGAATACGGATGACGACTCTCTTTTATTCCATTAACTCACTAAATTTTCAATAATCAAACAAAGAAAATATGGACACGTTTTTATCGATATTAAATGACATCGCCGAGCTATGAGCGTCACTAAAAGCGGCCACTAAGATACGGGTGGTGGTCGTCTCACGCTCCACCGCACCTCAGCCCCCGAATTCATTTAGCTCGTTCCCCAACTATATATATATATATATATATATACTACTACTCAATATTTTATGTTACTAAACTAATACAATAAATATTATAGACACTACTGATATATATATATATATATATATATATATATATATATATATATATATACTACTACTCAATATTTTATGTTACTAAACTAATACAATAAATATTATAGACACTACTGATATATATATATATATATATATATATATATATATATATATATATATATATATATATATATCAGTAGTGTCTATAATATTTATTGTATTAGTTTAGTAACATAAAATATTGAGTAGTAGTATATATATATATATATATATATATATATATATATATATATATATATATATATATATATATACTACTACTCAATATTTTATGTTACTAAACTAATACAATAAATATTATAGACACTACTGATATATATATATATATATATATATATATATATATATATATATATATATATAGTAACATAAAATATTGAGTAGTAGGCGATTGAAGCTCAACAGTGTGCCGAGTAGTAGCAACACTTGTGTACAGACCTTAAAATGACATAGACGTGTTTTGGAATCAGTTTGTAAGTTTTAAATTCCAACTAGATTATTCTATTCATGAAAATTCCTCCAGCTTAACATCAGGCGGGGTGCTGTCATATGTCGAGCAGCTGCGGATCTACGCAACTACTTGATAGTGGCGCCCCTCTCTCTAGCGTTTAAGATAAATTACTTAAAAACTCACAAATAATATTTTCTTAAATTTTGCGCGAACATTGATTAATGAATTAAACAAATTTTATGCGGCTTACTATGGCGTTTATTTTGATTTTACAATTTTATTTTATTATTCCGACGATTCGAGAGCTTTGCAGCCATCGTGGTCACGGATAGACTGAGGTGTTGGTCGTCCTATTGGTTGATGCTGTTGTTGTTTCCAAAACTACCCTGTTTGATGTTTTGATTTTGTTTTTCTGTTCCTGGTCTAATTAATTTTTTTGCAAATATATAAAGCTCACTTGTGGTTACCCACCCAGACTTCCTTATAAGTCTGGGTGGCTCACCGTTGACTTGTAACTAGGCGCTTTGTGGAGCAAGTTTTTTCATATTATTATAAGATTTTAGCGGCGCTTTAAACTGAAACTGGCTGGTGTCGCAGTTTGACCCCCCCTAGATCCGGGCTGGATGTCGAGCAATAAACAAAATATAAAATTAGTCTTACCAAACAACTAAGGCGTCAATGAGTCTCAAAGCCTGTATTTTGATGTCTTTTATAGCTTCTACATCTAGATTTGTATTATCCGCACATGATTCATAGATGGCTGATGCAACTAACGCCAAAATATTTTTGGGAGACACTGACTTTGCACTTGGGAATGGATCACTGGAAACAATTTGTATGTAATAAATAATTAGAAATACATTATGGATATCATAATCACCATGGGATAGTGGTTGAGAAATGGTCATGCAAACCGAGAGTGTCCAGTTCAAAACCACTTGCCAATACCAATCTTTGATATATCTACTTTGGTCATTCAGTTTCTATGATACAAGCTTTTTTGTTTTGATTTTGTTAATTTAAACGACTATTGTTTTTTTAATCAGTTAATATTCATGTACAGTAAAAATATTACACATTGGTAATGTGTGTATTACAAATGAATTCTATAAAACAGACCAATGCTCCGACCGGAAAATAAAAAAAAATGTAAAAGATGTTCCATTATTAATTTTGACACAGCTCTTTTGAAAAGGCAGGGTTCCATGACCAAAGAGTGGTAGGCAGTGGTGTCCAGTCTGGCAATCCAGGGTAGTATCACCACTTACAAGTATACAGACCATGAAGTGATTTAGTCACGTTTCGGGTTCAGCTTGTAAGTTGCCGGTTCCAACTAGGCCGGCATAGTGGATGTGACTGCTACTTACATTTATTGAATTGTAGTAGCAGTGACATTCATTTATTAACTGCACTCCAGCTTAAGATCAAGCGGGGTGCTGTCATATGTCGAGTCACAATAAAAAAATTCTTACAATAAAAAAAAAAACTTACACAAGCATAACTTGTATATGTATAAGAACATTACACAATCGCTGCTTTAATTTTGTGATATTCTCTGAAGATGTACTCCTCGATGTGTTCAATAGAGATTTTGCATACAGGGAAGTGGCTGTTACATTTTCCTAAAAATAAAATTAAAACTATAGTTAAAAGAAACTACAAAAACAGGCTTACATTCAGACAATGTGAATTTTAAAAAAAGTTCAATTTTTTATTTACATTTCTGTACTTAAGTGCTTGTATTATAGAAACAGGACAATCAAAGTACATAATATATCGAAGATCAAATTCGCGTAACTATTGCACTGCCACTACACCACGGTCGCCTTCTAATTGTAGATGGTATGCAAGAGGAGGCCCTAGAATGGCGACACGACTGAAAATACCGAAACAGTTTGCGGACACTGCTCCAGCACGACTGAAGGAATACCCATCGAAATAAGGTCTTAATTATAATCATTAAATTGCTTAGAATAGGGTGCAGCATATCAGATGATACAATAAAATAAACCTTTCTTATTCAACATGCAAATATTAAAAGTTATATAATTTCAATGTCAAAATATATATAATGCGATTAAAATAAGAATAGGACGGAATTGGCGCCATTTTGTGACGCCTAAATCTTCTACTTCATTTTAGTATGGTGTCTTTTTCTTTGCGAACCGTCATGAAAAAGACACCTTTGAATTAGTCAAGTGAAGTTAGTCAACAGCCAGTCCTATTCTTATTTTGATAGCATAGTATTCACATTATATAATAAATAACCATAGAGCTTGTATGAAGAGAATTGTGGATGTGAAGGAAGGGAGGGAGATGTGTCAGTATAGTGGTAAGTGGCGCTCCATTGTCTCTGTCTATCTCTGTGGGGAAAAGGCGTGACAAATTGATTGATTGATATCTATATTATAAGCCCAATCTGCTAATCCGGAGTAGTCCCACCACTGGAAAGTGCACAGACCGTTTCAGTCAGTAGTCGCGTTTCATGATCAGTAAGTTGTCGGTTTCAACTAGGCCGGCATAGTGGATGTGACTGCTACTAACTTTAGTAGCACTGACCTCCATTTATGGACTGCACTCCAGCTTAACATCAGGCAGGGTGCTGTCATATGTTGAGTCACAATAAAAAAATACCTGCTGTGAATATCTTAGTTTATTTGCTTGCTCAGAGAAAACTATGTCCACAAGTAGAGTGCCTGCTTCACACAAACTCTCAATGTGGTCTTTCCAGTTCGATTTGGGAGAGGCGTCTTTCTGTTCTTGGGGACGAACCTGTAAGAAACATAATTTATTGTGGAATTTTCGGAGTCCATCATGACAATTGTTGTGGTAGTGCAATGGTCAGGTAAACTAAGAGCCCCCTTTGATATATACTTTGAATTTATTTATTTATATTATATTAACAAGCTACTAAAGTGCTTGATATAAGAAAAGAGGACGACCAAAGTACATATATCAAAGATACATTGGTATAGTCTGTCTAAGCCGAAATGACGCGCCCCTCCACCGCATTTGCGCACACGAGAAAACATAAAATATGAATGCAACACACCGAAAATGCAATTGTAATTAATCATTTAGTTGGACACAAAAGTAGAAGCAGGCTGAAGAATAATAGTATAGATAGAAATATTTGCATTCACAGATTTAAATAAACTAACAAAGTGGAGGGGCGTGTCATTTACAGTTAGACAAGCTAAATAGGTAAGTGGTTTTGAACACATGCTCTTGGTTTGCATGATCATTGCCACTACACCACGGTCGCATTTGGTAGCCCTGTTTCTACGATACAAGCACTGTCAGTAGCTTAGCACGGGTGATGCAGGAGCATTGCCCAAGTGTAGTGCAAATAGAGGCAGTGGCCAAGCTGGAGGCTGTTTCAATAAGCTAAGCAGTAGCATGAAGGGAGTGTACTTTACTTGAGTAGCTTGTGGCTCTAAGACTGGTGGGAATTCCACTGTTTATAAAAGAACCATAAACAGAATCTATGTAAGAGACACTAAATTCCGCTCAAAACCTTTAAAAAATTAAATCTTACCTGTTGCAGTGCGAGCATACATTGAGCTGCACGAAAAACTACCAAAAAATCAGTTTTATCAATAAACTGGGTTAAGTATTTCTCAAATACATTGCGGAGTGACATACAATATTTTGGGAATCTGTAAAATAATAAATTACATAAATATATTAAAGAAACACTACAAAAGTTTACCCCTTGAGAAGCGATAGAGTTGTACCAGGATTGTGAATAGTGGCAGTCTTCACTGTCTATCCTTGAGGGATTTGAGGTGTGACAATTTGTTTTATAGTTATTATTTTACATTTCCATACTAACTGATTGATTATTAAGCTTCACAAGTAATTTTTTTTTACCTAAAAAGTATTTTGTCAAAGTAAACTACAAATACCACTGTCAGCTTTTTTTTATTGTAATATAACAGCACCTGAGTTTAAGTTGGAGTGCAGTCCATGAATGGAGGTGACTGCTACTACATTTTGAATAATTTGACTAGCCAGCTACTACTAGCTAGTATTAGGCTATTTATAGTAATTTTGCCAAAAGATAGATTTATTTATTATTAATTTACATTAATTTACCATATACCAAGCTACTAAAGTGCTTGATTATAGAAACAGGACGACCAAAGTACATATATCAAAGATACATTGGTACCGGCAAGTGGTTTTGAACCCGTGCTCTCGGTTTACATAACCATTGCACTGCCACTACACCATGGTCGCCCATATAGACACAAGATACATTATTCTGGCACTACTCTTGCTTTATTCACACATCCACGATTTCCTTCATTCACACTCTTTTCTTATAGGCACTATGAACCCCTGCTTTTTGACAGTGTCCCTGATTTGTTCAAGGAAAATTCTGGGCCGTCCTTGTTTAATCTTTTAACTAGATTCTGATTATTAATTATTTTTTATTCATTCATTCTTTTAATGTGCCAAAACCATCGTAATATACCTAATGACTACATCGCCTTTAAATCACATTTATTAAGCACAACTATATTCTTCAATTGTTACCCAACATGTACTCCTTAAAACTGCATACTTAGATTTTATCAATCAATCAATTGTCACGCCTTTTCCCACTGGGATAAGCGGAGAAAATGGAACGCAACTTTCCAAGATCCTGACAAAACTCCCTTGCTTCCCCTACATACACAATTCTCACACATACAATCTCTACGGTTATGGGCACTAGGCATCCCAGCTTTCTTGAGGATGACTCAAATTTGATCGAAAAATACCTTTCTGGTTCTGATTCCATATACTCAGAATCAAAGTGTATGTTGAATATTATGTGCAGGCTTGTTTCCGAACTTGAGTCCTCTTGGGTTTCTTTGTGCGTTCATTAATGGTTCAATTTAAAGTGTAAAAATTATTTTATATTTTCTACTTACTTGTTAATAACTTTATTTACTGCTTGCAGCCATATTTGTGGTGCAAGTGACTTGTCAGTTGTCAAATATTTGGTGAACAGCTTTAATGATGATTTTACATTCTCCCTATCATCAGGATCAAGATCATCTAACTTCAAACTGTCTATTATATTACTTTCTGTGGAAGAAATTTTAATGATTATTATTTTTAATATTTGTTATGTTTATATTGTCATTACCCACACTTAAATAATTTTATAAAGAAAAATAACAGTTGTGGGTAGACACAATAAATACTTTACAAAACCATACCCATGTGTTTTAAATATTAGTGGAGCCTAGTGTAAAAATATTTGCATATTAAGTGTGGGTAGCGACAATATAAATATAAACATAACAATATTGTGACTCAATATATAGCACCCTACATTTCTAAACTAGAACTGTTAAGACTGCTTTCATCATAAAAACAGAACAACCAAAGGGCATTATATCAAAGATACACAGCAAGTGGTTTTAGAACAGGAAACTCTTGGTTTGCATGGCCAATGCACTACCATTATACTGTAGTTGTATTATTAGTTTTTATAATTTTTAGAAAGGCCTATAATCTTTAGTAAAGCTATAATAGGTTTTAATGTGAATATTTTAAATTTCAAGCTAAAACTGAAAAACTGACCTTTACTCATGTTTGCTTCTGCATCAACCATCTTAAAAGAAAACCTTAGATCTGCATTTACAGCAAGCCCGCCAAACTGTTGGGGCAAAGGGTAGTGAATCTAAAAGCGAATAAAATGAGATTGAGATAAAAGCGAAGTTTTCTGTGTTTTGTCTTGATAGTAAATTCAAATTCATTTATACTTGAAGTAAGTTGCATTACAGCTCCTTTACACGTTAAACATTATATAAATATTTCGATTTATTTTACATTATATACATATTTCTAAAAAAACATGGGGACGCCCATGTCAGCATTGCTTTGCCGGCAAAATATGCTTTTTAACGATTAGCTTAAAGGATCAAGGGTTCTAGGATGTAATGGTAAATCAGACCACTCGCCGATTGTTCCGCAAAGATAACAATAAAATTTCTTACCAACAACGCAGAAGATAAAACTAACCAAATTACCGGCTTAGATTGAGCATGCGTTAAATATTTGACGTTTTAGTTTTTTTTGTTTAATTAAGGTAAAGGAATATGTTCCTTGATTAATAGTTGTTACAGCAGGTTTATACGAGGGTGGGGAGATGATGAGGTTTTAGTAAACTTCACTATTATTATTTAAAAGGATAAAAAGTTTCACGAATAGTTTGTAATCACACGTCCTATCAGATGCATTAAATGCCGCTAAAACTTCGTTTTACTTCATAGAAGAAAGGAGAGTAAAAAAATAGTTATTATCGGTCGTGTATATTTCGAACGTAGAATAGTTTAGTAAAAAATGTACAACGGTTTCTAAAATAAGTTGCTGTTTGTAAATTAGTTTGATCAAGTACGGTTCGGGGATAGGCTTTTTTATTCAAAACATATATTCGTAAAAACTGTCATTATTAATTTGGGCGTAATAGTGAGTATTTGAGAAATTCTTGCGATTACTTAATATAGAAATGGCTACATTAGAGGAGAAAATTCTTGGTGGTAAAAATACTGGATATTGCAGCAGTAGCGAAGACGAAGCTGGCTCCGATGACGAAGGAAGTTGTGATGAGAAGGAAACAGTATCCAAAATATCTAAGCTAACTTGTCAAGATGAGCCCTCACCTGTTAATCATTGGTCTGGTACCGCAAGTAATACGGGGCCTAAAGGAGTACTTGAAGATTGGCGCCGTTTTAAACAACTTGAGGCGGAGAACCGCAAGGAAATGGAAAAAGAACGGGTGGCGATTGCAAAGAAACTAACATTAAGTGTAAAAACACAAAGGGAAGAAGAGGAGGCAAAGAAAAAGGATGAAATGGAGGATGAGCTTAATGAATTAATTAATGACGAATTTCTCCTGCAATATCAGAAAGAAAGAATGAATGAACTTATGTCCCAGCTACAGAAAACGCCGAAATTTGGTAAACTAATAACTTTAACATCACAGGATGATTTTCTTCATGCAATTGATAAGGAGGATCACAAAGTAGCTGTCATTGTTCATATATACAGAGAGAAAGTTGATGCTTGTACAACTATGGATGGTTGTCTCTCAATTCTGGCACAAGAATATCCTGGAATAAAATTTTGTCGAATAGCAGTTGATATAACAGGATTAAGTAAACATTTCCGCATTGAAGGAGTTCCCGCTTTATTGGTTTACAAAGGTGGTCAAGTAATTGGCAATTTTGTCCAATTGTCCCGGGAATTGGGTGATGATTTCTTTGCAACTGATGTGGAGCGCTATCTTATAGAATATGGAATGTTGCCAGAAAAATGAATGCTTATTTTGTTTGGAGGGAAAATTAACATTTGGTTGCAATACTGCCAACATAGTATTATTTAGATTAAGTTTTTTTTTAATTTTGAATGTAATGGATCTTTATTTTTTTATTATTAGACCAATAATCTTTGAGTAAGAAATGTTTTGCTTATTTTGTGTAAGTTTGTGGTTGCTTCGAGTATATTATGTTATCTTTGAATCTATGCCCACCAGATTTGTTTATAATCCTAAATTGATTCCAAATAATATTGCATTTTCTACTGCAATATTGTCTTATATTTTATATTTAAATATTATTGTAAATTAATTAAGCTCTTCTAATGAGCTTATTTTGAAGGTCTTACTATTTTACTAAATATTTAAATACCAAATTTTATCTACCACTGTAGATATAAAATTTTATATAACAATTTTCTATGTTTTCTAAATATACTTAGAAAAGACATAATAGAAGTGAACGCTTAGACTGAATCCTTTTAATTACTATTTGTGTAATATGACTGTCCATTCTAAAATCTTAGTAAATATAGATTTACTAGTTTAATCTTAAAAATAAATTTACACCAGTAAAGTAATTTTAAAGTAGACAATTTGAGCAATTACCTCCTAACAAAGGCACATTTACTTTTTATTGTTGTCTCTGTCTATTAGATGAGTGTAAAAGAGATAGAGAATTAAACTAATTTAAGTCTTTTGTCCTGTTTAATTGGATAATAAACTGTGTTCAGCTGCTTACGTCTTTGTTTTTTTTACTGTGTGTTTTAAGGTGCGATTCCGATTGCCACTGCAGTATGCAGTCTATAGATGCAATCAATCAATCAATCAAATTGTCATGCCTTTTCCCCACAGGGATAGGCAGAGACAATGGAGCGCCACTTACCACGATCCTTACGCAGCCCCCTTGCTTCCATCACATCCACAATTCTCTTCATACAGGCTCTGTGGTCATGGGCACTAGGAAACCTACCTTTCTTGAGGATGTCTCCGATTTGGTCGGAAAACACTCTCCTGGGCCTGCCTTGTTTAACGCATCCATCCACATCAGATTTATAAATTCCTTTCGTCAATCTACTTTCACTCATCCTTTTTATGTGCCCAAACCAAACAAGCATTCCTTTGTCAATCTATAGATGTAGTTGGATTAAATACGCGGAAAGCCTCACAGTTGTGCAGCGTTATAAAACATTGCGTGTTAAATGATGTCTGATACTCATATTTTGTTACTTTTATTAAAAGAAGTGGAGGAGGACGATTTATTTATGATATTAAATACATACATACGTAATACAAGGAATAAAAAATCAGCTGATCCTATATTTAAATGGAGATCACACAAAGGAAGTTATTTAATACTAATTAAAAAGCATAGTGACTGCGACTGAGGCAGCAGTGAACTGATTCGGTTTTTTCAGTCGTCATCACTCTTGGCTCTCCTCTTGCTTATCATCAGACGGATCAAGGTCAGATTTCTCGACGGGTCTTTTCAAAGAGTGGTAGGCAGTGGTACCCGTTGGCCACTGTGCCACAGTGGCAGTGGTGGCCGATCCGGGGTGGTAGACCACCACTTACAAGTATACAGACCGTGAAGTGATTTGGTCACGTTTCGGGATCAGCTTGTCAGTTGCCAGTTCCATCTAGGCCGGCATAGTAGATGTGATTGCTATTCACAATTATTGAATTGTAGTAGCAGTGACATTCATTCATCGACCACACTTCGGCTTAACATCAAGCGGGGTGCTGTCATATGTCGAGTCACAGTAAAAAAAAAAAGATGTGTTACAATAAAATAATATAAATAATTGATCAAAAATGAAGAAAGGTTGTTTAAATAAAAAACAATTAGGTTTTATTTAAACAAGCGACTGGACTGATACTGCGGCTAGCTACACTAGTGCAGGCGCGACATGCGGCGGCTGCAAACTGCAGTGTCGCCTTTCACGGAGTTAATCTTGTACAGATTCATACAAATCAGTAGTGCAGTCGCCATCGGAATCGCTTCTTTGAGGAAATATGTTTAATGCAAAGAATTTTCATTAGGACCTTCCATATTCTTAGGTTCTGATGTTAAACTAGAGTGCGGTCCATGAATGAAGGTGACTGCTACTTACAGTTAAATAACTGTAAGTAGCAGTCACATTCGCTATGCAAACCCAGTAACGTACAAGCTGGTACGTTTTCAAAGTGAATTAAAGGCGACCGTGGTGTAGTGGCAGTGCAATGGCTACGTAAGCCGAGTGGCACGGGTTTGAAACCACTCACCGGTACCAATGTATCTTCGATATATGTACTTTGGTGGTCCTGTTTCTATGATACAAGCACTTTAATAGCTCAGTATAGAAATGTATAATAAAAGAGTAGTGGGCTGTCAGTTGGCGGTCATATGCCCAGTCTGCCGGTCTGGGGTACTACTACCACTTTTAAGTGTACACACCGTAAACTGACTCAGTCGCTTTTCCGGATCAGCTTGAAGTTTCAGTTTCAGCTGGGCCGGCTCCAATGTTGCCGTTATGTCGCCTTCAATCATGGACCGCATTCCAGCTCTACAGAACCCCAGCCCCCCTAGCACGGGGTCGAACAAGATTCAAGAATCAAGTTCCGCGATAGAGCTATCTTACCATGTAACTTATTACATAAGCGAGCATGGCCATTCCTTGTTTAAGATAAATCAATGCGATAAAATATTAAGATATTTTATCGCATTACTACAGGCTTTTTCGGAAACAACAAACCTCTATATTGACTTTCGTCATATTATAATCATTCAATTCATTCATTTCGGTCATGGTACGTTCCCTACAACAATACTAACAGAAATTATGCGTATAAATTAAAGAGTCAAACATACTTGGAAATGTCAAATAACAACAAACTTTTTAATTTGACCGTATACTTTCATTACATCTTACGGCAAATTTGAGGCGTATCCACTGTCAAACGTTTATAAACTTAATATATAAAAATTAAAATGAAGAATTTAAAATAATATGTTATAAAATCTTAAATAAATACATCAATTATTAAATATAATAATTAAATAAATATATAAAAAAACTAGCTTTGAGTTAATGTGCATTTATGCAAGGTGAGGTCCAAGAGCGCTGGTGACTGAAAAAACCGACTTAGTTTACGTTTTCCTCAGTCATTCGTCAGTATGCCGGCCAAATGTGTAGTTTCAAACTTCGCTTAAAAGTATTTTGGCGCATGAAATAAAAGTATAGCAACAAAAGTAAAGTATGCAACACACCGAAAATGCAATTGTAATTGGTCATTCAGTTGCTGGTTAAACACAAAAGGAGGAGCACGCTGATGGAGTATAGTTAGAAATGTTTGCATTCACACATTTAAATAAACTAATAAAGTAAAGAGGCGCGTCATTATAGACAAGCTATAACATTTTTTTTAAGTAAAATTAAAGGTAGTCTTGAGTAATTATTAATCGAGTTTAGGATATAGAAAACATAATAACCTTTTAAAAACCTTACAAAAAATATAATAATTTATAATTATTTAGTTAAAAAAGGCCAAAATATATTTATCACCACCCCGTTCATAATGTGATAAAAATGTGTATATATATCGTCAAAATCTTACTTCTAGGATCTGCCGTGCTCGCAAGTTATGATAACTTCAAACAAAATGGCGGCTATCACACATATTGCGTATCTTGCTTGCCGCCGTGCTCGCAACTTACAGTTCATGGGGAAAAGTCATATTTTGACAAACAATCATGATATTTATCGTGCTTCTTGGATTGCCGTGCTAGGGGGGCTGCTGTCATAGGTCGAGCCACAATAATATGGAAAAAACTTGTTTAATCCCAAAGCAAACTAAAGCTAAAAATTAAGAAAAATAAAATCAAGCCATGACATATGCCAAAATTTTTTACCCGTCTTTGGATTTTTTAAATATTTTTTACTTATAATTATTTAAATCAACAATAAAATGCCGCCTAAAAAGAAAGGAAAGGAGAAGCCTCCTAAGGAGGCAGTCAAACTTGGCACTGGTCCACCACCGAAACCCAAAAAGATCCCACCACCACCAGCTAGTTTTAGTCCCGAAGACATACAAAGATTTAAGGACATGTTCAAAGAACACGATGAGGATGGAATTGATAAGGTAAAGACGATATCTCAAAGAATATCAGAATGGATATCTCAAGAATGGCAGTGGTCCCCAGTCGATCCGGGGTAGTACCACCACTTACAAGTGTACAGCGTTCTGTGACTTAGCCGGTTTCAACTAGGCCGGCATAGTGGATGTGACTGCTACTTACAGTTAAATTACTGTAGTGGCAGTTACGTTCATTCATGGACCGCACTCCAGCTTAACATCAGGCGAGGAGCTGATCCTGTCGACCGAATCGGCATTCAATTCAAACTAAAAGGTTCGCCGCGTATTTTCTTTGTAGATAGACCAATCGACAAGTGGATTGCTTTATCAGCTTAAGTGTTCTCCTCAGCTTTACCTTGGATCTTCCAAGCGGAGCCTGATAAAGCACCACTGCTCTGCATAGTAACGGTGACTGAAGCAACCGTAAACTCTGACCGGATATCGATTCTCAATTTAGAAAAAAGAAATACGTGCATAGAAACGCAACGCAGATATAACTTGAATATCGTTCTGGCTAGATTATTTTTCCTATTTTAATTATGATTCGACATATCTGAGACATCCTCAAGAAAACTAGGTTGCTCTATGATTATGGGCACTAGAGCTTGTATGAGCACCATAGAGCTTGTATGACGAGAATTGTGAATGTAAAGAAAGCGAGGGAGTTGTGTCAGGATCGTGGCAAGTGGCGCTCCATTGTCTCTGACTTTTCCTGTGGGAATTTAATTAATTGTTTGACTCGACATATGACAGCACCCTGCCTGATGTTAAGCTGAAGTGCAGCCCATTAATGGATGCGACTGCTACTACAATACAATAACTAAGTAGAAGTCACATCCACTATGCCGGCCTAGTCTGAACCGGCAACTTACAAGCTGATCCCAAAACGCAACTAAGTCACTTCACGGTCCTACAAGCGGTTGAGCAGTGATTAAAAAATGATAAAAATCACGACTTTTAATTTTAACAGCACCCGAATGTGCGTATTTTATACCGACATGTCAAAAACTGAATTAGTTTTTTCATCCTGCGCTCTTTACATTATTTATACCTATTATTAATATTATTTTATTAAAATTTTTGTCAATTGAAATTGATATAACAATTCTAAATTTTTATCATATTTATCCTAATTTCAGATACCACTACCGCTAATACCTCTTATGCTTAGAAAGTTAGGTTTTAATCCAAAGCCAGCAGAAATAAAACAATTATTTGTGCAATTCCTTGAAGACGACCTTGTTGACACCGTTGAATTACACGAATGGTACTTCATGGTTGAAGCAAAAATAGGTTGGGGCGATGAATTTGAAAAAGCTGTCATCGACTCAATGAAAAATTTGGGCAAAGACGAAGGTGAAGACAAAACAATAAACGTACACCTCCTAATAGAAGAACTAATGAATTGGGGAGAGCCATTAACAGAAATTGAATTATCTGATTGGATAAAAGTGGCTGCCAAAGACAAATGTTTGAACATCGAGACCGGCGACTTTCTTTACGAAAAATTTGTCGATATAATGAACCAAAAGGATTCCCAACATAGATTTATTAAAGAGCCTATTAACTTCTTCAAACTTGATCAGAAAACATTGGCTGCAATGGCTGTACAGAAAGCTCAAGAGGAGAAAGAAGAGAACGAGAGAAAGGAAGCCGAGAAGAAAGCGAGGGAAGAAGCGAAAAGATTAAGGATGATTGCAGATGGTTTACTGCCTCCTGATTGATGAATATAGCTATAATAAATAAAGCCATACCTACCTATTTTATTGAAAAGAGTTATACTGACTTAAAGAACGGCAATGTCATGAACCAAAAAAAGGTGTATCGGTTCTTTTTTAAGTGCCAAAATCTTTTATTATTGGCCCATTAAAAAAAATGATTTCAACTAATGGGTACCTGGATTACGAGACTATTTCACGAATGCTAGACCGCGGTGAAATAAATATAAAAATATGTAGCAAATTATTAGATTTAATTGTTCAGTAAGTAGTTTGCGTTCTTGGACTCCTTTTACTTACCACCAAGCAAAATAGGCAGGTCGACTCACGACAGAATAAAATAAAGAACACTAATTTAGTTTACAGTTGCCTCCGTCGCCGTCAGTATCCCGGCCAGACGTGCTTCTTTACGCTTCGCCCGAAAGACCCAAGGTTACAGAAGTTGATAGAAAGTGTAAAAATATTCTCTTTTTGATCATTTCTGTTCTTAATATAGGTGTCCTAGGAATGATCCGTGCCAAGGATTTATAAATTTAACATAATATAGGAATATAAATTCAAAATAATTAGAGCAGAAGAATAGCCATATTGTATTCAATTTGTGTATGAAATGTTCATTCAAACAATCGGGGGGTATTCTCGTACATATACGTAAATGGTCTGTAATACATTAAAATTTTGATTTAATCAGTCACAGAAAGTAGGATAGAAATAAATATATGTTTATAAATATTAATATAAGCTATATTAATATTTATATACGCTAACAAATCATGTTTTTACTATATTTTAAGTAGCCGCGCATTTCATGAGCTCATCTTATTTGCATGAGTGATTTTAATTTAATTTTAACAAATAACAATGCGATTGAAAATACGTTGAGAGTTTGCAATGGCAAAGTTCGGCGTGTTCTCAATAGATTTACATATATTTAATAGTTCTTTACAAAGATGTACAACCCATACTTTTCTATTTCCCACTAATATACTTATTACTAATCCTAATTATTGAAGAAAAGCATACATTATACAATTTGGTTAATAAAATATGTACGAGTTGTATAGTAATACTAGCTGTGCCCGCGACTGCGTCCGCGTGGAATAGTTATTTTGGGAATCATATTAATTTTTTGTTTACCTACCTGCTCAGCTTTATTATAAATTACCTATAGCTGTTACCCGCGACTTATTTTAGACGATTAAATTACGTAACTAATAGAATATATTTTAAAGTAGTTTTAAAAAGAATATATTTTAAAGTACTTCTGCGTAAATTATATTTTCAGTTTTATTTTCTTGTTCGCAAAACTCGCAGCCGCTTTGCAGCAGCAGTCTGCCGAGAACGCTGAGTCCTTTTTTTAGGCATTACAGTGACGAAGAAAGAACGAAGGAAATGAAAACTTAACCAAACTAACTGTATGCTTAAACCAAAACCTAACCTAATAAGAATTGTAAAACCTAACCTTGAAAGAATGTAGATGACACCTAAAGGTATTATTTACAACAAAACAAAAAAAGTGTTATTGTGAAAATATTAGAAACAATATACTATACTTAAAACAAACACTACCTACTATAGAGAAAACTCCTACAAAATGAAATTGTATAAAAAAGGATTTTGCACGATGATATTATATCGTAAAAACAAATTAACGCTGCATTCAACCGATCAGTAGGGAGCCGACCGCATAGTATGCTTGTCTGTCTATAAATGACGCGCTCCTCCACTTTATTAGTTTATTTAAATGTGTGAATGCAAATATTACTAACGATACTATTAAACTTCATCACGTTCGTTCCTCCTTTGTGTCTAACCAGCAACTGATTAACCAATGACTGCATTTTCGGTGTGTTTTACCCATATTTTATATTTGCTCGTATGTGTAAATGCAGTGGAGGGGCGCGTCATTTCGGCTTAGACAGACTATACCTCGTAGAGCTACACCCCCCTCCGCCTCGCCCGCAAGCACCGCCTCTCCTCGCCCGCTGGTTAGCGCTCATCATGCGACGAGTGTGAATTTTGTTTTAGAGTTATTTTAAAATTGTATTATCTTATAAGATGTTTATTGAAATTAGGTGATGTCAATTTTGTTCACAGTTAAATACTTTTAATTAATAACACATTTATTTCGATAAAGAATAATATTATTATGTTAATACAACTCTGACAAATAATTTGTAATAATGCAATAATTTAGACCAAATTTGACTATCATAAAAACGGTTATTGTGAGTTAATCTTAAAAGATAGACATATACGGTCGCGGACATTTTTTTAGATAATTTAAAGAGGAATAATTCTTTCATACATATTTTTTGGATATCTCAAACGGTTTTCGCAGCGCACGCAACGGAAACCCTCAAAGACGAATAATATTCCCCGTTTTTTCCACATTTTCGACTGTTTCTTCGCTTCTATAAGTCGCAACGTAATGTTTTATAGCCTAAAGCCTTCCTCGATAATTGATCTATCCAACACAAAAAGAATTTTTCAATCCGAACCAGTAGTTCCTGAGATTAGCGCGTTTAAACAAACAAACAAACAAACTCTTCCGCTTTATTATATTAGTATAGATAACCCCGTTATCTATAGGTAAATTCACGGAATATATGAATAAAACTGTATTTATGAGTTCTGTGGGTAGGTAAATTGAAGGAATCATGCGTCGCTACAGTTGGCAGTTGGCATCGGCAGTTCGTTGCGCTTTTCTGCGTAAACGAATATTGCCGATGCAACTTATATATGCTACTAAAAAACTTATACTTATAAAGTACTATGAGTGGAGTTTATACGATAAATTGCTGAATATAAATTCTAACAAGAATAACCCATAATCGGTACTCTCTCATAACGGAATATTCCACAGGCCTGAATGTCAAACATCTCATTTCTCTTAAAGTAAAAATTATGTAAATTACAAACTAATGATACTGCATGAATATTTACAACAGAATGACGCTTTTTTGCCACCGCCTGCGCCGTTGAGCGAAATCTCATTCTATAAATAAAATCACGTTTGTAATTTTCAAAATGCAATATTTCTTTCATTCTTAAAATTTACTTTCCAGTTAAGAAAAAAGCTGGAATATCTTTGGCACGCCTCATATTGTCTGTATTGATTTTTGGTCAGAGTTTGTTTCTTTGCGTGTATTAGTAATATTTAATTGATTAGAGTAGATATTGCAAATATTTTCTATACTAATATTATAAAGAGGAAAGATTAGTACATTTGTTTGTAACGAATAGGCTCACAAACTTCTGGGCCGATTTCAAAAATTCTTTCACCGTTAGAAAGCTACATTCTTAGTGAGTAAGAAGGCTATATTGAATTTACAAAAAGTTTAGGGTTCCGTACGAAATCTCGAATAATGTAACCCAAGGTGTAAAATTACTTATAAAATTCCTTACATCGCGTACGCTGCGGAAACTATTGGCGATATATAAAAAGTGTTCTATATATTAATAGTACTCATGATTACCCACAAAAAAGTCTGCCATGCTATATGCCTAAAATGGTTTGATAATTAAGGCTGAATATGTATGTGTATATATACACTATATACAACAACATACGTTTAATGGTAGGTACAAAGATTATACATACATAAGAGAAAAACTAATTATTTGACCCGGGCAACACCGGTTTATGCAGCTAGTATAACATGATAGAACACCGAGAGTTAGGCTATGGATATAGAAAAGGAGTGAGTAAGAAGAAGTAGTAAGTTTCTGGGCAACAGTCTGTCGATCCGTAGTACCACTACTTTCAAGTCTACAGTCCGTAAGAACCCTTTCAAACTAGGCAAATAACATTACAGGTGGCCTAATGGACTGCCTCTAGTTTAAAAATTAAAAAAAAAGTCGTCTTGGAAGCAAAATATTTGTTAATTAAATTAGGAACCATGTATAAAATTAATACTTTAATCCAAGAAGGAAGGGATTAATCTTTCTATAGATAACGCGATCTATGAAGCATGACGTCAATAAAAATTCTTTACAGGCCTTCGAAGGACAATTTTATTTTATGTTATTTTAATAAAAAAGACATTTCTAGGGTTTGTTATTTCCATAGTGTAGATTGGGTTAGGATCGTGGAAAGTTTCACCTATCCCCGTGGGAATACAAAGTGACAAATTGATGAATTCTCCCCATTCTAAAACCTTGGATTCTTTAGCGAAGAATTGTTAACTGGATAGTGAAGGCAACTGAAGCAACTATTAACTATAAACTGAGACGGTTCTTTAATATGTCAGACCTTGCTTACCACCAGGCAAGTCGTGGTCAGATGTCGCATCACAATTAAAAAACTAATTAAGTTGGATACTCACGATTCATGTAAAATTTCTATACCGCAAATTGTTTACAAAAGTATAACGGACTCGTGCTAAATGCTTTGCTATCTAAAATCAAAATACAGATATCATTTTACAGGATACTGTAGGAATATAAATCTTATGTTCATTAACGTAGATGGGACTCAATGCCTTTCGTTATATTCATAACAAAAGGTATTAGGATGAGAAATGTGAATTAAAAGTAAAATAGCTAGTATGAACTTGAAATTTTTCTGCTAAACAATTTGTCAGCTATTATACTAAAGGCATAGAGCGCTTAAATAGGTAAGTTTCTGCAGTAGTAGAACGGTATCACTACCGCAGGAATTACCTTAGTTATGCGCTAGTAGTATATTATTCAACTCTATTACTTACAATTGAGAATCGCTTACATTGGCCGCGTATGCAGCTCCTCCAACTATGGCTTTAAATTTTACAATAAAACATTTAGTCCCAAATGGTTTCGTACAATATACTTGGACGTCTGTAGTCAAAAGTACCTTACTTGTATCGTTTGGGAACCATATCCTACGCCTAATTTTATTAAAATTAGTTGCTATTTAACCTCAAATTAATAAAATTAACTCCCCAGAGGTGTAAATAAATTTGCGAAGATTTTCCTTTCATATTGTACTCGTATGTAAAATTGTAAACGGTATTTTTACATTGAACAACACACTTTAGGCCGCGTAAATTTAATTAAAATTCCTACGTAAACACGATCATCATTTTGTAATATTTCATCCCATAAAGCCTCTATCATATAAATTATAACATAGGCTTCTATAAATAATATTAAATTATAATGTGAATTTTATAATTTCTTAGATCTAAAAAAGATTTATTAAAAACCTGTGATAAAACCAAGGTAATATGAATCGTCATCGACCCGCATAGACATCAGTCAACACATCACATCCCATTATCACGTCTTTTTCCCACAGGGGCAGGCAGAGACAATGGAGCGCCACCTGCCACGATACTGACACAACTCCCTCGCTGCCCTCACATGTCACACTTTCTTGAGGATGTCTCCGATAATAATTAATAAATAATCAAAATGCTTAGCAAATATTTGTTTATTTAAAAAAAATGTGGCAAATATTTGCTTCGGCTTTCAATGTAAGTGTGGTAGGTAGCCAGACAGTTGTTGATCATTTGCCAGTCTGCCGATCCACTATTTTTCGGTCTACATACCGTAAAGCCACAAAGTGACTCAGCCGCATAACGCAATTAGCTTGTAAGTTGTCGGTTCCAACTAGGCCAGGATAGTGGACACGATAGTCGCTTCTATTCATGAACTGCACTCCAGTATAACATCAGGCGGGGTGTCCAGTCCATGACGCTTTCGTGAACACTGTCCAGAGTTAATATTTGTTTCATAGCATGATTTTTCATAATCAGATTGTAGGTATATTACAAATGTTTGTTTAATAAAAGAATGAATCAGATAATCGCCCCGGGTTTCAAATTATAGCTTAGGATACAAATCTTAAGCAATTCATAATTCATCTAGAATTTAAATATATGTCCATTTCATATAAACAAATAAATAAAGGTGATCTTGGAAGCAGAACGGCGAGATTAATGGAAGCCATTAAGAAAATTGCGAACAGTAATGGATTGATGTCAGGGAATACTCATAAAGATGTATTCCTTCCGTTTTTTTTAACAAAGAAACAAAATGATAACTCGGCTGTGATATACGGGTGATGCTTTTGATTTATTACACATTTGCTAGTAGGGGTTACTATACATTAACAAGCTTTCCCACACAATACTGGGTAGCATTCTGATATGAAGAGTCCGTCCGGGGACAATTTATTACCCCTACTTCTAGGTTAGAAAAGGTTGATAAAGATGTCATTTAACCGACAAGCTCAAAAAGACGGTAAAGTTATGTACTAAATCAAAGGATTTTCTGGAAAACCTATATCTCAAGTGCTCTTCAGACAGTCAGTATAATTACTTAAACTCCAACGTTAGACTGTTGGGCGTTAGGGATCCTCAAGTACGATTAATAAAGACTACAATCCACTCTATTAAGTTAATTTTAAAATATTATAAAAATCTATACTTACGTACTATTTTACTTTACATTATTCTTAATTTTATTATATCTACGTTACGGTAGTATATTTTCATGGGTGTAAATATATCGTTTTACAGAAAACCTTGGAATCTATTTGTTAGTAAATCATGTACCTATGCTTATCACTGAAAGTGATAATTAAAATGTAACATTATAGGTAGTAGATGAAAGCAAACAGAACGCCATGTTTGATTTGCGTTAATTGATGTACGAGATTTTACATGTTGCGTGGAACCTAAATTAGTTATTTTTCATTTTTATATTTTATTTATTTGACCTCGTCTTTCCTGACCTCAACCTTGCAAGGGAAACCCCAACTGAAAAACCGATTAGGGCTTTTTCACGCTTTGATTAAAGGATCCAATCGGGAAAATACAAAACTAATCAATTGTCCGACAAAGAAACGACGTGTCGATACGTTTAGTCTGGCTGTCGAATTCTGAATTATACAGATCATGTACCTACATACGAGTAGGTAAAAGCATAATATTGATTTATACAATAATACTTCATCATCATCAGCCAGTAGGCGTCCACTGCTGAACATAGGCCTCCCCTTAAAATGCCATTTCACCATTTTAATCTACTAGCTGTAAGTCAACCACAAATAAATAAATAAACGACAAGATCCCAGTTGCATCCACCGGTTACCCGTGACTTTTACTATGTCGTCAGTACACCTAGTAGGAGGCCTGCCTACCCTGCGTCTGCCGGTTCGTGGTCTCTACTCTAGAACCTTTCTTTCCCATCGGTTGTCGTTCTTCGAGCGATAGTTATAGGACAAATACTTCGAACACCTTGAGCTGCTATTTACTATAGTAATACTATTTTCCTTCTATAGTAATGGTATCCAACTCTACCTAAGCCTACCCAATCCTCAAATTCCTATGACCCGGAATGTCCTAAAACCCGACCAGTCTCATCGGAGGATGGGCAGCAGCGTCCTCTGAACGTGCGGTGATAATACTGCCATACTGCCTCTTGAAAACAATGTTCCTTGTTATACTGCGATCCCCAAGCCACCTGCCAAGCGTGAGGATTATGACATCCCCCACCCCATTATTATGACTGATATTATGGTAATTACTTATTCATATATAATTGGATATAAATAGATAGCTAAATAGCTTTTAAAATATTTTTTTAAATTATTTTTTATACTATCAGACGCACTTTTATCATAGGAACACAGTATATATTATTTTTATATATTATTTTTAAGATCTATCATAGAAACAAAGTATCTACATGTTATATAAAAATAATATATACTTTGTTTCTATGATATTCAATTGACGTTTATAAGTAAGGTTGTAAAGGCCGCAAAGTGACTCAGTCGCTTCGGCATCAGCTTAAAAGTTGCTGGCCAAGTCTAATATATAAGCGCTCTCCTAAACTCTTCTTTCCCTAAAAAAAACTGTAAAAAGTCTTGAGATTAAATTTTAATGATATGATTTTTATTTCACAAATTAAATCTCTCAGCAATCATTTTATGCAAATGACTTTCTTGTTGATGGCAAAGCTAATCCTTGCAAAAGGGGTGACTTGAAACGAAAATTGATTTCTGATTAATTTGTGACACTGATCTGCTGTTAGACATTTTCATGAATAAAATTAATTTATGAAAAATATTATGCAAAAATATCAAAACGCTTTGTTATCGATTGACGTGGCAGACCTACTTGAAATAATTATTTATTAATCATTTGCTCAGACTTTAGATCCGTGGTAGTACCACCACTTACAAGTGTACACACAGACCGTGAAGTGACTTGGTCGCGTTTCAGGATCAGCTTAGTATTAAAAAAAAAATGTCTGGAGGACTACAGTTCACAGCCACTATGGGCGCCATTGACCCGACCTAATATCTTTATTTAAAAAAGGATAAGCCGTAGCAAACATTTTAAAATGTGCCGCACACAAATATGGTAAAATTTTACCATTATAATAACAACGATTCTAAAATCTCAGTCTGTTTAGTTTTTCAGCTAAAAATACCATTTGCCTCCGAATGTTAAGATTAGGGCAATAAATATTTACATAAAGGTTCCTAAATATCTTCATAGTTCATTGAACTATTGGTAACCTATTTTGTTTTAGAGTTATTTTAAAATTGTATTATCTTATAAGATGTTTATTGAAATTAGGTGATGTCAATTTTGTTCACAGTTAAATACTTTTAATTAATAACACATTTATTTCGATAAAGAATAATATTATTATGTTAATACAACTCTGACAAATAATTTGTAATAATGCAATAATTTAGACCAAATTTGACTATCATAAAAACGGTTATTGTGAGTTAATCTTAAAAGATAGACATATACGGTCGCGGACATTTTTTTAGATAATTTAAAGAGGAATAATTCTTTCATACATATTTTTTGGATATCTCAAACGGTTTTCGCAGCGCACGCAACGGAAACCCTCAAAGACGAATAATATTCCCCGTTTTTTCCACATTTTCGACTGTTTCTTCGCTTCTATAAGTCGCAACGTAATGTTTTATAGCCTAAAGCCTTCCTCGATAATTGATCTATCCAACACAAAAAGAATTTTTCAATCCGAACCAGTAGTTCCTGAGATTAGCGCGTTTAAACAAACAAACAAACAAACTCTTCCGCTTTATTATATTAGTATAGATAACCCCGTTATCTATAGGTAAATTCACGGAATATATGAATAAAACTGTATTTATGAGTTCTGTGGGTAGGTAAATTGAAGGAATCATGCGTCGCTACAGTTGGCAGTTGGCATCGGCAGTTCGTTGCGCTTTTCTGCGTAAACGAATATTGCCGATGCAACTTATATATGCTACTAAAAAACTTATACTTATAAAGTACTATGAGTGGAGTTTATACGATAAATTGCTGAATATAAATTCTAACAAGAATAACCCATAATCGGTACTCTCTCATAACGGAATATTCCACAGGCCTGAATGTCAAACATCTCATTTCTCTTAAAGTAAAAATTATGTAAATTACAAACTAATGATACTGCATGAATATTTACAACAGAATGACGCTTTTTTGCCACCGCCTGCGCCGTTGAGCGAAATCTCATTCTATAAATAAAATCACGTTTGTAATTTTCAAAATGCAATATTTCTTTCATTCTTAAAATTTACTTTCCAGTTAAGAAAAAAGCTGGAATATCTTTGGCACGCCTCATATTGTCTGTATTGATTTTTGGTCAGAGTTTGTTTCTTTGCGTGTATTAGTAATATTTAATTGATTAGAGTAGATATTGCAAATATTTTCTATACTAATATTATAAAGAGGAAAGATTAGTACATTTGTTTGTAACGAATAGGCTCACAAACTTCTGGGCCGATTTCAAAAATTCTTTCACCGTTAGAAAGCTACATTCTTAGTGAGTAAGAAGGCTATATTGAATTTACAAAAAGTTTAGGGTTCCGTACGAAATCTCGAATAATGTAACCCAAGGTGTAAAATTACTTATAAAATTCCTTACATCGCGTACGCTGCGGAAACTATTGGCGATATATAAAAAGTGTTCTATATATTAATAGTACTCATGATTACCCACAAAAAAGTCTGCCATGCTATATGCCTAAAATGGTTTGATAATTAAGGCTGAATATGTATGTGTATATATACACTATATACAACAACATACGTTTAATGGTAGGTACAAAGATTATACATACATAAGAGAAAAACTAATTATTTGACCCGGGCAACACCGGTTTATGCAGCTAGTATAACATGATAGAACACCGAGAGTTAGGCTATGGATATAGAAAAGGAGTGAGTAAGAAGAAGTAGTAAGTTTCTGGGCAACAGTCTGTCGATCCGTAGTACCACTACTTTCAAGTCTACAGTCCGTAAGAACCCTTTCAAACTAGGCAAATAACATTACAGGTGGCCTAATGGACTGCCTCTAGTTTAAAAATTAAAAAAAAAGTCGTCTTGGAAGCAAAATATTTGTTAATTAAATTAGGAACCATGTATAAAATTAATACTTTAATCCAAGAAGGAAGGGATTAATCTTTCTATAGATAACGCGATCTATGAAGCATGACGTCAATAAAAATTCTTTACAGGCCTTCGAAGGACAATTTTATTTTATGTTATTTTAATAAAAAAGACATTTCTAGGGTTTGTTATTTCCATAGTGTAGATTGGGTTAGGATCGTGGAAAGTTTCACCTATCCCCGTGGGAATACAAAGTGACAAATTGATGAATTCTCCCCATTCTAAAACCTTGGATTCTTTAGCGAAGAATTGTTAACTGGATAGTGAAGGCAACTGAAGCAACTATTAACTATAAACTGAGACGGTTCTTTAATATGTCAGACCTTGCTTACCACCAGGCAAGTCGTGGTCAGATGTCGCATCACAATTAAAAAACTAATTAAGTTGGATACTCACGATTCATGTAAAATTTCTATACCGCAAATTGTTTACAAAAGTATAACGGACTCGTGCTAAATGCTTTGCTATCTAAAATCAAAATACAGATATCATTTTACAGGATACTGTAGGAATATAAATCTTATGTTCATTAACGTAGATGGGACTCAATGCCTTTCGTTATATTCATAACAAAAGGTATTAGGATGAGAAATGTGAATTAAAAGTAAAATAGCTAGTATGAACTTGAAATTTTTCTGCTAAACAATTTGTCAGCTATTATACTAAAGGCATAGAGCGCTTAAATAGGTAAGTTTCTGCAGTAGTAGAACGGTATCACTACCGCAGGAATTACCTTAGTTATGCGCTAGTAGTATATTATTCAACTCTATTACTTACAATTGAGAATCGCTTACATTGGCCGCGTATGCAGCTCCTCCAACTATGGCTTTAAATTTTACAATAAAACATTTAGTCCCAAATGGTTTCGTACAATATACTTGGACGTCTGTAGTCAAAAGTACCTTACTTGTATCGTTTGGGAACCATATCCTACGCCTAATTTTATTAAAATTAGTTGCTATTTAACCTCAAATTAATAAAATTAACTCCCCAGAGGTGTAAATAAATTTGCGAAGATTTTCCTTTCATATTGTACTCGTATGTAAAATTGTAAACGGTATTTTTACATTGAACAACACACTTTAGGCCGCGTAAATTTAATTAAAATTCCTACGTAAACACGATCATCATTTTGTAATATTTCATCCCATAAAGCCTCTATCATATAAATTATAACATAGGCTTCTATAAATAATATTAAATTATAATGTGAATTTTATAATTTCTTAGATCTAAAAAAGATTTATTAAAAACCTGTGATAAAACCAAGGTAATATGAATCGTCATCGACCCGCATAGACATCAGTCAACACATCACATCCCATTATCACGTCTTTTTCCCACAGGGGCAGGCAGAGACAATGGAGCGCCACCTGCCACGATACTGACACAACTCCCTCGCTGCCCTCACATGTCACACTTTCTTGAGGATGTCTCCGATAATAATTAATAAATAATCAAAATGCTTAGCAAATATTTGTTTATTTAAAAAAAATGTGGCAAATATTTGCTTCGGCTTTCAATGTAAGTGTGGTAGGTAGCCAGACAGTTGTTGATCATTTGCCAGTCTGCCGATCCACTATTTTTCGGTCTACATACCGTAAAGCCACAAAGTGACTCAGCCGCATAACGCAATTAGCTTGTAAGTTGTCGGTTCCAACTAGGCCAGGATAGTGGACACGATAGTCGCTTCTATTCATGAACTGCACTCCAGTATAACATCAGGCGGGGTGTCCAGTCCATGACGCTTTCGTGAACACTGTCCAGAGTTAATATTTGTTTCATAGCATGATTTTTCATAATCAGATTGTAGGTATATTACAAATGTTTGTTTAATAAAAGAATGAATCAGATAATCGCCCCGGGTTTCAAATTATAGCTTAGGATACAAATCTTAAGCAATTCATAATTCATCTAGAATTTAAATATATGTCCATTTCATATAAACAAATAAATAAAGGTGATCTTGGAAGCAGAACGGCGAGATTAATGGAAGCCATTAAGAAAATTGCGAACAGTAATGGATTGATGTCAGGGAATACTCATAAAGATGTATTCCTTCCGTTTTTTTTAACAAAGAAACAAAATGATAACTCGGCTGTGATATACGGGTGATGCTTTTGATTTATTACACATTTGCTAGTAGGGGTTACTATACATTAACAAGCTTTCCCACACAATACTGGGTAGCATTCTGATATGAAGAGTCCGTCCGGGGACAATTTATTACCCCTACTTCTAGGTTAGAAAAGGTTGATAAAGATGTCATTTAACCGACAAGCTCAAAAAGACGGTAAAGTTATGTACTAAATCAAAGGATTTTCTGGAAAACCTATATCTCAAGTGCTCTTCAGACAGTCAGTATAATTACTTAAACTCCAACGTTAGACTGTTGGGCGTTAGGGATCCTCAAGTACGATTAATAAAGACTACAATCCACTCTATTAAGTTAATTTTAAAATATTATAAAAATCTATACTTACGTACTATTTTACTTTACATTATTCTTAATTTTATTATATCTACGTTACGGTAGTATATTTTCATGGGTGTAAATATATCGTTTTACAGAAAACCTTGGAATCTATTTGTTAGTAAATCATGTACCTATGCTTATCACTGAAAGTGATAATTAAAATGTAACATTATAGGTAGTAGATGAAAGCAAACAGAACGCCATGTTTGATTTGCGTTAATTGATGTACGAGATTTTACATGTTGCGTGGAACCTAAATTAGTTATTTTTCATTTTTATATTTTATTTATTTGACCTCGTCTTTCCTGACCTCAACCTTGCAAGGGAAACCCCAACTGAAAAACCGATTAGGGCTTTTTCACGCTTTGATTAAAGGATCCAATCGGGAAAATACAAAACTAATCAATTGTCCGACAAAGAAACGACGTGTCGATACGTTTAGTCTGGCTGTCGAATTCTGAATTATACAGATCATGTACCTACATACGAGTAGGTAAAAGCATAATATTGATTTATACAATAATACTTCATCATCATCAGCCAGTAGGCGTCCACTGCTGAACATAGGCCTCCCCTTAAAATGCCATTTCACCATTTTAATCTACTAGCTGTAAGTCAACCACAAATAAATAAATAAACGACAAGATCCCAGTTGCATCCACCGGTTACCCGTGACTTTTACTATGTCGTCAGTACACCTAGTAGGAGGCCTGCCTACCCTGCGTCTGCCGGTTCGTGGTCTCTACTCTAGAACCTTTCTTTCCCATCGGTTGTCGTTCTTCGAGCGATAGTTATAGGACAAATACTTCGAACACCTTGAGCTGCTATTTACTATAGTAATACTATTTTCCTTCTATAGTAATGGTATCCAACTCTACCTAAGCCTACCCAATCCTCAAATTCCTATGACCCGGAATGTCCTAAAACCCGACCAGTCTCATCGGAGGATGGGCAGCAGCGTCCTCTGAACGTGCGGTGATAATACTGCCATACTGCCTCTTGAAAACAATGTTCCTTGTTATACTGCGATCCCCAAGCCACCTGCCAAGCGTGAGGATTATGACATCCCCCACCCCATTATTATGACTGATATTATGGTAATTACTTATTCATATATAATTGGATATAAATAGATAGCTAAATAGCTTTTAAAATATTTTTTTAAATTATTTTTTATACTATCAGACGCACTTTTATCATAGGAACACAGTATATATTATTTTTATATATTATTTTTAAGATCTATCATAGAAACAAAGTATCTACATGTTATATAAAAATAATATATACTTTGTTTCTATGATATTCAATTGACGTTTATAAGTAAGGTTGTAAAGGCCGCAAAGTGACTCAGTCGCTTCGGCATCAGCTTAAAAGTTGCTGGCCAAGTCTAATATATAAGCGCTCTCCTAAACTCTTCTTTCCCTAAAAAAAACTGTAAAAAGTCTTGAGATTAAATTTTAATGATATGATTTTTATTTCACAAATTAAATCTCTCAGCAATCATTTTATGCAAATGACTTTCTTGTTGATGGCAAAGCTAATCCTTGCAAAAGGGGTGACTTGAAACGAAAATTGATTTCTGATTAATTTGTGACACTGATCTGCTGTTAGACATTTTCATGAATAAAATTAATTTATGAAAAATATTATGCAAAAATATCAAAACGCTTTGTTATCGATTGACGTGGCAGACCTACTTGAAATAATTATTTATTAATCATTTGCTCAGACTTTAGATCCGTGGTAGTACCACCACTTACAAGTGTACACACAGACCGTGAAGTGACTTGGTCGCGTTTCAGGATCAGCTTAGTATTAAAAAAAAAATGTCTGGAGGACTACAGTTCACAGCCACTATGGGCGCCATTGACCCGACCTAATATCTTTATTTAAAAAAGGATAAGCCGTAGCAAACATTTTAAAATGTGCCGCACACAAATATGGTAAAATTTTACCATTATAATAACAACGATTCTAAAATCTCAGTCTGTTTAGTTTTTCAGCTAAAAATACCATTTGCCTCCGAATGTTAAGATTAGGGCAATAAATATTTACATAAAGGTTCCTAAATATCTTCATAGTTCATTGAACTATTGGTAACCTATAATATAATACGTATCACAGTCGTGAGTGTACTATCGAAGGAAAGAGTACTTGCCCATTTGATATAAACTTGATTATGACTGTAGACCGTTGTAAATGAGGGGAAGCAAGAGATTTGTGTTCTGATCATGGAAAGCGCTCTATTTACTGCCTTAGCCTGTGGTAATAGTTATACATTTTTATGTATCAACTTTTTTGTTTTCTTAGGTTTTGTGCTAAGAGTTTTTTTTATTGGGAAGTGACATCTGAATTCATAAGTCGAGTAAAGCGCATAATGGTAAAAGTAAAGCGCAACCTAAGGGTAAAGAAATGTGTTTCGGTTTACGGTTGGCTCAGTAGTCACCACTATGCCGGATCCAATATTATAGGATGGGAAGAACACATGGGCTGGTAAGCGCTAATCACGCTAGTTATATTACTTATCGGGTTTGTTTTGCATTATTTAAATCTCCTAGTTTAATAACGTGACGAAGTCGATTAGGAGTTCGATCGAATTTATGTCAAAGTGACATACATAGCTTGTATGCGAAAGTACTAAAGTTTGCAATTATATTTCAATCGATTTACAAGTATTTTTGTTCGTCATTGGATCAGCTGGTGTTTGGAAGGTTTTGTTAGAAATAGGTACAAATATGCGGTGGTTTCGCATATTTCTAGTTTCCGTAGTTGGTGGACAGATGGAAGTCCTCAAATTTACAATTAGTTCTTTTCATATTTTATAAAACCTATATAAGATACAACGAGGCGAAAATGGCCAAGGGGTAAATGCAAATAGCTCGCAATATTTTTTCATGAAAGCAACATTATTTTTTATTGAGACGTGAAATTTGACCTAGAATAGCATATAATATTCGTGGTACAATTCGTCTATGCAAGGTTACTTATAATTTCTTAAGTGAAATAGCGACAATGTCCGCGCTTGTACGAAAACGAATGCATACTATTTTTATAATATTTATGTAAATTGCATTTTGAATATAATAATACGAAATTCACATTGTCTACAGATTTAAGCATTTATATTTACGGAGATTTATTCATGGTTCTTAATACGTTAACATTAGGTGCAATTTGTAATAAAATTTTAGCTTTGTACATAACGCCTAGACAGTGTTTTTATGTTTCTTTTTACAACACGTTTAAAACCGAACTATAGTTCAGATGAATAAAAATTTCATAAACAAAAATAAAACCTTCGAATACATTATTTATATAAATAAATAATAGTTGTATTTACTGGTAAACCTATTAACGTTTTTTTTTATTAAGACGAGAGATCTGACTAATTTCCCTAAGCAAGGGTAGGTCTAAGTGCGCTGAAGACTAAAAAACCTTTTTATTTTACAGAGAGGCAGACGTTGATGAACGGCTACCCAGTCAGGATGGTTTACACTTACCATGACTACACTTACCATGACTACACTTATCATGACTACACTTTAAACAAAACTAAGACAGTGACTTAGTCGCGTTTCAGAATTATCATGACAGTTTCCGGAATTAACTGAATCATGCCGGCATAGTTGATGCAACTGCTGCTTATAGACTGTCCCTGATTTTATTATAGAATAAATGCTGAGTCGTGACTGCCTTCCGGGGTACCACGTCTTACAAGTATACAGACCGTTTCGGGATCAGCTTGTAAGTTGCCGGTTCCAACTAGGCCGGCATAGTGGATGTGACTTACAGTTATTGAATTGTAGTAGCAGTGACATCCATTCATGGACCACACTACAGCTTAACAGCTGGGTGCTGTCATTTGTCGAGTCACAATAAAATATAAAAAACATCCTTTTACTCACTTCTGATTAAGAAGTAATCATAATTAATATCCTTCCTTCCGTCAACGCAAACAACTTAGGTATTAAACTTATTTTGATAGTTCTGTCTATTTCATTCGTACCAATAACAAATACAAAATATCCTGAAAATTTATACATTCCTGATAGTTCAATTTACAGACAGATATGATTGAATATTTTACTACATCGCGTATAAGTACATATAAAGATTTGCTGACGTCATTGATACCATAAGCAAAAACAACATATGATAGGTCATTGAAAAGGTCACACAATGGTATTAAAAAGCAAAATAGTTCTGAAGATAGTGAGTGATCGTAATAAGTGACGCTTTTTATGCATTACGCTACTCAACGTACTTGTATCATAGAAGCTGGACATATATTAAAGATATAGTAAGTGGTTTTAAAATACCTAGATAGATACAATATAAATGAATAGAGAATAACGAAAGAGATTTATTAATCCTCCTAACTTTTCATCAAAGTGTGGATGTAGCCGAGAGTACGAGTTCGAAACCACTTACCGGTACCAATGTTTCTTTGATATTTATGTACTTTGGTTGTCCTGTTTCTATGTACAAGCACTTAAGTAGCTTAGTATAGAATAAAGTAAAAAACCTGCTACTTACAGTTATTGAAATTTACCAGCAGTCACCTCCATTCACGGACCGCACTCCAGCTTAACATTAGGCTGGGTGCTGTCATATGTCGAGTCACAATAGTAAAAAAAGTTATCGCTGAGTGAGCACTGACGATATAGGGAAAGTAACATCTATGTTCCTTAATGAGTGAATGATTTCTAATTTATAAATATTTATAATTAATTAATCCATACATTCTTAATCCACATTGTATGAAATATTCATTAATTATTCAATCGTGACAACTATCAATGAAAAATGTCTTAAGAGTGGTAGGCAGACAGCTGGTGGTCTTTGGCCTAGTCTGCCAATTCGGGGTACACCACCACTTACGAGTATACAGACCGTGAAGTGATTTAATCGCGTTTCGAGATCAGTTTGTTAGTTGCCAGTTCCAACTAGGACGTTTTTTTATTTTTTATTTTATTGTGACACGACATTTGACCTCGTCTTGCCTGATGATAAGCAAGAGGAGATCCAAGAGTGACGACGACTGAAAAATCCGAGTTAGTTCGCGGCTGCCTCAGTCGCCGTCACTATGCCGGCCAAAGGTGCTTCTTCACGCATCGCTTGAAGGATCCAAGGTTATAGGAGGGAGAAAACACGTGGGCTGGCAAAGCATTCCACTTGTCGATTGTTCTACAAAGAAAAGACGCACCGAACTTTTTAGTTCGACTGCCGATTCGGTCGACAAAATGTGGATGCTTTCCCCGACCAGTGCGGGTATTACGGGTGTGAAAAGACGAGGTAGGAACAAGGTTAAAGAGCTCCTCGGAACATTCTCCGTGGTATAGGCGATAGAGGACGCACAGAGCCGCCATGTCTCTGCGTATTTGCAGGGGCTTCAGAGTTCGTGTAACCTCTGCATCTCCTATAATTCGGACAGCTCGGCGCTGCAATGAATCCGGGGCATTGAGAAGATACTTGGCAGAAGTATAGTGAATGTGACTGCTACTTACAGTTATTGAATTGTAGAAGCAGTGACATCTATTCGTGGACCGCACTCCAGCTTAACATCAAGCTGGGTGCTGTCATATGTCGAGTCACAATAAAAAAAACAGATTCATTAAAATTGGCATTCCAACACTACGTCCTATAATTTATTAAAGTAATTATTAAATATTACTCAAAATAAAGTGACATTGTAGAATAGGTAGGTAAAATTCTCTTGTGGATGTAAAGGAAGCAAAGGAGTTATGTAGGGATCGTGGTAAGTGGCGCTCCATTGTCTTTGCCTAGCCCTGTGGGAAAAAGGCGTGATAATTTGATTGATTAATTGAATTCTCTCTCGTTATATTTTGTATTCGTAAGAAATATTATAAGCAAGATTGAAATATTATGTAGATATATTTCATTTATTCGTCTAAACTTAATCTCAATCCTTATTGTGCAATCCGTGATGCCGGGATACGATTCTAGATAATGCAATTCTTTGTTTTGTCTAGATTCTAAACTCTAGAAGATGTTCGCACAAAATCATAGCAAACAATATGTTATAATTTACGTTATAATTAAACCAGGAACAATAAAACAAAATCAAAACATGAAACTGGGTTGTTTTGGAAACAATAACAGCATCAACCAATAGGACGACTCACCGTGACCACGATGGCTGCAAAACTCTCGAAACGTCTATGACATTTTTTTTTATAATAATAGAAATAATCGGTGTCAGAATAGGACATCGGTGCTTTTGGAGTACTAACTTCTTGCTTACCATCAGGCAAGTTCAGATCAGATATACCGTTCTAGTAAAAAAAACTGAAATTTTGTAGTCATGACTTTTCTTCATAACCTGAACGATTTATTTTCGTATCAATACCAATTTAATTTTCACCAGAATAAGTGTGTAGTTACTATACACAAAACTCTTAGGAATATTTCTTTCGATTCTGAAGAGTCAACAGTACACTTATTGCATTTCTCCTTTTTAAAGTATAAGGAAAAGTAGTTTTAAAAAGTATCACACAATACTTGATAGAAATTCCTATGCATTTTATACTTATGCCATGCGTGAAGAAGCACCTTTGGCCGGCATAGTGGCGGTAACTGAGGGAGCCGTGAACTAACTCGTTTTCTTCAGTCGTCGTCACTCTTGGACCTTATCTTGCGTATCATCAGGCGGGTCGAGGTCAAATGTGTCACAACAAAAAAAGCATTATGATGCGCTGCAGACTGACCTTTGTTCGTCCGACCGTTAGTTTATTCCGTCAACTTTTAACATATAATTTTTTTAAAGTCCTAATAATAGGTGTGTAGTTTGGGTACTTATTGTTGCTGCTTGCAGGCATATCTGTGATAGAAGTCACGTAAAATCGCACTTACAATTAACATCGGGGTGCGAGTTGTCATGTCATATAGTAAAAAATAATAATAACTTAAATATCGGCAAGAGACCCGACGCCATGACTGTTGGGCCGTGGAAACTTGGTAGGTCTCTGGTGTGTGATGCGACTTGTGTAGACACATTAGCCCCATTTCACATTCAAGAGACCTCGTTAAACGCGGGCAGTGCGGCGATTTCTGCTGAGAACCTCAAGCTGCGCAAATACGCTAACTTCGGTACTGGTTACGAATTTGCGCCGTTTGGGGTCAGACGATGGGCCCTTGCGGACCATCAGCTAAGCGCTTGGCCAAGGAGTTGTCCAAGCGGTTGATGGAGAAGTCTGGAGACAGAAAGGCTGGCCATTATTTCTGCCAACGTGCCTTGCAAAGGGGAAATGTTGCCAGTCTCTTAATGCGATGTCATTAGACGATTCGATGAAAAAAATTAATTAAATTTCTGTATTTATTATAAACAGTAATAGATACATTCTGCATATTTTTATTAAATTTCTTGAATCTGATGTAAGTGTAAATGTTGACAGCTTTTCATGAATGGTAATCGCTTCTTAATTGAAAAATCTCTGCCTCACGAATCACTATATAACGAAATTATTAGGATTTTTTGCTTCTCCGAGGGGCTGTATCTTTCCTTTGAAAAGATTCTAAAAGATAAAAATAAATTAACAACTTAGTTTTATTAATACATAGGTAAATTAAAATGGAAAAGATGATTAAAAGTAGATTGACGAAAGGAATTTATAAATCTCATGTGGATGGATGCGTTTAACGAGGCAAACCCAGGATGTTTCAGCTTGCGATGTTCTTTAAGGGATGATGTTTTCCGACCAAATCAGAGACATCCTAAAGACCATAAAGACTGTAAAGCTTGTATGAAAAGGATTTTAGATGTAAGGGAAGCGAGAGAGTTGTGTCAGGATCGTGGCAACTGGCGCTCCATTGTCTCTGCCTATCTCTGTGGGAAAAAGGGTGATAATATGATTATTTTGTTAAATAACTCACTGTATGTAAGATAAAGATTGACAATAAATCAGCGGTGAGTAAAAGGTAAAACCAAAAAGACGACCGAAAACGGGAAGAAGACTTAAAAACTATGATATAAATATTTTTTATTTATATATCATTTTATTTATTTCTTTATATTTTTATTTATATATCAACTAAATGCACAATAGTACTTTATAGTTTTATATATTTTATATTACTAAAGAAAATAAGTACCTTCTTGTGTTAAAACTATTCATTATAAAGATAATTGGAAGCTAAATAAAGAACTAGTAGAGCCAAGAAAAATAAATAAATAATAATAAATTAATGAGAAGAAGAAAAAAAGAAAAAAAACACAACAGTTAGCTTTTTGCCAATTTCAAGTGGGTTTGACAAAAAAAACATGTTTTGAGATTATTTCTTTTTTACGTTTTGTTTGAATCAAATATGTAAGCTTTTCCTTTTTTTCTCCACGCATCGTTGCCTAATTAATAGGCTTTCTTTGGGTACCTTGACACGCCTTCTCTGTCACCTGTAATACATTCCAACCTAGCAGGTGTCAGGAGATCAACCATTGCTTTATTAACTAGCTGTACAATAGGTAGCCTTACTTAACCATAGCGCTTGCTTGTATGTGAAGGAAGCAATAAACATCAAAGGGGTGACGGCACTAATGTTCTTTATGGTACACAAAAAAACATGCTCGTTTATATATTTATTAAAACACAACAAACGTATTAATATAGGCCTCCTCTAGAACGCCATTTCGAACGACAAGATGCATCCACCGGTTATTCGTGACTTTCACTATGTCGTCAGTGGGAGGCCTATGTTATGCATTGGACGCCTTCATGCTGATGAAGAAACGTATTTAAAAAAAAAGGATCATCCCCTTGTTAACCATAAGTAAGGCTGAGGATAGATGTCGCGTCTCAATAAATGTATAAGTTTAAAGTTAAAACAATTATTTCATCTGAATTTCAATTAGGCTTAATTTAATAGTCTCTTAATAGTCATTAGGGATAAAATAAAGTAAACGTTTGGTCCGAAACTTAATACTTGTGGAGCCTACAAAATTTTAATTACAAATTTAATCTATAGCGAACGAGTCTTTGTTAAAGAGAGGGGCTTTAATCTCATAGCATTATAGCGCCCGCTTCTTTATGTAAAGTTAATTCAGAAAATGTATACAAAATTCTCTCCATGATAACATTTCATTTATAATTAGGTGGTAAACGATCGTTGTTTTTTTAGACAATAAGATTGGTATCCTGTTTCTATTATTAGCAATATCTTAATCAACAAATTAAAATAAATAGTGGATGCGACTCCTACTGAAGTATAGTATTAGTACTAACTAGTATAGTTAGTATTACTGTATAGTTAGTATTAGCTGCTAAAGATATAAATATCAGACGGAGTACTGTTATATTATGTCGAGGCACAATAACAGAAAAAGAAACAATCACCACAACAGCGGATAGGACAAAAACGACAATTAACAATTAAAATAACAAAATATTTGTCGAGGCCTTTTTCATTAAATATGAATATTGCGCAGGAGAGTGTTTTCCGATCAAACACTCTCCTGGGCAATATTATCCTGGGGCGATAACCATAGAGCTTGTATGAAAAGAATTATGAATGTGAAGGAAGCGAGGGAGTTGTGTCAGGATCGTGTCGAGTGGCCCTCTATTGTCTCTGCCTATTCCTGTGGGAAAAAGGCGTGACATATTTTTTTAAATTGATTTGATAATTGTTCTAGGTACAACTCTGTCCAAGGTACAACATGTTCCCTATACCTGATAGAAATCCTGAATTATAAGCTCAGATAGTAAGAAAATTGTAGTGTAATTTACCCGTTAAAAAGGATAATTGTTGTTGTATATAAAGGAAAATTATATCCTAAGTTGGCGAAATGGGAAAACTTATTTTTAATGTTTGAACTTATGTTATCTAAATATGACTACTTTAAACTAAGTAGGTAAAACTGAGTGCGTTTGCTTGTCCATTAAGTAGGGTAATATAGTTAAAATGTCACTTGAGATTAGGCCAATGTTTTAAGTAACATGTTATAAGACTAAATATTTTGACCTTTTTGTTGGTAATTCAATTTCGCTGTTTCTAAGTACTAGTTGTAAGTACTAAAAAATCACTTTGGAACTGCAACTGATTTGTTACTCGGTGATTGGTTACGATGATGTCATTTTTTTTATTTATTTTTTATTATTTTATTGTGACTCAACATATGACAACACCCCGCTTGATGTTAGGCCGAAGTGTTGTCTATGAATGAATGTCACTCCTACTTTAATTCAATAACTGTGTGTAGCAATCACATCCACTATGCCGGCCTAGTTGGAACCGGCAACATACCAGCTGATCCCAAAACGTGACCAAATCACTCCACGGTCATACAGACCGTGGAGTGATTTGGTCACTTGTAAGTGGTGGTACTACCCCGGATCGGCAGACTGGGTACCACTACCTACCACTCTTTGATAACCAGACCCGAAGCAAATATCCATCTCTATTTTTTTATTAACAAATATTTGCAATATTTAATATTATTAAATATTACAAATAAAAGCTATGAAACAAATATTTGCTCCGAACGGGGATCGAATCCGGGACTTTACGCGCAACAAACCAATCGCTAAACCGTTCGTCCACGCCTGTAAGTCATATATTAGTGCGACGAAATTTCACTGCTTTATGACAGCACCCCGCTTGATTTTAAGCTGGAGTGTGGTCCATAAATTGATACTACAATTCAATAACTGTAAGTAGCGCTATGCCGGCCTAGTTGGAACCGGCAACTCACAAGCTGATCCCGAAACGCGATTAAATGACTTTACGGTCTGTAAGTGGTGGTACTACCCCGGATCGGCAGACTGGGTACCAACTGCCTACCACTTTTCGATAACCAGACCCGAAGCAAATATCCGCTTCTTTTTTTATTAAACCAATATTTACTATATTTAATATAATTGTTTAATATTACAAATAAAAGCTATGTAACAAATATTTGCTTCGACCGGGAATCGCACCCGGGACTTTAAGCGTAACAAACCAATCATTGGACAATCGGCCACGCCTGTCGTCAAAAGTGAAGTGAAAGTGTTTTGGGATCAGCTTAAAACTTTCCGGTTCCAACTAGGCTGGCATGGAGTTAACTATGTAGTGATGTGATGATGACGGGTCTAAGTCATTATTTATTTACATTTCTATACTAAGCTACTAAAGTGCTCAAACCGGACGACCAAAGTATATATGAAAGTCACTGTGAGTGGTTTTGAACCCGTGGTCCTGGTTTGCGTGACCATTGCATCATTGCATGCCACTACACCACGGCCGTCTTATTATGACTGTCGGGTTACAATTAATATTTAGTTTCGGTTGGCATAGTGACGGCGACTGAGGCATCTGTAAGCTGAATCGCTTTTTAGCTGTCGGGGCTCTTGACCTTCCCTAAAGGTAAGTTGAGGTCAGATGTCTTAAGTTGCAATACGCTTGGATCCGATTGAATTGACGTCAACTTGATATTTTTGTTTTAGCCTGTCTCTAGAAGAACAAAGGCGTTACATTTTAGTAAGTGAAAACCATTCTATTATTTTAATTACTTTTAAAGTTTATCTCTCTTTAAAGTTTATAAAATAAGTCTACAGTACTTATTGTTCTTTATTCAAATAAATAAAGAACAATAAGTATTCAAATAAAGAATAGACACTTTGGAATATTGATTTCAAAGTACGTATTGTTCCTAGACTATTGGGTCGTTTTAAAATGAGAGTTTAAAGACAATAAATTATTCATATTTTATGATACTTTAATAACTTTGTGTAATATTTGCGAATATATGAATATGTTTTGCATTTTGATTGGGGTTTTTGTGTTCGTGCAAATAAAATTGCATGTTTAACTTTTAGCGCTTCCTGGGTATGTGTCCACACGACTTATTTAACTATCTATGGAACCTATAACTACAGAGGATATTTCTAATTATTGTTGTAGCTGTTAAAACCCGAAAGTTACAAGATACATTTTTCAAACGCCAGTAAAACCGCAGGATACGGAATGTGTAAGTCCGTGTTATTTTTTTTATTGAAGCACGATAATTCCAAAAAATCACTAACCTTCCTTTCAAAAAATGACCTAAATATCTACCAAAAATCACTTCCATTTTTTTTTCCAAAAATCACACATTTATCTCTTAAAGAATTATTTGTATAACTTCCAAAAATAACCTATATCAACCTATACAAAGAAATCAGATTACTGGTAAATTTTTATACGACAAAAACTTCATATACTAATTTATAAAAGGAAAACATAATTTAAAAAAAATGTTCCTTGTTAATGTGTTTCCCTTTTCCTTTATATATAATAACATTGTAACTAATTAGGCAAATTGTATTAAATGTAAACTTTAATGATGTACATGAGCCTCCATCTTTAGTATTATATTTTAATGATTATTATAACGATCTTATAATGCGCCGCCACCACTTTTCCTGGTCTCCTTTTATTACTGTGTACAATTATCTTCATATTTTCAAGTTATTAATCGATATATTTTTTTATTTTAGCTTGACATTTATGAGAGCATCCTGTTTGTTATTAGGCTGGATGCGATCTATTAAAGAAGGCGACTGCAATTACAAATAAATAACTGGACTAGTTGGAATCGAAAACTTTCGAGCATATCTCGAAATGCGACTTAGTCACCTTATAATCTGTACACTTAATTCTTCAAGCGCAGTATGGGTAAAATATTAAAAATATTATGGACTTCGTGGACATTATACGCGACCGTGGTGTAGTGATAGTGCTCAAACCGAGCACGGGTTCAAAACCACTTGCCGGAACCAATGTATCTATGACATATAATATGTACTTTGGTTGTCCTGTTTCTATGATACGAGCACTTTAGCTTAGTATAGAAGTGTAAAATAATAAAAGAAAAAAAAACTTACATTACAAAAAAATACATCTCAAATTGACGTAATTTCATTTTCGAACCTACTTTTTAAAACAAAATAGATAATGAACAAATTATTATGTTTAATGTAATGAATAAAACACAGATTGCATTAACAATAGAGCTCATTAGAGTTTCTTTCATTTGTGTGATGCTGTTCATTTGTGAATTGAAATGAAGCCGCGGGGATATTAAATCTGACATAATTATATGTTGATTTCTATTTTAAAATCATATCGGCAGTCAAACTAAAAAGTTCGGTGCGTGCTTTCTTTGTAGAACAATTGACAAGTGGAATGCTTTGCCTGCCCATGTGTTCTCTTCATCAAATGACCTTGGATCCTTCAAGCGATGCGTGAAGAAGCACCTTTGGCCGGCATAGTGACAGCGACTGAGGCAGCCGTGAACAAACGTCGTCGTCGTCACTCTTGTACCTCCTCTTGCTTATCATCAGGCGGGTCAGATGTCGTGTCACAATAAAAAAAAACAGCATAATAAATATATTTAAATAGTGACAATAAATAACAACAATTTGTTCATTCAAACAAAATTTTTATTTCTACGAAACTTCATGAGCGAATCAAACGTCAAAACGGCCATCATAGCGTGCCGCTGGTATAGCTTGTATGAAGAGAATAGTGGATGTGAAAGAAGCCAGGGAGTTGTGCCAGGATCGTGGCACAACTCCATTGACTCGGATAATCCCTGTTGAAAAAGGCGTGACAATTTAATTGATTGAATGATGATGATGTATCATTTATTAACACATATAATAAGAAAAAAGGGAACTGAAGCTACGAACGTAATTGGAGCGAATTGATCGACCTTTATTTATTTATTTATTTATTTATTTCTTTGTACAGGCGTACAGGCGGACTTTAGGCCCGATGGCTTTATCTTCCAGTCAACCTTCAGAAAAACAGATAGTGAAAGGCAGGTGCATGAAACAATGTTTAACATAGATACAATTTTTAGAAAAATTAAAATAAAAAAAAAAACTTAACACTAAAGACTTAAGTAACAATAAACGTACATATATAATAGGTAAAAATACATAAATAGATATATATTAAAAATAATACATATATATATATATATAATATACAATACATAATAATAATATAATCTATATTCATCCAAAGTACTACGATTTTTGAGTGAGATGTTTCCTAAGTTGGCTCCTAAACGCCACTCTGTTTCGGGACTTTCTAATATCAATAGGAAGGTTATTCCATAGGCGAGCTGCCTGCACCACAAATGCTTCATCAACTGCTCCCTTATGATGGAGAGGGATTTCCAGCTGTAACGTGTCTCCTGACCGAAGGTTTAATTGATGAGAGTTTGAAAGAAAGTTAAATCTATTTTTAAGATATATAGGGGAAGTAGTCTCCATGAGAATAGGATAAAGAAAATTAAGGAGTCTAAATTTTCTGCGGTCACGGATTTTTAGCCAACCAAGCTGCCGACGATATGAGGAGATATGGTCATATTTCCTCAGCCCATAGATAAATCTGATACAATTATTGGAAAGACGCTCAAGTTTATCAGTAAGAGTTTCGTTAAGATCTAAATAACACACATCGGCGTAATCCATAATTGGAAGAATAAGCGCTTGAACTAACAATTTTTTGGTACTAGACGGTAACAGGTTCTTAAATCTATAGAGATATCGCAGTCCATTTACTACTTTGCGACTTACTTCAGTGATATGTGGCTGCCAAGAGAGGGAAGCATCAATATTCAATCCCAGATTTTTTACTACTTTACTAACTGGTATAGCCACTCCATCATACTTAATTAGAGATAATAGATCCGGGTTCAACTTACACATCGACCTACTGCTCCCTACAATAATACACTGACATTTGGCCGGATTCACTCTAATTCCAAAATCATTGGACCAAGAATTAATATAGTTAAGATCTTGATTAATTAAGTCAATTGCCGAATTTATGGAGTCCAATGGGGCTTGTGTGTAAAGTTGCAGGTCATCTGCATAAAGGTGATACGAGGAACTCAAAGAATAAGTGATGGAATTAATGAAAATGGAGAATAACAGAGGAGAAAGGATGCCTCCTTGAGGGACTCCAACAGAGAGGTCACACCAATCAGAGAAAGTTTTATTTGAACGCACCTGCTGCTTTCGACCGCAAAGATAGTTTGAAAACCAGCTCAGAGCATCAGATGATATACCACATTGATATCTCATAATAGCAAGCAAAATGTCGGGATCAACCATGTTGAAGGCATTTGAGAAATCAATGAGCACCATAAGAGTCAACTTTGACTCCTCCATTCCCCATCTTATGTCGTCGGTGACTTTGATAAGCGCCGTTGCAGTGCTGTGACCTGGCCTAAACCCAGACTGGAAATGCGAAAGAAGTTGATTTTCCATTAAAAAAGCCGAGAGCTGTTTGTGTACTACTGATTCTAATATTTTGGAAAAAAAGGGGAGTATAGAAATAGGTCTATAGTGAGTAAGAGAAGTCGGGTGCGGTATTTTTGGAATTGGTGTTACAAAGGCTTGTCGCCAGATTGCAGGAAACTGACCAGATTGTAGAGAGAAATTTATGATGTGATGCAATACTGGTAACAAGGCCTCTGATAAAAAAGATATCATGGTTAGATTTATACCATCAACACCCGTGGCCCTTGATGTAATTGATTTTAAGACTTGTTTGATATCATTGACAGTGACCAGTGTCAAGGTGAAAGAAGGCAGATTAGAGGAAGTTTTTGAAGAAATTTTGGTAATGGTCTGGCTTTTAATCTCAGCGGTAAGAACGCTAGAAGAAGAGAAGTGGGTGTTAATATCATTAAGATTTATATTAGAGGGTACGCAATCTTGTTTGAAGCTGCCAATACCAATAGATTTTAGGAACTTCCATAACCCAGAGGGTTGGACTTTAGAGATATTTTCGTGAAAATAATTCCGTTTAGCCGAACGTACCGCCTGATTGCATTGATTTCTTGCTATTTTATATTTGGACCAATTAAAATCTGTGCGATCTTTTTTGAAAATTATGAATGCTCTATCCCGCTTCCTCATCGACAAACGAACTCTGTCTGTTATCCATTGAACCGGAGCACGCTTGACTTTGACCTGTCTTACAGGAGCATGTTTATCAAATAACTGAACCAGTATATTGTTGAGGACAGAGACTTTATCATTTATTTCCGGAACAAGCTCAATAGAATTCCAATCCGCACCAGCAGCGTCAGCATGTAAAACATCGAGATCCATCTTTCTGTAGTTGCGACAACGCAAGTATGTTGGTGAGCGCTTACCGGGCTTTGCCCTGTAGGACATATAAATGAGATCGTGCAATGAGAAAGCCGGAGCAAGGAGCTGTCCATGATTAGCTATTTTTTCCATACTTGATGTGATAATAACGTCAAGCCATGTGTCAGCAGTGTGAATGTTATGGTGTGTCGGCCTGAGAGGTACAATTGTGAGACTGGCAGCTTCAACTACCGAACGCAATCTCTTGCTGCGAGGGCAATCAACGAGAAGGTCAGCGTTAAAGTCTCCCATTATTATATGATGAGAGTATTCAGATCCCATCGATTCAATAAGTTGCTCCAATCTCGAGTCAACCGGGACAGTGGGCGGACAATAGACAACACCCAGTAAAATCACTTTGCCACCAACCGAGACCTCAAGGAAAAGATATTCAGGCGAATCGCTGCAGTTAGGTGGGGATGACGCTATTACTTTATGACAGATGTCGTTACGTAGGTAAATAGCAACGCCACCACCCCTTTTGTCAACGCGGTCGTTTCGCAGAAGCACAAATCCCGGAATTACGTAAGAAGTAGATGGCAAGAAAGGTTTTAGCCAACTTTCAGAAACTAACACTGCGTCAATGCCCCCACAGGAAAAAGTGTCAAGAATGTCTGGATAATGACATGGGATACTCTGCGCATTAATATGGCATACATTAAAATTTTTTGCGAACTCCAGCAATCTACCCCTCAGAGTGGCGCCCAGAGGCTCGATACAGTCAACAAACTCTTCAGATGACTCACCCGAGTCCAAATCATCAGCAGTGTAAAAGGAGTCTGAATCATCATCAGAGTACATGGTTTAAGTAATACAGATGAATTAATATGTAGTATAATTGAAAATAAAATAAATATATAATAGATGTATATAAATAATATAATATAATATATATTTAATATAAGATATAGGTATATATTATTACAATCGCAGTTTCTATTAGATCAGTAAATCACATCTGCTGCCAGTAATATAGCGGTTTAGAAACCTTATTAATAATGACCACAATAATAAGTAAGTATAAAATGATAAAAGTTTCAAAGCAAATTAATATATGCAAGGTGATTGACGTTAGCGCCGATAGAACAACTGGAACGCGGCGAGAATATAATGTAAACAGAATTTCCAATTTGTATCTACCCCCAATATATAACAAAGATATTATTATTGTTTACAAAGTAAAACATTATTAAGTTAAATATTATTTAAATAAATTAAAATGGTAAAATCCTTACAAAAATTACAAATAATATAAGCTTGGAAATAGATAATATGAAAACCGGTGAATTTACACAGGCCGCTATTGCTTTGCTTTCACATTCCTTGCTACTCTTGCCCTTTTCTGTTGATTATCAGGTACATCGGGGGGATATTTAGACATCAGCTCTTTAAGGTGGGTCTCTGAGACAATGCGACGTTTCGTGCCATCCGTAACCTTGACATACACTTGTCCTTCTTGTGACCAGCAGTTAGATATGCCATAAATGCGACGCCCTTCAGCATGTAGACGCCTGCGGATGGCAGTCAGGAACTCCGCCAGTGATATTGATGTACCTTTGAGCGCTTTCTTGGACTTCCAGATGCGAGCACGAACATCGAAGCTCTGAAACTTGACCAAGATAGGTCGTGGCTTATCAGCGGTCTTTGTGCCAAGCCTGTAGCAAAACTTGATATCAACTGTGCTCAAGTCCAGTCCAAGAGTCTTAGTGCTAATATCACAGATTACCTGTGTCACATTCTCTTCTTTTGACTCCTTTACGCCACGGAACAACAGGAATTTCCTTCGACTTCTCGATTCGATGTCATCGGTTGCAGTAACAAGTGCAGAAATCTGGGTCCTTAGCATTTCCACCGTATCTCTCATAAAGGATTTAAAACTTTGAAAATCCTTGGCGATTTGGTTCAGAGTCACAGTTTGTGATGCGGAGGTGAAACGATTTTCAAAAGTTTGCATCGTTTCCTCAAACTTCTGTTCGAGCGAAGAGAGTGTAAAGAGTGAATCCATTGTGTTGGAAGTGGTGGTGTTCACTGTTCAGTGCTTCAGGTTGTAAATGTGGATAAGTGGCGGGCAGCGATGCGACTTTTGACCATCAGGTCATTCCCCACGTAGTATGTATTAATTACTGAATTTCACCATAACACTTAACTACGATCACAAATGAAAGTATATTATTATAACTATGTAAACAATTGCGTAGTATTTTGCATTTAAATAATAAAAATGGTTTATCAACAAAAAATGACGTGTTAACTTTTCAGCACCATAGACAAAAAAAAAAGCATGTACATGTATAATTTACATAAAATATTTTATAACACGTTTTTCATATTGTGACGCGACATATGACAGCACCCCGCTTGATGTTAAGCTGGAGTGTGGTCCATAAATGGATGTCAATGCTACTACAATTTAATAACTGTGAGTAGCCATCACATCCACTATGCCGGCCTAGTTGGAACCGGCATCTTACAAGCTGATCCCGAAACGCGACCAAATCACTTCACGGTCTGTATACTTGTAAGTAGTGGTACTACCCCGGATCGGCAGACTAGGTACCACTCCACCTCTTTTTTTTAATAACAAATATTTGCAATATTTTAATTTAAATATATTTAATTTAAAATAATTTAAATATTACAAATAAAAGCTATGAAACAAATAATTGCGCAACTAACCAATCGCTAATTCGTCCACGCCTGTCGTCACGTTCTTCGTTTATAATTATTTTTTATTACATCTATTTCTTAGCACTTTAGGGTATAATTAACTTGGTGTTATAAGTGTCACTGGCGTAGATAACCAGGAGAATAATGACAGATGCAGGTGGCATTGCAACCCTCGAGATTACAAAGGAAACTCCCCATTAAAATATGCACACTGAATCCCTCAAGTGGCCAAGACGTAAGACGTGATAAGAATTATAATTAAAAGTAAATTTAGTTAGAAATAAAATTAGTTTTGGATTCAGTTCTGGAGGTACTCGTAAGTAAAAGAGTTATGGCCTAACGAAAATTGGCAATACGTAAGTTAATATTTTTCTTTAATTCTAGAGATTGTTTTAACCTGCATACGATCTCTATAACCATTAACTTTAATTTTTAGCTCTGATATAGTGGAATCAGCGGAAGTGCAAACAATATTTTTTAAGTGTAGAAAAAACATCATATCCTCGAATAAACCATTGGCTTTAAAATGGTTTATAACCCAATACTTTAATCCCAACGATAATATATATATTTATTGTGACACGACATCTGACCTCGACCTGCCTGATGATAAGCAAGAGGAGGTCCAAGAGTGACGACGACTGAAATAACCGAGTCAGTTGATACATACATACATAAATTATCGTAGAGCTTGTATGAAAAGAATCGTGGATGTAAGGGAAGCGAGGGAGCTGTGTCAGGATTGTGGCAAGTGGCGCTCCGTTGTCTCTGCCTATCCCCGTGAGATAAAGGCGTGACAATTTTATTGATTCATAAATAAATAAAATAAATACAGAAGTTGTTCAAGCGGCTGACAGAGAAGTCTGGAGACAGGAAGGCTGGCAATTATTTTTGCCAACGTAATAGCCAACGCATTACTGCCAAAGGGGAAGTTGCCAGATAATCCTTGGGATTATCTCTGATGGGACGTCTTTAAAGGATATTATTTATTTATTTATATTATTCAAAGTAAAAAAATTAATAATATTTAATATTAATAATACAGTATTTTTAAAATATTTTTTTTAAAACATTTACATTTTATTTATAATAACATCATAATAAATACTTATAACTAGACAGTATCTTACAAAGTTATTTAACATAAGAAACATAGAAGAATAATTGAAACTATTTATTCTAAGCTGTCACTTAAGCAAATATTAAACAGAGATATGTAAATTAAGTTATTTTAAAGAGCTCTCATCTTTGACAAGGGTTTAACATGACTTACAATTCTCATTTACTCAGAATCGTACTAATCTAGAGTATGTCTAAGCCAAAATAACGCGCCCCTCCACTGCATTTAGCACACGTGCAAATATAAAATATGAATGCAACACACCGAAAATTCAATTGTAATTGGTCATTCAGTTGCTGGTTAGACACAAAATAAAAATAAAGTATAGTAGTATAGTTAGTAATATTTGTATTCACAAATTAAAAAAAAAATCGCGTCATTTATAGTTAGACAAGCTATATCTAGGTATTATAGGTATATAATAGTACTATTTAAGTTATGTGCTCCGATTGCGGAAAAAAAAATGAACATGCAACCAATGCTCAACCTTAGACGCGTCGCTCAGGCCTTGTATATATTAATCAATCAATCAATCAAATTGTCACGCCTTTTTCCCATTGGGATAGGCAAAGACAATAGAGCGCCACTTACCACGATCCTAACTCCCTCGCCACATCCACAATTCTCATTATACAAGCTTATGGCACTAGTTTATGGCCACTAGGCAACCTAGCTTTCTTGAGGATATCCTTCTATATAATTTAATATACCTACAATATATTTAGAAAAAACTATACGAGTGTATATGTACAATACATGCATTAGTTGCATATTCCTTTTTTCGGAAATACGAAAACTGCCGAAGCACATAACTCATATCGTACTAAACGTGTACGTCTACTTACAATAGAAGTACTATGTATAAATAAAAGCCTGCCACGGCTATACAATTGGATTGAATTGATAAAAATAGACTGAACCTTAAAAATTGGAACAATCTATTAAACAGGTCTTCTGTCCTATAATCCTGGATCCTTCAAACGTACCTCACCTCACAATTGACTCGACTGCTACCAACTTAGAACTCTGTCCATCGCAGCAATCGTCTTGAAGTGAAAAGAGGTGAAAACTGTGAAGTGACTCAGTCGTGTTTCGGGATCAACTTGAAAGTTGCCGGTTCCAAGTGAACGTGACTGTTACTTGCAGTTATTTAACTGTAGTAGCCATGGAGCAAATGAAACTATTCATTTTACTTTTATTTATTTACATTTCTATACTAAACTACTCATGGACTCATGGGAGGGACCAGTAGGAAAAAGGAGAAGGGGACGTCCTAGAAAAAGGTGGATAGAGGACATACAAGCTTTAGCAGGAAGCGAATGGAAAAGGAAAGCATTAGACAGAGATGCCTGGAACAAGCTGGAGGAGGCCTATACCCAAATAGGGGTTCCGATCAACGGTGTAAATAGTTAAAAATTTTAATTAATGCAAATTTAAGATTGGAAATAAATGGCTTATTTATTTATTATATTACTAAACTACTAAAGTGCTAGTATCACAGAAACAGGGCAACCAAGGTACATATATCAAAGATACATTGGTACCGGTGAGTGGTCTCGAACTCGTGCTCTCGGTTTGCGAGAGACCGTACTTCAGATTAACTGGTGTGCTGTCATAAGTTGGGACACAATAAAAAATAGGCTAGTATAGTGAATGCGAATGTTATTTGCAGTTATTTAACTGTGTAGCAGCCGCCTTCTATTCGTGGACCACACTCCAGCGTTGCTGCACAATAAAAAAAACATTTACAAAAATAGAATAAGTTACTTAAAAAAGAAAAGTATTGACACAAATAAATTACCTTTAGTATCGAATAAGGAAAGGTAAACTAATGTAAATTCCATTGAATGTAATTCTCTAGTGAAATAATTTCATTCGAAAACACGATTTTGTACTAAAAGTCTTGTCACGTAGCTTTGACATGACGTGGGTGGGCAGTGAACAGAGGACCTTAAGGATCTTAAGTGGTCACCTAGATACGTGATAAACCCTCGATAATTCAACCAGGCTTTACTAGTAATGATATTTACAAAATTATACACATGTCTACCTTTTAAACGTGACTTTTTGAGGATATGAAGAGGCGAGGGACATTACATGAGGATCGTGGATAGTTTCTCTTCTTTAAACTATTCTGTGTGTGATGTATGTGACAATTTAGTTAGTTTTTTTCGTGTTATGACTATGGCGACAAAAATAATAAAAACGCGGTCAAATAATACATAATTTCTATAAGGATAGTTCTATCAGGAAAGTATAGGTCAGTACTCGGTCCCAATTAAAAATATAGCTAATTTTTAGTCCGTTAAATATATTATTAAGTTAAAAGGAAAAAAAGGAATACATGGGCAAAGTTCCAAAGATACTGGCAGGATTGCCGCAATGATCCTTTGACTAAAATACTGCCCATTTTTTGATATTAATATAAAAATGTATAAAATAATAATATTTATTAAAATGAATTATAACAAAATATAAAAAAATAGTTGTGAAACTTAAAGAAATGCAAGACGTGCAAAGGATCTGTATATACCTAAAGCAAAAACTGAACCAGGAAGAAATCAAATACCTATTGATGGGGCACAGTTGTATAATGGCTTGCCAGAGCAATTGAATTGTATGTATTTAATGTTTGGATCAATTTAAATTCGCAGTAAAAAAACTTCTAATGAAAAGCTAAGTACTTTACCTAATAATTCTCACTGTATAAATACTAACCCAAAACCTAACAATACACATATAAGCGAATATGGTACTAAGTTCTTTTGAGTTAATAAAGTTTCTATAAACCTAAAATACAGTTGAACATTTATACAAGTTGAAATATTTTCTTTTCATTAACAAGAAAAAATAAAACTAAATTCGAGGAAATATATCGGAAAGTACGTTTAATAAGACAAAGCTCATAATAATCTTATAAGAGAAAATTGGTAGCTTGAGGCGATGACATAAATTCACATGTAACTAGATTATACAAGGAAATTCAACTTTATTAGGGGAACCGTCCGGCGAACTAGTCCCACGGCGACACCAAACAGAATCCTACTTACTCATATATGATTTTATACACGTAACATGGATCAAAATTGGGTTTATTTTTTATATACCAAGCTACTAAACGCGATAAAGATATATGTATCCAATAATGTATATGTATCCAATAAGACGACCGTAGTGTAGTGGCAGTGCAATGGTCACGCAAGCCGAGAGCACGGGTTCGAAACCATTCACTGTTCCCAATGTGTCTTTGATATGTATGTACATATATCAAAGATGGTTTGGTTGTCCTGTTTCTATGATACAAACGCTTCAGTAGCTTAGTATGGAAATGTATGAAAATATTTAAAGACTAATTGCAAGCAAACTATAACTAGTGTAAAATGTTATTTTTTCAGTACAAAAATGTTATAATTAAAATTCTCTTCGTTTTTCTACTTTCATTTTAAATTAATTTGTTTAATTTATATTATAAGTTGTAAAAAAATAATTATGCATTTTTATCACTGTCAGAATTTAGCACTTTTTGCTATATTTGTTAAACGCTAAACTTTGTTATGTATATCTGCTTTAAATAAATAAATTTTTCATTATAGACACTGAATAATTAAGGTACCTATATCAAAGCTTCGTGAACATCATGGCTGCAAAGCAGTCGAAACGTCGGAATAACAAAAAATGTAAAAGCATTATTCCTGCAGTCTCTGACGTACTATGAGACTGAAAACCTCTTTACAGTCCTAACATAATAATAAATACATGCGTCGTACGTACGTTAGGTAACACACACTCGGCACACATTCACCCGAACACACACACACACACCACACAATACACACACACACACACACACACATACCACACACACACACACATACCACACACACACACCACACACACACACCACACACAATACACACTTCTACTAACTATTCTATTAAATTTTAAATGTAATCTTAGTAAAAACAAAAGGAAATAATATCAGATCTTTGTACCATCAATTTGTGTTTAATGGAAGAGAAGGTTGATATTTGCAGCACAGTACTAGTACTAGTGCAGGTATCATCGTTCATGGAAAACTGTAAACATTGTTAAGTACCAAATAAAGTTTTATTATTATTATTATTAACCAAAAATAAATGCGAAACTTGTTTATCAATGTTCGCGCAAATCTAAGAAAATATATCATTTAATATAGTTTTTAATTTATATTCGCCTATAAACCAACGCCAACTTTGGGATAACTTGTGTTCAGATTCGGGCATTATATTTTAGTTTTATCTCTACGTATTTTTCTATTAAAATGTTTATACAGAGAGTTTTACATTTAAACAGTTTCTTAATTGACACTTAATTTATATAAAAAAGTAATTTATTCCAAAGATATCATCAAAGTTAATTGAATTATTAACGTTAAGATCTTTTAAGGACTATAATTAGATTTTTTCTTTAGCTGTCTGTAGGAATATTTGGACGAGTTTTACGATATTTTTTCACAGTTATCTGACCAGTATTCATAACTAGGAATAGGCCATACAGTACACAACTCGTTTCAATGTTATTAAATTCAATATATCAATTCAATTTACGGTTTAGAGAGATAATATGTAAGAGGGACCTCGGCACGGTCAGTCACAAATTTTGTAGGAAAAATTAAAATTGTTTAGACCATCGACGAATTATAAAAGTCTAGGGAATTGTGGATGTAAGGATGCGAGGGAGTTCTGTCAGGATCGTGGTAAGTGGCGCTCTATTGTTTCTGCCTATTCCTGTCAGGAAAAGGCGTGAAAATTTGATTAATTGACTATTTTTGCGCCAGACATACTAGATAATGGATTTACGATAGATTTTTCACAGTTATCCGACCTTATGATTCCTATTCCTACTTATGAATACTGCACTAATTTTTATATTTTTAATAATATTAGCTTCGGATTAAAAGATGATAACCAAACTAGCCCACAGGACGGTCAGACACTATTTTTGTTGTAAAAATTAAAATTGTTTCGACCAATGATAAAATAAAAAAAGTCTAGGGACAGAATATTTAAATTTAAAAATAAACCTAAAATATGAGAGTTTATCCTTTGGGAGTTATAAATGTTAATAAGTGATATAGGTGTTCTATAAAGATATATTTTTGGGTCTTGCCCTTTTTACAAAGTTTCATGTTCATGTAGAAATTGAGTTTAAAATAATTATTTGGTTCAAAGATCTCACATAGAAGTTTCGAAGGTTTTATAATATTTGACGTGTTTTTAATAAAATACTTTCATGAATTAAATTAATGATAAAGCAAAAATAATTATTTGTAATTACAATAACTTTAACAAAAAATATGTTACACAATATAATAATAGAAATAAAACTTTGGCCGGCATATTGAGGGCGACTAAGGCAACAGTAGGTAAGTTGAATTGGTTTTTTCAGTCGTTGGCGCTCTTAGACTTCGTTGGCGCTCTTACCCTGCCCTGGTGCAAGACAGGTTCAGATGTCAAGTCTCAAAAATAAAAAATAAATGATCTAAAACTCATAAATACGTATGAACGAACATAGCTTTTTAATAATTTGTCAAGTTTAAAATAAATAAATAAATAAAATAAAATAATATTATATTTAATCAATTAAATCAATCAGGGAGAGACAATGGATCGTCACATGCCACGATTCCCTCATCCACAACTCTCTTCATGGTTATGGGCACTAGCAACCCAGCTTTCTTAAAGATGTCTCCGATCTGGTCGGAAAACAAAATAAAAATAACAAGTTTATAAAAACATGAGGCGACCGTGGTGTAGTGGCAGTGCAATGGTTACGCAAATCGAGAGCACGAGTTCGAGACCACCCACTGGTACCAATGTTTCTTTGATATATGTACTTTGGTTGTCCTGTTTCTATGATTTTCCACTTTAGAAGCTTAGTATAGAAATGTAAAAAAAAAAACATATTTGTCACCAAAGTAGTAAATTAAATGTTTAATTTGATTATCTTTAGAAATTCTAACCCAATTTGTAGTTTAGTTCAAAAGTGTATAAATGTCAGGGAGGGTCGTTAATCGGCAAAGGGATCAAAGTAACCAGGATAAAGCCTCAAAGTGTCTCTAATTAAATTGTACCCAAGTTTTTTATTGAGTCACTTTATTAGCAGATTCTCCAAAGCAAGGTTACCCAAAACCATAGAGCCCGTGTAAATAGAATTGTGTTTGTGTCTAAAGAAAGCGTGAGAGTTGTGGCAGGATCGTGGAAAGTGGCGTTTCGTTGACTGTTTTTAAATGATTTTGATGTTTTTTTTTAATTCTCCGTAAAGGTTGGCTGGTATTTTTTTACGAAAAATCCCTAAAAAAGCGTGAAAAGAGTGTATTTACTAAAAGTGTATTTATGAGCTTTTGGCTGGACTGCTATAAAATTGGCCTGGAGTACTTGATGATGAACCATGAGGATCCAACTAAGAGATATAACTATGGTGCTTTAACTAAAATTGTTGCTCATTATAAGCCTTTATCTAGGCTGTTATTAAAATAAAAACATGTAGTACTTGATGGTGGACCATTAAGATTCTGCATGTATTCATGTTACGGGACACATTTCTTAAATGTGAATAAAACCGCAGGGCACAGCTAGTAAAAATATATATGAGTTCAGATTGTCCCAGATTCATATAGTCATAAGTATAATAAAGAAGGAGCAAAAAAAATTACATTGGTAAAGAATGAACTCGTAAATACGATAGCCACAATTATTGTCATTTTGCTCAATGAAATATTATTCAAGCGAAACGTTCGGGTTATTATCAAAGGGAAAGATATGAGCCTAGTTTACTTACGTGAGTGTTTACGTGCGACAAATTGCGACGCGTGAATTGCGAGTTTTATAGATCTTCCAACAGAAAACACATCTGTATAAATCTCATGTGAATGGATGCGTTAAACGAGGCTGGCCCAGGAGGGTGTTTGCCGACCAAATCGGAGACATCCTCAAAAAAAAATAGGTTGTCTAGTGCCCATAACCATATGAATATGTATGAAGAACCATATGTATGAAGAGAATTGTGAATGTGAAGGAAGCGAGGGAGTTGTGTCAGGATCGTGGCAAGTGGCGCTACATTGTCTCTGCCTATCCCTGTGAGAAAAAGGCGTGACAATTTGATTGATCGATTGATTTACTTACTCCAAAACTCTTTTCGAAGTTTTAGTAAAGGCTTTCCGCCGCTTTATTAAAACGAGCATCATCAACCTCACTATCATTATCATCTTATGATGAATCTCTCACGTGGTTCATCTTCTAATAAAGCAAACACATTTTATGCGACTTACTATCTCGTTTATTTTTGGTTATTGATTTTACAATTTTTATTATTTCAACGCTTGGAGAGTTTTGCAGCCGCCGTGGTCACAGAGAGATGGCTGCACAGTTCTCGAAATCTCTAAAATGAGTTGACATTTAGGTCAGCTAAATTGAATTCGTAGGACAATCAATCAATCAATCAAATTGTCACGCCTTTTACCCACAAGGATAGACAGAGACAATGGAGCGCCACTTACCACAATCCTTACACAACTCCCTTGCTTCCTTCACATCCATAATTCTCCTCATACAGGCCCTGTGGTTATGCGCACTAGGCAACCTAGCTTTCTTAAGGAGGTCTCCGATTTGGTCGGAAAACACTCTCCTGGGCCTGCCTTGTTTAACGCATCCATCCACATCAGATTTATAAATTCCTTTCGTCAATCTATTATACTTTTACTCATCCTTTCCATGTGTCCAAACCATCGAATCATTCCTTTGTCAATCCTTGTCACTACATCTTCTTTCGTAAGACAATGTTTTATAATATAAAGGAGTGGATGCCCAACAGCGTGTCACTTTTACGACGGTCACCATTTCAAAGGGTGAGGACATTTTGTTCCAGAGATTGTAACTCATTTCACGCTTGTCAATATCATGAACATTGAGTAGCTGTAAAAATATGATATACTTGTATTGACTTGATTTTATTAAGGAACGGATAAAAATATATGAACGCAAAGCAGTGGGGATGGTGAGATATGTAGGGGTGACTATTTTTAAAAATTGTAACTACTAAACATATGATAGTATTCCGCCTGATGTTAAGCTGAAGTGCGGTCCATGGAAGGAAGTGACTGCTACTACAGTTAAATAACTGTAAGCAGCATTCACATCCACTATGTCGGGCTAGTTGGAACTTACAAGCTGCTCCCGAAACGGGACCTGCAGTTCTTTTAGAAAACTTCTTCAGCTTTGAGATATTGTGAAAGCGAGAGAGTTGTATCACGATCGTAAAAGGTAGAACTCGATTGTCTTTGTCTATCCCTGTAAGAATCAAGGCGTGACAATTTGATTTGTCACGCCTTATTCCCAAATAAGGGCAAATCAAATACTAAAATCAACTGTAAAGGGTAAAAGTAAAAAAGAATAAACACAAAAATACGTAATTCCCAAATAAACGTAAAATTTTGGGAGTCGCTCATCGTCAAAACGTAACCTTATCAACGGTCTCAAATTCGCGCACTGTAATCCTATTAGAAAGCAGCACGCGTCAAAACACCGCGTAATTTTCGTCATTTACCTAACAACACAATAGAGAGTGTCAAACATAAAATTTCACCATTTTTAAGCTCATATGCCTAGTCCACCATTTTAAAGCTTAAAGACCATGATGTACGTCGAATTTTGGAATCAGCTAGCCGTTTTTGCACACTCGTGTTCACTTATTTTTGTAAAGACTAAAATAAGTGCTTTATTTAAGGCTTCATTTACACTACACTTCACGGGGCCACTTCACAGTGGCGTAGCGTGGCGGGGGCGGAGGGGGCGGCACATTTAGGGGGCGGTAAAATTTATAAAAACTGAAATAAATCTTTAAAATTTGAACCTGAAATTCATATTTTTGTTGTACAGTCAGCATCAGATATATCTGAGCACGCAAAGTGATCAAAAGTATCTATACATTCAGACTGATCATAAATATCTACACACATTAGTTGTCATAATAATGTGAGCATTCAATGCGTCAAAAATATCTATACAATCAATGAATTAAACAAATTTTATGCGGCTTACTATCGCGATTATTTTGGTTTTTATTTTACAATTTTTTATTATTCCGACGTTTCGAGATCTTTGCAGCCATCGTGGTCACGGAGAGACTGAGGTGTTGGTCGTCCTATTGGTTGATGCTGTTATTGTTTCCAAAACTACCCCGTTTCATATTTTGTTTTTCTGTTCCCGGTTTATTTCAAATTTTTGCAAAAATAACTGACGGTGTCATCTGGTTTGGCAGTTTGCTGGACTTGGGACTTGAGTTTGTGAATTATGGGGTCCCAGGTGTTAGATAATCGCCAACCACCTTCTCTATTGAAATTAGGATGCTTTTTAATCTCAATAGCCTCGCGTACCATCCTGGGTATCAGTCGACTTTCCTTTGCGAGGATCTTTGGTTTGTCGAAACGGATGTAGTGATTGGCGCCGTCCTGTTGATGCTCACAAATTGCAGACTTTCCACTACGTTGGAAACGTCGGAATAATAAAAAATTGTAAAATCAAAACCAAAATAAACGCGATAGTAAGCCGCATAAAATTTGTTTAATTCATTAATCAATGTTCGCGCAAAATCTAAGAAAATCTATACAATCAGTTAGTCAAAAATATCTACACACTCACTTGTCAAAAATATGTCAACAGACAATTCGTAAATTTGTTTTAAAATATTACATATTTTATGAGTGTGTAGATATTTTTGACTATTTGCGTGTGTAGATATTTTTGACGCATTGAATGCTCACATCATTATGACAACTAATGTGTGTAGATATTTATGATCAGTCTGAATGCATAGATACTTTTGATCACTTTGCGTGCTCAGATATATCTGATGCTGACTGTACCTATGATTGAAACTCCTAAATAAGGGGGCGGCAAATATTTTTTCCGCCCCGGGCGGCTGACTTTCACGCTACGCCACTGATACTTCAAGTATTGTCTTGCTTTGACAACGATTATTTTAAATAGGGATAATTATTTTATAAAAAACGTCGATGTAGTCGTTCTCCGTTGTACGCTGCATATAAGGTCTAAACTTTTTGTAATTACAAATTAACGTATACAATCCTGAAATTATATGGTCTACATTTGTAAATATATAAAACAAAATAATTATGGTAACAATATTTAAAATTTTATATTACAAATTATCTTTACCATTTTAAATTGCATAATCATTATATATAATAAAAAAAAGTGTATAATGTGCGTGCCGGTAAAACCAAAAAACGAGGCCCGGTAGGATTATGGTTGGTATATGATGTGGTGACCCTTCATCCCTTATCTATGAAGAGGGTTTCCGTTTGTACCTAAAGGGTCTACTTTTAAAGATACAACTTATATATATATATATATATATAGTCCTGTATAAGGACTTGACGTTTTGCTCTATAGAAATTTCGAGAAAAGTTTAAAACATTCGAGGGCATTTCACAACATTTGTATTTTTCTAAAAATTACCAGAATAATCTGGCATTTAAATGTATTCAAAAACATTTTAGAGCTTAAAAAATCATATAGAAACATTTCTAAAAACTATTCTATTATATTCTAGATGTTTTCTTAAAGAATTAAGAATTTTCAGGAAAGTGGAGCTGAAATAAATTAAGATGACGACAGGCGTGGACGAACGGTTAGCGATTGGTTTGTTGTGCGTAAAGTCCCGGGTTTGTTTCCCGGACAGAGCAAATATTTGTATTATAGCTTTTATTTGTAATATTTATTGATAATTATATTGTCTGATATTAAACTAGACAATCTCTAGTGATTTATTCACATGAAGGGAAAATTCTATTTTGTTAAAAAATATGATTGGTAATAAAAAGATTATAATGGGGTTAAAAATAACATACTTTTAGATTAGTGTGATGTACATTTTTGTGCGTATATCTCTACATTTTTTGTCCATTATTGTTATTAAACATATGACAGCATTCCGCCTAATGTAAAGCTAGAGTGCGGTCCTATTATTATAGTTAAATAACTGCAAGTAGCAGTCACTATGCCGGCCTAGACATGACAGGCGTGGCCAGTTTCTCAACACACCAGTTAGTTACGCGTAAAGCCCCGAGTTCGATTCTCCGCCGTAGCAAATACATGTTTCATAGCTTTTAATTGTAATATTTAATAATTATATTTTTGCAATAGCTTGTTAATAAAAAAGAGGCGGATATTTGGTTTGGGTCTCGTTATCAAAGAGTGGTAGTGACGATCAGGGGTAGTACCACTACTTACCGTGAAGTGACTTAGTCGCGTTTCGGGATCAGTTTGTAAGTGCTGGTTTTAACTAGGCCAGCATAGTGGATATTACTGCCATATACAGTTATTGAATTGTAGTAGCAGTGACCTCCATCAGTGCTGTCATATGTCGAGCCACGATTAAAAATAAAGTTGGAACTGGCAACTTTCAAGGTAGTCCCGAAAGTCCCGAGTCAGTTAAGTCGGCCATAGATAGCAATAACGTTGATCCGTTCTCTTCGTATGAATGGAAACTTGATAGGCAAATAATTTCTAGTCAGTAACTAAATTTATAGCAGAAATTGTCGTGTTCCTGGCTCAACAATAAGATTTCAAATGGCCGTCAAACGGATGACAATGAGTCGTTTGCGAGCGATTGATTCTCTAACAATTCAATTTCGTGGTTCAATTCGGAACTAAAGGGAAGCCGTCGAATTGGCGTTTCGGTCAAATTGTTTCGCCTAGTCATTAGAAAATAGAAACTACTAGTATACGATAGAAAGAATATTTGTGGTACTTCATTCGTTTTTTTTTGTATGTTTTAATAATTTTAAATATAACATATTATTTTGGGCGGCATTGTAACAGCGACTAAGGCAGCCGTGAACTAACTCGGTTTTTTAGTCGTTGTCACCTCTTGCTTATTTATGATAAGGCGGAGCGAGGTCAGATGTCGTGTCACAATAAAAAAAGAGTCAAAATATAATAAAACAACATTTTTGTACAACTACTAAACGTTCTTGTATCACAGAATCAAAGCGACCAAAGTACATATGCCGTCCTAGTGAAAACCGGCAACTTTTAAGCTGATCTCGAAACGAGACTAAAAAGTTGGGTGCGTCGTTTCTTTGCAGAACGATCGACAAGCCCATGTGTTCTCTTCTTCCTATAGCCTTGGATCCTTCAAGCGATGAGTGAAGAAGCATCTTTGGCCGGCATAGTGGCGGCGAATGGGGCAGCCGTAAAGACTCGGTTTTTGCAGTTGTCGGCACTCTGGATCACTTCTTGATTACCATCAGGCGGGTCGAGGTCAGATGTTGAGTCACAATAAAATAAAAACTCACTTAAAGTCACTTAAAGATTTAGACACTTATATTTAGACTTATATTTAGTTTCAACTATATCGAATACGTTTCAAAGTTACAAAATGCTTTCACGTGTTTTTCCATAGTTTCACCTGTTTGTAAGTTTAAACAACTTTTGTTTTACGGGTGGGTTGAGTTTAACCGCCACCGCGATCCTTTCAAACCCGATATATTACACCTTAAGTTATGCTGGAGTGCGGTCCGTAAGCACACCCGTCCGTTCGATAACCGGTCGAAGCAAATTCAAGTTTAATAGCTTTATTTTATATTTACGAGTAATAATTTGATTATTTATTTATCAATCAATCAAATTGTCATGCCTTTGCTCCCACAGGGATAGGCAGAGACAATGGAACGCAACTTGCCACGATCCTGACACAACTCCCTCGCTTCTTTCACATCCACAATTCTCTTCATACAAGCTCTATGGTTATGGGCACTAGGCAACCTAGCTTTCTTGAGAATATCTCCGATTTAATTAATTAATTAAATTTGATTTAAAATACATTACTTATACCAATTACAAAGTATTGGTATAATTATTACAAAGTATGAATTGATTACAAAGTTCGGACTAGACTAAATCAATTCAGTTTGAAAATTTGCAATTGAAATAGAACTTTTTATTTTTATCGGCAGTGAAAATATTGAAAAGTTTTTAAAAAGGCAAACCACGTCGACCGCTTCGTTTGCAAACATGGACGGATTGTAAAGTAAAGCAGTGAAGGTTGAACAAACAATGTTTCTGTGTAAGTACACTCGGAAACAATGTTATGGAAACAATGTGTACACTTAGTAACAAAAAGATATAAAAGTGTATTAAAAATTACAGACGTGGCACGTTGGCTAGTACACTAGTTTGTTACCAGTGTACTAGTCCCAGGTTCGATTTCCGGTCGGAGCAAATATTTGTTTCATAGCTTTTATTTGTAATATTGATTAGTGTAATAATTTGTAATAATTAATTAGAAGTTCACGGTTGTTTTAGTCGCTTCCACTATGCCGGCCAAAAAAATTATAATTGAAATTTATTGTATTGTCATCAGTTTTTATTACGTGTATAAATTTACAAATTATTCAGACCTCTAAGAGTGGGTAAAAATTATTAAAATAAAAAAATGGTACTATTTTTGGAATAAAAATATTTAAATTGATTTTCTCTGTCAACCTGGATAAAATTGGATCATTTATAATGTTCATAAAAACCACAAATTATGTTCAAGAGTTTTAAACATTGTTTAACAAATTGTTACAACTTTTTAATTGGTTTTCGAAGTGAACTTTGCCTTTGTAAATAACGAGTCAGGCTTAATTTTTGTTTTTATTTCACGAATGAGTAAACCTTTCAATTTAGTACAGGTCGCAAGATGATTTTCGTTTGTAAAATATATCGCTATGACCCTATGTAAAAAATATTTATTGTTTTTTTCTTCAAATTAAAGTATTGTCCACTAAACTACACAGAGCCTATTTATTAGATTTTTTATATCAAATTTTCATTCTTATTTATACAGAAATTACTAGTATAGTAACTGTATCTACATATTTGTTAGTTTTTTGACTGTTTCTTTGAATGCCAAATCGGAGACATCCTCAAGAAAGGTAGGTTGCCTAGTGCCCATAACCAGAGAGCCTGTATGAAGAGAATTGTGGATGTGAAGAAAGCAAGGGAGTTGTGTAAGGATTGTGGTAAGTGGCGTTCTATTGTCACTACCTATCCCCGTGGGAAAGAGGCGTGACAATTTGATTGATTGATTGATCTTTGAATGCACAGTAAGTTCCATATAATTTGGACACATGATGCAACACAATTATATTATATCGTAACATCGAAAATTCTATATTTCAAATGCAGTTTTAAGTTAGGAGAATATGAATTTTTGAGAAGGTACATAATTTTCGTATATACGAGTACGGTCAACCGTATTTTTGCACGAAATGTCCCATTGTTTGATGGTTTGGTTGGTGGGTTCCAACAATGTTTGGTTGGATAGAGGGGAAAGTGAGGGCAGGGAAGGTGAGTATTGACATGTTTTAAAGACTGAAACCTAGTTTCTGGTCACAAGGTTTACGCTGCTTCCACTATCCCGTCTTCCACGCAATGGACCCGGCACCTGCACAGTAAATTGTCCTTCATGTAATTTGTGTACAAGAGTGCGTGTTCATTTTTTATCTTTATCTACGTTGCTTTTTTAAATTGGGAATTAAAAGTAGGGTCATATGTCCTCATTTATTGCAAACGAAAGTCATCTGAGAAGTTCGTTCTAATTGGTCGGAAATATATTTTCTTTTCGACATATTCGGCATTCAGTATATGTGTGATATGTGAACTAATATTGTTTATCGATTTTTGGTTATGCCCTTTACTCGATAATAAGCCTCGGATTAAATGAAATTTAATATGGCTAAAGATCCGTCATACATATGGCTAAGGTTAGCTGGTAGAAAATGCTATTTAGCATTAAGCTCGCCCATTTTTACTGTGCAATAAAGAATTTTATTATTATTATACTTATATTATACATAAATACATTAACAAAAGATGGCTCTGAAGCGATAACTTATTTAAACTTATTTTTCTTTTTTTGTGTTCGACATATATGACAGCACCCTTCCTAATGCTGACTGGATTGCGCTCCATAAATGGAGGTCCATGAATGCGGTCTATGAATGCGGTCCATGAAAGACTGCTTCTTAGTTAAATAACTGCAACTAACAAGTTGATCCCAAAACACGACCAAGTTACTTCACTGTATACTGTACGAAATCATACGTAATTCGTTGTCGATAATCAAACGTCTGCTATATAAGGTAAGCGACTTGAATAAAACAAAACAATCAACAATGAGCTTTGTTTTTTAATTCGCATTTATATTTTTTTATTTTATATTTCAATACTTAGCTACTAAAGTGCTTGTATCATAGAAACAGGACAACCAAAGTACATATATCAAAGATACATTGGTACCAGTGGGTGTATTCGAACTCGTGCTCTTGGTTTGTGTAACCATTACATTGCCACTACACCACGGTAGCCTTAAATTGAATCTAAGTTTGCTATTAGATGTAATAATAGATGGCCAAAGTACTTGTATATGTATAAAAGATACGTTGGTACAAGCACAAAGTGGGATTTGAATAATCCGCTTTTGGTTTGTGAGACTAGTTCATTATCACTTGGCCACGATCCAGTTAAAGATATAAAAGCTTGTATAAAGAGAATAATAACACTTATTTTATAATTCACAATTTTCGTGGATTTTAAGTAGTTATTAGGAGTTGAATCAGGATCGTGGTAGTGATGTTCTTTTCTCACGTGTAGAAATTTGATTGATTGAAAAATAATGAAAACATTTACGTTTTTTTATTGTGACTCCACATATGATAGCACCCGCCTGATGTTAAACTGGAGTGCGGTCCATGAATGGAGGTGACTGCTACTACAGTTCAAGAACTGTAAGTAGTAGTGACATCCACTATGACGGCCTAGTTGGAACCGACAACATACAAACGCGAATAAGTCACTTCACGGTTAGTATACTTGTAAGTGGGGGAGGGGGGGGGGGGGTACTACCCCAGATCGGCAGACCTACCACTACGTTAACCAAAGGTTTGATTGCAGCTGATCAAAGTAAAAAAGTACGTAAAAACAAGACATAAGAAAATTTGTTTGAACACGAGGTGTTACTCCATACACTGAACCTTTCCGCTGAATTGTACGTTAATTTGTAAAATATTATATTAAAGGGTCGAAAATAAATACTGAATTTTTTTTTTCCATGACTCCATAATAGCCTTTGATGTTCGACCATCTGCCACTAGAGGGCGCAAATATTTATTTTATTAATTAACTTTCTTATGTTTATTTTTTATATTTCTATACAAAGCTACTAAAGTGCTTGTATCATGGAGACAGGACAACCAAAGTACATATATCAAAGATACATTGGTACCGGTCTCGAACTCGTGCTCTGCGGTTTGTGTAACCATTGCACTGCCACTACACCACGGTCGCCTTAAATTTGTTGTTGTTTATATGATCTTAAATAGATAAATATGGTTTATTTTTAAAATAAATAGCGAGGTCTAATAATGCATAGTCTATGTTCTGATCAAATGAATGTTGGTATCATTTTTATTATTTACACGTTGTTTTGCTGACTGTACCTTTATGACTACATTTAATTTCCAGTTATATGGTTTTCGTTTGATGAAAATTAAAAGGTTTTCGAAAGAACTTTTTGTGTGTGTTTTTGAATATAAATAAAATATCAGTTTCATGCGCAGTAGTAGTATAGGCAGTATCTCTTATGTGTTATTTACATAGTTTTAACTAATATATATATTTTTTGCCTTATACTATAACGTGTACATGAAAGCCACGATTTTGACATAACTCTCTTGCTTCCTTCATATCCATACAAAACCAAAATAAACGCGATTGTAAGCCGCATAAAATTTGTTTAATTTATTAGTCAATGTTCGCGCAAAATCAAAGAAAATACTGTGATGTTTGGAAACAATATTAATGCGGCGGCTGCAGACTAGTGTCGCCTTGCACGGAATCAATCGCATACAAAAAAGTAGTGCAGTCTACAATCGTCTTCAGTCGCCGGCGGAATCACACCTTAATAAAAAATGGTAAAATCAATAACCAAAAATAAACGCAATAGTAAGCCGCATAAAGGATATAATTCATTTTAGGCTTTTATGTACTACTTTTGTAATGTCCAATGATGAAAGTATATATAAATGGTAGTTTCGATACTTGTATTGAAAAAACTATTAACAATTTTGCTTTTATTTTCTGTGCAATTGAGTTATTTGGAAAATAACATATAAATTTTGTATCATCTGTCAATTAACGCCATATTTGTTCTGCTTTGAACTGTCATAATTAAAGTTTGATTTGCACTTATATTCCAATAACATTGTAATCATCGTACATTAAACTATATTAAAATGTATATGCAACTGTTAATATAATTAAGCCCAAGTCCCCATACAAAATGAATTATGTCCTTCGTTTAATTCTCTATAAAGTTACAGTTATATTACACGTGACTGCTTATTGTGTGTAATCTTTTTTTAGGAGCAATTCGCTCCTTTTTCTATGATGTTTATCAGCTGAATAGACGCGTGTAAGATTACGTTACCCTTCTCTGTTTTGACAGATTTAATAATAATGTGTTATGTTAACATGATCGATTTGACACCTTTAGGTGGTAATATTAATTTCTGTGTGCTCTCCCACGACGACTGAGGCAGACATAAACTAATTCGATTTTTTTAGTCATGTCATCCGCGCTTTTGAACCTCCCTTTACTATTATCAGAAATGAAGGTGCTTCTTCACGCCTCGCTTGAAGGATGGAGAGAATGTTCGAGTGTTGTAAATTGTGAGTTTTATGTCTTCAATTATTAGCCTAATGTCCATAAATTGAGGCGACTGCCATTTTAGTTAAGTAACTATGTCAAATAACTTTCAAGCTGACCCTGAAAAGTGACTTTACGGTCTGTACGAAAGTTTAGGTACTCTTAAACGAGTGATTAGGTGATTGGAATCTAACACTTGAATAGTAATTGTGTTTTGAAAATTGTCTGTAGCCTTTCCGAACACTCGTTAGAGTCCCCTCACTCTTTCTTAATGACGTTTCTGAGTGTTTGTAAAAACCAAATGAATAAATGACTTTGAATTTTGAATTTTTGAATTTTTGTCAAAAACAGAAGCAACAACATTATAACGCAAATTTTATTTTCAAATTACATATTATTATATATGAAAAACAAGACGCTGATATTTTTCTCTATAAAATGTTAACTTGTTTTTATTTCAGAAACACAGCTTTCATTTTTCAGGCACCATTTTCTATTGAGATTTTTTGAACGCAAGCCAAAAAGGTTTCTCTTTACGCTAGATTTCCTAAATATGTTCTGGCTTTTACTAACACACGCTAAGCACTATTTTTTGAAATTTATATCGTTAAATTTTTCTCTATCAAATATTGTTACTTAGTAGAATTGAAAACAATTCATAGTATTTCATGTTCTTGGCGCTTGGTTTCGTCGTTTCTACATTGCCGTGTTTATTTCACGACTTGTTAGTATTGATAGTAAAATTGTGGATGTGAGGAAAGCAAGGGCGTTGTGTCAGGATCGTGGAAAGTGGTTCTCTATTGTCTTGTCTCTATTGTGGCTAATTGGTGAGCACGCCAGTTTGTTACGCGTAAAGACCCGGGTGCAATTCCCGGTCGGAGTAAATATTTGTTTCATAGCTTTTATTTGTAATAATAATTATTAATATTACAAATAATTGTTTAGAAAAAATAGGCGGATATTTTCTTCGAGTCTGATTTATCAAAAGTGGTAGGCATTACTTACAAATATAGTTACAGACCGTAAAGTGACTTAGTCGCATTTCGGGAGCAGCTTCGGGTTTCAACTAGGCCGGCATAGTATATGTGATTACTACTTACAGTTGTTTGTTGAACTGCATCACCCCCGCTACACATCACCCCGCTAACCTTCAATACCCCGGCTACACGCTTGAGGAAAGATTCCTCGCGAAAGCCGGGGTATGTGTGTACATCCGGTCCGATATCTGTTGTCTCCGTCTGCTTTGCTTGGAGGATCCTTCCCTTTCCATCCTCTGGGTACACGTAGACCTTGGTTCTCAAACCAGGATCTACGGGTGCCTTTATCGTTCCCACCACGGGGATTTGGAGACAACCCGGCTCTTCGATTCTCTGAGCCGGGCGACAGACGAAGCGCTGGAGCGGTTCCCAACCGCGGAGGTCGTGGTCTTGGGGGACTTCAACGCACACAATGAGGTGTGGTTGGGGTCCCAAAGGACCGACCACGCGGGAAGGGCCGCTCATGCTTTCGCCCTTCTGCATGACCTGACACAGCTGGTGACCCAGCCCACCCGGGTACCAGACATTGTCGGTCATGCCCCTTCTCTGCTGGACCTTCTACTGACCACTCGTCCGACCGGGTATAAAATTTCGGTCAAAGCCCCTCTAGGGACTTCTGACCACTGCCTGGTCGAGACGATAGTGCCGCGCGTCGCGCCTCCTCCTGCCAGGAATGAGGTGCGACGTTTGTGGCACTACGGGTCGGCGGATTGGGAGGGAATGCGAAATTATTTCGCTTCGCTCCCTTGGTGGCAGCGCTGCTTCAACTCCGAGGATCCATCCACGTGTGCCTCGGCCGTTGCTGATGAGATAGCACTGGGGATGGAATATTACGTTCCATCCAACTGTGCATCTCGTAACGACCGGAGCAGGCCCTGGTACAACAGTGATTGCGCGGCTGCTGTTTCAGCAAAAAACGCAACTCACAGTGCATGGGTCAGAGGTCGAAAAAATCATGACCCTCGCGTGGATGAGTTGAAAGCAGCCTATAATCGTGCCACCAAGTCTTGCAGAAAGGTCTTTAAAAAAGCGGAGGCACAGCGCGTTTCCAGGATTGGCGAGAGTCTATTAGCGCACCCAACGGGTAGTCGCAGCTTTTGGAGTCTCGCCAAGACTGTAGAATCTAACTTCTGTCGTTCTGTACTGCCACCGCTGAGACAGCCTGATGGCTCACTGGCGCATACGGCGAAGGCTAAGGCCGATCTACTGGCCGAAGTCTTTGCCATAAATTCGCGTATTGACGATCGTGGTGCAGGGCCACCCACCCTGCGTCCATGCGGACATACGATGCCTGAGATTCGTATCAGACAACGCGATGTCCGCATGGAGCTACGATCGCTCGATATCCGGAAGTCCAGTGGTCCCGATGGTGTCCCAGCGCTTGTCCTTAAGACCTGTGCAGCGGAATTGACTCCCGTCTTGACGAGGCTATACCGGCTCTCGTACGCATCGGGCTGTGTGCCTCGGGCTTGGAAGGAGGCCAATGTGCAACCGGTCCCAAAAAAGGGCGGCCGTTCAGACCCGGCAAACTACCGTCCGATAGCTGTAAGCTCAGTACTGTGCAAGGTCATGGAGCGAATAATTAATGTTCGCCTCATGGCCTACCTGGAGGGTCACCAGCTGATCAATGACCGTCAATATGGCTTCAGGCCGAAACGGTCAACTGGTGACCTTCTGGCGTACATCACGCACGTCTGGGGTGAAGCTTTGGACGGTAATGGAGAAGCCCTTGCCGTTGGCTTGGACATCTCCAAAGCGTTTGACAGGGTCTGGCACAGGGGCCTTTTATCCAAGCTCGAGGCATACGGTTTACCTGACCGTCTGCGGGGTTGGATAGCTGACTTCCTGCGCGGCCGCTCCATACGCGTCGTTGTGGATGGAAGCGCGTCGCGCAGGATGTCGGTGAATGCCGGCGTCCCTCAAGGCTCCGTGCTGTCGCCGACTTTGTTCCTTCTGCATATCAATGACATGCTGGACCTTGGATCCGGCATTCATTGCTATGCAGACGACAGCACGGTGCATGGACGCTACACTGCCCGCCCCGCAGCCGGCAAACAGGAGATAGCCAATATGAGAGAGTCTGTTGTAGCGGGACTGAACCGGGTCCTTGATCGTATTACCCACTGGGGCGACAAGAACCTAGTTCAGTTCAACGCAGACAAGACTCAGGTATGCGCGTTCTCGACGAAAAAATCCTCGTTTTCTCCCCTTCCTTCTCTTTGCAACATCTCCCTTAGTACTTCGGACAGACTAGACATTCTTGGAATGTCCCTTCGCTGCGACTTGAATCACAGGGACCACATCGAGCGGGCCATTAAGACCACCTCCCGCAAACTTGGCATCCTGAACAAGGTGCGGCGGTTCTTCGCGCCAGAGCTTCGCCTGATATTATACAAGGCTCAGATTCGCTCTTGCGCGGAGTACTGTTCGCACCTCTGGGACGGCTCTGCCAAGTATCTTCTCAATGCCCTGGATTCATTGCAGCGCCGAGCTGTCCGAATTATAGGTGATGCAGAGGTCACGCGAACTCTGGAGCCCATGCAACTACGCAGAGACATGACGGCTTTGTGCGTCCTCTATCGCCTATACCACGGAGAATGTTCCGAAGAGCTCTTTAACCTTATTCCTGCCTCGTCCTTCCACACCCGTAATACCCGCACAGGTCGGGGAAAGCATCCACATTTTATCGACCGAATCGGCAGTCGAACTAAAAAGTTCGGTGCGTCTTTTCTTTGTAGAACAATTGACAAGTGGAATGCTTTGCCTGCCCATGTGTTCTCTCCATCCTATGACCTTGGATCCTTCAAGCGATGCGTGAAGAAGCACCTTAGGCCGGCATAGTGGCGGCGGCTGGGGCAGCGGGGAACTGACTCGGTTGTTCCAGTCGTCGTCACTCTTGGACCTCCTCTTGCTTATCATCAGGCGAGTCGAGGTCAGATGTCGTGTCACAATAAAAAAAAAAAAAAAAAAAAAAAACCTCCATTTATGGACCGCATTCCAGCTTAACATCAGGCGGGGTCTTGTCATATGTCGAGTCACAAAAATAACAACACACCTTGCAAGTCAAGCTAATTTTAACATAAAAATATAAAGCCAATTTCATTATTTGCGTAGGTATTCTTACTCTAAAGAAAGCTGAGTCAACAATTTCAAAACGATTTTTTATTTTATGAACGGATTTATCGAGTTATTTTTAGTCGAACGGGTGTTTTTATTAAGTATACGGTACTTTGGCGATCAATTTGTATTGCGAACGGTTTGGAAATCCATTATCATGTTATAAACAAATTGATGGACCTTACTGGTAGGGATATGGATCTAATAATGTACTAACTGGATAAAGAAGTCGCATTATTTGCTACACATGTTTAAAAGTGCTCTTACACTAGTAATTATTCAGGCAATATTTGCACAAATGGATCAATCTGCAGTAATAAGTGAAGCAATATGGAGCAATTTCAATAAAATGTGCCAATTGTTTCGGCAATTTCGTATTGCTCAATGTCACTAATACTAATTGCCGAATATTTAGTGGGCATGAAATTAAAATTGCTCCTTATTGCTCAATATTGTTGTTGCAAAATATTTTGCCAAATTGATGCTTGTTGCCGTTGCCGTATATTTGTCAATTCGCATTATTGCTTATAATTGAACAATTTTTATTGCCCATGTCGCACCTTAATGTTTTTGGCGGAGACATATTTATACCAGCGGCACACTATGATGACCGTTTTAACGTTTGACCTGCACATGAAGTTTCATTTAATTCAATAGTTACGTCGAAGAAACAATTGTTTTTCTTTGTAGTGTCAATAAAGAACGACAATTTTACAATTTTCTCCTTCAAACGTAATTATTAATTTGTACCAACAATTAAAATTGTTGTTGCAAAATATTTTGCCAAATTTATGTTTGTTGCCGTTGCCGTATATTTGTCAAGTCGCATTATTGCTTATAAATGAGCAATTTTTATTGCCCATGGCACCTTAAGGTTTTTGGCGGAGACATATTTATACCAGCGGCACACTATGATGACCGTTTTAACGTTTGACCTGCACATGAAGTTTCATTTAATTCAATAGTTACGTCGAAGAAACAATTGTTTTTCTTTGTAGTGTCAATAAAGAACGACAATTTTACAATTTTCTCCTTCAAACGTAATTATTAATTTGTACCAACAATTAAAATTGTTGTTGCAAAATATTTTGCCAAATTTATGTTTGTTGCCGTTGCCGTATATTTGTCAAGTCGCATTATTGCTTATAAATGAGCAATTTTTATTGCCCATGGCACCTTAAGGTTTTTGGCGGAGACATATTTATACCAGCGGCACACTATGATGACCGTTTTAACGTTTGACTTGCACATGAAGTTTCATTTAATTCAATAGTTACGTCGAAGAAACAATTGTTTTTCTTTGTAGTGTCAATAAAGAACGACAATTTTACAATTTTCTCCTTCAAACGTATTTATTAATTATATACCATACTTTATTACCGGTTAAAACGTCAAAACAGCCACCATAGCTTGAGTATTCCTTTCAGTTTTTAATTGATACTATGCGTTATAAGGCATAATTAGACGACAATGCTCCACTGAAATGAAATTAATACACCAGTCCGCTATGCAAGGTCCCGAGTTTGATTCCTGGTGATCGAGAATATCTTTTATAATTTATTTTGAGACTCGACATCTCATCATGACTGCCTGATGGCAAAAGAAAGTGTAATATAATTTGCTTTAAAATATGTATATATGGCGTTTTAGTGTAATAGCCCCTCTTTACCCTTTTCAGGCACATTTCACATATTATGAGTTACATAATTTCCGCCATACCCAAATGTTACGACCTCCAATTTATTACTGAAGATTATATTTTTATTTGCTTCAAAAATCCTTTGTATAAGACCTTTTTGCCAAACCCAAGTATATTTTTAATTTTCGATTTTATGTTTTAATTTTTAATCTTGTGTTTTAACTTTTTATTTTATTTTATGTTTTTATATTATGCTTTTATCTTTTTTACTAATGACCTAAATATTTGTGGGTAATTAAGTAATGTATATTTATAATAGGATTATAAGTTTATAATTATTAAATGTAAAACCTAAATTTCTAGTTTATAAGTCTAGCTTGTAATCTGTTGTTATACTTAAATAAATAAATAAAAATTAGTGTATCTGTACAGGGGGCCGACCGCGCAACTTCAGATGATTTATTCCCATTTGTCAGAAAGTTACGCGGTCGCTGTTAGTGTCAAAAACAACTTCATTCAACTTCAAAAAAATATTCATTCGGACAATAAGTTTCAATGAGCTTGAACTGTTATTGAAAAAGAACTTCGATTTTCAGTGTTGCGCGGTCGCAATTTAAATTTTGAAACTCATTATTGGAGTTCAACAATCAAAACGAAGCTCATTCTCATTGAGCTCGGGTCTCATAAGCCATAATTGCGTAAGTGTTCAATATTCCTATTTTTGTTATTGAGACATGACATTAACCTGGACTTGCTTGGTGGAAAGAAATGGGATGCACCGACGACTGAAAAACATTTCATTTTACAGTTGGCTCAGTGGCCTTCAAACAAACTCACATTCACATTAAAAATAATATTAGGATTTCTATACTAAGCTACTAAAGTGCTTGTATCATAGAAACCGGACAACCAAAGTACATTATATCTCGGCTTGCGTAACCATTGCACTGCCACTACACCACGGTTGCCTTGATAATTATATAAATCAATTTGCAATACAATTCATTATTATCATCTAACAAAAATTCAAATCTTCTAGAAAGATACAGTTAACCCCTTAAGCAATGATTATAGGCGTGAAGATTCACAATTTATTGTACTATCATGATGAACTAGATACAATACGACCAATGTAGGGTGTTTACACCCTGTCAATCTGAAATTATCAGCACAGAAACAGAACACGCTGTATATCTGGGCCAAACGAACCCATATATACCTACTTTATGTTGTAGTTGACCGCACATTTTAAGCTGCACTTGCCTCATGGTAAGGAACTCTTTTTTATTGTGGCTCGACATATGACAACACCCAGCCTGATGTTAAGCTGGAGTGCGACCCAGAGGCGACTGCTACTGCAGTTAAACAAATGAAAGTAGTAGTCACATCTCCCATGAACCGGCAAGAACCTTGTAAGTGAGGGTACTACCTTGGATAGGTAGACTGGGTACTTTTAGACCAAATCGGAGACATCCTCAAGAAAGCTGGATTAACCGTAAAGATCATATGAAGAGAATTGTGGATGTAAGGGAAGCGAGGGTGTTGTGGCAGGATCGTGGCAAGTGGCGTTCCATTGTCTCCGCCCATCCCTGTTGGAAAAAGCATGACAATTTAATTGATTAAGTATATGACAGATATATTTGTGATAAAAAAAATATTTTTGACGAATAAAAAAAAATTTGAATTTTGTTAAGTGTATAAGATCTTTTTTATCTTTTCATATAAAGAAATGGCGTAACGCAATAATTCATAAACGTTTAATATATTTTTTTAAAACATAAAGTTCAATTTGGGTTTGAACCTTGGCCCTTGATTATACGGACATTTACGATGACCCAACAGCTTTTTATTATCAAGCAAATTGCGATTTATTTCACCCATCTGACCTATAACTTAATATAACTTGACAGATTAATGGCGACAATAAGATTTCTTATGTTTATCTTTATGTGTACTTTACAATACTTGGTTTAAATAAATAAAGAAAGAAATGGCTTAAAACTAATGAGTCTTAAAATGCACTGGGGTAGGAAGAGGTAATGGAATACCATTAAAATATTTAAAAAATCGTATATTATTTATTACCTCTCACCTATAAATTTTTAAATAAGATATATTTAATTAATATTATAAATTCTTATAAGCACTAAGTTACTAATAATAATGTCACATATCACTTTATTAAAGTAATACTTGGAAATTGAAGGAATAATATTTAATACTATATACCTATATTAATAATAAAAAATAAAAAAATAAATAAAATAAATTATTAAAAGGAGTCCCTTTAGGCAAGGTTCCGAAAATACTGGCAGCGTTCCCCCTTTGAATAGCTAGACTAATTCTTTGTCCGAGGTAGCTGCCAACTCTTCGGTCTCCTGTGATGTCGACTAACCTTTTTGATATTTCCTTAAAAAGCCTTAAAGCGCTAGGACCCCACGGACCACGGACCATCTCGACACCGAATGGGACAAAATCATACTCGGAGACCCCTGTATTTGCACGCTTTAGCTTTTTCAGCCGCTTTACAAGCCGCACCAGCTCTGCTATTATAATTATATCATATTATATTTATAATATAAAAAAAGAGGACACAAAAAGATAAAACGAGGACGACCCAGAAGATTGTTCCTTGATCAATTATTCAAATTGTTCCTACAGTTTTTTAATCAAGATTAAATAAATAATCCTAATTTATTTAATCTTGATATATCAGAATATAGGACAGTGTTGCTACAGTACATAATATAACAAACAACACCCAGCCTAATGTTAAGCAGGAAATGCGGTCCATAAATGAAGGTGATTGCTACTACAGGAAATTACCTGTAAGTAGCAGTCACATCCACTATGCCGGCCTAGAAGAAACTAGTCGGGCAACTTACAAGCTGATCCCGAAACGCGACTAAGTTACTTCACGGTCTCTATACTACAGTTAATTACCTATAAGTAGCAGCCATATTTACTATGCCGGCCTAGTAGAAACTAGTCGGGCAACTTACAAGCTGATCCCGAAATGCGACCGAGTCACTTCACGGTCTGTTTACTTATATGTGTATATGTATAGGTATGTATAATATATGTAATAATAAAAAGTTCACTTAGTAACACATTTCCTTGGGTATCTGCAAAGATGTTGAACATCGTCCATTAAGCCGAACCTTTAGGGACGTTTAGCCCTTCGGCATGAATAGTTCAAACAATTTACGTTTAAAACGTGGCGTCAAATAATTTCTTAGGTAAACTTTTCGATTACCACTTTTTATATATAAAATATTATATTTATTCTTGATATTTCAATATTACTATGTATGATATTTATATAAAATTAACGTTTTTTTCCGATATTTATTTTCATATCTTGGTCGTTTTTCATGTTCTGGTACGACATTAAAGCGACAGTGACGGAGACTGAGGCAACCTTGAACTAAGTCGGTTTTCTTCAATCGTTAGCACGCTTGGAACTCCCCTTGTTTACTTACATTAACAATATTGATCGGGTGAAATTCCAATGCGTTAAACGCTTCATTTTTAAAAGTTTCATTTACTTTTTGTTGAGACACCACATCTATTGGCTTGGTTAATAGAAAGGGGACCAGGGGGAGTGCTCAGTCGCCTTCACTATGCCGGCCATGGTTGCTTTTTCACGCTTGGCTTATAGGATGAGAACAACACATTCTCAGTTTCTCAGTACAGAGTATTATCTAGAAGCATAAAATAATACCAGGCATAAATTTCATACAATAGCTAATTTTGTTTAGTATATTATTAAATATTTTCAAGATGGCTGCATAATTTGTTTGTCCAACAAAGTCTCCAGTTACATACTCTATATTCAGTTTTCATCCTAAGCTAACAAACACTGATTCCTGAACATAATATTTTACATAAACTGTTCATACTTTATCTATATTGTGTATATATATTTTTTTAGAAAAATCTAGCAAATATTTCGTTATTTATTTATATTTTCTTCATAAATATTTTTCTTTATAGCGCCCACAATACGGTTGTATGAAGAGAATAGGTATGAGGTGGATGTGAGAAAAGCGAAGGAGTTGTGTCAGGATCGTTGCAAATGGCGTTCCATTGTCCTCGCCTAACCCTGTGGGGAAAAAGGCGTGACAAAATGATTGATTTTTTGGTATATTTTAATGCAATATTTTCTTATAACTTAAATGTAATGAATGAATGCCAGTACTAATAAGGCCCTGCGGCTAACTGTAGAAACCGGAGGGTTCGATTCCCGTTGCAGACAGCAAAACGTGCGTCCTTGATTATTTCTTTGCAGTTTTTTTTATTTCTTAAGAAAGAGCGTTATGACTGCATTATCACGTTAAAAGCTTCATTCGTTTTTTTCAATTTACGTTTTCATAGAAATAAAGTATTTTTAATCTGAAGGATTACGTTAAGACTTGAAATAGTATAATAATTATGGTTTATAGCGAATTTTCCTTGCGTCTTTCTAAGAATTTTAGACTAAGTGGTGAAAACCACTTAATTTCATTTTTATATACCACTTAGTTTTGGTAAAATATAACTGGAAAAATATATTAAATAAAATCTAATTTGTCTCTTTTACATAAATGTTTATTTTTATTGATAAATAAATTAATTCTAAACTAAAAAAAACTCTTATATTATATTATATTATATTATATTATATTATATTATATTATATTATATTATATTATATTATATTATATTATATTATATTATATTATATTATATTATATCACAATGTGAACTAAAAAGTAAATAAATACAAGAGCACATGTATACAATAAGTATACAAGAGTAGGTCCAAGAATGCCGACGCCTAAAAAAACCGAGTCAGTTCACTGTTGCCTTAGTCGCCGTCACTATGCCGGCCAAAAAATATATTTATTGACATGAATGTAATGCCATCTGTTTTAAATACGTGTACAAATATTTAAATTACTCAGACCTCTGGAAGTGGGTGAAAATTAATTGGAAAGATCCCGTTACATAGTTACTTACCAAGTCAACATAATAAAAGAGTGTTAAAAAGAGACAATACTAGTACACATTGTAACTAAAATATTCTTCAAGAATGTTTAAGTTTCTAGGATTTATTAGAGACGTGAAATCTGCCTGATAATAAGCAAGGGGAGGTTCAAGAGCGCCGACGACTCACAAAACCGATCTATTCTACAGCTGTTTCAGTCGCCGTCAATATACCGGCCCTAAAATTAGGCCTTTGCAATTTTAGTTATTGGTTTTTATTTGGAGCACATGGCTTTCCATAGGACAACATATTCCTGCAAAATAAACAACTCATCGCGAAACTCGACAGGATTGTGTTTATTATGTTTTAATAACATATTATAATTATACGAGAGTTCTATAGTTAATGTAAGCAACTATTATAATATTGAATAATAATTATGAATAATAATATAGTATATAATAATGTATTACAATTTAAAGATTATTAGGTAATTCGAATATTTTGCTATATTTTATTGAAGAATTTTCTTAGATTTTGCGCGAACATTGATTAATGAATTGAATATTTTATATGCGGTTTACTATCGCTTTTATTTTTCATTAATGATTGTACTTTTATTGTTATTATTATTATTTTATTCCGATGTTTTGAGAGCTTTGCAGCCATCGTGGTCACGGAGAGATTCATCAACCAAAAATAAACTTGATAGTAAACGGCATAAAATTATTTTATTGTATTTAATTTTTATGACTAATTTATTCAGTAATAAGGATAATTATTTAAAAAATAAAACTAATAAAGAGGCATGTTCATTGCAATAATTTAACTGCAAATATTGCATGCAAAGTTTTAGGTTTGCATTACGTGCGGGTTATATAATATTTGTACTATGCTATTATACTTTGTTTTAGCTTGGGTCCTATGGCAGATGCCAAAATGACTTTACTAGTCCCATCACTATTATAGTACTCGAATTTTTGTTAACAGATGTAACCTTGACGAAGCGGCAAGTTTTCTTTTTGTTACATGATTTATTTGATTTATTGTTGTTTGTTTTAAAAATTATTGTGTTATTATTGAATTATATTATTGTATAATAATTATTATACAATTATATATTTGTGCAATAATTATTATACAATAATATAAGCTATGGTTGTAACTACGAAAATAAATAACTTTGAAATGAACGATCGAAGAGAGACGCTGCTACAATGTTAAGTCGACCGAAAATGTTCATGTGTCACAGGACTCAAGCTACATTTTACAAAGGTTAGAATAAGAATAGGACGGGCTGTTGACTAATTTCACTTGACTGATTTAAAGGTTTTTTTTTTTTTTTTTTTTTTTTTTTTTATTGTGACTCGACATATGACAGCACCCCGCTTGATGTTAAGCTGGAGTGTGGTCCATGAATGAATGCCACTGCTACTACAATTCAATAACTGTGAGTAGCAATCACATCCACTATGCCGGCCTAGATGGAACCGGCAACTTACAAGCTGATCCCGAAACGTGACCAAATCACTTCACGGTCTGTATACTTGTAAGTGGTGGTACTACCCCGGATCGGCAGACTGGGTACCACTGCCTACCACTCTTTGATAACCAGACCCGAAGCAAATATCCATCTCTTTTTTTCATCCAAGCGTGACTTGATTGATTGTCCCAGTCATTTGTTACTGTTTGTACACATATCTTTATATTTAACTGATACAATCTTACCAGAGAATAGGTAAGACTGCAATTTATTAAAAGTGGACAAACGGGATGAGCTTCTTATTGCCTATTACAACTAGGCCGGCATGGTGTAGTCGCATCCACTAGCAGTTATTTAAATCTAGTAGAATTCTGCTCCATTTATGGACTACACTCCAGCTTGACGTCACTGTCAATAATCTAAAGTCACAATAAAAAAAAATAGAATGGAACAGATTCGAAATGTTATATTTAATTTAATTTAATTCGAAGGGCTCTTGTCACTGTTGGAGTGCCCGCAATTTTAGATACCAGATATTGCGCGGAGCGACGGCTAGAGACCCGACAGCATGACTGTTGGGCCACGGAAACTTGTCAGGTATCTGGTGAGGGATGCGACGTGTGTAGACACATTAGCCCCATCTCACATCCAAACGACCTCGTTAAGCTCAGGAAGTGCAGCGATTTCTGCTAAGAACCTCAAGCTGCGCAAATACGCTAACCCCGCGACTGATTACGAATTTGCGCCGTTTGGGGTCGAAATGATGGGCCCTTGGAAACCTTCAGCTAAGCACCAGGCCAAGGAGTTGCCCAAGCAGCTGACGGAAAATCTGGAGACAGGAAGGCTGGCAATTAATTCTGCCAACGTATTAGCCTTGCTATACAAAGTTGCCAGTCTCCTTGGGACTATTTCTGATGCGACGTCATTAGATTATATTTTTCTTTTATAGTTTAATTATAGTTAATTTACCTTTAATTTTACCTGTTTTTAATTTATGTGTTTTATCTGTTTCTATAATTAATATAATTAAATTAATGTAGGTACTTATCCTTTATATATATGTTTCCGTGTGTTTGTTGTATGTACAAAATAATTTTCTTTTTCCGCTATTGTCTTGTTCATGTGATGGTATCATTTATTACTCCACACAAAGATATCCGTGTGTGGCTGTGGGCTGCTGATATCAGTCTTTGCTCCTTTTTAGAAGTCCCTAGGTATATTTTTTTTTTATTTTTCTATACTGAGTTACCAATAGTGCTTGTGTACAGGCACACCATATTTAAAATAACTTACTGGCACCATACTAAACTGTTCACAGCAGAAAAACATCAGCGGAAGGTTTCAATGCATAATCTTTTCACATTTTTGTGTTAGTATAATAATAAAACAATCCAGGAGCATCCAAATCCAGGCATTACAGCTGGGTTCCGAGGTATAAACCTAATTGCATTAGAATATTCCGCACAGAGCTTAAATAATAAGCATTATTAGCCATCACCTTCTGTCATAGATCTAAGGCTCCACGGCATCGTAGTGATTCTTTTACTATGTTTGCAGATATTGTATTAAGTTTACCTAAGTAGTTTAAGGTTAAAGATTGATTTTAGAATATTTTTTAACTATTTGTCATATACATAGTTACTTTATTTTACAAAATATACGATTTTTTAAAAACAATAAAAAAATATTATTTTTAAATGTAACCTAAAGAACCCATTTCTTTTTCAAGCAATGCGATTTATGTCTTTTTTTCCGCAGGTGGCAATTATTTCTTTGGCGCGCAGAGACGTTCATTCAAAGAGAGAAATAAGTCTACCGCGGCAGGCCGAGGAAATTATCACATGTCCACATTTTCCTTTTGAATATTTTCCCTTTGTCTTTCTTGTGATACATTATTGAAGAGGACATTGTTTTTCAAGATAGTGAATAAACGTCTACATATGATAGCACCTCGTCTGATGTTAAGCTGGAGTGTGATCCATGAATGAATGACAGTCGCTTCTATTAATGGACCGCATTCTAGCTTTACTGATGCGAGGTTCTGTCAAATGTCGATCCACAATAAAAAAAGGATGGGTAAAAGTAAAACAAGTAAAATATTTGTAAAAAATAACTTTTATGTATTAATGTAATTCTTAATGATCTAAAGCGAATTATTTTTAATTTTAATTATTTAAATTTGACGCGACTTTCAGAGAGACTGAGGAGTTTGTCATCTCATTTATTATATTCTTACATTTTTATTATTATTTATTTTAACTATATAGTAGTTATTATTACTATATTCTGATTTTGTAGTTTGACTTGGAACTTGAATTTGTGACGTCGTCGCGTCGGAATAAAATTTACTCTATTTTTACTAGTTTTATATTTCTATAAAATACATACTCTAAAGATATGTAAAGCTAAATCAGCTGACAACTAACAGCTGATCATCGACCGTACTGCTTGTTTATACCTATGTGATACAAAATAATTTATTTTACATTGCGACGTCCTAATTAGTATAAGGGTTGGCACCAAATAGGAGATGTCCTCAAGAAAGCTGGGTTGCTATGCTAGTGCCCAAAACCGTAAAGCATGTATAAAGAGTATTGTGGGATGCAAGGGAGTTATGTCAGGATCGTTATGTCAAGTGGTGCTCTATTGTCCCTGCCTGTTCCCTTGGGAAAAAAGGCGTGACAATTTGTTTGATTAATTTGGATTGGCACTACTTTCCTCGTGGAACTCCTTTGCTTCTCTAAGGTAATGGAGCATAAATATATGGTGTATTTTTTCGCTTTTATATACACATCGCAATAGGTTCACATCCGGGGCACTGCGGTGGTGAGAAAGCGAGGCACGTCTCTTCTCCTATACAAATATGGTCTCTGCATACTTCGATAGTGTCGTAGCAATTCCGGTAAGCTGTAACGAAAATATACTGTTTAAATTTTATATAACATATTATCTGGAACTTCTAAAATTCGTGAATCCAGACTATTTATAGTTTTGTTAAATCAAGAATAAGCTTTGGAGTCTTTGAATTTTACCAAAATGAACGAGTGCAATGTCACAATTATAGACTTAATTACTTAAAAACAATTCAAAGCCAGATTTTATTTCACAATATTTCGAAAAAGGGCAAGTTAAGGAAGAGCTCGTAAGAGTTAACAGCACATAGATATTATTGTAGAACAGATAGCCAGGAGTGCAAAGACTAGGTTTAAAGAGCTCCTCAGAACAGTCTTTCTGGTATAGACTATAAAGACCGCATAGATGGACCTACGATTTTTTTTCTTGTATCTTAGTATTACCTATTACTCGGATAGCTTGGCACTGCAATAAATCATCAAGAGGATATTTGGCAAAGCCGTCCCAGAGAGAGGCGCGAACAGTAGTCCGCGCAAGAGTTACTATAAAACGAATTTGAGCGTTTTATAGTATAGTAACAGGCGATGCTCTGCCGCGAAGAACCGCCGCACCACGATTTGAGCCAAACAAGTTTGCGTAAGGGATCTTAATGCCTACTCGATGTGGTCTTTGTGATTCCAGGTGCAGCGTAAGGACATTTGTAGAATGTCTAGTATGTCCGAGATTACAATGAGTAGGGACTGGGGGTGAATAGGGATTTTCATCTCGATAATGCTCACCCCTTCACTTCTCTTATTTATTGCATTTTGAGATTTCAATTTTTTATTTTATGGGTGTTTTCCGAACAAATCGGAGACATCCTGAAGAAGGCTGGGTTTCCTAGTGCCCATAACCGTAAAGCTTGTATGAAGAATATTGTGGATGTGAGGGAACCGAAAGAGTTGTGTCAGGATAGTGGTAAATGGCGCTCCATTGTCTCCCCAGTTTGATAAATACTATTCTTAAAATAATAGTATTAAATCGCGTAACTTTTACATAAAACCATTTGTATTTATGTTAAACTACTTAAATGATAAAGAAAACAAACGAGTATCGTATTAAAGAGAAATAAAAATAGAAAATGTAAATCCCTAAAGAAAATGTTCGTTGAATTTTTCTCTAAGGAAAGTGAAGTCAGTCAGTTGTGACAATTTAAGGAGATTCTTACTTATATTTAATATTATTTTAATATTTTTAATAGAAATGTCATCTATTGGTACTGAAATTACTCAGGTTCAAAACACTTGTATCTTTGATATTGATCTCAAATATTTACGACGCCTATACGACGCCTTGATACAAATTTAGTAAAAAAAGCTTGTAGAAACATTAAGTATTTGTTGGATTCTTTTGTATTATATATTATGTGATTGAACTTGCTTTTATAAAGAGAATTATGGATGTTGTGGAGAATTGTGTCAGGATCGTAGCAAGTGGCGCTCCATTGTCTCTGCCTATCCCTGTGGGAAAAAGGCGTGAAAATATGATTGACTTATATAAAATTAACAAAGTTAACCATCAGTTAATAAAAATTTCACACCTCAATACCCACATTGATACGCAGAGACTACGGAGCGTATTTTCCACTACGATCCTGACGCAACTCTCTCGCTTCCCTCACATCCACAACACTCTTCATATAAGCTCTATGTTTATAGTTATATTATTGAATTTAGTAGAGGTCTAATGTGAGTAATAACAATTATATTATTTTATCAGGTAAAAACACATTGAACCCTTAAAACCCATTATCATCATATTAATGAATGACATAAATTATTTTGTATGGGGACTTGGGCTTAATTGTATTAACAGTTGCATATACATTTTAATATAGTTTTATGTACGAAGATTACAATGTAATTGGAATATATACTTTTTTTGCATAGTTTAGGAGTGCATAATGATCAAACTATAATTATAACAGTTCAAAGCAGAACTGTTAATATGGCGTGTCTTTGTGATTGACAGATGATACAAATTCCATAATATCTTATTTTTCAAATAACTCAATTGCACAGAAATTAAACGCAAATTGTCATTAGTTTTTCATCATTGGACATTACAGTCCAATGATGAAAAAGTGACAGACGTATGTCGCCGTGTGTCGTAAAAAGAATATGAGATGAAGCCATTGACGACAGGCATGGCGTATTGCTTAGCACACTAGTTCGTCGCACATAAAGTCCCGGTCGGAGCAAAGATTTCTTTCGTAACTTTTATTTCTAATAAAAGAAAAAAAAAATGCAAAACCAAAATAAACGCAATAGTAAGCCGCATAAAATTTGTTTAATTCACTTAAATATAGATAAACATTCCATGTATTTTTACGTAAAAAACATTTACACTGTCATTATACTCAAATTTCTTTAACGACCTAAACAAGCACTTAGTTACACCTAAAAATAACACAAAAAATATATTCCACGTATGCCTACAGTAATATCTCATCTGCTAGGGAATTATGGATTTTTTTCACTCTTTTACTTAGATTACTTTATTTTATTGTGACTCGGCATATGACAGCACCCCGCTTGATGTTAAGCTGGAGTGTGGTCCATGAATAGATGTTGCTACTACTACAATTCAGTAACTGTAAGTAGCAATCACATCCACTATGCCGGCCTAGTTGGAACCGGCAACTTACAAGCTGATCCCGAAACGCGACCAAATCACTTTACGGTCTGTATACTTGTAAGTGGTGGTACTGCCCCGGATCGGCACACTGGGTACCACTGTTTACCACTCTTTGTCTTTCAAATCGGCAGGTGCTACGAGTGACGACGTATCGTGAGCGGAGGCTAATTAAGGCGACTGTGGTGTAGTGGTAGTGCAATGGTTACACAAACCGAAAGCACGAGTTCAAAACCACTTATCGGTACCAATGTGTCTTTGATATAATATGTACTTTCATCGTGCTGTTTCTATGACACAAGCACTTTAGTAGTTTAATGTAAAAATGTAAAAAAATCTAAGTTTGTGCGTCAAATGTCGCTGCTGTCATATGCTACAATACCTGTAGGTTACCATCAGGCGCAGGGCCGTCTTAAGCATATTCAGCGCCGGGGTGCGATAGTCAAGGCTCCTCTCGCGTGGTCTCAGTGTAGTAGGTACCTATCGTTTATGGCGGTCGGCATGCGCCCCCTAGGACTCTGCGCCCGGGTGCACCACACCCCTTGAACCCCCGGGTAAAGACGGCCCTGATCAGGCGTGTCGAGGTTAGATGTCGAGTCACAATAAAAAAAACTTCAAATTTTCATTACTGATTTGGATAGGTTAACATAGTGGATGCGACTGCTACTTTAAAATAACCACCTGTGGCAACAGACGCCTCTATTTATGGACCGCAATATATTATATAGGATGCTGGAAAAACAAAAATGTAAAAGTCAATCAATCAATCAAATTGTCACGCCTTTTTCCCATGATCGTGGCAGAATCCTGACACAACTCCCTCGCTTCATTCAATGGGCACTAGGCAACCTAGCTTTCTTGAGGAAAACATCCTCCTTGGCCTGCCTTGTTTAACGCATCTATCCACATCAGATTTATAAATTGCTTTCGTCAATCTAGTGTAAAAGTATTTATTATATTACATTTGTTTTAACAATCATTTGTTCAGTATTTACAATAAATTTTAAGGCTAAATAAATATTATTCTCAAAAACATAACAAAATCCTTTATCGAAGAAGATAAAAAACAAGATCAATATGGAAAAAGGCATTCTTCTCCACCATGGGGCTTATGTAAATAGGTGAAAGTGAAGTAGACCTACAAAAACTTGTTACGAAAGTGCGTAATGTACCTATACTAATCTCTTTCCCTGTTTACTTTATCTGTTAAATAAAAAGGATATTTTCTTGGTTTATTTTTGTGTTGTTGCCTAGTTTAAAATGACGATTTTCTGTAACAAATACTATATCAATCAATCAAATCGTCACTTCTCAATTTCTATCAGGGTAGAAAGAGAAAATGGAGTGACCCAATAGACACAAAAAAATCTTATACTCTCTACTTAAGATTTTGTAAGACGACGAGTGGTCTAAAATCTCTATAAAATCTGGCAACTTTCAAGTCACTTTGAAGTTTATCAATCAAAGAAATAAAGTTGAGTATATATTTTGATTTAGTACTAAAGTATTATTTGAAATATGTAGTATTAGAGTAGTAGGCAGGCAGGAGTCCGTCAATCCGAGGAAGGACCGCTCGCGTACACAAATGTACAGAATGTGAAGTGACTTAGTTGCGTTGCGGAATCAGTTAGTCCGGCATAGTGGATGCGCCTGCTACTTGCAGTTATTTAAATGTCGCCTCTATATATTAAAATTGTTACCGCTATTGGGATAGTCAGAGACAATGGAGCACCGATTTAAATTGATTGACGAAAGAGTACCAAAAATATTGTTCCTCAATCAAAAGAATTGTGGATTTAAGGAAAGCGAGAGGCAACTCAACTGAACCCCAAACTTACCAGAATCTTTTTGTACACTTCAGCTTAACATCAGGCGGGGTGGTGTCATATAATATGTCGAGTCATAATAAATAAAAAATGAAAACTATGAACCAGATTATTAATTAATGTTGAAGAAGATTTAATAAATTTCTTATTTTAAAGTGGACAGACATATCCAAGGTAATGTGGGCGTAATCTCAGATTGTTGGATAGTAGTTCGAAAATACAAGTAGGCAAATTAATATTGATATTCACGTACTAATTGGTTTTAGTGCTAGGTTTATTTTTTTTATTGACTTTTCAGTCTTAACACGGGATTAGGGTTTAGAAAAACATATATATACTACTAAGTACTAAAGTTTTAGATTTATTATTATATTCTACTTCATGTGACGCTACATCTAACCTTGCCTTGCCCGATGATAAGGAAGAGGGGCTCAAGTACGCCGACGTACTACCGAGTGGTAGGCAGTGGTACCCAGTCTGCCGATCCGGGGTAGTACCACCACTTACAAGTATACAGATCGTGAATTGATTTGGTCACGTTTCGGGATCAGCTTGTAAGTTGCCGGTTCCATCTAGGCCGGCATAGTGGATGTGATTGCTCCTCACAGTTATTGAATTGTAGTAGCAGTGACATTCATTCATGGACCACACTTTGGCTTAACATCAAGCGGGGTGCTGTCATATGTCGAGTCACAATAAAAAAAAAAAACGTAAAACGTACGGCTGAAAAACTTCTCCGTTTATATACTCAGTCGCCGTTACTATACTGGCTAGTACTTATTTATTATCATGCTTCGCTTAAGGTTTTGGAATGTACAGAACACATGGGCTGGTAATGCATTCCACTTGTCGATTGATCGATAAAGAAACAACTCGCCTTCGGTCGCAGTTATATCTTTTTATTTTCTATTGTGACACGACATCTGATCTCGACCCGCCTGATGCTAAGCAAGAGGAGGTCCAAGAGTGACGACGACTGAAAAAACCGAGAAGTTCACGGCTGCCTCAGTCGCCGGCCAAAAGTCACTATCATTTAGTCTTAGCGGGAATTAAATTAAGTATAAATTTAGGTACATCCCGACCCGATCAACGCGGACACAACTCTCTATCTTCCTTTCACATTTATAATAAATACTTTTTATACTATCTATACTTCATGAGCTCTATGTATTTTTTAAGTATATCCTCGGTTTAAACAAAGAAATTCATCAGGGTTTTCCCAGAAGTGAATATTTATCAATCAATTAAATCAAATTGTCAAGCCTTTTTCCCACAGGCCCCGCCCTCCCTCACATCCACTATTCTCTTCACACAAGCAACCCAGCTTTCTTTTCTTCGATTTGATCGGAAATTACCCTCCTGGGTTTGCCTCGATTAACGCATCCATCCACATCAGATTTATTAATTCCTTGAGTGATTAGGTTCTTAAATAAATACAAAAATACTTACTATCAATACATTCACCATCGAAACAACAACCTCCGCAGCATTGCGAGTGATCAGCGCACTGCAAATAAACACAATATATATATTTAATGGGTAATCAACAAAATGTATAGGACATCATTCATTTTGTATGGGGACTTGGGCCTAATTGTATTAACAGTTGCATATGCATATTGAAATAGTTTAATGTACGAAGATTACAATGTTATTGAAATATATATCCTTTATTTTGCATAGTTTCCGTGTGCATAGTTTCATTGATCAAACTATAATAATGACACTTTAAAGCATGATTTAATACTCTGCCAGGAATTTAAAAAAACTTTTCCTCATTGGGCATTGCAAAAGTAGTACAAAAATAGCCCAAAAATCATGTCCGTTAATGAAAGAAACAAACTTTATGTGGCTTACTATTGCATTTATTTATGGTTAATGATTTTACAATTTTTTAATATTTCGACGTTTCTCCGTGACCACGATGCATGGCTGCAAAGCTCTCAAAACGTTGCTTACAATGGTAAGTCGAACTCAATCATAAAAAAAATACATAAAACTTCTAACCTTATAACCGTACACTTTACAATCTTGCGCACAAACGTTAACAGCAAATAAAATAAAAAATAACAAAGCCAACATTTTCATTTGAAGTGAACTACACTTGATATGAGTAGACTTATATACTGACCGACATTGCTCAGCTGGCTGTGTATCTCCACCTATTCTGCTACCCTATTCTGCTTTGTTATCGTTTCGAATTAAAATCATATAAATGTCACAATAAATCGGTAAACTTTCTACGAGTTGTATTAGTGCATTTTTTTAAATTATTTATTTCTATACTAAGCTACTAAAGCGATTGTATTATAGAAACAGGAAGACCATAGTACATATATCAAAGATACATTGGTACCGGTGAGTCCTGTCGAACCCGTGCTCTCGGCTTGCGAAAATATCGTTGCGAAACCATTGCACTGCCACTACACCACAGTCGCCTTATATTTTTTAAAGCATTGTTGTTGCGTGTTTGTTACACAGTTGCAGCCTGAGTTTTTCTAATAGGGTGAACGTTTTAAATGTTTTTATTATTATTGTGGCTCGAAATAAAACACACACACATAAATATATATATATATATATATCATGTGAATGGATGCGGCGACATCCTCAAGAAAGCTAGTTTGCCTAGGTCCCATAACCATAGACCCTGTGTGAAGAGAATTGTGAATGTGAAGGAAGCGAGGGAGTTGTGTCAGGATCGTGGCAAATGGCGCTCCATTGTCTCTGCCTATCCCTTTGGAAAAAAGGCGTGACAACTTGATTGATCGATTGACTGATATAAAACAGTACGTCACCTAATGGTATTCTGCGTTCCATAAATAGAGGTGAATGCTACAATTGATTAAATAGTAGTCGTATCTACTATAGTTAGTTGAAACCAGTTACTTTTAAGCTGATTCTAAAACTGACTGAATCGCTTCATAGTTGACGTCAGCTTTGGAAATAAGTCGATCGAAAACACCCCAAATAACTATTATAAATAAATATTTTTACTCCAAAGAGCCCTGGCCCTCTTTGAATCCGGTAAGTATATAAACACGGTAGAAGCTATTCAAGGACTTTTAAGATCACGCACCGTTGTCACACTTTTATCTACATCCATATGTACATCGACAAGATAGATAGTTTAGCTAGGCATATAGAGATGTTTACTTAGGTAATAAAAACTAGGGCTAAATACGAGTAAAATGGTCAATATTGGGAATAAACCTTCGGCACCTTCTGCTCGTATTTAATTTTAAATTAATTTCAACTCTATGTACATTTGAATAGAAATGAAAATTGTTTATATCTCGTGGCTGAGTAGGCTAGATCGTGGACGCCGGCACACAATATGTTGGTTTACCTATTGTTGAGGCATGAAATTTGTTTCGCATGAATGGATATTACATTTTATATGGATTATACTATTGACATGGTTTAATTATTTTGTTCTATTTATTTTATTTGTCTTTTTATTTTTCTTTGTTTAGTGACGATAGCGGATAGAATAAGGAATAGCACAGTGCGCGATAAATGTGGTTTGAATGAGGTTTGGGCACATGGAAAGGATAAGTGAAAGTAGATTGACGAAAGGAATTTATAAATCTCATGTGAATGGATACGTTAAACAAGGCAGGCCGAGGAGGGTGTTCGCCGACCAAATTGAAACATCCTCAAAAAAGCTAGGTTGCCTAGTGCGCATAACCCTATAGTGCCCATAGCTCTATAGCTTCTATGAAGAGAATTTTGAATGTAAAGGAACCGAGGGATTTGTTTCAGGATCGTGGCAAGTGGCGCTCTGTTCTCTCTGCCTATCCGTGTGGGAAAAAGGTGTGACAATTGGATTGATTGATTGAAAATTGCTTTTTCTTGCAATCGTCTAATGACGAGACAGAGTAGGATTAAACTGATGTCAACCGAAATCGAGATTGTTCACATGGAAAATTACTAGACTTTGACGTGTTCTCAACCATTTTAAAACTTCGTCATGTCATAAAAACAGCACATCATAGTGACATCAAATGGCTCTCTCTACTTTAACTAAACTTTTTTTTAATTTTTAAAATAAGTTTCTCCCCAATATATTATATATTTTGTTATTATACATTTCTATACTAAGCTACTAAAGTGCTTGTATCATAGAAACAGGACAACCAAAGTACATATATATATCAAAGATACATTGGTACCGGTCAGTGGTTTCGAACCCGTGCCACTAGGCTTATGTAGCCATTTCACTGCCACTACACCACGGTTGCCCTATAATAATATAATAATCAACTAAACGTTTCTGCAATATTTTTCTCGACGTATGACAGCACACCGCCTGATGATAAGCTGAAGTACTGTCCATAAATGGAGGCAACTGCTATTACAATTAAATAATTGCAAGTAGCAGTCGCATCCACTACTCCGACCTATATGGAACCAGCAACTTTCAAGCAGATTTGATATCCTTTGGCCGGCATAGTGTTTTTCAGTCGTTAGCATTCTTGGAAGGTCCTTGCTTACTATCAAGCAAGTCGAGGTCAAATGACGAATTATAATAAAAAATATCTGGAAACTCGACTGAATCACTTTACGGTCTGTACACTTAAAAGATAAATTGAGACAAGGAAGAGTTTCTACGATTCTAACACAATCTTAGTATATTGCTTTCTTCAGATACACAACTGTTTTCATACAAGCTCTGCTTAAGAATAAAATACTAACCATAAACCCTTCGCCATTGCAAACAACATCTTCCAACACTTCTAATTCTTCCACCAGATCTTCTAAATCTTGTCCAAACCCAATATAAAGGTACACAATGAAAATTAATACAAACAAAACTTTTTTATCCGCCATATTATTTGTGTCGAACGTCAGTGAAAATTGTAAACCAACTATTCTTCTAAAAGTTTATAATACTAATTATAAGGGAAAAAGCAAGGATGGTGTTTAGTTACGGATGCAGACTATAAACCGTTAGACGCCTCCTTATTATGTTTATAAACTGTTTTTTTTTATTGTGACACGATAAAATGGATGGATTTTATCTGATGTGGATGGATGCGTTAAACAAGGCAGGCTCCTGGGCCTGCCTTGTTTAACCAAATCAGAGACATCCTCAAGAAAGCTGGGTTGCCTATTGCCCATAACCACAGAGCCTGTATGAAGAGAATTGTGGATGTGAAGAAAGCAAGGGAGCTGCGTAAGGATCATGGTAAGTGGCGCTCCATTGTCTCTGCCTATCCCTGTGGGAAAAAGGCGTGACAATTTGATTGATTGACACGACATTTGACCTCGACCCGCCTGATGATAAGCAAGAAGAGATCCACTAGTGATGACGATTAAAACAACCAAGTTAGTTCTTGGCTGCCTCAAACGCCGTTATTATGCTGGCCTAAGGTGCTTCTTTACGCATCGCTTGAAGGATCCAAGGTCAAGTGTGATTTTTTTTCAAAATATGTATACGTCGGGACGCGAGAATGTGAATATTAAAAAGTAAGCTATTTGTTATAGTAGTTGCTAAATGTCTATGTTTTAGTTATAAGCACGTTTAGTAGCTATCTACTAAAGATGAGCCTAAAATAATAAAAAAATATAATTAATGTGAAATAGATTTAGCTACAAAAGAGTAACATTGTATATTATAATATGTAGTAATATGTATTAGTTATAAATCAATCAATCAATCAAATTGTCACGCCTTTTTTCCACAGGGATAGGCAGAGACAATGGAGCGCCACTTGCCACGATCCTGACACAACTCCCTTTTTTAGTTATAAATGCAGTTGGCTATTATTAAAAATAGGCGAAGGCGAAAAACAAAGTAGACATTTGTAAATAAGTATGTAAGTAAAAAACGAATGCATATTGCATATGATACTACTCTGGTAGATTTGATTTATCGCTGTTGTTAAAGTCGCCCCTTCTATTAGGACGACCGTGGTGAAGTGGCAGTGCAATGGTTACACAAACCGAGAGCACGAGTTCAAAGCCACTCACCGGTACCAATGTATCTTTGATATATGTACTTTAGATGTCCTGTTTCTATGATACAAGCACTTTAGTAGCTTAGTATAGAAATGTAAATACAAAAATATATTATACTATAATACTTTTTTGATTTACTACTTTGATTGATTTTTTGATATTGATTTGATTTGACTTTGAGATTTGATTTATCGCTTTTGTTAGAGTCGCGCCGTCTATTAATTTGTGGTCTACGACAACGGATGATTTAACAATGTGTTTGATAAATTGATTAACAGGGATGGATGACCTCTGGGCAGCGAATTCAATTGTTATTGTGGATGTGAACAATGGCGTATAATGATAATCAAGGGGTTTGCTATTAAAGGCCATTGAAATGTATTGAATGTAGGTATAATAACATGTATATCGCGGCAGGCCCAAACGGAGATGGCGAGATGAGATGGACTCCTACAATAGTTCGTGGCGAGAGATCGCCAAATGTCGTGAGTCATGGAAAAAAAGAGAGGGAGGCCTTTGCCCAGCATTGGGACAAATAAATAGGCTAATAATAATAATAACATAATATTGAAATAGTTGCCAGTTACAATTAGGCCACCATTTATATTGTGGCTCTAAAAATTGCAGTACCCTGTCTAATGTTATTTTCTTGATCTTTTTTACAATTCATAACTGTGAGTAGCAATCACATCCACTATGGCGGCCTAGTTGGAACCGGCAACTTACGAGTACAAGCAGGGCCGTCCTAAGCATATTCAGCGCCGGGGTGCGAAAGACAAGGCTCTGCTCTCGTGGTCTCAGTGTAGTAGGTACCTATCGAAATTTATGGCGGTCGGCATGCGCCCCCTAGGACTCTGCGCCCGGGTGCACCGCACCCCTTGAACCCCCGGGTAAAGACGGCCCTGAGTACAAGCTGATCCCGAAATGCGACCAAATTACTTCACGGTCTGTATACTAGAAATGAAGTGTCGTACCGTTTAGTTCAACTATCGATTCGGTTGATAGATTGCGGTTGGTACATATCACATGTATCACGGGAGTAAAAGGAGGAGCTAGAAATAAGATCGAAGAGCTGCACAGAACATTCTATGTCATAGCATAAAGGATGTTATAGGCGTTAAGCATGCATGGTGCCTATGAGATTACTGATTATTAAGTTTCTTGTTCATTTAATTAGATCTATTTATGATATAAACAATAATCAATAAATGGTTTATTATAGTTTCTACTTCGCCAAACTTTTTGGCCGCATATGATACGTGATGTAAGTTTGCCGAATCTTACCAAAATAATCTTAACACGTCCTTACAAACTAAACTTTGGCTCAATCTATTATGTGTGATTCTTCTCTAATGTGCGTACATTGTATGGTACTTTTTTAATTTTTGTCTGTTTGTTTTACATTTCTATACTAAGCTACTAAAGTACTTGTATTATAGAAACAGGACAACCAAAGTACATAAATCAAAAATACATTGGTACCGGTGGGTGGTCTCGAACTCGTGCTCTCGGTTAGTGTAACCCTCAGAGGAATAATGTACTTAATGGGAACTCTGTGGTGTAACCATTGCACTGCCACTACACCACGGTCGCCTTAAACCAAGGTCGACTTCTATGTTTCGTCACAACTACGTACTGGTATACAACGACTACGCATTATAAAAATACTACTTAGTTATTTCATCCGTCCGAGGAAAATTTATTCCTCCCACTTTTAGGCATGTAGTGGGTCAATCCTTGGTTTCCAACTTGATGTGATGAAAGACTGGTATGACGAATTGAGATTTTACCTGAACCTTTATCTTGGACATATATGTCTGGAACGTTTTGGCCGGCATAGTGACGGCGGCTGTGGCAGGCGTGAACTGAAAAAATGGAGGTCCGGAGTACACGATGGTTCTAGCTTACTTGTATCGACAGGGCTTTTAAATTTACCTATTATAAAATTTAAAGGACTAAATTTTAATTTAAATTAACAAAATGTAATTTGGTTGTCATTTTGCAAATGACTGCCTTAATTCCAAGACTTGTCAAATATACGTAGTGAATTGGCCTCGTCAACCAAATGCCTTTGGTTCACAATCAATGTATCATAGATCTTTGGACATAGGACATAGATCATAGGAACATTGGTCGTCCAATTTATTTGAATTTTCTACGTTTAGTAGCTTAGTAAAGATATGTCAAACCCGTTAAAATTAAAATTGCACTTTCTTTAAAACAGGCAATTACTGTGCTGTTAAAATATTAGGTCTTAACTTTCATATTTAACAATATTTCTAACATTTATGATCTAAGATATACATCCAAAAAACATAAAAGTTTGTGCAATGAAAACATTAATAAAGTTAAACTACAAAAGAGGCAACAAACTGTATATAGGATGAGAGTTATAAGTTATTTACCTTGCTTCTGTGAAGTAGTACGTTGAAACAACAAGAAGATTATTAAACAAACACTATGTTGATCTATATAAGTTTTCATTGGTACGTGAACTACTTTCTGCAGCGATTAACTTCCCTTTTGAATATTTACTTATAAACTGATGTTGAAAATTAGATTGAAAAAAAAGGTCTGCAGCTGAGCATTGAATCAGATGTGCTGTTTATCAGCTCACGTTCAACGTCACTCTCCGGGTTAATATAATACGTAATGTCTAATTTTCATTAGCAATGTAACTAAAAGTTATGAAATCAAATAATAAAAAAAAAGAAGCGAAATTAACAAAAATATATATACCAATACCAAAAGGTGCACTTATTGCCGCCAGCTATTTACTGCCAGTTAACCTTGCTATTAATGGCTGCGAGGTTTCAAATAATAGTAATTGTTTAAAATATATATATATGTACAAATAAAATAAATATATATATTATAAATATACCATAAAGATTATTTAAAATAAAATATACGCTAAAGATGCAAGTTACACCATTCAGTTACACGCACTAACAGTAGCACAAACTAAAGTAGCTTCGATTGGCTGAGATGAGTAAAAAATAGTTTATTAAAAAACTTCACGATCCTGTCATAACACTAGTTTCTACACATTTTGATATATTGGAATTACCTGAATGCTTGAAATAAAAGGGTATCATTTTTAAAAATAAAAACCAAACTAAATGAAACAATCAATTAAATAGTCAAACCTTAATTCATACAAGTATAGGCGCCACTTTTCCGATTCAGACCCAAAATTAACTTCATACATAAATCAATGTAGAACATAAAGTAAATAAATTAATACAAATATGTACATTCAGAATAAAACAAAATCAGTCAATCAAATGATCGATGGCGTAGAACTGATGTGAGGGAGAGTTTGTAGTTACGCAGTCAGCTATTTTGTTTTTGTTTAGCTATAGAATAAATTCTGTCTATGCATTTATTTGTGAATAAAAGATTTTGTACACAAAAAGAACTTAACGACTGGACTGGACTTAACTAACTGGACGAACGGTTTAGCGACTGGTTTGTTGCGCGTAAAGTCCCGGGTTCGATCCCCGGTCAGAGCAAATATTTGTTTAATAGCTTTTATTTGTAATATTTAATAATATTAAATATTACAAATATTTGTTAATAATAAAAAAAAAGAAATGGATATTTCCTTCGGGTCTGGTTATCAAAGAGTGTAGTACCACCACCACAGGGCAGTGGGTAGTACCACCACTTACAAGTATACAGACCGTGAAGTGATTTGGTCACGTTTCGGGATCAGCTTGTAAGTTGCCGGTTCTATCTAGGCCGGCATAGTGGATGTGATTGCTACTCACAGTTATTGAATTGTAGTAGCAGTGACATTCATTCATGGACCACACTTTGGCTTAACATCATAGTCACAATAAAAAATAAATAAAAAAATACTTCGCAGTGCAATAGATTGTTACGTGAAAACTTCTTAATTTAGGATTAAATTAGGATGGAATTAATGAATACAATTGAAATATTAATAAAATATTTAAGGCGACCGTGGACGCAAACCGAGAGCCCGAGTTCGAGACCATTCACCGGTACCTATGTATCTTTGATATATGTATTTTGGCTGTTTCTATGATACAAGCACTTTAGTAGATTATTCCTATGAATGTAAATAAAAAAAATATATAAAAAAATTAATTAAATATTAATTAAAATATGAATTAAAATACGGGTAATCAGCCTCTATAGGAGAAAACTGAAAGGGTGGGCTACGTGATCTTATTTATGGGTTTCTTATTTGCAGCCTCACGGGTCACAGTGAGGCTCACGGGCAGTCACTGCATACGTTCGACTGCACATTACTCAAAACCACAGAGACAGCTGTTTGAGGTGCAAATAGCGAACTGATGTTATAAATACGCGCACAGATTTTATAAATGGCGGGCTCTATTTACTTACAAAAATCTTCGTCACTTGATTCTAGAGGTAATATTCCACAAGAAATCTAAATGCGTGTTCCAGAATGTAAAAGCGGCTGGCATAGTGACGGCAACTGAGACAACCGTAAACTGAATTGTATTTTTTTCGGTAATCGGCGCTCTTAGATTTTACCTAGCAAATTTAGGTAAAAACATTAATATAGACACATTGGGGTTAAAATGTGGGCACATTATTAACAAAGATGATATTCAAAGATCTGTAGTTGTAAGTAAATCAAGTATAAAAAGAATTCAGTTAGGAAAGTTGTCTAAAGTACAATATACCAATAAAGTTGTAATAAATATAGAGTCGTATCAACGCTGCTTTTCTATATATTAGTTATAATATCAATTAATGAACGTCGGATAGTCATAACTAAATTAATACGTATTAATTGATATTGGAATTAGAACGTATTATTTGGTGTATCTAGCGTGGATTTAGATGTGATAGACCGCAGAATTAATTATAAATTTAACAGTTTTGACAGCGTCGTACTTTCAAATCGTCTATCGCGTTTAACATGAACTAACAAATATGCTTTGCTTCAATCTGTTTACACAGTTTCTACGATGTCAACAGGGGCTTAACTCCGAATGTATGTGAATTATGGATCGACATATTACATCACCCCACCTAATGTTAGGGTGGAGGGCGGTAGATTATAGATGTGACTGCTACTACAGTTAAATAGCTCAAGTAGCAGTCGCATGTAACACCACTATTAGTCAGTTTTATAGTTGGTCAGTCAGCAAGATCTTACTGGTAATATTATCTTATGGTATTTTCGTCTCCATTGATGGACTGCACTCCAGCTTAATTTACATTTGGCTGGGTGCTGTCATATATCGAATCACATAAAACTCTAGAGATAAAGAACTTTTAAAAAAACTTAATTGGATCAACTTAGGGTTAAGTTATCATTTTAAAGTCAATATTGCCTAACGCTGTAGTCAATCTTGACCTCAACTTGCCTGAAGGTAAGCAAGGCACTGGCGATTAAAAATGTTTCATCATATAGCTGCCTCAGTCGCCGCACTATGTCGGCCATTATAGAAATGATTTGTAGTTCTATTATATCCATTGTATTATTAGTATTGCTCAAGTACAATAAGTACTTAAAAAAAGGGAGATTAAATACAGGCAGAACAAACGCCGGTATTTTTATTTATCTTTTGTTAGGAATGAACATTTAATTTAGGAAGAGAATGAGGTCTTTGTCTTGCAATACATAATTAAGAACCTTATTCTTAACATAATTAAGAAATTTTAAATCAAAGAGTGGTAGGCAGTGGTACCCAGTCTGCCGATCCGGGGTAGTACCACCACTTACAAGTATACAGACCGTGAAGTGATTTGGTCACGTTTCGGGATCAGCTTGTAAGTTGCCGGTTCCATCTAGGCCGGCATAGTGGATGTGATTGCTACTCACAGTTATTGAATTGTAGTAGCAGTGACATTCATTCATGGACCACACTTCGGCTTAACATCAAGTGGGGTGCTGTCATATGTCGAGTCACAATAAAAAAAAAACATAATTTGTACAGGTGCAAATTAAAATACAGCTTTGAATTATTTCATATTTAAGAGTAATTGAATAAATGATAAATTAGTCCGGTCAAATTAGACCAAATAATAAGAGTGAATCTACATAAATTCCCACCAAGCTGAAAATCGGTAAGATTGTTTAAAATACAATGAAAAATAAAATTTGAAAGTTCCCCATCATTCCCCTGCAAGGAAAAATTTTTATTCAAGGTCAAAGGTCAAAATAATGAGTTTTTCGCGATTTTCAGCAAAACGGTAAGATTTATCATAAAAATAACTAAGACAAATTTGTAGCTCATAAAATTATCTACAAAAAATGTTTCAATACTGTTTTTCTACGAGCCACCGTTTTTGAGATATATCGATTCAAAAAGTTGTAATCGTCATAATATGCATGGGTTCGCCACGTATATATATCTCTATAGTTGTAATATATGTTAAAATATTTTTCTATTGGTCATTGTAACTTACACTAATAATATAAAATATACATAAGTTATAACGGCATTCGCTTTCTTCTATCTATGTTATCTAGCTCCTAAAAAAACTACCTGCTTAGATAAGTAGATACGCATGTTTCGTTAAAAACACCCAAAGTAAAAACCAAGTACAAAATAAGCTTGTCTTCCTCCAACCTCAGTTGCTGCTCATCAACATCTTTTTCGGGTATATTACCAAGTTCAAGTGGTTCAAGTATCAGCTGGACCCTACAGACTGGGGTTGGAAGTTGGTCAATAATTCATTAGAACCAGTGCAAACTTTTCTTCCACCTGCGCCGGAGAAACTGCTAAACACAATTTTTTGCAACTGCAAAAAGGGATGCAGTGCTAAATGTGGTTGTAAAAAAGTCGGACTGTTTTGTTCTCTGGCATGTACACATTGTCAAGGCCAGTCGTGCTCTAATATCGAATCACCAACAGTAGAGGATCCATTTGATTCCAACGAGGACACATCGCTATTAACGCAGTTTACATGTACTCAGGATGAAGATGAAGAACAAGAAAAAGAAGAAGATGAACAAGAAAAAGAAAATCAAGAAGAATAATTCGAAAGTTACGACTCGGACGATTAAATTTCACTACTTTTTTTCAACTTAAATTGATTTTGTTTTTTCAATCTCTGCTAATATCCATTATTTTGCATTAGTTTCAAATTAAACAGGATCACAACCGACCTGTGGAATAGGCCTACTGGGAAAACCACGTTAAAAAATTGCGCTAAGTACAATACCTCATAGGTGGCGTGGAAACGTGTGCATATTATGACGATTACAACTTTTACAACTTTTTGAATCGTTATATCTCAAAAACGGTGGCTCGTAAGAAAAAAAGTATTGATATATTTTTTGTAGATAATTTTATGATCTACAATTTTGTCTGAGTTATTTTTATGATAAAACTTACCGTTTTGCTGAAAATCGCGAAACTCATTATTTTGACCTTTGACCTTGAATAAAAAATTTTCCTTACAGAGGAATGATGGGGAACTTTCAAATTTTATTTTTCATTGTATTTTAAACAATCTTACCGATTTTCAGCTTGGTGGGAATTTATGTAGCTTCGAATGTCTAAATTGACCGGACTAAATAAGATGTGTTAAGAGTAGAGACCCAAACCAAAATGGCCAACATTTCGTAGCGTGTAAGCTTGTGTTTATTATTATACTCTGGTTATTTGGCATTTAGAATTCAAGCTATATGTACAATATAGGATTTTGTAAATAATTCTATTGGTAGAGACTATAAGAAGAGAATTGTGGATGTGAGGGAAGCGAAAGAGTTTAAAAATGGATGAAAGGATATTCACAAAGGATCATTGTCAGAGGTGAGTGGAAAGATAAAATAAGGACGATCTAAAAGATCATTTTTAAAATTTATTGATCAAGAAAAGCAGATAATTTAGAAAATCAAAAGAGTGCTTAATTTTTAACATTTGAATAAAACTGTAAAAGAAAAATAATGGTCTAGATTTCTGTTAAGGAATATTAAACATCTTCACCATTTTGATTCAACAAATAAAAAAACACACATTAAGCAAATGCTGCTCAAATCTTTACATTTCATATTTAAAAAGAAAGCTAAGTTGCCTAGTGCCCATAACCATGGAGAGAATTGTAAATGTGAAGGAAGAAAGGAAGTTGTATCAGGATCGTGGCAAGTGGCGCTCCATTGTCTCTGCTTTTTCCTGTGGGAAGAAGGCGTGACAGTTTCATTTAATAAAATCAATCAACCAGTTGTAATAACTATAGCCGGAAACGTGATGTTTAAGTTTTCTTAAGCTCCGAAGATCTTTCGAAAAGATCTAGCGATCTAAGATGTAGCGAAAAAGGGGAAAAAAGACAGAATAGTTATGGCTACTGTGAAACCGTGCCATTTTAGAAAAATGTGTTAATAAAGTAAATGTAGAGAAAAGTAGCTATAACCCATTACTTGAGGTGAGATATATAAAATCCTCTATAAAGTAGAAATATAAAGTGTTACAGACTTTGTCGTTATATTATTGGGATCAAACATTGAGACACTTTAATGTTATTTGGCCGGCATAGTGCTTACCATCAGACAAATCAAGACTTAAATTGATCCATGAATAGAGGCGACTGCTACTACAGGTCGCCTAGTCCCCATATCCTTAGAGCTTGTATGAAGAGAATTGTGGATGTGAAGGAACAGAGGGAGTTGTGTCAGGATCGTGGCAGGTGTCGCTCCATTGTCTCTGCCTATCCTCATGGGAAAAAGGCGTGACATTTTGATTTGATTGATTGATTGGTATTACAGTTAAATAACTGCAAGTCGCACTCACATTCACTATGCCGCCTTAAATATTAAATAACTACTACAGTTAAATAATCTAGTACGGTGTATCTAAATTACAAAATTAAAAGTCTACAATAAAGTTTGAAAAAATGCAAAACTACGTTTTACAGGATGTGTCTCACCATCCTGACGTGAAAACTGAAGCATCCTAAATGTATTTTATATGAAACAGTGTTGCGCTTGAACAGTGTACGTTAAATACTTGTAATTGAAAATTGTCACTGTTATTGAATTTATATAATATATTACTTTTTTTATTATAATTTTTTTTTTATATAATTACAATTTATTAATTTTGTATTATATGAAAATTGTGGATGTAAAGGATGTAAATTGTATGCGCTCCATAATTTCTATCTATCCCTGGGGGAATAAAGTCATAATAATAAAAAATACCGAGAACTCCCTGTACAAACCTACTTGCCCGTACAAAATTATCTTTGATATATTTATTTATTTATTTATTTAAAAACTTTATTGTATTTTTTTTGCAAAAGGCGGACTTAATGCCCCATGGCATTCTCTACCAGCCAAACCTTCATATATGGTGAACGTTAAGATGATGGTGGGTAGTGCAACAAAGTTTAAAATATGGCTATATAAGTATTAAAATGAAAATATTATTTATAAGTTACTAAATATATATAAACTACATACAAAAATACATACTATACATTTAAATATATATGTATATATACATACATACAAATACACACACACATAGATACATATTATTAATATAGAAATACATAAATAACAGATATAGAACATGACTATTGCTGACTGATCAAATATTGATAAACAATATATGCTATTTACATTGGTCAGTTTCGATAATGCTAGGCTGCTAATCTTGCTTGTATTTTGAGCTTGAAACAGAACTACCTAAGTCTGCAAAAAACATTGCAACAATCCATATAAGTTTTAGTCTTACTGTTGAGGTTTTCACGCTTGAAGTTTTTAATCAATAAAAAAATCCCTAATTGCCACACTGCATACGTGTATAGTATATTTAATATATTTGTTATCGATATATTCTGAGATTTATATTTTAAACTTTTGGACGATATAAATCCTCAACAAATCAAAATTCTAATTTGTTACATAGTAATCGAACACGTCATTAAATGTCAAACGAATAACAAATCGACATATACCTACCGACTGACCAATCGCAAAGCCATAAATTGCAAATATTTCGCTCCAAACTCCAAATAGTGGAAAATTTGCGGTTCTGCATTTGATTCGTACTGAACAGTGCAATAAATGGCTAATTAATTTCCTTTTGCAATTTATTAAATATTAGTTCCAATTTAAATTCCATAATTTAAACCTATCATCAGCCTGAAGACGTCCACTGCTGAATAGAGCCCTCCCCTTTAGAACATCATTCCTAACGACAAGATGCCAGTTGCACCCACAAGTATTTTGTCGTTCATAATGAGTTGGTTGCCATTATCCCCACGCTTGGCAGGCGGCTTCCTTCGGCTTGGGGATCGCAGTACACTCACCGCACGTTAGGAAGACACTGCTGCCTGTCCTCTGGTGAGACTGGTCGAGTTTTAGAACTTCCTGGTCAATGTTTATCATCGTTGGTTAATATTTGTTGTACCTCTATATACGAACTTGACTTGCCTATTGGCCTACTGAGTCAGTTTACGGTTACTTTAATTTAACCGCCTTTACAATTTCACGCAGAAAATGACTTTTTCGCGCACCTTTTCTAAATATATAAATATGTTTCCTCCGATCAGAATCAAACCCGGGACATATGGAGTTGCGAAAGGGCAATATACGTTGTCGTCGTTATATTAATTTAATAAAATAATTTTGTAAATTGGTATGAATTGAATTGCGAATGTAGAGAAAGCGAGTGAGTTATGTCAGGATCATTAAAAGTTGCGCTTCTTTGCCTAATTACAAAGGTCCAATACAAATTTTGTCAGGGAAGTTGATTTTGAAATCGGTTATTATCTTATATAGTTTGCTTTTGTATCTGCCAGGGTAAGTTTTTATCAAAAAAAAAATAATAATAATTTTATAGTAAAAGGAAAACAAACTTTGTTTAGGATGTTATATTTCACTTTTATTGACAAAACATAATAAAAATAAACCTACAAATTAAAAAAATAATTTCGGTATTTGTCCTGTGTAGGAACGAACTTAAAATAAATCGGCGGCATCCCCAAGAAAGCTAGGTTGCCTAGTGCCCATAACCTTAGAGCTTGTATGAAGAGAATTGTGGATGTGAAGGAAGCGAGGGAGTTGTGTCAGGATCATGGCAAGTGGCGCTCCATTGTCTCTGCTTATCCCCACAGAAAAAAGGCGTGATTGATTGAGGAACGAACTTTTCCATATCAGCCCCCAAATGCAGTCACCTATCATGTTCTCATTATATTTATTTATTTCATTTCAATTACCTATTTCAATTACCAATTCAGTATGTTATACACAAAAATATAAAATATCCTCTTCACAAAGGAGCGCTACTTTCTACGAGCTTGATTCTCTCACATCCCTCTCCATCTAACCTGACTTATTTAACTACATACATTAATTATTCCTAATTAGGTATTCTGACATCTCATTTTGAGTTTATATTATATTTATTTATTATATTAATTTTAATTGCCTTACAAACAATGTTTGGGGATTTATTCATTACGTGCTTGCGTAAAATATACTGACGTTAAAACATAATTTTAGAAAGAGGTTTTAAGAGGCTCTGTCAGTTTATTTAGGTGATTATGCTGCTTGCTGGCTGAAACAATTTTAAAGGAGGGATTCTTAATAATTATCTTTTGTATTTCAGAGTTATACACATAATACTTATAATATAATAAGCTCATCTTACGTCATGCAATTCATTATTAGCTTTTTTTATTTGTATGGAAGTAAAAAAGGTTTTTTTATTGTAGCTCGACATATAAATGGAGAGTGACCGTTACCACAGTTAACTAAACGTGCTTGTAAACGTATGACTAAAGTGAATGAAACAATTTCTTAGCATCCATGGATTCTCCATGCGAGTGCCAGGTCCATTGTGTGGCAGGCGGGAGAATGAAGGCAGCGTTCTGGACTTGTGACCGAAATGTAGGTTTCAAAGCTTTTAAGACGCCGCCTTCGACATTCGTATGTCGTTAGAAAAATGTGCTTTCTTCCAAAGAAGATGCGAGGTTTTTGCTAGTATTCCTCTTGCACCAACTTCTACTGCGTAGAGCTGAGTTTTAAAACCGTTTTTCGACATCTCGTTCATTTTTAACAGGCAAGTGTTAACGGTTGCAAACGGTTGCCTTATTACCGTGGTTTTATTACCACAAAAATAATATAAACAAAAAAGGAGAGACATACTTAGAAAAGCAGGGATCGCAATCTTGTATGAAGCACGATCTCTTCATACAAGATTGCGGTCTTTTTTGTTTATTTTATATTTACAACATTATAGTTAATAAAAAATGTAAATACATTGTTTATCGTAATTTAAGACTCCCTTCACAAACTTTGACCTAAGTATAGTTAAACGGCAATAAATGTTAAAATGTATTATGAAGGTAATATTTTACGTTAGTTTCAGTAAAGGCTACGGAGGTTAAACGTCTGCAAGTAATAGCCTAACCCCTACTAAGTGGGCATTCTTAATTAACTTCTAGAATTTATCGTACTAAAATAAACTTTAATTTTTTATAATTTGCAAGGACCTAGATTTTTCTGAAAGAAAATGATTAATGATACGCGTAGTGCATTAGTTAGTTAGTAAATAAGTCCGTGCGCGTGAAATCCCGAGTTCGATTCCCGATTGTTAATAAAAAAGGCGGATAATTGCTCTGGGTCTGGTCTGTAGTACCGCCACTTACGTACCAGTTTTGAATTATCTAGACAACAGAAACAATTTAAAAAGAATAATAAACTACAGTCTTAGTTATTATAAAAAAAACTTTCATTTTTTTTTCACATAAAAGCGGCTTTTTAACAATGTCTGTTTATCTCATTCAGGAGGAAATTCAGGGATATATTTCTTACTACTAAATACAATCGTTTTTACCTACGTCTACCTAAAACAATTTAGTTTGCTATACCCAGTCACATAAATTGTTTTTGCCTATCCCTAAAAAAGGTGTGACAATTTGATTGATTGATTAACCCGGTCACCTAATGAATATTATTCTGTAAAAATATATTTTAATAATTGGTGTAGGCATTTCATTTTATACGTACCCTCGCGCCTGTGTGAACTTAGTTTATAAGGATCGATTACAAGTTTATAAGCCTCTCCCTTAGAACGCCATTTCGAACGACATGATGCCAGTTGCATCCATCAAATATTGAATAAAAATATAAATTGAGAAGATATTACTACTTATAGCTATGGGATGAATTATAACCTAGAATTAATTAATTTTTTTATTGTGACTCGACATATGACAGCACCCCGCTTGATGTTAAGCCGAAGTGTGGTCCATGAATGAATGTCACTGCTACTACAATTCAATAACTGTGAGTAGCAATCACATCCACTATGCCGGCCTAGATGGAACCGGCAACTTACAAGCTGGTGAAACGTGACCAAATCACTTTACGGTCTGTATACTTGTAAGTGGTGGTACTACCCCGGATTGGCAGACTGGGTACCACTGCCTACCACTCTTAATTATTCTTAATGCTATCTTCTATATGTAAATGTAATCAAATATAATAAAATGAAATAGAAAAGCATTTTTACTATGCGGTCTTGGTTTATTTGAAATTAGGCTTAGTTTACAATAGGACAGTTAACCTATACTAAATATACTGTAAACGGAGTATCTAAGTATTTGTTATATTTTTGATGATTCATGGTAGATTAGTCTAGACTATTTATTTTTTACCTTGATGGAGTGCTTTTCGCAGCGTAGGACGCTACGAGGTGGACTGCTGCTATAGGTGATTGAAATAGATTGGCTACTTTTAGCAGGGCACTGAAGCGTCCAGTAGAAGGTTAATAGCTGATGGGATTGATAGTTTTTCTATACAATAACTCCTCTAGCGGATAATCTATAACCTTGAATCCTTCAAAGGATGCGTGAAAAGGCATCTTTGGTCGGCATAGTGACGGCGTCTAGGGCAACCACCAGGGCACCAGAAGTGTCGGTTTTTGGAGTCGTCGGCACTTTTGGACGAGTCAAGGTCAGATATCGAGTCACAATAAAATAAAATAAATACTTAACTGTACGTCACTTTACTTTAAGTTATATGGATAGAACTTTATCAGCGTTTTATAAATAGTAGAATAATAGTTTATATTAGTAGCACTCTACCATTTATTCTCCAAATGTGAACAAAGTCTTATGCGATGTCGTCAAATGTAAAAGATAGTAATAAAACTTTTTACTACATACAAAAACGCCTACGCTTAGTTTTTATTAGTTGTATGCGTGCGCGTGTGTTAGTGTGTGTGTGGAAAAACGATTGTGACAGAATTGTCGAACCTTCTGGGCTCCGATTCTCTTAATAGATTTGGCGTCGATAAAACAGTGAAATTACATTTAGATGATATTTGACATCATCGTAACCAATCAGTGAATAACAAATCAATACGTAAATTTTATCTTAATATAATAATAACTATATAGGCAAATCTTTCTTGAAATGAAATTGAGTCACTTTAATATTTGAAAGCCTTGAGAAAGATTGAGAAAATAATCGTAAAATAAAATGAAAATCAATGTCTGCAGACAACCAACGTTTTCAAGTTAAAAAGCGACCGTGGTGTAGTGGCAGTGCAATGGTTACACAAACCGAGAGCACGAGTTCGAAACCACCCACCGGTACCAATGTATCTTTGATATATATACTTTGGTTGCCCTGTTTCTATGATACAAGCACTTTAGTAGCGTAGTAAAGTATATTAAAAAAAGTTATAATTTATATTTTGCTTATCGAAACAAATTATTTATTAGGGTATTGTAAATTTTTATGTAACAATTCTAAGGCAATTCTAGCTGGAATCTTTTTGTCTTCATGTCATTATTAACGCATAAAAAAGGTTGCAATAGTGATGGAGACTATAGTCAATGCTTTACTGTCATTAATCAAGTCAAAATACTTCAGCAATTTGTCAGCTAGCTAATTTCTTATAATGTTCGTTCCCTACGACGCGTGATTTAGCTGATTTCTGACTACTTTTCGGATGGATCGGATCTTTAGGCTATGGTAAATATACTGTTATATAGGAAGGACGAGTTTATTGTACCTACGATTATCGCGCACGAGTTCTCATAACCTCATTTAAACTTACTTCGAAACTCTCGGCACATCCCTCGCACTCTAGTTGCATAAATGCATAAAAATCTTATGAAATCACGCATCGTGAGAAGCTAACATAGAGATGTTTTATTTACATATTGTTACATTATGTATTAAGCTACTAAAGTACTTGTATAATAGAAACAGGACTATCAAAGATACATTGTTACTGGCAAATGGTTTTAAATCTGTGCCCTCGGTATGAGAGACCATTGAACTACTACTACGAGTACACCTCGGCAACTTTTAAAAGTTACATTTAAAAAACCGCGCATCTCCAATGGGTATGACAATAAAATTCATTCCCATTTGTCACAAAGTTACGCGGCCGCTGTTAGTGTCAAAAACAACTTTTATTCATTCGGACAATGAATTCCAATGAGCTTGAACTGTTATTAATAAATAAATAAATATATGTTCTCAGCGTGTTGCGCGGTCGTAATTTTAATTTTGAAGCTCATTGGTGGTGTTTAACTGTCAAAACTGTGAGTTTAACTGTTCATTTTCATTGAGTTACGCGGTCGGCCCGCTGATCATGCAGAGCAAACTGTCATTTTATTAACGATTTTATTAATAAGACAGACAATGTCATGTGCTCTGGTTTTGGGTGTTTAAAAGAGTGGTCAGCAATGGGATGTTTTGTGGTCGTTTGTCTAGGCTGTCGATTAGGGGTAATGCAACCACATTTAAGTGTAATCTACCACATTCAGGTTCTAAGTTGCTGGAATTTAACCAGGTCAGCATAGTGAATGCTACTTCTTCTTGGATACATTTATGTCAGCAGTTGCCTTTATTTATGGATCAGATTCTAGTGTTACATCAGGCAGATTGGCGTCACATGTCATGCTACATTTAATAAAGTTTTTTTTAAATTGTGGGTTGACATTATTTGACAACACCCTGCCTGATGTTAAGCTGAAGTACGGTCTATGAATGGAGGCGACTGCTTCTACAGTTAAAATGCTAGTTGGAACCGACAACTTACAAGCTGATACAAAACAGTCAAGGTTCAGTTAATGGTTTTTTCACTGTAACTACCCCAGACCGGTAGAAAAAAAATGTAAAATAAATATTTAAGACAAAGTTTACTTCTCATGTTTGTCTTCATAATAACATGCCGTCACTAATACGAGCTTCTTCTAACTTATTATAACTTTGCGCATAGATTTAAACTTACTAACTTTAGAATATAACGAACCGAACTCTGGTAAACATGTAATTATTAAATAAGGAATCTAACATCTCTATAGAATAATAAAGTTCTTAGTCCCGTCACTTAGTTAAGCAACTCTGACGTTTTTCTTCAAGAACACCATCTTATTTAGAAAACTTTTTGTCAACTTCAACTAATGTTTTTCGTCGTAAATTGTGATTACTTTGAAACTTTCTTATAATTTCACTTTGACAGCTGTCACGTGTTCGGTTTTGTTATTAATGTATTATGGGTTAATAACCGTTCTATTCAATATAGTTTGCACTTAAGAACCAATATAAGGCGATCGTGGTCTAGTCGTAGTGAATAGTCACAAAAATCAAGAACTCCTGGTTCAAAACTATTGGCCGTTAACAATGTATTTTTAATGATTCATTTGATGATCTATGTATACATGATACAAGCCCGTTCATTAGCTTAGTTTAGAAATATATTTTAAAATAATAATACAAGTACATAATAAATATAATGAATAAATAAAACCTTTACCATGACGATGTCTCTATTAGTAAATAAATATTACCTTAATACAACAAAACATTCTTAAAAAATTGTACAATAATTGACCTAAATCAATCAATCAATCAAATTGTCACGCCTCTTTCCCCGTGGGATAGGCAGAGACAACGGAGCACCACTTGCCACGATCCATCCATCATCAGATTTATAAATTGCTTTCGTCAATCTACTTTCACTCATTCTTATAACACAATAATACACACAAAATAAAACTACTCATGCCATGAAAGAAGTGGAAAAAGAAAGGTAGTGTTTGTACACATAACTTTTGAATATTGCACGATTAGGATCTATATTTTGAGGTAATTTATTCAATAGATTTGCAGCAACGACAAAAACCGATTTTGAGGCGAAAGAGTTGTGGTGAGAGAGTATAGGAAAGAGTGGAATTGGAAGAGAAGCGTAGAGTTTTAACATGATGCGAGCGAGCTCCTAAAGTTATGTTTAAGATACTTAGGCGTATTAGATTCATTAAGAATACTGTATAACAATAACAAGCACAGAACCCCGTGTTTTTTTAAATAATCTTCATGTAAAGTTTATTTTTTTAGTAGTGGCGAGACATACGAGTAAAGCTTGTCTAACTATAAATGGCGCGACCCTCCACTTTATTAGTTTATTTAAATGTGTGAATGCAAATATTACTAACTGTACTACTATACTTTATTAACGTGCTCCTCCATTTTGTGTCTAATCAGCAACTGAATGACCAATTACAATTGCCTTTTCGGTGTGTTGCATTCATATTTTACATTAAATGCAGTGGAGTGGCGCGTTATTTCGGCTTAGACAGACTCTACGACCGCACGCCAAGTTGAAGTGCAATCCATGAGTTTAGGTTACAGATGATGTGAAAATATATTTTACGACACATACCTACTGTATCAGATTGTATCGGTACGTTTTCTATCCATTTTTTTGAAGTACGTGAAAATTCTAGTTAGGTTACTTGTTATTGAAAAAAATATTATATTACCTACAAACATGTGTCTGTTATTTTATACTTTGGTATAATTTTAATGTTTTCTTCTTAGAAAATTTCAACTTGAGCAAGTCTGCTTTTGAGACAATGCAAAGTTGTTGAAATGTGGGAATAAACTTAATAATTTAGGGCAGGTTGTTTAATGAATACTTAAATTTGTAGCCGTACTAAGGGTAGGTGGCAATAATTTTTTAATTTTTTTATTGTCTCTCGACATATTATGACTGCACCCCACTTGATTTTAAGCTGGAGTGTGGTCCATAATTGGATGTCACTACTACTACAATTCAATAGCTGTAAGTAGTAATCACATCCACTATGCGGACCTAGTTGGAACCGGCAACTTGCAAACTGATCTCGAAACGCGACCAAATCACTTTAAGGTTTGTATACTTGTAAGTAGTGGTACTACCCTGGATCGGGAGACTGGGTACTACTGCCTACCACTCTTTGAATTACGTTTGTTTCGTATACAATAATAATAACAATGAGGCGCGTTAATTTGCAACGATTTATTTAATTCATTTTACGTTTAGGCGGGCAACTGCAACAGGGAATTATTTGAAAACTTTAACACTGGCGATTTAAATACTAAGCCATAGACAAGAAAGAGATAGAATACGTTTAAATGATAAAGTAAGTGGGGGTTTAGTCAGTCTCCAATGCAAAGTAAGAGTTAAAATTATGGAGACAGATTATTCATTCACTCATGTAAAATATAATTACACTTTGTGAAACAAACGCAATAATTTCTTAACAAAATAATTATGTACAGTTAACTCCATAAATATAAAACTTTAGAATTAATTTCTTTGTGCTGTTAACGCTTTGTTTGTATACTGTGGCTCGAAGGCAAATGCTACTACAATTTAAAACCTGCAAGTAGCAGTCGCAGCTACTATGGCGGCCTAGTTGGAACTGGCAACTTTTAACAATTCCGAAACTCGACGTGAAATTTGAAATGTGCTATTTTCTGTTTTTATTCATATCTAGTTTTAATTTGTTCATAAAAGGTGGGAAATTCTATCTATTTAGACCCTTAACTTGTGCTATTACCCTGAGTCTTGTAATAGCACGCTGGTTGGTGGTGAAAAGAAAACAAATAGTTTCGTATACGTTTTAATTAAACCTAAAATAACAAAAACCTCTCGTATGTAGTTATTAGGCGGCTTCGTACATCAACCAACGCACAAAGCTCACACATATCTTGGTGAGTGTAATACAATAATTTTGTATTGCACTATCCCATATTCGAGGTGCATGACGGTTTAAAATAATTTCATAACATTTGACAAGTAATAAGCCTATAAGAAAGCTCTTGTTTAACCATAATCTGTTGATATTTTGACATATATTTCCAATTAGCTTGTATATTATTTTGAATGTGTACGTGCGAAAATTTCTCATTTACGTGTTAAGATTGACAGGAAAACGTCTCACACACTATCTAAGTTAATAATTGAACTTGCACACAATTTACCTAGTAATTACGTTTCGCTTGCTTGTAGATACAACTATGGTTATGCATAGACTTCTAGTATGTATTTTTAAGTGCATTCGTTATAAGATTTGTTTAGTTTAATCATCCTATTTCTTTGATACAAAAAAGAGAGAGATAAACAAAATACTGCAAAATACAGAGATAATTCTTTCGTAAAGAGAGTTACGCGTTGGTGTATTGCGAAGAGCCATCCTTCGTGTGGGAACGCTACCAGAAGATAGGTATCCAGGAGGCAAGGATCAGGGAGAATTTAAGCCACAACCGTACAGGAGGAAATAGACGAGTTTGTGAGAGCCATGGTGAACAACAGGAGGAGAATAAGAACCCCCTCCCCTTCCGCAGGCCCACGCTATGTGGCCTCCAAGCCTTGTTTGCTAGTTTTGATCCACGCCTATTAACCCGGGCAACGTAGTCGTCAAACCCGGGCCACGGCGGCTTTGAAATACGACTGCGGTGTGTCCCTTATTCGCTACATTGAAAACGCGCTGGACAGAAGATCAGCGTCTCCAACAACATGCCCTTGCTAATAAATTATTTTCAATTCATTTCAACTCCCTCGAGGATTTCTGTCCCATAGGAATACGTGTGAACACGGTGTGGACTGGACTAATGACCATCAATTGTCTGTCTATGTTTATTTATTATTTGTTAGTATAGGTTACACAGGACATAAAATTTTCAGTTTTCCATCATTCCATCATTCCATTCCATTAAAATTTGATGGAAATTCGTGGTAGATGCATTGTGGTGTATTCGGCTTTGTCTTTAGCCAAGAATTTAGGTTATACTCGTATATAAACGGTTTCAGTTTACTAATACCGCCTATACTTATGATTTAATTATAATAGAAATATAATATTATAGTTTATATTGAAACAAAATTAAATCAAATTACCCCTCACCTACTACAGATAGACAGAGACAACGGAGTGCCACTTTCCATGATCCTGACACAACTCTTTAATGTCATAAGTAAATGTTCTATTAGATACTTGTTTAGTAAATTGAATTATAATACTATATGTTATTTTGAAGATTTTGTTATTTGAGAAAAGAAAAATACTGGTATTTATTTTTTATTTAGGTAACAAACAGTGACAGAAACTGCTACCCAAGATTACCCATCCAGGTCTGCCCAATTTGAGAAGCAGGGCATATCCCCGTTTGATGTTTTATTATTATTAATCACAAATCACAATTCTCTTATATAGTTTATTTATTGAGAAACAGATAAAATTAAAAGTATATTAACTAAAATTAAACTATAAATAAAAAAATATAATTTAATGACGTCACATCAGAGATAGTCCCGAGGAGACTGGCAACTTTTACCTTTGGTATAGCAAGGCTAATACGTTGGCAGAAATAATTGCCAGCCTTTCTGTCTCCAGACTTCTCCGTCAGCCGCTTGGACAACTCCTTGGCCAGGCGCTTAGCTGAAGATCCCCAAGGGCCCATCGTCTCAACGAAACGGCACAAATTCGTAATCTGTACATTTCGTATGCCACAATTAAATTACTACTTCTAAAATAAAGAAAAAAAAAATTGTTTTATTAGGACGCAACTTCTTATTATATCGTTCCGCCGCGGGTTTGTTAAAAGGAAACAATCTAAATGGCAATACAATCTGTTGTTCATGAATGAAGGTGACTGCTACCACAGTTAAATTACTATAAGTAGCAGTAACATGCACTATGCCGGCCTAGTTAGAACCAGCAACTAACAAGCTGATCCCGAAATGCGACTAAGTCACTTCATGGTCTGTACCCTACCCCGGCACCAGATTTAGCACCACTGCCTAAAAGTCTTTAAAATCCTAGATTAAAATCCCGGAGGTCATGAAGCTAAATGGATGTGTTTTTCGTAGCGCGCTCGTGTAATGTAAGGTGATCCTATATGGGACACGTAAGCATTCACTCGGGTCTAGTTCACTCAGGCGTATTAGTAATAAAATAACGTAACCTTATTACATACGGATTTATGACAAAGTTGCTGAAAACATTTCCTTCTACTCTCATTTCATTCTCATACAAAACAATATGAATAGATTATTAAAATGACTTACGACATCTGATCTTAAATTGCTTGATAATAAGCAAGAGAAAATCTAAGAGAGCTGACTACTGATAATTAGGTTGACTACTGAAAATGAGGTTAACTACTGAAAATGAGGTTGACTGCTGAAAATGAGGTTGACTACTGAAAATGAGGTTGAGTAATAAGAATAAGGTTGACTACTGAATATGAGGTTTACTATTAAAAATGAGGATGACTAATAAAAACTAGGTTGACTAATGAAAATGAGGTTGACTACTGAAAATGAGGTTGACTATTGAAAATGAGGTTGACTAATAAAAACGAGGTTGACTACTGAAAATGAGGTTGACTAATAAAAACGAGGTTGACTACTGAAAATGACTTCTGGTTCACGGTTGCCTCAGTCGCTGTTACTATGCAGACTACAAGCTATTACGATGCGAACGCGACTTTGCGCAGGTACAATCACAATAATTAGCTCCATTACCTATTTCCAGTCTCACTATGCCGTATTTAATATATTGCGCATCGCCTTGCGCCTAACTTTGGAGACGCCATAAACTTTGCGACTAGCTATTAATATTAAAGCAGTAAGTGTATACTAGTTTCACATCCATACATTTTTTTCATAAATAGATATAGCATAGGCAGTAAGACGGGGCACCACTTCAAATCCTGGCTTCTCTCACATCCACAATACACTTCATACAAGCTCTATAGTTATAGGCCTAACGTACACAATCAATCATATAAACTGCCACGCCTTTTTACCACAGTACAAAGGGGGTTTTTGCCCAAAAAAAAAAAAAAAATGCGAACCGAGATATTTTGACGGATTTAGGTTCGTCTTAGGACGTGTTAATAATGAGCCTAAAATCCAACAGCTGAACTATTGCAGGTTTTTTTTTATTCGCCGGTAAAGTTGCGAAAACGTAGTTTTTCGCAATTATATATTTTTTTTGACTATTTAGATAAAAATGTTGCTAGAAGGACTTGTAGATATTAAAAATATCTACAAAATGAGACCAGTTGAGTTCAAATTAGTTCTTTTGTTTTTTTACAAAATACGGAAAACCGCTGAAAATCGATGTTTTTTAAATAACGTTTCATACAAACAATTTTATACCTAGACGTCTCCAATTTTAATAGACTGTAGACTTTGACGTGTAGTGTTAATAGTATTTTTTTGGAATTTTTTTCTTTTTTATTTTTTGTAAAATTCCATTTTATAATTTAAAAAGCACTTTTTTGCAACTTAATTATTATCTCTTCGGTAGGTCCTAGAGTGTTGTATTTGAGCTCATTCTCTTCCTTAAGAGTTGTACTTTCAGTCTTTTTTCACAGCTAATTAATTTTAGTAACGAGGGTCTTTTAAATCGAAGTGCGAAAATGTGCAAAGTTTCGGAATCGTTTCGCCTATACTTATGATTTAATTATAATAGAAATATAATATTATAGTTTATATTGAAACAAAATTAAATCAAATTACCCCTCACCTACTACAGATAGACAGAGACAACGGAGTGCCACTTTCCATGATCCTGACACAACTCTTTAATGTCATAAGTAAATGTTCTATTAGATACTTGTTTAGTAAATTGAATTATAATACTATATGTTATTTTGAAGATTTTGTTATTTGAGAAAAGAAAAATACTGGTATTTATTTTTTATTTAGGTAACAAACAGTGACAGAAACTGCTACCCAAGATTACCCATCCAGGTCTGCCCAATTTGAGAAGCAGGGCATATCCCCGTTTGATGTTTTATTATTATTAATCACAAATCACAATTCTCTTATATAGTTTATTTATTGAGAAACAGATAAAATTAAAAGTATATTAACTAAAATTAAACTATAAATAAAAAAATATAATTTAATGACGTCACATCAGAGATAGTCCCGAGGAGACTGGCAACTTTTACCTTTGGTATAGCAAGGCTAATACGTTGGCAGAAATAATTGCCAGCCTTTCTGTCTCCAGACTTCTCCGTCAGCCGCTTGGACAACTCCTTGGCCAGGCGCTTAGCTGAAGATCCCCAAGGGCCCATCGTCTCAACGAAACGGCACAAATTCGTAATCTGTACATTTCGTATGCCACAATTAAATTACTACTTCTAAAATAAAGAAAAAAAAAATTGTTTTATTAGGACGCAACTTCTTATTATATCGTTCCGCCGCGGGTTTGTTAAAAGGAAACAATCTAAATGGCAATACAATCTGTTGTTCATGAATGAAGGTGACTGCTACCACAGTTAAATTACTATAAGTAGCAGTAACATGCACTATGCCGGCCTAGTTAGAACCAGCAACTAACAAGCTGATCCCGAAATGCGACTAAGTCACTTCATGGTCTGTACCCTACCCCGGCACCAGATTTAGCACCACTGCCTAAAAGTCTTTAAAATCCTAGATTAAAATCCCGGAGGTCATGAAGCTAAATGGATGTGTTTTTCGTAGCGCGCTCGTGTAATGTAAGGTGATCCTATATGGGACACGTAAGCATTCACTCGGGTCTAGTTCACTCAGGCGTATTAGTAATAAAATAACGTAACCTTATTACATACGGATTTATGACAAAGTTGCTGAAAACATTTCCTTCTACTCTCATTTCATTCTCATACAAAACAATATGAATAGATTATTAAAATGACTTACGACATCTGATCTTAAATTGCTTGATAATAAGCAAGAGAAAATCTAAGAGAGCTGACTACTGATAATTAGGTTGACTACTGAAAATGAGGTTAACTACTGAAAATGAGGTTGACTGCTGAAAATGAGGTTGACTACTGAAAATGAGGTTGAGTAATAAGAATAAGGTTGACTACTGAATATGAGGTTTACTATTAAAAATGAGGATGACTAATAAAAATGAGGTTGACTACTGAAAATGAGGTTGACTATTGAAAATGAGGTTGACTATTGAAAATGAGGTTGACTAATAAAAACGAGGTTGACTACTGAAAATGAGGTTGACTAATAAAAACGAGGTTGACTACTGAAAATGACTTCTGGTTCACGGTTGCCTCAGTCGCTGTTACTATGCAGACTACAAGCTATTACGATGCGAACGCGACTTTGCGCAGGTACAATCACAATAATTAGCTCCATTACCTATTTCCAGTCTCACTATGCCGTATTTAATATATTGCGCATCGCCTTGCGCCTAACTTCGGAGACGCCATAAACTTTGCGACTAGCTATTAATATTAAAGCAGTAAGTGTATACTCGTATCACACCCATACATTTTTTTCATAAATAGATATAGCATAGGCAGTAAGACGGGGCACTACTTCAAATCCTGGCTTCCCTCACATCCACAATACACTTCATACAAGCTCTATAGTTATAGGCCTAACGTATACAATCAATCATATAAACTGCCACGCCTTTTTACCACAGTACACCGGGAAAAGGGGGTTTTGCCCAAAAAAAAAAAAAATGCCAACCGAGATATTTTGACGGATTTAGGTTCGTCTTAGGACGTGTTAATAATGAGCCTAAAATCCAACAGCTGAACTATTGCAGGTTTTTTTTTATTCGCCGGTAAAGTTGCGAAAACGTAGTTTTTCGCAATTATATATTTTTTTTGACTATTTAGATAAAAATGTTGCTAGAAGGACTTGTAGATATTAAAAATATCTACAAAATGAGACCAGTTGAGTTCAAATTAGTTCTTTTGTTTTTTTACAAAATACGGAAAACCGCTGAAAATCGATGTTTTTTAAATAACGTTTCATACAAACAATTTTATACCTAGACGTCTCCAATTTTAATAGACTGTAGACTTTGACGTGTAGTGTTAATAGTATTTTTTTGGAATTTTTTTCTTTTTTATTTTTTGTAAAATTCCATTTTATAATTTAAAAAGCACTTTTTTGCAACTTAATTATTATCTCTTCGGTAGGTCCTAGAGTGTTGTATTTGAGCTCATTCTCTTCCTTAAGAGTTGTACTTTCAGTCTTTTTTCACAGCTAATTAATTTTAGTAACGAGGGTCTTTTAAATCGAAGTGCGAAAATGTGCAAAGTTTCGGAATCGTTTCGAAAGTTTTTTGAGTTTTTTGATGATGATTTCGTATACCATAAATTACTACCATAATAAATTATTACTCATTGTTATTAGGTGTAATGTTTAAAGGTTCACCTTTATGTGCTGCGATCTTCGCTAAACGGTCAGTCTCCTCGTTACCCTTCAAACCCACATGTGACGGAATCCATTGCAATCTCACAGTTAATAAATATAAAAATTAAATGCAATAATCCATAGATACACGTCATTTATTTGTGTTTTTCGTTTTAATAAACACGGGATTTTCTAATAAATATAATCTCTGCTTCCATTGGTCGTAGGGCATTTTTTTTTTTTATTTAGAGAAAAAATCTCCAATCAAATAGCCAAAGTTTCGAAACGATTCCGAAACTTAGCACTTTTTCGCACTTCAATTTAAAAGACCCTCGTTACTAAAATTAATTAGCTGTGACAAAAGGCTGAAAGTACAACTCTTAAGGAAGAGAATGAGCTCAAATACAACACTCTAGGACCTACCGAAGAGGTAATAATTAAGTTGCAAAAAAGTGCTTTTTAAATTATAAAATGGAATTTTACAAAAAATAAAAAAGAAAAGAATTCCAAAAAAATACCACTAACACTAGACGTCAAAGTCTACAGTCTATTTAAATTGGAGACGTCTAGGTATAAAATTGTTTGTTTGAAACGTTATTTAGAAAACATCGATTTTTAGCGGTTTTCCGTATTTTGTAAAAAAACAAAAGAACCAATTTGAACTCAACTGGTCTCATTTTGTAGATAATTTTAATATCTACAAGTCGTTCTAGCAACATTTTTATCTAAATAGTCAAGAAAAAATTATAATTGCGAAAAACTACGTTTTCGCAACTTTACCGGCGAATAAAAAAAAAACTGCAATAGTTCAGCTGTTGGATTTTAGGCTCATTATTAACATTATTAACACATTATTAATTATTAATTATTAATTATTAACATTATTAACACGTCCTAAGACGAACCTAAATCCGTCAAAATATCTCGGTTCGCATTTTTTTTTAAACACTAGAGGGGTTCGACTCCTTTGCCCGGTGTACAGTGATAAACAAAGACAATGGAGCGCCACTTGCCACAAGCTCTCTTCGTACAAGCTCTACGACTATGGGCACTAGGCAACCAAGCGTTCTTGAAGATGTCTCCGATTTGGACGGAGAACACCCTTCTTTATTATCGATATTTTATCGATTTTCTGTGTCGCTCCTGTCTTATCTTTCTACTTACCTTTAATTTATAAATATCTTTTCGCACTTTTACACTCAAACAATAACTGAATTATTATCAAAAAGGTCTTCACTATGAACACGAAAACAAATATTTTATTCATAAGCCGCAGAAAGTATTTTTTCGCTTCAAAACATAATTTTATTACCTTAATATTTGTGGTGAATAAACGTACATCTTCCGGTTTCAAATTCAATCATTTTGATATTTTCTAATAACAGGATCTAGAAAAACATTTCTATTAAAATATATAGGGTTTTCCGTACGTTTTTAAAGAATTTGTAAATCTCATTTGAATGAATGCGTTTAACAAGGCAGGCCCAGAAGAAAAGCTAGGTTGCGTAGTGCCCATAAGCTTGTGTAAAGAGAATTGTAAATGTGAAGGAAACGAGGGGTTGTGTCAGGATCGTGGCAAGTGGCGCTTCATTGTCTCTGCCTATCCTTGTGGGAGGAATTTGATTGATTGATTAATTTACTTATATTTAAGTCACACAAATAGCACATCAACCGCAGCGTGAAGAGGCATTTCACCAGTTCAGGATGGTGACCATGCCTCATGCTCATAATACTTATATTATGTTTATATTGTGTTGCCAGTGATGACATATGGCACTGAGACATAGCCCTTAAATGTTGGCCTGTTGGAAAAGCTCAGAGTCGCTCATAGAATTCGGAACAAGGATATTCGCCAAAGCACCAGAGTTACCGACGTAGCTCGTAGGATTTGCGAGCTAAAGTGGCAATGGGCTGGCCACATAACTCAAAGACATCCGATTGGTAAGAAAGGTTCTAGAGTGGAGACCACGAACCGGAAGACGCAGCTCAGGCACTAGGTGGACTGACGACATAGAGAAAGTATAACCGGTGGATGCAACTGGCATCTTGTCGTTCTAAGGGGGAGGCCTATGTTTAGCAGTGGACGCCTTCTGGCTGATGATGATGATGAGGCGACTTCTCTACAGTATAAGTCAAGTAACAGTCCGTCACCTATGCCGGTCTAGCTGGAACCGCCAATTTTTATGTTGAATCCGAAAAGCGACTAATTCACTTTACGGTCTGTACACTTAAAAGCGGTGGTACTAACCTGGCTCGGCAGATTAGGCAATTAACAACCATCTGTTTGCCTACCAGGTATTAGGAAATATTTGTCTCTTTTTTTACATTTTTTTTCTTGTTTTTATTAAAAATTGTGTAATATTCAATCTAATAATTAAATATTATAAATAAATGCTGTAAATAGTCGATCCTATCGGGAATCGAACCCGGAACTTACGCGTAGCGGACGCGTGTGTTAACTAATGCGCCAGGCGTGTTTTCAAAATAATAATATGTCTGTGAAAGATCCAATAATAAATTACATCATAATAAAACAGTAACATTACATTTCATAAAAAAAACGAGATATAGGTTTCAATATAATTTTTATACAGATTAAAAAAACATTTTGTATTTTGGATGAATGATTTTTTGTTGGCATTGAAGGTTTAGATTGATTGATTTATGTACTGGACACACTCACAGACCAAATACCATCAGACTTCACTTTAATTGTTGTACGAGACGGGAATTTTGCGATTGGGTAATTAACATCCAATTACCACAGATGCCATAGATAGGTAGCCAGAAATCGGCTTTGGAATATCTATGTCTTGTGAAATGACAGGCTTGAATAGCTGTGGCTTTTTTTTGCAAACCTTTGTCTGTGGCTGGTGCGAGTGGTTGGAGTGCGATCTATGATCTGGTGATCATAGATCGCACTCCAACTTGACACCTGGCGGTTAGCGGTCATATTTCGAGGCACATAGTTACTCGTCTCATTTAAATAAACAGCGCATTCAAATAAATAATGTTTTTAATGTGGCTCGATAATTGTTACTCGATAATTGTTTTTAAATTGTTACTCGACATATGACAGACACAGTTCCTATGTCGGCCTAGTTGGAATCGAAACGTCTATATATTTGTAATCGCTACGTAAGTGCCTTCCTTTGCGCTGTCCAGTAGTTTATGGTCTATGCAACTACGGCATGACTATGAAATGGACTTGAGCCCTTCAACTGACTAAAAATGTAACGATGGAAGTTTTTCCCTTTGTAGAAGGTTTCTATGATTCTTAGAATCGAAATGGTTACATTAAAAGATTACTTCGCTTGGAAGAATACTACTCGTATAATATAGGTTTATATTTAATGCGATTATAAATACTTTGTTTTTTTATACAAGCGTTTTTTTATATAACTAATCTATAAAATGAATCAAATAAGATATTTACCAATATTCGGTAAATGGCTAACACCATTAAAAAATGGAGCGACAGGCGTTTGATGCCTGGTCGCAGTTATGTGCACACGTGCACGCGGAATTAATAAACATTATATATTATATATAATAAAGTACTTCATATTGACTGAGTTATAGAAAGAACCTAATAAACAAATACAATATTTCATAGAATATAAGCAATGACATGATAGTTGAATATTGAACAATATAATGAAAAATAGCTATAATGAACAAAGTTTTTGATGAAATATCTTGACATGAAAGAAAATACTGAAGCAAATACAATTTTATACGATTCGCATCACTTTGTAAACAAAAATCTAAAATATACTTTACGAATAAGTTTAATAAAAGTTTTTAATTTATATTTCTATACTAAGCTAGTAAACATGCTTGAATTTTTTTTTATTGTAACTCGACATCTGACCTCGACTTGGCTGATTGTAAAACTGCAAATAAAACACCTCAGTTCATGGTTGCCCCACTCGCCGTCACTGTGCCGACAAAAAGTGCTTCATTGATCCAAGTTATAGGATGGGAAAAACACATGGACTGGTAAAGCATTCTACTTGTTAATTGTTCTACAAAAAAATGACGCACCGAACCATTAGTTTGACTAAAGGTTCAGTGCGGTTCGATAAACCAACTCATTGTTCTTTATAAGTGAGGAAATGTCGCAGGAATTGTCAAGTTTAATTATTTATCATAAATAAACCATTGCAATAATTATAAATAATAAAAAAAAACTTTTCACGTCTAAAACTTAGGTATTTTAAATTCATAGAAGTTTAAAATTCTTAGTTTCGCAGCAACAATGTAGGACAATGTGTTGTTTGTCAAAAAAAAAAATGGGTCAAATCATAAAAAAAACTGCGAACTCTCCTCAAAATCATAATTTTGTAATTTTGTGGGATAATAGGAAAGTTATGGAGTTCGTGTTAAGTTTCTCTTCTATTACGAGGGTCCCTATATACAATTGTACGTTGTGGTACCGTAGACTGCACTACATTAAACCGAGAAACCAGGTTTAAAACTTGTCGGTACATTTTTTGTACATTTACAAAAGGTACATTTATAAGTGAAAGTAGATTGACGAAAGCAATTTATTATATAAATCTAATGTGGATAGATGCGTTAAACAAGTCAGGCCCTGGAGGGTGTTTACCGATCAAATCGGTGACATCTTCTATGAAGAGAATTGTGGATGTGAAGGAAGCGAGGGTGTTGTGTAAGGATCGTGGCAAGTGGCCTCTGCCTATCCTTATGGGAAAAAGGCGTAACAATTTGACAATTTTGACATTTTCTTGATATATCTGTATGTTTAATAGCTTAGTATAAAATGTAAAACTAAAAAATGTTTTTTTAACAAGTACTTTTACTATTACTACATCTACTCCAGTAAACTTCTCATTTGGCCGGCAAAGTGATGGCAACTGAGGCAACCGTTGACTAAGTCTTTTTGTCAGTCTATAGCACTCTTAGACCTCCCCTTGCTTATATTCAGCATTCAAGCAAGTCGAGGTCAGATGTCAATTTTCAATATTTAAAAAAAATGTTAACTATGAAAAAAGACAGTCGGTGGTGAGTTCCGCGCACGACTCTTGTGTAGGTACTTCCTTTATCTTAACTTGCTTATGTTGTTGTCAAACTCTAAATAATCAAGTTCTACAAACAAAATTCGACTGTAATAACAGTGTAAAGAGTTTAAATTCTATATGATTGTATATTTCAATGCAACTATTAATCTAGTTTTACTTAAAGGTAAACATAATAATAAATATTTCTAGACAGATTTCCCATTAAAACTTTCAATCTATTTTATTTACTTCAAACTAAGTAACATCCTTTACTAGAATAAGCAGTGAAAAATAAGCTAAATAAGCAACCTTTACTTGCTGGGTAAAACTTGGTTAATATTTTTTTTAACTTTTTTTTTATTGACAACATCCCCCTTTTTATTTTTTTATTGTGACTCGACATATGACAGCACCCCGCTTGATGTTAGGCTGAAGTGCGGTCCATGAATGGAGCGACCGCTACTACAGTTAAATGACTTTAAGTAACAGTCCCGTTTCACTTCAGCTGATCCTGAAACGCAACTAAGTAACCTTACTGTTGCGAACCTCAGTAAATTAATTAATATGTAGTGTTTGTGTTTATCCCTAAACCCAAAGGTGGGAGTATGTTGCGTACCTGAACTCTTACGCAACTCTAAAACTCTTTTCTAATTGACATTTTATTTATATTTATGATGACAGAATATGTCTAAAATTGTGTTTTCAGTTTCACATTTTGATTTGTAATCTATTGTTCGTAATAATAAAAGTGTTTGATAAAATGTGCATATCCGCGTAATCTCCTAGCTAGAATCCCAACACTTACATCAATTGTTAACAACTCAGTAGTTGTCACAATACTACATATGACACGCTTATTTGAAGAATAAATAACGAAATGTGGAGACATAGGCTGGCTAAGCATACAACTTGTCAATTAATCGTCAAAGAACGGCGCGGAGCCGTATACTGTCGACTCTGTCGGCTCCACCGTCGATACGGTATCACGGGTATCACGGGTACCACGGGAACACAGTATTTTATTTATTTATTTATTTAAGATTAATAGGACAACTTACGGCTAGAAAGTCAAATAGAACTAACAAATATATAATAACAGGGCCACTTAGAAGTTGTCACAAATAAAAAAAATTAAAAATTAAACACTTATATAGTTAAGAAGGAAGATAAAAAAAAAAAACAATAACAGAAACAAACCAAACAGTAACACAACATAAACATACAAACAACCCAACACCTCATAACAAAAAATAATAAAGTAAAAATTAAAAAAATCAGAAACAATCGACCCATCCGCCACATCAATACCCGTTACAGTATAAATCTGTCAGATAGCGTCGCGCCATCGAAGGCTTGGTACAGAAAATGTCCAAGTTAGTGCAAAATTTATTAAAATAGTACAACAAGGTTATTTACAAATTAGCTTGAAGTTGCCCAGTTATATAACTTTTAAGTAAAATTTTTAGCAAAATTGCATTATTTTTGGCAAAATGTTTACATAATGTTTTGTTCATTAAAAAAGGAAAATGGAGTCGGGCCGGAATACGCGTAAATGAATGAGAGGCATCCATTTAAAATCATCAATCTATTAATTAAAATGTTGAAAATAAACGAGAAATTTCAATCAAGAAGTTCATTTGCATTGATATTACCTCTCCATTGTTTTATTTTTAGTAACAAAAATTTTATATTTGCTTTAGCCATAGTAACAGCGACTGAGGCAACAGTAAACGGTATTGGTATTTTTCAGTCGTCGGCCACCTTTGCTTACCATCAGGTATGTCAAAGTCAGATGTCGAGTAAAAAATAAAAAATATACTAATTAAAAGTTTTTTTTTTATTGCGACACGACATCTGACCTCAACCCGATTGATGATAAGCAAGAGAAGGTACAAAAGTGACGACGACGGAAAAAAAACGAGTTTTTTTTTGTTTTTCTATTATTATTTCTATTATTCTATTTCTATTATTATTTCTATACTAAGCTACTTAAGTGCTTGTATCATAGAAACAGGACAACCAAACCAGTTAGTTCACGGTCGCCTCTGTCGCAGTCACTATGCCGCCCAAAGGTGCTTTTGACGCATAGCTTGAAGGATTCAAGGTTATAGGATGGAGAGAACACATGGGTTGGCAAAGCATTCCACCTGCCGATTGTTTTACAAAGAAAAGGCGCACCAAACTTTTAGTTCGACTGCTGATTCGGTCGATAGAATGCGGATGCTTTCCCCGACCTGTGCGGGAATTATGAATTAAGAGAATTGTGGCTATAAAATAAGAGAACGTCAAAAAGCGTCTTATATACCCGTCCTGGGATATAAGGCTAAATACAACTATATATGTATAAGAAATAAGGCGACCTAGATACCTATGTAAGTAAGGTTGGTAATAACATATAAGCAATCGTCAGCGTAGGTAGGCCTCCTACTAGGCGGACTGACGACACCGATTGGGCGTAGGTAATTAGTTTAGGACACTACCCATATCTTCTAGATATTTATAAACTGGCAGTGTGTGGCCATTTTATTACCTCGCAAAATGTAGTTACTTATTGTTAATTACTTGTCCAGCGTGGTGGGCTATTTTTTCGCAAGAGACGTTGTCATTGCAACAGAATAACGAGGTTCATGTTTTTGGGGCCGATAAATCAAGAACCACTCTGTTCGACATTTTAATTTATTTTATTGAGTTTTGCCTCGACATGCTAGATGGTAAGCAAGATTAGGTCGAAGAGTGCCGACGACTGTAAAAACCGAGTCAGTTCGTGGTTGCCCCAGCCGCCGTAACTATGCCGGCCTAAGGCATAGCGAATGCTTTTTATCGGCGCATCGCTTGAAGGATCCAAGGTTGTAGAATCGGGAGAACACATGGGCAGCCAAAGCATACAAAGAAACGACGCACCGAATCTCTTAGTTCTACTGCTGATTCGTTCGACAAAAGCGGATGCTTCTCCGACCTGTGCGAGTATTACGGTTGTAATGATAATACAATTTTTATGAGATGCGACATCTGACCTGGATTTGCATCCATGCAAGGGAAGTTTCAAGAGCGCCGACAACTGAAAAACGTTTTAGTTTGCGGTTGCCTTAGTCGCCGTCACTGTACTGGCCAAAAATTATTACGACTTGTAAGTTATAACAAACTTTACATGATTTTTTACGATGAAGATGAAAACAATGACGACTAGAAAACAACATGTGTAACTTTTATAAAAATCAAAAATGATATTTTTGTGACTCGTAGCAAAGTGTATTGGTATTGAAATAATTAAAATAAACACGATTTATTTTAATTTGTAATACAACATTCATTGACTTTTAGGCGGTATGAAGTTCGCTGGGTCAGCTAGTATATTATACTTCTCATTTACAACGGGTTTTAACGTTTCTAAGGTTTTACTAAGGCAGGACATTCCTTAGGCATTTAGTCCGTCTTAGTTCATAGTGCATTCAGTGAAAAGAAAAAAATTACATCCAGTTTTGACTCATTGTTCTAAGTGTACGAGATTAAGCTGATTTGTGCTATTTTGTTTTTACTATTTTTTACTATATCTGTGTGATGTACGTTTAAAGATGCTTTTATTAATTTACAATTACTCATCTTTTAACTCTAATTTTCATCCGTTTATCTTTAATTTATTGGTATACTATTTAAGCGTAACTCGAACTCGTACTGTTTAAGGTCTTTACGAAACAGCGTCTTGTGTGGAGGCTGCTGTGTTTCACATTGTTTATAAAAAAGTTTCTTTTCATTTCGAGGACAATTCGATTTTGGTACTATCACTTACAAGTATACAGACCGTGAAGTTATTTGGTCGCGTTTCAGGATCCGCTTGTAAGTTGCCGGTTCCAACTAGGCCGACATAGTGGATGTGATTGCTACTTACAGTTATTGAATTGTAGTAGCAGTGACATCCATTCATGGACCACACTCCAGCTATAAACATCAAGCGGGGTGCTGTCATATGTCGAGTCACAATAAAAAAACATTGAATCTTAGGCAATGTATGTCTGTAGTTTGGCTCTAGGTAACTCTCACTAAGACGTACTCGTACACTAAGTGGTGTTTGATTTATCAGTTGTAGGAGGTATAAAATATTATTCATGAAGCGTCCTTAGATCAGTTCTGGAATTAATCTTTTATCAATTTTCACTTTGATGTCACTTTATAGAGAAGATGTTCGAGGTAGAATTACCATAAAATAATTACTTACTTTAAGTTTATACCTTGCAGTTTATTTTAAATAACAGATGTTATTCTACAGAAAGCTGGCCTAGTTTTTTAGATACTGCACTAACTTTTTCGTAATTTTATTTTCATACTTTTAGTCTAAATATCGAACAAATTTTTAAACAAAATTTTAAACTCTAGCAAATAACCTTACATTTAAAAAATTGGTACTAATTTTTCCCAGACGGTGTATCCTTTGACGCGTGAAACCTTTAAAATGAATCCTGCCCAGGAAACGACTTTTAGATTATTCATGGTGCATGTTTATCCCGGATTGGCAAAGTGAGTTAATCCAAATGCCTGCCTATCATGCAACTACGCTAGGGTGGCTCTGTGCGTCCTCTATCGCTTACACCACGGAGAATGTTTCGAAGAGCTCCTTAACCTTGTTCCTACCTCGTCTTTTCACCCCCGTAATACCAGCACTGGTCGGGGAAAGAATCCGTATTTTGTCGACCGAATCGGCAGTCGAACTAAAAAGTTCGTTGCGTCTTTTCTTTGTAGAACAATTGACAAGTGGACTGCTTTGCCAGCCCATGTGTTCTCTCCCTCCGATAACCTTGGAACCTTCAAGCGATGCGTGAAGAAGAACTTTTGGCCGGCAGCCGTGAACTAACTTGGTTGTTTCAGTCGTCGTCACTCTTGGATCTCCTCTTGCTTGGCATCAGGCGGATCGAGATCAGGGTTCATTCAAGGAGAATTTATAAATAGGGATCTATTAAACTCTTATAAATAATAAAGGTTTTATAAATATTCAATTTTCCCTCTAAGTCTGTTATACGCACTCGTAAATACAACCAGGTAAAGACTTTCGTATTTTTTTAATAAAAAAAGTTTTATTCGTAAAAGTATTGTACTTACTTTTACGTATTTTTCGTTTATTAATAACAAAGGACTTGGGGGCTCTTGTCGTTGGATATCAACGAAAATAAATAAAAGTTCTGCTTAATATAGAAACCAAAAGCAATCATATTATAGACAATTTTTTTAACTACATTTTTTATTAATAAGAAATTATGAATTTCAGATAAGTATTTTAAACGGCTATCCTATCGCTTGAAGGATTTAGGATTCATAAAGTGGGGAGAACACATCATTGTTCACAAAGAAACGACGTGCTGGTTTAAGTCCACCTGTCCATTCGGTAGACACAATGCGGATACTTTTTCCGACGGTATCACAGAAGAAAAGTCAAAGTGAAAACAAGGTTAAACAAATTTTACGGTTGCCTCAGTTCTATGCACTATGCCGGCCAAAAGTGCTTTATCACGTTTCGCTTGGAAAATCCGGAGACTATAGTATAGCTTTAATTAAGATTAATATTAAAACTAGAAAAACACAAACTATAAACTGTATTTTATTAATGAGTATAAGCATCTAGACTTATTTATGTATAAATTTGAATTAGGAACGGCTTATTTCTTAAAGTAACGTATCTGAATTTCAACCAAAATGTTTCGGCTAATTTAAACTTTATTACCATTAAGATATCAACTTCATAATTTTGTTTACAACTGTAACATTTCTTGGTAAATTAATTTGTAGAATATTTCATTTACAATACAATATTAATAATTAAATTCCATAATTAGGTTGTCATGTATCTACGCATTTAAATGTCGATTTCTCAGATTTTTTTTTTTTTTTTTTTTTTATTGTGACACGACATCTGACCTCGTCCCGCCTGATGATAAGCAAGAGGATGTCCAAGAGTGACGACGACTGAGAAAACCGGGTTTGTTCACGGCTGCCCCAGTCGCCGTCACTATGCCGGCCAAAGGTGCTTCTTCACGCATCGCTTGAAGGATCCAAGGTCATAGGATGGAGAGAACACATGGGCAGGCAAAGCATTCCACTTGTCAATTGATCTACAAAGAAAAGACGCACCGAACTTTTTAGTTCGACTGCCGATTCGGTCGACAAAATGCGGATGCTTTCCCCGACCTGTGCGGGTATTACGGGAGTGAAAAGATGAGGTAGGAACAAGGTTAAAGAGCTCTTCGGAACATTCCCCGTGGTATAGGCGATAGAGGACGCACAGAGCCGCCATGTCTCTTCGTAGTTGTAGGGGCTCCAGAGTTCGCGTGACCTCTGCATCACCTATGATCCGGACAGCTCGGCGCTGCAATGAATCCAGGGCATTAAGAAGATACTTGGCAGAGCCGTCCCAGAGGTGCGAACAGTACTCCGCGCAAGAGCGAATCTGTGCCTTGTAAAGAAGCAGGCGAAGCTCCGGCTTTTGTTAATACACCTATTTATATTCAGTCATGTATAACAAAACAATATTTTATGGAAAGCCTACATGTTTCCATAAAATATTGTTTACCTTAACAATCAATCAATCAATCAAATTGTCACGCATTTTTTTCCACAGGGATAGGCAGAGCCAATAGAGCGCCAATTGCCATGAACCTGACACAACTCCCTTGCTTCCCTGGCACACTTCTCTTCTTCTACGGTTATGGAGGGTCAGGGCCGTCTAAGGCATATTCAGCGCCGGGGTGCGAAAGACAAGGCTCTGCTCGCGTGGTCTCAGTGTAGTAGGTACCTATCAAATTTATGGCGGTCGGCATGCGCCCCCTAGGACCCTGCGCCCGGGTGCACCGCACCCCTTTAACCCCCGGGTAAAGACGGACGGGTGGTAGTAAGTCTGCCTCAGTTAACGCGTTACATGAGATTAATAAATTTCTTTCATCAATTTACTTTCACTCATACTTTCTATGTGCCCAAACCATCGAAGCATCCCTTTGTCAATCCTTGTTACTACATCTTTTTTCAAACCACATCTATCGCGCACTGTGCTATTTCCTTATTCCATCCGCTATCGTCACTCTACATACACTCCTCAATAACGGCATTTCTACAGATATTTGTTAATACAGGTAAGTCAGATATTTATAATTATTATTCATCACAAAACGATATTTAATGGAAAGCTTTACGGTCTTACTACAAAAAATATTTAAAACAGTGTACTTATAACTGTATTAGTACCACAAAATACAGTCAAACGTCGGTACTAAATTGACCTCAAACACGTTTAAAGCCTGTCTAAAGCGCGTTTATTTTTTTGTAATATCACGGACAATGTTTTTGTTTTAACCTAACCTAAACAGATAGCTTTAAATTTAAATAAATTTTGAAAAAAAAAACGTAAAAAGAGATACTTACTCAAAGACTGGTTGTCAAAGAGTGATAGGCAGTGGTGCCTAGCCTGCTGATCTGGGGTAGTACCACACCACTCACAAGACCGTAAAGTCCTGTTTCGGGATCAGCTCGTAAGTTTTCGGTTCCAACATAGTAAATGCGACTAACAGTTGGGGTGCTGTCATATGTCGAGTAAAAATAAAAGAAAAAATCTTCATGAACTATATTTCTGTATTTTTATTAATCGATGAAAGCAATAGTATAAAACAATTGTTTATTTCTTAAATTGAAGGATTGACAAAGGAATGCTTCGATGGTTTGGGCACATGGAAAGGATGAGTGAAAGTGGATTGACGAAAGGAATTTATAAATCTAAATTTATAAAGTAGATGATTGCGTCAAAAAAGGCAGGCCCAGGAGAGTGCTTTCCGACCAAATCGGAGATATCCTTAAAAAAGCTAGGTTGCCTAGTGCCCATAACCACAGAGCCTGTATGAAGAGAATTGTGGATGTGAAGGAAGCAAGGGTGTAAGGATCGAGGTAAGTGGCGCTCCATTGTCAATGCCTATCCCTGTGGGAAAAAGGCGTGACAATTTGATTGATTAATTGATTTATTTCTTATATTTTTTTATCATAACATCTTGTTGAAGAGTTAAACATTTTTTTTTATTCAAAGGAAGTTAGCAAATTAGTTTACAACATAGCAACCTGTAGGTAAATATTAAAAGAACAGTTTTCCCTTCAGATCCCTATTGGCATCGTCTTTGTGTTTTGTTTGTTTAATAATACAAATAACCAAGTATACGTATTTACTTGGCTATTTGTATTATTAACAAATTCTTAGAGGTAAAAGACTATTAGGAGATATTTAAGAGAATTTTGTTATAGTCTTAGGCTTAAATAAATAATTTTATGTGGTTTTCTCATTAACTTACGATTGTCTTTATTAGATTTATGATTATTATAGTTGAAATGAAGTAGGATGCCGTATTTTTATAAGATACCGTAGAGCAGTGTTTCCCAACGTAGGGGAGATTCCCACAGAGGGGCAATTTGATAGATAGGGGAAATTTAAAATGTACTCAACATGACCTTAACCGCTTTAGGTTATTTAAGGACAGGCAGAGACAATGGAGCTCCACTTACCACGATCCTTGCTCAACTCCCTTGCTTCCTTCACATCTACAATTCTCTTCATACAGGCTCTGTAGATATGGGCACTAGGCAACACATTTAACAAAGAGGCCATTTCTTAAAAAATGCTGTAATCTTTTATATTTCTTAAGATAACAAAACAATTTTTAAAGATTAAAAATTGTGTGTGGGGTATAATTTTTTATAGAAAAGTTGGGGCATGACCTAAAAAAGGTTGGGAAACACTGCCGTAGAGCTTGTATGAAGAGAGTTGTGGATGTGAGGGAAGCGAGGGAGTTGTGTCAGAATCTCAGCAAGTGGCGCTCCATTTTCTCTGCCTATCCCTGTGTGAAAAAGGCGTGACAATTTGAATAATTGATTGACCTTAAAATAATCTTACGTAAGGTAGATTTTTAATATCTTTTATATTATTACAAAATTTTAAAAAGTAGGATTTTACTAAAGGTGCTCTCTTTGGGCACTCACATGTTTGTATTTGGTTTCGTTTTTATGAAAATGTACTGGATCATCCGACACGGGCTACGAATGATCAAGTATAATGGCACGCTGCCTTTGGCTACGTAGCCTCCATGCTATCTACACTGTACGTAACTTTACGCAGCAATAATTTCACAGCACACTGGCAAAGATTTTGCACAAGATTAAACAAAATTGGCAAAAGAATGCTCCGATGGTTTGGGCACATGGAAAGGATGAGTGAAAGTAGATTGACGAAAGGAATGTATAAATCTCATGTGGATGGATGCGTTAAACAAGGCAGGCTTAGTAGAGTGTTATTCGACCAAATCGGAGACGTTCTTAAGAAATATAGGTTGCCTAGTGCCAGTGGCGTAGCGTGGAAGTCAGCCGCCCAGGGCGGGTCGGCCGCCCGAGGCGGAAAAAATATTTGCCGCCCCCTTATTTAGGAGTTTCAATCATAGGTACAACAAAAATATTAATTTCAGGTACAATTTTTAACGATTTATTTCAGATATTATAAATTTTGCCGCCCCCTAAATGTGCCGCCCGGGCCGGGCCGCCCCCTCCGTTCCCCCACGCTACGCCACTGCCTAGTGCCCATAACCATAGAGATTGTATGAGGAGAATTGTGAATGTGAAGGAAGCGAGGGAGTTGTGTCAGGATCGTGTCAAGTAGCACTCATTGTCTCTTCCTATCCCTGTAGGAAAATGGCGTGACAATATTATGATTGTTTGATTAAATGAAATTACTTATTTACAAGCCTGACTCATTTGTTTAGAACATTCAACAAAACATCTTAGTGCGACCGACAATGGCACCAGAGACACTGGTTTAAAATCACTTTCCAGTACCAATGTATTTTTGATAGTATGAACTGTGGTCGTCCTGTTACTATGATACAAGCACATTTATTAGTGTGCTTTTAGTGCTGCTATAAGCGCTTTTTTATATTATATAGAAATATAAAAAAGCGAGTCACTTCACGGTCTGTACCTACACTTAAAAGTACACTTTTACGGAATAACTTTTACTGTCATATTATTTAGAATATTCTTAGATTTTGCGCGGACATTAATTAATGAATTAAACAAGTTTCATGTGGCATACTATCATTTTATTTTTTAATTTTTTTAGCCTTTTGTTTAGTTGTTTCATTGAAATAAAATAGATCAATATTTTAATTTTCTTTTAGGCTCAGCCTTTAAATAAATTGTTTGTTTATCATATTCGGTTATATATAATATAATATTACTAGATAGTAATATTATATTATATTTACTATACTTTATCATCGTGCTCCTCCTTTTATGTCCAACCAGCAACTGAATGACCAATTTACGGCGTGTTGCATCCATATTTTATAGTCGCACGTGTGCTTAAATGCAATGGAGGAGCGCGTTATTTCGGCTTGGACAGACTCTACACCAATAACCAAATATGATAAACAATGTATGTTATACTTTGTATGATTTACATATTATTTTTATCTAACTAATTTATGTAGCGAGGTAAAAGGTAGCGAGTTTAATTATAGATATTTCTGAATGATCCCTAATAAATATATTAATAAATACAAGGAAAACAAGGAAACGTAAAAAGCGAAATTTGAGTCCCCAAGGAATCGTAAGGTTTATTAAATATATAATGAAAAATTACTAAAAGTTCTTAAAATAAACGTTTTTAAGGAAAATGATTTTGGGTGATTGATGATTTTATTAGGTAATGGATTTTTTAAAATATGTATTTGATCATGGCTCAATTTATGATTGCACCTGGTGTTAGGCTGAAGTGAAGCTACTATAATTAGGGTCCACTATGCCAGCCTAATTTCGACCGGCAACTTTGAATTTGAGCCCTCAATGCGACTGAGTCTGTACACTTCAAAGTTGTGGTAATACTCCGGTTAGTGAATGACTACCAACTGTTTGCATGTTAAAATACTATTCTTTGGAAAGCTTATGTTATGTGCTTGTTGGTGCTAGGTCGTATTATCTATTGAATAATAAATTATTTATTAATAATGAATATCTATAAAATTCATAAAATAATTAATATTTTTATTCGTGACTCGACCGACATTGACCTCGATTTGCCTGATGGTAAAATTGATGGTGAAGAAACCGTTTCATTTTTTTATTGCCTCAGTCGCCGTCACTATGCCAGCCAAAACCACTTTCGAACCTCAATTGGTTCTTACTCTTAACGGCTTTGAGCTTATCTCGTCGAGTTTTTTTCTTAGTTATCACCTAACGCAGACATAGAAGAAATAAGTTGTCAATTGACGGACGCACAGCAGCCCCCCTAGCACGGCAATCCAAGAGGCAAGATAAATTCTTGCAAAGAATAGCATTCCAACTAATTTTAAATTACTTACTAGAACAGTATATCAAAAAATATATTCAAACGTTCTGTAAAACTACACAAACCAACGTTGAAAACTTAATATATATATTTTTTAAAGAGTGTGATGAGCCGGCCTAATAAGGTTTTAAATTGAGTTACAATGATATTCCTTGCAGTTCTTTATCTTGCTTCTTGGATTGCCGTGCTACCCGTGACAACATGCTTCTAAGCAAAGAGTTAAAGTAACAGAGACAAACTGTCTTGTTAGGTTATTAATGACTGACTTGTGTGTCAACATAACTTTATTAATCAATCAATTAATCAAATTGTCACGATTTTGTCCCACAGGGATAGGCAGAGACAATAGAGCGCTACTTGCGATCCCGACACAACTCCGCTTGTCTCTACGCAACTTGGCTTTTCTTGAGGATGTCTCCGGTTTGGTCAGAAAACACCAACTTTATAAAGACAAATTATCAATAAAATGTCCAGCAATCACCCTCTTGCTAATTGGATTATCTCTAGAGGAACTGTCTAAGAGTTGTTATTAAATTGTAAAAATGTCATTTATATATGGAGTTTGCTCATTTTTTAATTTAAAAAGTTACAAACCTTGCTAACAGCCGAGTGAGAGGCGACGAATGAAAGCTGTTATAAGGCTGTGTACACACTCATGTTGTTTACTAGATAATAATCGGTATGTGGAGCTGGTATTTCGTGGCCAACTAGGCCGGCATAGTGACTGTGACTGCTACTTCATCATCATCATCAGCCAGAAGACGTCCAATATGCCAGTTGCATCCACCTGTTATTTGTGACTTTCACTATGTCGTCAGTTCACCTAGTGGCAGGCCGGTTCGTGGTTTCCGCTCTAGAACCTTTCTGCTCCATCGATGGAGATGTAGCCTGCCCATTGCCACTTCAGCTTGCAAATCTTACGAGCTATGTCGGAAACTCTGGTTCTTCAGCGAATATCTTTGTTCGAGATTTTGTTGCGCAAAGATACTCCAAGCATACGTAGCTCTCTCTATTGCCCGCTGAGCGACTCACTGCTACTTACGTTTTTTACTGTAGTCGCAGTCGCCTCCAGTCATGAACGGTACTTCAGCTTAAGATCAGGCGGGGCGTTGTCTTACGTCGAGCCACAAAATAAGGAAGATTTTATTTCTTGTCGTAATGTATAAGAACCTCAAGGAAACCTCATATGTTGTCTACTGTACACAATGCACATTGATGCCCGTTACGTTCTGTCAAAACAAATTAAATCCAAACTTATCTTTTGTTCAACGAAGTTTAATAACAAAATTCATCCACATATAAAGGAGCTTGTAAATTGAATTATGTTTTGTGAGAAGATAATATGGTTTTTATTAGCGTACTCAGGTACTGTAAGTACATTTGGAAAAAGTTATCAACGTATAGTTTTTTTTCATTGTTTGTGACTTAGCATTTAGATTTTTCTTTATTGTGACTCGACTGCCTTAAGGTAAGCAAGAGGAGGTCCAAGAGTGGCGACGACTAATAAACCCTATGGGAAAAAGGCGTGACTATTTGATTTTGATTTATTGATTGGCTGGATAACAATTTCACCATTATGTCACAATAATAAAATAAGGATGCACTAGTTTTACGATTCATTGAAAATTTTAGTTTTCAGCCGAAACTTCGTTGATATTTTTGTAAAAATACTGAAGTATTTTTTGTTAAGAAATATTTATATTATTTGAACCAATGTTACGATTGAATTTAACTTATTAAATTTAGTTAGTCACATTGATGTATTACAAAAAATCAGGCATCATACTATTTGCTTTATGTAATCATATTAATAGTTAATATTAAGTATTAATTTCATAGTTATTCACGTAAATAAATTATCAATCAATCAATCAAATTGTTACTCCTTTTTTCCACAGGGATAGGCAGAGACAATGGAGCGCCACTTGCCACGACAAATTATTAATTATTATTTATTTAAACTATTCTAAAACTTTTTATAGTTTTATTTGAAGTATTTATTGCTTATCTTGAAGAAGATGTTTTTTACCAAGTAGGTACTTATTTCAGCAAGTAAAGTCCATTAATCTGAGTTGTGTTGCGCGTACCAATCTCATGCGGGACAGAGATTGTGATAAGAACTGACACAACATTCTACAAGGAGGCATAATTCTATTAGAGTAGACATAATTTTATTAAAATTTAAATACTTTAATGTGTAATTAAATATACATATATATGTATGTATGTATTATAAATTGTCACGCCTTTTTTCAACAGGGACAGGCAGAGACAATGGAGCGCCCATTGCCCCTGTTCTAAAACAACTCCCTCGCTTCCCTCACATCCACAATTTATTCTCCTCATACAAGCTCTACTATTATACATAACAATCTTATTCGCGCCTGAATTCATTTATATTTTATGTAAAGACGTATTTATTGTTATCCTTGTTCCTTCCTAAATCCTAAATCCGCATTACAAATTTAAAAAGTGTATCCCGCCGTCGTCACTAGATGGCGTCTAACGTATGGAATGGAATCAAGACGTCGAAATACAACCATTTTCGTACGCAATCAGTGAGTAACCTTTCAATTTTTATTTTATTAATAAATGCAGTTTGCCGATGTACAATTGATTAAACGCATTCTAATAAACCAGCATTCAGTCCACTAAATTATCGTTTAATTATCATTATACATTACCTACTAAGTTCTTTTGAAATTCTTTGCAAAACAAGTCAGTTTTTATTAACCTTTGGCATATTCCAATCTAGAAATATTACTGGTGGATGCAACGTGCATCTTGTCGTTGCATCCACCAATAATTGTCGTTTGAAATGGCGTTCTAAGGGGGAGGTCTACGTTCAGCAGTTGACGGCTTCCTGCTGCTGATGATGATGATTATTATTACCAAGGGAAATCATATTTTCTAGCGAGTTAAGTGTTCATTACTTACTGTATCAATTACTAACGATAATTCACGTGTCATCAAACGCAAGAAAGATCTGACTACTGGCACTGTGCTACATAGCGCCTGATTTTTATCTATATCCAATTTTCATCCAAAATTCAGGAAGTAAGTTTTTGTTATTAAACTAATATTCACGTGTCTATTCCCACAGGGGCTGTATCTTGCCCCGAACCTGATACAATAAATCAATAAACTTGTTTTTTCCGATTTGATCTTATAAATCAAAACATAAACCCTCTGACCACTGGGTCTACCTTAACACATTAAAGCTTAATAAAAATTGAATTAATATATCTATTTTTGTTTTCACCAAATAATAAATAAATGCTATAGAGTCAATCTTTGCTCCGACCGATAATCGACTTTACGCGTAGCGGACTGCAGTGCCACGCGTGTCGTCAAAAAGACGGCACTTTAATTAAGTAAAAAAGTTATTACATTATAAATAAATAATAGTACGAAACTAACTTTTGAAGTAGTTAGTTATATTTATTTAAATGAGCCGTTGTTCGGGGTCATTACGAATGGTGTCGAGCGGAAATTGGACGAGTTCCAGCATCCGGGGATAGGGTTGAGTTCTGGGAAGTAAAGCGCAAACTTTGTGGCAGATTACATACAACGTCTAAGGATATGGCAATCAACCGTGATGTCTCATTTGTTACAAATGAATTTAAATTATATTGGTTTAGTCCTTTAAGGTTTTTTTATTTGAATTTACATTATTATTATTATTATTTAGAGACTACGAACCTTAATTTGGTTACGCCAGACCCATCTTATCTTAATCAAAGTAAAACAAAGTATATTAATATGTACCTTAAAATTATTTCTTAAAAATCAATCAATGAATAATATTGTCACGCCTTCCTCCCACAGGGATAGGCAGGGACAATGGAGCGCCACTTGCCACGATCCTGACACAACTTCCTCGTTTCCTTCACATTCACAATTCTCTTCATACAAGCTCAGTGGTTATAGGCAGTAGGCAACCTAGCTTTCTTGAGGATGTCCCTAATTTGGTCAGAAAACATCCCACTGGGCTTGCCTTGTTTAACGCACCTACATGAGATTTATAAATTCTTAAAAATAACTTATAAATAAATAATTTATTATAATTGGAAAGAAAATAAAACAAAAATTCGATAATCTAAATATATATTACTTGTGTCCCTATATCACAGGATTCTCCTAGCTTAGAGGCCTGTGTAACCTAAGGTTGGAATTAATTTTGTATACTTTATATGCAAATGGTTTGTTTGTAAGTTCAATAAAGATTTTTTACAAATCTCCTGGGACTTAGTATGTTTAAAGCTAAGCCTAAAAAGTCACCTCTGGCAAGCATACCGAGAGTGACACTAACCATTACCTGAATACAGTTTTTAAATGCCGGCGCTCTTAGAACTTCCTTTCCTTACTTACTATTAGCCAGACCGAGTCAAATGTTGCGTCATCAATAAAAAAATCTATATGAATGAATTAAAAATTAATTTTAGTGTTTAAATAGTAAAAACATAATTTATTTTATATACAAAAAGCCTTTATAATTATAATTTTAATGATTTAAGTATATAAAATGATATTTTGTTTTGTTCCTCTTAGTTCATTTTAAAAGGGCGAGCTAAGAGCTAATTAAGGTGTGATTATATCGGGGAAAGGTATTTGCTTCGTTCGTACCCTTTATTTTAAATTTTATTTTAGAGCAATAAATATTACAACGAATAATATAAAATCCAGTGTCAGTTCAATCAGGTAGGCATAGTGGATGAACTGCTGCTTACAGACTCATTACTCCACTTTTACCCGATGTTATTATATAGTGTGATCAAAGAAGTAGAGATGTCTGTTATCACAATAATGGCAAGCAAAAGGAGGTTAAAGAGTGACGACGACTGAAAAAAACTAGTCAGTTCACGGCTGCCCAATCGCCGTCACTATGCCGGCCAAAGGTGCTTCTTTACGCATCACAGATCACTTAAAGGATCCAAGGTTATAGGATGAAGAGAACACTGGGCTGGTAAACTATTCTACTTGTAGATTGTTCTACTAAAAAAACAATGCATGCACCGGACCGTTTAAATCGAATGCCGATTAGGTCGACAAAATGCGGATGCTTCCCCCGGCCTGTGCGGGTATTACGAGTGAGACTAGGTAGGAACAATGTTAAAGAGCTCTCTGGACTCCGTGGTATCGGCGATAGAGGACGAACAAAGCCGTCATGTCTCTATGTAATTGTAGAGGCTCCAGAGTTTGCGTGACCTCTGCATCATCTATAATTCGGACAACTCGGCGCTGCAATAAATCAATCATCTTTAAGGCAATCGCATCCTCTACGTCGACCTGAATAAATTTCAGCATCTTTCAAGCTGACCCGAAGCGACTGAATCACGTCACGCTCTTTACACCTTTTTCCAGACTGATTGTCTTTTAACGTTTGGTATCGAACGCAGTTGTTTGTACATCGTTTTATGTTTATGAATATATTTTTTTATAAATTGATGGCGTTGGTCGTCAGCCGAGTTGTACATCGTTTTATCATGAGGAAATATCGCCATTCCATTATGCGCATGACGCTCATGTGTTCGAGTAAGTGCTTTCACAGTATGCTCTCAATGTACGTAAATAGTTGTTTAAAAATGTTTCAACATTACTACGATACCACGGACGTGGCGGATTAGTTAGCACACCAGTCTGTTGCGGTTAACGTCCCGGGCTCGATTCCCGGTTGAAATAAACTTTTGATTCATAGCTTTTCTTTATAATATTTAAGAATAATAAATGTTGGTTAGACTGATTTGATTTAATTTTGTATTTGAGGTTTCAAATACATCTTTCTGTCCGTGACTGAATTTCTACTAAATGGTTGGATTAATTTATTGATTTTTTTTTGTATGTTTAACTAGATCCTAGATGGTTTAGACTTCAATTGTACCCGGTAGGTGGCGCAGTATATGTTTTTTTTCGGAGCGATATTTTTTACTTAACAAAATTCACCAACACTTCAAACTACAAATAAACTTTCACTATAGCGAAATAAATGTAGGAGTGAATACAATAAAATATTAGAATAATAAGAAGCTTTGTGAATTCAATAAATCTTTTTGAATATAAAATCTTTGTCATCATTCTCTTAGGAGTTCAATTTCAAAAGTTTTATAAATGAGTTTTATGAGTTGCAAGCCGTTTCTTTGGCGGAAGAAAATAAGTTCACAGATCTTTGATTAAAGGCATTTTTTTCAACGGAAAAATTAGCATTTGTTGTAGGAAAACGCAACTGTAAAGTTGAAAGTTATAGTTATCTTTTAATTTCTTTCTTTGTAAAGTGTAACACTGGATTATATACTAGTTATATCAGAGGTGGTATAAGAATTAAGTTGGTAAAAATAAAAGCAAAAACATTAATATTCTCCATCTTTTAAGTAAGTAGTTTAGTCGCATGGTGTCTATAATATAATCATGTTTGGTAGTATTATCAATGATACCACTAAACAATGGTAGATAGATACGTTATACGCGCTCCGAAAGCGGCACGTTTAAACTATGCTAATAAGCAAACCTGAACTCAGTGTCAAGATGCAGAGCAACAATATATTTGTCTGTTTTTCGCTTTCAATAACTATTAGGTTCTACTTCCACTTGTAGGTATGCCTAGTCGTGGTTGACGGTTTAAACTCGTGCCATTCGCGAACACCAAAATTTTTGATATTAAATGAATAGACGTATCTACTCTATTTTTGATATTATTGTCGAGGTTTGGTTGACACCACCAGTTCGCGTAAGTGTTTGATTTATTATCTTTATATTAATAATTATTCACATTACAAACATTAAATATAAAATAAACTTACTTAAAATAAAAAAAATTTGGTAATGATCAGTCTCACGTGACCACGATGGCTGCAAAGCTCTTGAAACGTCGGAATAATAATAATTGTAAAATCATTAACCAAAACTTAACGCGATAGTTGCAAAAAAATATGTTTATTCCATTAGGCAGATATTTGTTCGGGATCTGGGTGTTTGGGAATGGTGGTAGGTGAACAGTTTGTAGTCTGCCGATCCGGGTTTACTTTTTAGTCTACAGACCATGAAGTCACTTAGTTCGTTATAAAATTTTAATATAATCCTAATAAAAGAATAAGTGCAATATTGAATCGAGAATACGTTTAGTTTACTTAACATTTGTCACAAACTCCATGATTTAATACCTCAATTCCTAACAAAGGTAAAATATTTATGCCTCTTCCAAAGAGTCCCGCATTACTATAATTTTATTTTGCTTGAATATAAGGTAATTGTGTAATGGACTGGAAATATGGTAAGTATGTTATTCATCTCTGTCCTTTAATGATGTACCTTTAAAAAATATTTTGTGAAAATAAATTCGATGTTTTGTTTTGAAGTAGGACACCATCTGTTATATATCGATGTATAATATTCTTTTAAAGTAACAATTTGTATTTTATTATCATCATCAATTTCACTTCTCAATTCCCACAGGGAGAGGTAGAGACACCGGAGTGCCATTTCACACGATCCCGATATAAAATTCTTGTTTCCTTCACATACATGCTCTCTTTATACATTTACTAATATTTATGCGCTATATAATTCGCAATAATTAATTATACTTGAGAGACCTCCAGAGACCTGTCAAGTTTCCACGGCCCAACAGTTATGCTGTCGGGTCTCTAGCCGTCGCTCCGCGCAATACCACAGGGTTCTAAAATTGCGGGCACTCCAACAGTGACAAGAGCCCTTCGGGTGATATCGTTGAGTGCCGCGTGACACATAACGTTGGATTACATTGTGCGTCGGATATACATTACATTATTTCCATTCAACACACTATTTCCGACTCTTATATGTTAGGTCGTCAATCCATCTTGTGGGAGGATACGATATATCCAGCGTAGGAATACTGGATATATTTCTGGAAATAGTGTTAAATGTTGGAATCATTTCTTCAAACATTTTAAAGAGTTAGAACCAGTCTGCCAATCCAGGGTATCACCACTACTAACAAATGCACAGACCGTGAAATGACTAAGTTGCGTTTCGAGAGCAGCTTATATGTTGCTGGTTTAAACTAGACCGGCATAGTGGGCGCGAATGCACCTTGCAGTTATTTAATCTATAGTAGCAGATGCCTCAATTCATGGACCGCAGCTTAAGATCAGGCTGTGTTCTGTCTTGTATTAAGCCCGACATAAAAAATGCTCGGGAGTGGTGGACGAATGTCTGATGATAACTAATCTCGTTTCTTATTATTAAAGTTACAAACTTTGCTGTAATGCTACAAAAGTATAAACAATATTTTTAGTGAATTAAACATATTTTATGCGGCTTACCATCGCGTTTATTTTGGTTTTACAATTTTTTATTATTGTTTCGACGTCGCATAAAATTTGTTGATTTCATTAATCAATGTTCGCGCAAAATTTAAGAAAATGCTAATATTTTTAGTGTCAGTGACACGGCGAGACGGCGCCGCCGACATTTTGCAAACTTAGTTATTACAAAGTTGCAACACATAGTTTAATGAATACACTAAATGCATTAGCGTTACAGAATAACAATAAAGGAAAATCTTATTTTGCGGTAACTTAATATTAACTTCTTCACTATTTCTTGCGAACTTTTAATTCTGCGTTTAGACTATTAAAACCTAAACAATAATAGAATTTATTTCCAAAGTTTAATACCACGTGATCAAGTGGTAATAAAAAAATAACGAAAAGCAATCGGTTTAATATTGTTACCTATATATCTTTCTTTTTCTTACATTTCTATTCTAAGCTACCAAGGGTTTAACAAGCACGTTTATTTATTTTATTAAAATTTCTTGTCTTTACCTTTAATTTTCCTAAAGTCAATTGTGATTTTAAGATAATTAAATCTGAACCCATAAAATCCGATCACTTACTTTCGTAACTTTTCCTCAGTGTAATGGCCGAAATATTCAAATCACATGAACAGAACTTAAGTTACAAAAAAACAATAGCTTTAAATTTTCAACGACTGAATTAAACATTCTACCTAATCTAGAAGTGAAAGGAACAAATTGTCCACACCCGGACGAACAATTTTATCATCATTATCAGTTATTGTCACGTCCTAATTCATTTATATCTCCTTAATACAACACAACACTCTCGTCTCCTCCATATCCACATTTCTCCTCATACAGACTACGTAAAGATGCGGAGCACTTTTCTAAGAACGTCCTCGTTATGATCAATGAAATTCTGGATCATTCCCGTTTTATCTTTCCACAAGCCTCTAATTTAAATCTAAATAAATCTCCTTCTCAATTATAGTGGCCGGCATAGTGGTGGCAACTGCGGCAGCCGGGAACTGACTCGGTTATTCCAGTCGTCGTCACTCTTGGACCTCCTCTTGCTTATCATCAAGCAGGTCGAGGTCAGATGTCGTGTCACAATAAAAATTAAAAAATCTTTTATATATTATCTATTATAAGCACCTTTGGCTGGCATAGTTGCGTCGACTGGGCTGTCGTGAAGAGTCAGTTTTTGCACTCTTGGATCTCTTCTTGCTTACCATGAGGAGGTCAGATGTCGAGTCACAATAAAAACAAATTGTGAAAGTACCTATCATTCAATTAAAGTCTTTTAAAAAACTATACAAAAGGTCTCAACTTTTAATAGAATAGTTAGTTAAAAATAGTTACCTGCATGTAGCTTCGTTTCTTGTACATAATCTACTGGGACATTACTTTATATAAACTTGTACAAACTTCGTATTGCTTCAAGTAGAACTTTTAATAGAATTCAATATGATAGATGCAATTTTCAACTCGCTTACTTGTTACGAGTATAGTTTAATTGCCTAGTGCCCATAAAAAGCTTGTAGGAAAACAATTGTGGATGTGAGGGAAGCGAGGGAGTTGTGTCAGGATCATGCAAAGTGTAGCTCCATTCCGAGGGGGAAAAAGCGTGATAACTTAATTAGCAAAGTTCATTTTAGCAGACGTCATTTTTATTATTACTTTTTATTGTTGCTTGACATGCGACATCATCCCGCCTGATGTTAGGCTGGTGTGCTGTCCATAAATCGAGGCGACTGCCACTACAAGTAGCAGTCCTATCTAGCCTAGCTGTAACCGGACAGTTACAAGCTAATCTGGAAACGGGACTAAGCTACTTCACGGCCTGTAAACTTGAAAGTGGTGGTATTACCGCAGATCATGCTGATTAAATGACCACCAACTGTCTGCCTACAACTCCTTACGTATTTTAAATGTAACAAAGCGTAGTATTTTCTTAGATTTTACGCGAACATGATTTAGATTTCACATTTTTTTATTATGATGCTTGGAGAGCTTTGCAGCCACCGTGGTTACGGAGAGACTGAGGTGTCGGTCGTCCTATTGGTTGATGCTGTTATTGTTTCCAAAACTCATAATTAAAAATTGTAAAATCTAAACCAAAATAAACGCGATAGTAAGCTGCATAAAATTTGTTTAATTCATGTAACAAAGCATATTTATGAAGAGTATAAAATAGCTAAAACAGATGTTAGTACCTTTAAAACGTAACCGCACCAAAAATACCAGTATTCCATGATGTTTTATAATAAACAATTCTATATTGGTAGTAATTAAAGTGGTTATTAATACTGTTATTGATAGATTTAGGTATTATGTTCCTATATTTATTTTATAGGTTTTTTAATGCGTCTTGTATAAAATATTAAACTTTATTGTCAGGAAGTTTGGTATTTTATTATGGTGGCGTGACATGTGACGTCCTGATTTTATAAGCGCGTATTTATTGACCATATTTTATTTTAAACTATTATACTAACTACCTAAATTTGTGGCGGCAATCATCTCTACGTCTGCAGTATATTGTCTGTGGGACAGGAGATGCCTATCTTTCATTAGGCACGTTCCCCGGGTGGCAACGTCGCACTCCGTCGTAGTACCGGAACACTGGCTTGATGACTGGATCGCCAGGGTTCTGTCGCGGACCAAACGAGAGCGACATCCTCCCGCCCTCTGAGCAGATGTACTTGGTCTGTTATCTTTTTTGTTAGTTTTTGGCTACCGGAGGCAAAAAGAGCGGTAGGTTCGAGCGATTCCAAAAGATATAAAGAAAATTATAGGATTTAGGATATTTGCGACATGTTTACAGATCTCCGTATTGAAGCATCATATTGGAATCGCACCTGCGCCCTCTTACGCCCTCCCACAGAAATAGACAAAGACAATGGAGCGCCACTTGTCATAACTCCATTGCGTTCCTTACAATTCTCTTCATTCTAGCGCTACGGTTATGGTTAGCGCAACCCAGCTTTCTTGAGGATGTCTCCAATTTGGTCGGAAAACATCAAAAATTTTTGTTTTGTTTTAATAAGTGTAATGCTTTACTAGCCATCTTATAACCTTGAATTCTTCAAGCGTAGCTAAAACACATTTTGCTGGCACCATCATCATCAGCCTACTGAACAAAGGCTCCCCCTAAGAACGCCATTTCGAACGACAAGATGCCAGTAACATCCACCAGTTATTCGTGACTTTCACTATGTCGTCAGTCTACCCACCTTGCCTGCATAGCGACGGCGAATGAACAACCTTAGTGGTTAGATGGTGGAGTCACAATAAAAAAACAATTATCTAATTTTCGTCAGCCACACTCAGATAGGAATTAAATTCAACACCACGTGCACGGCTAGTTACAAAGCGCGTCATAAAAATAACTATCCAGATAAAATGGCTCACGTGTGTTAATTATTTTTATGGTTGTAGTAACAAAATGAAACAAACGCTCACGCGGTACTAATAAAATTGGTAAATATTTACAAAGAGTTTTCGTCAACAAAGTTCCTTATGCCATAAAGATGTTTTACGCTTATGTATGGTGCTTTCAAACAAAATTGAAGACTCAGAAGGCAATAAGTAAAACTACTGAATATTTTTTCAAATTTCTTTTCTTATTTGAAAGTACAATCCATCCGGTTAATGATGGAAAATAATTTCATTCAAATGGCTGCCTCGGCTGGCCATGCAGTAGCCTACAAGATCGGTCCAATTTTTAAGTACATTATCGATTGTGTGCTTCACGAATATTGTCCTTTAAAGCATCAATTGTCTCTGGCTTGTCGGCGTAACACTTATCTTTGACGGCACCCCACAAATAATAGTCCAACGGTGTCAAATCGCAGCTCCGAGGTGGCCAAACGAGACGTCAGCTCTGCGCAAAACATCAAGTGTAGCGTCAGCTGTGTGGTACGTAGCGCCGTCCTGTTGAAACCAAATGTTGCCAATATCCTCCTCTTCAATTTCTGTAAACAAAAATTCGTTCAACATGGCCCGATAACGATCGCCATTGACTGTAACGGCCACTCCTTTCTCATTTTCGAAGAGCCGAGGCAGCCATTTGAATGAAATTCTTTTCCATCATTAACCGGATGGATTGTACTTTGAAATAAAAAAAGAAATTTGAAAAAATATTCAGTTGTTTTTTTTATAGCATTTTCAAAAAAAAAAGTTATTTGGCGAACCCGATACTTTATCAGCGTGCTCCAGCGTTTTGTGTCTAACCAGCAACTGCATGACCAATTACAATTGCATTTTCGGTGTGTTGCATTCATATTTTATGTTTTCTCGTGTGCGCAAATGCGGTGGAAAGGCGCGTTATTTTTGCTTAGACTATACTAATATTTTAAATGTACAATTATAATTCAACAAAGTTCAGTTTAAAAAAGAATCATCATATAAATAATAAAAACAATAAAATGTTGGCGCGTGTAACGGCCGATAACAATGATATATGACTTCCATTTGTCATTTGGGAAACGACTTCAATATTGTTACGAAAAAATAAAATTAACATAACGGTTTTGAGACTGTTTTTAAAGTGGACTTTTTTCCTGGAATTGATACCGTCGCATAGTCCTATATATATTTGGAGAGTCTATGATGTAACTGCAACAATATTTTTCTTTTCCTTTACTCTTAAACGCGGTTCATACTTCTCATTTTACTTCCTTTCATAGATTGGGCTTTAGCACACGCATTCTGTAGACTGCCGTGAGCTACGGATAAATTACAGTTGAAAGCCCAAAAAACAAACCTTATAAATTGTACAAAAACAGTCTTTATTTCATGTGCATTAACGTCTACTTTTGTGCATAAAATGAAGGCTTATGTATAATATGCGTCTGCGGTTGATAGCGGCATAAGTGGGTATGACTAGTTCCCTTGGTTCATTGGTCTCATGAATGTAGGACAGCAATCCTCAAAGGGAGTTGGGTTGTAGGTTGAACGCGACCTACAGTGGCGGATAGGCCTACGTTACAGTGTTTCACACCGAGTCCCGGTAATGACCACGTTGCCCGGGTTTACCGTCGCGTACCAAAATCAGCAACAAGGGCGCTCTGGCATTGCAGCAACCGTGGCGCGACGGTCGCATAACAAGAAACGGTCGCATAACATAAACATAAGCCGTGTTACCACAAAAAATATATTAAACGCAATTTGGATAGGCATTAAACGTCTTTTAGGACAATTTAGTACTACGAAATGACGTTTGATTGCATACAAATATATAAACACTGTTTTAAATATAATATATTATATTATAATATAATAATATAATATATATGTTATATATATATGTTAACCAATACGCAACACTTTTATGTCCAAATATTTTTATTACTTCTATACTAGGACATACTCGTAGCATAAACTAGTCTAAAACCACTTTAGCATATAAATTATACTATAGTACCTAAAGTGAGCTTAAATAAGCTCGATCTATTAAGGCCTAAACACAATTTAAATAATTAAACGATATGTCCAACTAATTAGAATAGATTAAAACGGGTCTTTACGGATCCAACTAATGTGTTTGTTTAGTTAACAAAAAGAGGGTATATCTTTTTTTATAATTCATACAATGAAAAGTTTTCAGGTTTCTGTTCCTATCAATCAATCAATCAAATTGTCACGTCTTTCTCCCATGGGGATAGGCAGAGACAATCGGGCGCCACCCGACACAACTCCCTCGCTTCCTTCACATCCACAATTCTCTTCATATAAGTTCTAAGGTCTCTCTGGGCACTAGGCAACTCAGCTTTTTTTAGAATGTCTCCGATTTGATCGGAAAACACCCTCTGGTTTTTTGTTGCTATAGTTTTATATATTGTGACTCGACATCTAACCTCGACCTCCTCGATGGTAAGCATGTGTTTCCTCCATCCTATAACCTTGGATCCTTCAAGCGATGCGTGAAGAAGCTCTTTGGCCGGCATAGTGACAGCGACTGAGGCAGCCGTGAACTAACTTGGTCATAGATGGAAAGAACACATGGGCTGGCAAATCATTCCACTTGTCGATTGTTCTACAAAGAAAAGACGCACCAAACTTTTTAGTTCGACTGCCGATTTGCAGGTATTACGGGAGTGAAAAGACGAGGTAGGAACAAGGTTAAAAAGCTCTTCGGAACATTCCTCGTGGTACATATATAGGCGATAGAGAACGCACGTAGCCGCCATGTCTCCGCGTAGTTGTAGGGGCTCCAGAGTTCGCGTCACCTCTGCCTTGCCTATAAATTCGGACAGCTCGGCGCTGTAATGAATGAGGTAATTAATAACTATCGCTGAATAACCCATTAACATAATGTAAATTTCGCTCGGTACCAAACTTACACGTATTAATGGTCGACGATTATCAGAGCGGAAATTGGTGGGTGTCATCGAGCAAGCAGTGAAAAACTTTATTAATTACACCCGATGCCTGGTGTTTGTTTAGGATTGCACTGTGTGTTTAAAGTCATCAGTCCTTCGTCTCCTTAATTATGGTATTACCCTCTCGGTAGATTAAAATGAAAAAAAGAGTTTTGTTTTCAATCGATTCTAAAATAATGAAATTCTACAAAAATATAATTAAGTACTTAATATACTAAATATACAAGAAAGAACCAGAGTTCCCGACATAGCTCGTAGGATTTGCAAGCTAAAGTGGCAATAGGTAGGCCACATCACTCAAAAAACCGACAACCGATAGAGAAGAAAGGCTCTAGAGTGGTGACCATGAACCGGCAGACGCTGCGTAGGTAGGCCTTCCACTAGGACTGACGACATAGTGAAAGTCGCGAATAACCAGTGGATGCACCTGGCATCTTGTCGTTTGGAATTGCGTTCTAAGGGCCTATGTTCAGCAGTGGACACCTTCTGTCTGATGATAAATATAATCAAGCGTGCACATAGATATTAGTTTGCTGCCGGGATGTAAATTTAATACACCCGTCAGGGGAAGCATTCGCATTGTTTGACAGAATCAGCATCCGAATTAAAAGGTTTTGCGCGTCGTTTTGTAAAACAAGCGACAAGTGGAATGAATGCTCAAGCCCATCTGTTTTCTCTAACATAGTTAATTGGATCCTTCATTTAAACGTGAAAAGGGAACTTTGGCTGGCATAATGACGGCGTCTAAGGTATAATGACTGTTCATTATACCGTTTTTAGTTGTCGGCACTCTTGAAGTTCCTTTGATTACCATCCAGCAAGTAGAAATCAGATGTTTTCCTAGATGTTTAAAAAGGCACCTAGTGAATACGAGTATGTCTGGCTGATGTGTTTACTGTGATCTGATAAGTTTGCTACCTTTAAAGTGCCTTTCCAACTACACGTATTATGACTATAAGTTCGCATTTAGATACAGTGAAGGTAAATCAATACGGATCACTAGTCCTTACTGTTACTTACCAACAGTGACAGTGAATGTCAGGGGAGAAAATGATAAAATTGAAGATGCCTTTGATGTTTTTAACGTTTGAAGAACTTTAAATCTTTGGTTTTAACGATCTGGTTGCTTACCTTATGGAGTGCAGTTTGAAGATTCGTAGTTGGCTGGGATTTTTTTTATTTTATTACATAGTTTGTTGTTATTTACAACTTTTTATTATTGTTGTGATTACAGATGTAGTGCCATAACAAAAAAAGGTAATTTCTTAATTTGTAGTATTGGTATAGTACCAATTTGTAGTATTGGGTAATAGTTCATAATCAGCAACACCTAAGGCGAAAATAAAATAAGTAGTTGATACTACTATTTGACGTTTCATATTTTACGACATTAAGTAGTACAACAGAATAGAAAATTGGCATGAAAATCTAAGTTAAGAAGCTAAACTGATATTTAGGCCTGTAAAAGCTAAAACCTGATTTAAAATAAGACTTGCCTGCGACAAAAAGACTACACACAAAAATAAATATTATATGAGTATTAGTATTGTTTATATTATGTATCTTTAATCTATCTTTTTTGTTGTTTAAAATGTTTAACACCTGAAATGTTTAAAACCTGAAAATGTTTTAGGTTATAAGTGTAAAAAAATATTAGTAATACGATAATGCTTTCTGTTGTTTTCTGTTGAATATATAAATAAATAAAAATACAATGGTTTTATTTCAATTAAATGTTTATTAAATTATTGACAGCAAATTGCACGACATTTCGTTAGAAAGTTGACATTATTTGTTAATCTTAATTTACCTAATAATTAACAATCGTTTTCTACTTAAAGCTTTACATACATACAAAAATATGATAATATTTACAATAATATAAAACAAGTGATCTATATTCTAAAAACGCCTAAAATTTTAAAAGAAAAAAACGATCGAGTCAATGGGCTCAATGTTTCATCTTCTTCATTAAAAGTTGAAACTAATTGACTAAAACGCTTTTTAATTTTTAATTCTACGTTTATTAGTTTATTTACAATTCTTAGTAACATTTACAAATTGATAAAATATTTTACATTTTTATTTTACTGGGGCTAACATATGACAACACCCCGCCTAATGTTAAGCTGGAGTGCGGTCCATTAATAGAGCGAATGTTGACCTGTAGTAGGCGAAAGCAACTACAGGTCAACAACTGCAAGTAGCAGTCGCATCCACTATGCCGGCTTACTTATAACACACATCTATATTATGAATGTATACACATATCACTTTTGTTTTCTTAATCTTGACCCGTAATTAATGTTTTAGGTACCTGAAATAAAAAATACATAATATTATTATACATTTTAAATAGTTAATGCAAGACTTAGGGATCGGCGTTTATTTGTCGACTTTTAACAAATCAATCAATTATTCAATTAAATTATCACGCCTTTTCCCCACAGGGATAGGCAGAGACAATGGAGCGCCACTTGCCACGATCCAGACACAACTCACTTGCTTTCTTCACATTCACAATTTTTTTTTGAAACAAGCTCTATGGTTATAGGTACTGAGCAACCTAGCTTAGGTGTGTTCGGATGGTGTAAACGATGTAACTCTTCTTGTGCGCGCATAAACACACTTAACAAACGCGTTGGCTCGTATAGATACCGGCAAAAAAAGTGCGCTGGCATTCAAGCTGCGAGGTAACGTGTTTTGTTACCTACTTACTTTTCGTTTTTCGAATGTGTATACATTATGAGCACGGCAGAATAGATGCGCGGACTTGCTCCAATTCTTATGCTGCGCAGCTCAAGTCAGCGTTCATTTTATCTGCCGGGACTATACGAGATGTGCACGTGGCGTCATGCTCGCGTTTATAATTCATACGATCGTAAAATGAGCTTTACGCGCCGAAAATACGCCTAATTTGTAAAGACATTTATTTGAGAAAACTTGATTTTTACTTATACTATACTATTTTTCATAGTATTTTCTTAGATTTTGCGCAAACATTGATTAATGAATTAAACAAACGTGATCATTCATTTTGGGCTTCTTTGTACTACTTTTGTAATGTCCAATGATAAAAAAAATATAAATGGTTGTGTTGATAAAACTAATAACAAATTTTCTTTTAATTGAGTTATTTGAAAAATAAGATATGGATTTGGTATCGTCTGTCAATCACAAAGACACGCTATATTAATAGTACTGCTTTAAACTGTCATAATTATAGTTTGATCATTTTGCACACCTAAACTATGCAAAATAAAGGATATATTCCAATTACATTGTAACCTATATATGCAACTGTCACTGCCCAAGTGCCCATACAAAATCAATGATGTTATTTTATGTGGTTTACTATCGCGTTTATTTTGGTTTTAATTTTACAACTTTTTAATATTATTCCGACGTTTCGAGAGCTTTTCACTATCTTTTATGTTATGTTGTTTTGTGGTCACGTTTTTTTAATTCACTATCTTTTATGTTCCAAAATCTCAAAAATTTCTTTCGAAAAGTTATTATTCACCATTTATTCCACCCACAAAAATAACCCAAACACAAACTCATTTCAGAGGTTAGTATATAAAATTCCCAGCAAAGTGTCTTCATTTGGAAATAAAAAATTGCAATATGAGATGAAATATAAGACAAAATATAACCCGTCAACTTTCAATGACACCTCGTTTATAACGACACCGTAAAGAATATTTCATTGTTTATTTTGTTGTTTAAACTCGACAAGAGTGGTAGGCAGTAGTACCCAGTCTGCCAATCCGGGGTAGTACCACCACTTACAAGTATACAGACCGTAAAGTGATTTGGTCGCGTTTCGGGAATAGTTTGTAAGTTGCCGGTTCCAACTAGGCCGGCATAGTGGATGTGATTGTTACTCACAGTTATTGAATTGTAGTAGTATCATAGACCACACTCCAGCCTAACATCAAGCGGGGTGCTGTCATATGTCGAATCACAATAAAAATAAAAACAATTTGACGACACACGTGGCGCATTGGTTAGCACACCAGTTTGTTATGCGTAAAGTCCCAGATTCGATTCCCGGTCGAAGCAAAAATTTGTGTTATTTTGTAATATTCAATAATTATAATAACTATTATAAATAAGCGGATTTTTGTTCCAAGTCTGATTGTCTTAGACCCGGTAGATCCGGGGGTTTACCACCACTTACAAGGATACAGACCGTGTAGTGATTAAGTCGCGTTTCGGTTTAGCTTGTAAGTTGCCAGTGTCAACTATTTAATTGTAGTAGCAGTGACATCCAGTCATGGACCGCACTTCAGTTTGGGTGCTCAGGCGGGGTGCTGCCATATATAGTCACAATAAAAAAAAAATGAAAGTAGGCGTTAATGACGATTAAGATGGATATTGATTTGGACATGGAACCGAGGTACCACACATGAGGTTACGTAGTCCAGTGCGTAGTAGCAATAAATAAAGGCCAAGTGTCGGGAAGTCGTAAACTCTATTATTGTCGGCAGTAAATCCGCCGTTTTTATGATATTGTATGGGATTTGTTGCTTGGGCACAGGTTCTGTCGAGGATGCTATTTAAAACGTTTTACACGAATTAGCTGATACAATTTTACTTTATTATTACATTTCTATACTAAGCTACTAAACGTGCTTGCAGCATAGAAGCATGATGACCAAAGTATATATTATATATCAAGGATATATTGGTACCTTGTGTTATGTACATTTGGTATCAATAAAAGCTTGTGTGTCTATTTCCATTTACAAAGATATCCTGCAATTTTTAGAACTCCCTCGCTTCCTTCACAACCACAATTACATTTGTAATTGAATTATAATTGTTTATTTATTGGATTGTTATTATGTTTGTAAGGTTTTGATGTTTAAAAGTGCTTCCTTGGAGCCTAATTACTTAATAAATAAACTGAACCTCGGTACGTGGTTTGAACCGGGAGTTGGAGGTTTGCACTACCACTACAACACGGTCGCCTTCATATTATTGCCACTATGTTAATCAGAGGCCAGTGAAAGGATAAAACGGGGACGACCCAGACGATTGTTTCTTGATCATATCGAGGTTTTTTGGAAAAGCAGGCGTTCGCAGTGCTATATAAAAAAATAGAGAAGGTAACGAGAGTGTCAGAATCGTGGAAAGTGGCACTCCATTGTCTCTGCCTATCCCTGTGGAAATTAATGCATGACAATTGAAAACCTGCAAGTAGAATTCACTATGTCGGTGTAGTTGGAACCGGCAACTCACAGATCCCGAAACGCGACTAAGTCACTTCACGGTATGATTACCAACTAGTAATAGATATAGTAAATTATTATTCATGTTCCTATTCATGAAATTGTATTTGAAATATCTTGAGTTAAATTCATAGTTATGTCAGGTCCATGTCATAAACTTCACGTTTTATAGTTACTTTTATAGGATCGTTTTAGGATCTATCATGTCTAGCTTAAACTTTACAGATCATTTAATAAGAAATAAAATATACTTAGGTTTCTATAAATGATATTACTGAAACTGTAAAAAGATTTCCAAGGAGTTTTGGAATCTATTACTTGGACTCTATATTCGTCTCTTTTTATTTCGCGTAACGTTATTCTATTATTGATTGCGTGTTAAGTAGGTCATAAAATGATTTAACACAAGTATCATATTTAAAAGTGTCTATACTCACCACTAAAATCTACAGAACAGAAACTATAGGCTCTTTATCTGAATTAACGATCGTTTTATCAACAAACATATACATTTTAACTAAGTCTTCACTCATTGGACTAGGATTATCTTCCGGCTTTTCATCAGGACTTACGTTATTCACTTCATCTTCGAAACATTTCTTTTCATCTATTCTATATCTTACTGCAGGTTTGCTTGTATGGACAGTAGAAGTTAAAAGCGATTCCTGTACAGTATCGTTACCATTACAAGTTTTTTCAGATCTGAACATATCTGTTCTTTCAGTTTGGTTATACTTTCTCTTCGCTTTCTTAGCTACTAAAGCACCTAAACATGGGAGTATTTGTTTAAATTCTTTCCTGAAGTTTTCATTTAGCCATGCATACAAAAAAGGATTGTAGCACGTGGAAGACATTGCTATAAAATGGGTGATGAAGAACATCATCATATAATATTTCCAGTCTTCAGTGAGAGAGTAAAAGTCGCTGCTTATATTTATGAGGTTTAGTGGCAGCCACGATAAACCAAATATAGCCACCATAGCTATTAACATTCTATTTGTACGACGTTTTCTCTCTCGTTCAGCGTCCTCTTTCCTAGTATTTTTACTTCCAGGTCTACTTTTTAATCTATCGTTCAATTTTATACTAACACACGTATAACAAAAAGCCATCACAATGAAAGGCACAACGAACTGCATTATAGTAGTGACAGCTCCAAACGCTTTTCTAATATGATCCGATGGCCACCTTTCTTCACAATAAACATCATGAAGTGCCATATAATAGCCATATGGAAAAGTAACAATCAGTGCAAAAAGCCATATGGCAACTATTAAACCTATACAAGTATTTATTTTCATTCTTGGCTTGAATGGATATATTATTACGAAGAATCTATCTATAGCAATCGATGTAAGAGTTAAGGTTGAAATATAGACGCTACAGCCTTGTGCATAAGGCATGATATGACATAGTGGTCCTCCGAAAACCCATCTGCCTAAGAAAGTGTATAGCGGTGTAAATGGCACAGCAAATACACATAGTAGTATATCAGATAATGCTAAATTCGTTATGAAGAGATTTGTAACAGTTTGCATGGCACGGTTTCTTATTACTGCATAGCATACTAAGGCGTTACCAAAGATGCCGACTATAAATATAATTGTATATGCTGTACAGAAGACGGCTTGTATCGCTTTATCCTCAATGGGATCAGGTGGTCTTGTGAAATTGACATCGCTAGTGTTTTTGTCGTTAAAATTAACAGTGAAATTGTCTTGTATGTCAGTAGCATCTGTCCACATCTGCATAATTTAGAATTTTAACTTGGCATCATATGTTTCAATTGTATGTTTATAATCTTCCGTGTTCTACAGTTTGTGTCATTCATAGTTTTCGTATAGTTTATCTCCTTGAATTTGGTGTAAAAAATTGTTTTTCTTCTTTATTATTTGTCACATTGTTTTCGAGATCCCTTTTCGTCTCCACCAATCTGTAACAAGGAATACAATATTTTTATTGCTATGATATTTTATATCTAACAAAGGATTGGATTACTGAATACATCAAAGTTCTCAAATAACAAAACCAATATATAGTACATAAATAGATATCATTTACTCCTTTACAAAGAGTTTGCAAGAATATTAGTAAAAATAGATTAGTAAAAGACATCAAAGGTTTCCAATGGTTTCTTTAGTTGGCGAGCGAAAAGATAAAGTAATTGGTGACAAGTAAAAAAATCTGCTGTCATTTATTTCTCAGAAACTTTCTCGAACATTTCCCTTCTTAGTGCGACGTTTTTTATCAAGAAAAGTATATAAGTACTTCATTACTGTTTAATAAACAAATACAATACCATAAACAAGTTTTAATTTATTTACTTTTATTATGGTAGTAACACCATTTGGTATATAGACCGTGAACTGACTTAGTCGCGTTTCTTGTGTGACTTAATCATATATCGACATAAGACAGCACTTTTCTAAGTGTGGTAGGCAGTGGTACCCAGTCTGCCGATCCGGGGTAGTACCACCACTTACAAGTATACAGACCGTGAAGTGATTTGGTCACGTTTCGGGATCAGCTTGTAAGTTGCCGGTTCCATCTAGGCCGGCATACTGGATGTGATTGCTACTCACAGTTATTGAATTGTATTAGCAGTGACATTCATTCATGGACCACACTTTGGCTTAACATCAAGCGGGGTGCTGTCATATGTCGAGTCACAATAATAAATAAAAAAAACTCCACCTGATATTAAGCTGGAGTGCATACATAAGTGTTACATAACTAAAATTTGCAGTCACATCCACTATTGCAGCCCAGTTTAAACCAGCAACTTACAAGTTGATTTCGAAACGCGACTAAGTCACTTCACGGTCTATATCACTTCTACTATCTTCAGTGGTAGTACTACCTCGGATGGGCAGACTGGGTACCATTACCTACCACTCTTTAAAGTATACAAGTAGATAACTAAGTACGAAGAAATCTGTATTTTAGGTACCCGACTTTGGAATGTGAGTCAAAACAAGACTATGTGATTGACGGAAATAAATAATATAATAAATTAATATTATTATTATAATTATGTTATCATTTTAAGATATAATATATCAGCGTATGTAATAGGGGAATTACATTCCTATCACCAAAAAGTACTGTTGTCATAAAAACATATATTTTAAAGCCTTTCTCATATAAAAGTGATAACATATCTACTACTACGAGGATGAGAAATGTTAGTTCTAAATAGCACTCTAACGTTATTTAAATAAAGTTGATTTTAAATTAATATTATTTTAAAATAGTATAATGATTTAAAAAAAGGTAAATTATTTACGTCATCTTTTCATATAATAGTACATACTTATAGATTTAAAATGATTTTTAATTATTTATTTTGGTACTTTGTTAATGACGTTAGTGTTATTTAATATTATAAATAAATAACAGTTTTATAAACAATGCTACTTCTGTTGTTTGGTTTTTAGAAGGTGACTGTGTTAGAAGATACACTGTGGCCTTAATAGACACAGTATCTATGTACTGACAGTGGTGTAGTGGTACCGCAAACCAAGGCAAATAAATAAAAAAAATAAAAAATTATGATACGGCGTCGTCGTCCGTCCGTGGGCAAATTATTCCTTTCATTATTAGGTTAGGTATTGTCGTTAGAAAGAGCTCATCTATAGTTCGAAGCCGGGGCACATTAAGATGAGATAAAGACGTTAGATCAAGTGGTTCAAAAGACATTGAACATCAAAGTTCCAAATAAGTTGCGCAGTATAGTAGTAGGAATCGGTTAAATTGGAATCATGTAAACATGGATATCTTCTCAGCTAATAAAGGAAGACGGAAAGAGGTCGATTAGTGCAAGGCGTTGTCTTTGCCTATCCCTGTGTAAATTAAGGTTTATTTATTAATATTTTTTCTTTTTTACATTCCTATACTAAGCTATAGTTTTTATGTTACAAGCACTAATGACGACAGGCGTGGACGAACGGTTTAGCGACTGGTTTGTTGCGCGTAAAGTCCCGGGTTCGATCCCCGGTCGGAGGAAATATTTGTTTCATAGCTTTTATTTGTAATATTTAATAGTATTAAATATTGCAAATATTTGTTAATAAAAAAAAAGATATGGATATTTGCTTCGGGTCTGGTTATCAAAGAGTGGTAGGCAGTGGTACCCAGTCCGGGTAGTACCATCACTTACAAGTATACAGACCGTGAAGTGATTTGGTCACGTTTCGGGATCAGCTTGTAAGTTGCCGGTTCCATCTAGGCCGGCATAGTGGATGTGATTGCTACTCACAGTTATTGAATTGTAGTAGCAGTGACATTCATTCGTGGACCACACTTTGGCTTAACATCAAGCGGGGAGCTGTCATATGTCGAGTCACAATAAAAAAAATAAAAAAAACTTAACATGCTTGTAACATAAAGACAGTACGACCAAAGTATATAAATAAAATATACATTGGTACCGGCAAGTGGTTTTGAACCGGAGTCTCACAGTTTGTGAAACCATTTCCCTACCACTACACCGGATATAAAAAGTGTAGTGAATGGTTTTCTATGTAGCGATGTACACTAAGTGCATGGCATTCCAAAATTTGTCAACAATAAATTTTACCATGTACGAGTATGATCTTATGCATAAACGACAGCTCATGCAACTGTCTCCCGTTCCAAAGAGAGGTCATTTTGAAGAATGTAAGACGGAGCCCTATGTGATATTCCCTGCGCCGAGAAAGCAATATAATAATAAGTACTCGTATATACAAATATATATATACATATAAGTATATACTGCATAATAAAAACACAATACCATTATAATGAGAGTAGAACCGAAATATATCGTTGAATAGCCAAAATGGAGTCTGAATGAATGTCGAATGTGAAACGAAAAGTTTCAGTCACGTTTTCATGGATTGAATAATGCAATTGTGGTGATATCGTATTTCTACGTATATCACTTGGGGTGAACAGAACATCTTAACCTTGGAGATTATTTTATTTTAATCTTTCCGAAAAAAAGATAGGTATTTATTATAAAAATATTACCAACCAATCATTAAAATTGTCACGGCTTTTTCCCATGGGGATAGGCAGAGAAAATGGAGCGCCACTTGCCACATAAATATCAGGACTTGGGAATAATTAATTCAATGTTTCTTTAATATAATTGTGTAATTTGGTCGTCCTGTTTCTATGATACAAGCACGTTTAGTAGCTTAGTATAGATCTGTAAAATATTAACCTACAATAATAGAATTAATATATTATATGCTACCAAGTAATTAGGAAATTATTTACGTTGTGTTACACCTGTAATTGATATCTTGTGTATCAAGGTGTGAATATCAGCACTGATATTATTAAAGTAGGATAGGCAGTACGTAGATAAAAAATATCAATTAGATTCTATAGTTTTTGTTTAGGACAATATTATTAATAATATTCCTTCTTAATAAATTAATTGATCAAACTATCACGACTCTATTGAAACAGAGATACGCAAAGACAATGTTACCTTGGTTAAGCCCATAATAAGATTTATAAATCGGAGATAAACAGAAGATAAAAAAACAGTCAACCCAGAACCATCGAAGATAAAATAGGAGACATTGTTCTGGGGATCGTGGTGTAGTGGTAGTGCAATAGTCATGCAAACCAAGAGCACGGGTTCGAAAGAGCCGGTACCAATAAATTATTGATATATGTAGTTACTTCGGTCTTCTTTTTTTATGATACATGCACTTTAGTAGCTCGATATGGTAAGATAAATAATTAGAAGTAGCAGGCGTATCTACTATGCCGGCTACAATTAAAACAAATAAAAAAGTATGTAAATGAACAGTTTCCCTATTAAAAATCAACAATTCAACAAATCTTTTTATTATTAGGGTAATTTAAAACTTTTAATTTGTTTCTTTCGCTTTAACAACTTCTTATAACGACTTTTACCCAAATAAAATTGGAATTTGCATTTTATTAAACTCTAAATCACTATAAATTTGTCCCGGCAAACAATCACAGATCAATAAATTTAGATTTGTGACTTACGATTTATCCTAATTTGAATGGTAACTAAATTATTTGTATAGTAACATTTATCATGACGCGACTTTCTTCGCGATTTTTAATCGTAAATCGCCTTTTCGTGAGAAAGGGCGATTGAGGATCGAAAAGCGCTGACGACTGAAAAAATTGCGGCAGTTTATCTTGCCTCAGTCGCCATTTCACTGGCGAATATTAAAGAGTCTCGGGGAATTACAAAAAAAGTAAAAAAAAATCTTTTTTTTAAATCTTTTTTAAGCTTCTAAAAAGACTATCGTAATCGGTATAAGTAATGTCATTAGTTGAATATTTAAATTTTTATGACGTCTCATTCCATACTTTGCGTCTGAACGGATTTTGGTTGGGCGCGGCGATTCGACACGGCAATGCCGAACCTCGTTTCAATGGCAGCTATGTACTCGAACTGTCTCATTCAGAATCACATCTAGGTTTTTACCTTAATTTCCTTTAAGTTTTAGCAGCTCCAATCATAAATCCACCCCAAAGCTCCAAAACAATAGATACTAATAATATTCTATTACACAAAATTAGTATTAAAATTAGGCTTAATTTTGTGACCTCTAGTTTCAATAAACATTCACTGGGGCATAAAGTATATCACTGAGCTAACACATGACCTAGCCTATTGTTGGCCAACTTGATTACACGACAAAAGGATCATGAGTGCTCAGTTAATTCAATATTACGTAATGTGTACCTACTTTCTAAATTGGTACGATTAAGCGTACACAATATAGATGACTAGTAAGTTGCGATCACCCAAAGGAATCGTAGGTAGTCGTGCTATTTAATCAACGAATGATTTTTACTAAAAAGGTATGTGAAATTAATGGATATGGAATTTTCGATATGGATACGTTATAGGAAAAATATTATACCGGTTTCAGGTACGGTTACGGATATGTAATTATTTCGGATCATCCGAGTTTCAATTATTTTCGGTTACGAATATTAGATTTTTAAGGAATTTAAAAGTGAAATACAAAAAAGTAATTATTTGGTATTACAATCAGTCAAAAACCGACAACCGATGGGGAAGAAAGGTTTTAGAGTGGAAACCAGGAACTGACAGACGCAGCGTAGGTAGGCCTCCCACTAGGTGACTGACGACACAGTGAAAGTCACGAATAACCAGTGGATGCAACTAGAATCTTGTCGTTCGAAATAGTGTTTTAAGGGCCTTTAAATAGTGTTATACTGCCTATGCTCAGCAGTAGATGCCTTCTGGCCTTCTGGCTGATAATGATGATGATGATGACAATCAGTCATATAGTTACCTACTAGTGTGTCGCTTTGGCCGGGGAGAAACAAAAGCCTTGTTTCAATTCGCCTTGTTTTAATTGGGCTTCGCCCCTATCCGAAATTATTCGAAACTTTTATAACGGTTACGGATAGGTTTTTATTTCGGATATCCAATAGTTTAGGATCCCGTTGCCTACCAGGGATGTTATGGAGCTCCATAACATCCCTGGTAGGCATAAATTTAATACTTACTTATATGTAAAGAGCGTGACATGACTTTTACAAATGCTGCTCGCAGTAGCATACGCTACGTCGTCCTAACTGAATTTTAACAACTTTCAAATTGTTTCCGAACGCGATTCAGTCACTTCACGTTCTTTACCTATATTGTTATGAAGTGGTAACTTTGAACACCAAATAAAACACTTAAAACTATAGTTGTATTAAGAGCTAAGTAAATAAACCAAAATTCAATGATAAGATAATACGGTGTCTGAAAACGACAGACTACATATCACTAGACTTCGCTTCATTTGGAAGTTGCATTAATAATAAAAAAAACATATTTATCATCTGAATAAATACACTCGGATAGAAACATATTAAGAATAATCAATTAGATTGTTAATTCTTGCTTCTTAGCCACATATAATTCTCTTCATTCAAGCTATAATGCACTGCAGATTTTTGGTATTTTTAAGAATGTTACTGATTTAAGCGAGGAATAAAACTTTTAGGTCGTTATATCTTCTGGATTACAAATCTGTTTTGTCATTTTCCCATCATCCATTTGAGTGCCTAAAATGATCATTAATTAAGCTTGCCGCGCCTGCACAACCTTAAGTTTTTAGCTTAAGGTTTGTGCAATAAAGTGTTATTATTAAAATAGATCATGTGAAAAATATGCCGAAAAATGTTTGTTCTCAAATATAAATAAAATTTTATTGAACTCTATTAAGAATTGTGGATGTAAAGGAGGCAAGGACTTGTTGATATTCGTACTTCGGAGCCATTCCTTAAAGGAGTGGAGGCGTGACTTGTTTGATTTATTAATTCAATATTACTATATTAAGGCCCCGAAACTAACTACATTTTTTATGAAAAACTACGATAAAGAGTGATAGGCAGTGGTACCCAGTCTGCCGATCCGGGGTAGTACCACCACTTACAAGTATACAGACCGTGATTTGGTCACGTTTCGGGATTAGCTTTTAAGTTGCCGGTTCTAACTAGGCCGGCATAGTGTATGTGATTACTACTCACAGTTATTAAATTTTAGTAGCAGTGACAACCATTCATGGACCACATTCCAGCTTAACATCAGACGGGGTGCTGTCATATGTCAAGCGGTCAGATATAGAGGTCAGCTTTCAGTCTCTTCGCAGTGTCTATTAGTTAATTACCTCTGTTGGAACATCCAAAAAGGTTCTTTCACCTGACAATAGCACTGATAAAAAACAAAATGGAATAAATCACGCTTGAAATCACAAAGCTGTGAAAATTTATTCAGCGGCTCTATCATTTGTTTCCAACTGATATGAGATAGGCTACAGTGACCTGTGCGACAAGAGTTTTTATACTATTTATATATTTTCGTGTTTTAACAGTTTTTCTTCATTAAGTAAATAGTAACACTAAGAGACGCCGGTTGATAACCACTTGCTAATGTATCTGTGATATACGAGTATTAGGCACTTTTTAGGCTACAGTTTCTATGATATTAAATACTCTAGTACGGAAACTTATAGATTTTATTCCCTTTTAACTACCAGTGTTATTTCTTATTTTTTATTTATTTTTTATTTAGATAATCTTTAATTGATCTCTTCCTTAGCTAAACATTTATAATGTTATTTTAATCGTTAAACGGTTGATTTCGCGCTAAGAGAACGCTTGGCAATTGTCGACTTTGTCTTAAACCATGCACCAGGCGACAAAATTTAGATTTTCATAAGTAACTGACATGAAATCTAAAATCACACTGTTTTATTTAAGATTAGTAAAAAATTCGTAATAGAGCTACCGAATAAAAAACGTTTGAATTCTAAAAACATTTTTCACGCATCGTCGATTCATAGTTTAACTCAGCTGGTGAAAATTTTTAAATCAAATCCGTTATTTTAAATAAAAGTTTGAATACATTTTTCGTACAGGTGTATGAAATTATTCAGTTAGTGATAGTTAAAATATACGTTTAAACGCGTTAGATATCCGTATATTTTTGATTATTTGATCATTTTTGGGCGGCATAGTGAGGGCGACCAAGGACACGGTTTTTTTTCAGTCGTTGGCATTTTTAGACATTCCCTTGCTTACTGTCAGTGACGGCAAATAATAAGGATAGTTTGTACAGCACGTCTTGTCTCACATCTGTCGCAGCGAGTCTTGCTATACTTTGGCTATATCTCAAAGTATGAATTAGGTGAATTTAGAAATGCTACGTGTGGAAAATTATAGATTTTTTAATGGTCACGGAGAGACTCAATATAACCAAATACCACGAACCAAAAACCAAAATAAACGCGATAATAAGCCGCATAAAATTTGTTTAATTCAATAATCAATGTTCGCGTAAAATCTAAGAAAATATTATGGTAAATATTTTTGTATTTTTTTTAATAATCCAAACTAGGATATTTGTAGTGTAACTAAAGACAATACAAACACACATAATGGAAGAAAGTATTTTTCATCTTAACAAATAATTATAGTAATATCATGAAATATTATATTTTTTTCGAACGGGTATCGAATTTGGGACATATCCAATAACGTTACTCGTTTATTATTGATACAGTGTCTGTATGTTTAAATGTGGTGTGACGCTAATGGATGATACAATATTTCGAAATTGACTTATCACAAACGAGCAGCCTTTGTACATACCTACATTGACATTTAGTTAAGCCAAGTTTTAGGCTCTAGATTATAATTATTTGATAGTTGAATCGAATCCTTTACTAGTAATTTAGACAAATAATATCGAGCGGCAGTTCGCATTTATACTTTGTGCTTGAGTTTTACAACAAAAAATATTCATAAAATGCCAAATTATAAAACATTCTTTTATAATTTAGAACATATGTAAACAAACTTTTTACATGCACATGCATTTTAATAAATATTTTACCAATAAATTATTCGCACATAAGTATAAAAGAATGTTGCTTTTCGAGTCCCCAGTCTGTACCTTTAGATCTTTTAAACTACATAACGGACTTTAATGCCGTTTTACTAGCATTTACATCATATTGGTGGTTTGTAGGTATTATATATGCTTGTTATATTTACATATTAAAAAGTAAATATTTTGAATAACAATTATGTGCGCTTTCATTGTTAACGCTGACAAAAATTTACGAGATATATCAAATTGTTGTAATATGGAATTGTGTATATTTAGAAAAAATCTACAAAAACGTAGTTGACCTGACCAGGGATTGAACCTGGGACTGCCGTGGTGTGCTAAAAAAAGCGTCAGGCCAACCGCGTGTCTGTTTTTATTTCATTTAGCCTACAGAGTGGAAGGTACAAATGGCTAGTTATAAAAAAAATATAAATCACATAATAATTCTGAACGGAGTGACAGAACTTCTGAGGGATCACATTAATATTTTATTCATCAGCCCTCTTGGATCTTTCCTTGTTTGCCATCAAGTAGTTCGAGGTCAGATATCGCGTGTCAATAAAAAATGTTTATACTACCTAGTTCAATTAACCAAACCAAACCAAATCTATCAAATTATTGGTTTGTTTACATTGTTTGTAATTCATGAAATTAGCGACTGTAGACATAAATTATACAATTTCATAAATAACGCAGACGTGTCCAGACCCTCTTTGGTTTTGGGTATGCTAGGACTGTTTTATTTCCATTGTTTTTTAACATACTAATATTATTGTCTCTATATTTCACGTTTGTATAAAAAAATATGTTTTTTATTCTTATTGAAACTGTAATATAGTACACATTAGTAAGTTTATTTATATCTAAAGTAGTCTTAAGGCTTTTTTTATGCATGTCGTGATAGTCTATGACTAAAAGAAAAATTATTTTGTAACTTTAATAACCAATCAATCAAATTGTCACGCCTTTTTTTCCACAGGGATAGGCAGAGACAATGGAGCGCCACTTGCCACGACCCTGACACAACTCCTTCGCTTTCCTCACATCCACAATTATTTTTATACAAGCATTGATTTATTAGGGTTGTTAATTGTCCTATATAAATAGTTTACTTTAGAGAAAGAAAAAGTTTACCAAAAAAATATTTACCCAGAAAAACACCTAAAATTTAGGGCTTCAATTAGATAATTAATACTTCTCAATAACAGCGCTAATTACTGCGAAATTGAAATTTATCGTTCTCGCACAGCAATAAATTCCTTCTATAGAACCACTCGACGACCTTCGGTAAATAATAAAATGGGCTAAAATGAATTAAAAAACAACTTCTCGTCAATAAGTGACGTCATTATCACTAGGTAGCTGCATGAAACGTAGAGCTTATAGCGAATTTCGAGTACTGTCGACGAGAAAAGTATATTTTAAAATAGTATTAGCATTTATAAATCTGGTGTTTGCCGACCAAATCGGAGACATTCTCAAGAAAGCTAGTTTGCCTAGTGCCCATAACCATAGAGCGTGTATGAAGAGAATTTGTGTATGTGAAGGAAGCGAGGGAGTTGTGTCAGGATCGTGGCAAGTGGCGATCTATTGTCTCAGCCTATCCCTGTGGGAAAAGGGCGCGACAATTTGATTGATTGATTTAAAGATTTTAGTTTGTATCATTCAATATAATTATTGTTGTCATTCATTATTATGTGTTTTATAAGTAGTTATTTTCATAATGTTCAGATATATTTTTTTAAATCGTGGCGATTGGAGCTGGAGCCTATCTCTGAGTGAAAAGGTGTGACAAATTCATTTATCTTTATTTCACTTTCCTTGCTAACTTAGTTCACAATGATACCTAAAGTTTGGTCGGTAGATAATGCCAAGCGTTGTTAGGTCCGTTTTCTTAATTATAATACAATAAGTTTATTAATACTATTTGAAGTTTTTTTTAAATTTATTTAAAACTTAACAAAATTCATTACTGTTGCACAAGTTTCCGGTTTATGCGAGTCATATAATATTTAGCTTGATCTTCATAAAATTATAACACACTTGTTAGCGCCGATGGAATTACCTACGAATCTCCTAAAATTAAAGAAAAGTTCGCGAAGGTGACAACACGTAACAGGCGCATTGTCCGCACTATTACTCGTATGAGAATTCGTGACGTCATGTGAATTCGTATTGAATTTGGGTATCTTTACGAATCATTTCGGCGAGATTCAGTGCGAGATTTATTTGTTGAAGGATTTGCTTACACGATTGTTAATCATTTATTAAACACTTTTGTTGTTAAGTATCCTTTAAATGTATACTAATTATTATTTATTTACTTTCGTATTTAGCAAACATCTTATGATGTGACAATAATTTATAATTTTGGGTGCTACATTTGATAAATTCTAATCATTTATGTAAATATGTATTTTAATTATTTGTATTTTATTTAAATGTATCTCGGCAAAAGACAGCATGTTTAATCCCGCCTGATGTTAAACTGGAGTGCGGTCCATGAATGGAGGCTACTGTAAGTATAGTTATACCTGCCGTTTGAGGTCACGGCATTTGATTTAACTGGGTGCCAATAGATGTTTAACTTTGTTTTTAACTTTAAAAAAAATACGCATGCACAACTGTGACTTGCTATCGAACCCTGTATCTGTCGCTTTACTACTGTTAACGTTACAATTTTAAATAAGCTGGTCTGCCTATTTAGTAAAAACCGGTCATCTTGGTTTAGCTTGAGTGCGGCCTGATAATAAATGCGACTGCTACTACAATTCGAAACCACTCATCGGCATCAATGTATCTTTGATATATGTACTTTGGTTGCCATGTTTCTATGATACAAGCACTCTAGTAGCTTAGTATAGATATGTAAAAAAAATAGTCTTAAGTCATATACACTTTGCTGGCCTATTATAACCGCCGGCAACTTGATCCCGAAACGCGACTAGGACACTTTACAGTCTAAATTGACTACCGCCTGTCTATCACTTTAAAAACTGAATATATGATATAAAATATTATAGATGTTTATAAAAATATAAAGTGCTATAAAACAACCATTAATAAGATTGATAAACATCAATTTAATTGGCTCAATAAATTACGTTACGAAATATAACGTCACATTTATTGACTGTTTTTTAACGCAATTTAGATATTATTTGGAAAATATTTACCGAGTTTCCACTAAAAATTAAATTTATAAGTCATTAGACCTGTTTAAGTCAATTTAGTATCACCAAATTACACTCGCCTTACGTCAGTGTTAGTGAATTTATATTTTTTAACAAATGGATGTCACACTTACGTCTCAAGTATATTATTGTAACCTTTTATCTGAGCTTGACTGTAACATAGGTAAAATTTTGTACCCATGGTCCCTGCACTAAGCTTAGCCGGACGCGTTTTAAGATCAGTTAAAAATAGGAATTCAGCCAAACTGCATAGTGAATATCAGGCGGTGTGCGGTCATCATCATCAGCCAGAAGGCGCCCACTGCTGAACATAGGCCTTCCCCTTAGGACGACATTTCGAACGACAAAATGCCAGCCTGATGTTAAGCTCGAGTATGGTTTTATAGTAGTATAATTATTTGCAAGCAGCAACGGAATCTACTATTCCGGCCTAGATCGAAACAGTCACATTCAGGGCCGTCTTTACCCGGGGGTTCAAGGGGTTCAGTGCACCCGGGCGCAGAGTCCTAGGGGGCGCATGCCGATCGCCATAAATTTCGATAGGTACCTACTACACTGAGACCACGCGAGCGGAGTCTTGACTTTCGCACCCCGGCGCTGAGTATGCTTAAGACGGCCTTGGTCACATTCAACCTGATTAACGGTCTTCACACTCGAAACCCAGGTTGGCAGACTGGGCAAATGACTACCACTCTACAATGAATGATAATAATGCTGACAGATTTGCCTGTGTAATTTAGGCCTAATGCAAAATATGTTAAACGCAGGGTGAAATGTACGAAACGTAGCTGGGAGAAAAGTACTCAATAATAATAATAATAAAAACTAAAGGAATTCATACTTTATTTTTTAAAAGAAGCAGAGCTGATCTTTGTGGCCATGCTGTAGTGTTAGTGCAATGGTCGCGGAAACTTAGAACCCCGGTTCAAAACCACTTGCCGGTACCAATGTATCTTTAATATATATACTTTGGTCGTCCTGTTGATTGTTGATATTATGCTTTCTACACCAGGGAATAGAACCCTAAATTTGTTCTGTACTTTTATGACACCAATCGATAGGATTTATGGATAGAAGTATATTTTTTTATTATTGTGCCACGCCATTTGACCTCTTCCCGCCTTATAATAAGCAGAAGCAGAAGGAGGACCATGAGTGACGACAACTGAAAAAAACAGATGGTACACGGCTGCCTCAGTCGCTGTCACTATGCCGGCCAAAGATAGGAGTTATGATGGCCGTTTTGACGTTTGCACCGTTAATGAAGTTTCTTATTAATTATTAATGACGTTTGAAGGAGCGAATTGTCTTTATTGTCTTTATTAAAAACTAAAATTGTTCTTTCAAACGTAATTATGAATTTAGACGAAACTTCAAGAACGGTGCAAACGTGAAAACGACCATTATGGCGTGCTGCTGGTATAGTAAATAAAGTATTTTCCCCACCAGGCACGGCTCTGAAATTCCACCTGTATATTATATATTTCATTTGAAGGCCTACCTAGATTTTTTCTACTATTGTATTAGAGTAGACATCTGCTGCAGGATGTTTGGTAGCGTACATATTCTTTCATATATTATCATAGAACCTTTTATCAATTCAGAAAACGTATTTTCCGTTTCACTTTATTGAATATCTTTATATATTTTATATGGAATTTTGTAAACATTCATTTGTTTTTTTTTTTAATTAAACATATTTTATGCGGCTTACTATCGCGTTTGTTTTGGTTTTGATTTTACATTTTTTTATTATTCAGATGTTCATTCCGAAATTGTAAATTCTAAACCAAAATAAACGCATAGTAAGCCGCATAAAATTAATTTTTCTTGTTCGTTTCTATTACTAAGCTTAAATCATAGAAGCTGAAATCAGAGACTCTTGGTTTGATACCACTTTAGTATTCCTGTTTCTATGATACAAGCACATTAAGTAGCTTGTTGTACAAATGTAATAATAATAAAACGAAACATAAACTGATAAATCCCTGCTAGCTTTTATACTAAATCTGTAAGAATTAGACAAGTAAAGATGAAAAAAGCACCTCTGAACGGTTAGCCAACACTCCAACAGTCGCAGACGAGTCACATCCGTTTTTATTTTTCCTTTTTTAATATGTCTTCGATGAGATTATTATTCTGGGTCGTCCCCGGGCAGTTAGGATAAACCAATCCTGCCACTAATTTTCATTCTATACAAAATGTATTAAGATATATATGCTGATACTTAAAAAAAACATGAACTTTTTTTATAAAATCAACATAAAAGAGGAAAATGCTTTTTTTAGATTTAAATCTGCATTGTTCTACGTAGACAAGGCGAGCCTTTAATATTCTTATTTAAGCGTAACGACCAACTTCTAGATTTCCCTTCAAAAGTTAATACACTCAGTGTCTACTTAATGGCTTTGTTATTTAATGAATTTGTGCTTTTATACGTATTTCTGTTACATTAAGGGTATAAGACAGTCGATCATATCAAATTAGGCGACCGTGGTGTAGTGGCAGTTTAATGGTTACACAAACCTAGGGCACGAGTTCGAAACCACTCACCGGTACCAATGTATCTTTGATATATGTACTTTGTTTGTCCTGTTTCAATGATACAAGGACTTTAGTAGCTTAGTATAGGAATGTATACATATATGTAAAAAAAAACTAGATTCAAAAAATAAGAACTAAGCAACAAAAACTAATGCTCATTATAAACTTCAAGCGATTGGTTCCTTTAGCGTAAAGCAATGCGTAAAGAAGCACATTTGGCCGGCACAGTGACGACGACTGTGGCAGCCTTTGACTGACTTAGTTATTTCAGTCGTCCTAAGACCTTCATCTAGCTTACCATCAGGCAGATCAAGGTCAGATGTCTAGTCACAATAAAATAAACGCAAGATGTAGTATACAAGATGTAGTACCTCGGGCACGTGCTTAGACAGGATGGGTGCTCTTGCTTCAATTCAATATGTTAGGCAAAGAAGGCAAAAAGAAATCAATTGTAGAGCAGCTGTTCCTCCTCGCGAGAGAACAACCTCGCTACAATATATTATTGGATATAATTTCCTAACCTAACAAAGCTACTTTTAAAATAATTATTGTTAAAATAGATTCTAATATATTGTAGAAGTAGAGGTAACTTGCTCATAATCCTAATGTAAAAACATAATGTCATTTTGATATAGACTTTTATATATTTTTTATTTTTTTATTGTGACTCAACATTTGACATCGACCTGCCTGATGATAAGCAAGAGGAGATCCAAAAGTGCAGACGATTGAAACAACCGAGTCAGTACACGGCTGTCTCAGCCGCCGTCACTATGCCGGCCAAAGGAAAAGGATATGTCAAGTTGTCCTTTGAAGGAAATAAATTTTCCTGAATACACACACACGATTTTATAAGAAGTGTTTTGTGTTTGATTTATAGTGATATTACAATAATTATAATGCATTATATGAAATGATCTCTGTGATATTATGCGATTAGTGAAAATAGAATGATCAGCACAATGTAATTGTTCGCTTATAGGCGACCGTGGTGTAGTGGCAGTGCAATGGCTACGTAAGCCGAGTGGCACGGGTTCGAAACCACTCACCGGTACCAATGTATCATTGATATATGTACTATGGTTGTCCTGTTTCTATGATATGTGCTGTGTGCGCCCATAATCATATCTTTGTCTTTTTTACTAATTTTAGTTGTGTAATATATGTGCTGTTAGTGCGCCTATTTTGTATAAAAAATAACACTTTAACTCTCACAGAGACAGGCGACGACAAAGAAGCGATACTTTCTAAGACCCTAACATAACACTTTCGCTTCCTTCACATCCACAACTCTCGTGATACAAGTGTGGAATTATTTATACTGTAAATGTCAGATATTGATTTAGTTATTTCATTTTAAACTGTAGAAAATAAATAAAACTAGTTTAAAAAATAAATAAAAAACGCTTATATGACATTGTGAACTAAAATTTGTGACTCGATATCTGACCTCGATGCGCCAGGTGGTAAGCAAGAGGAGGTCCAAGAATGCCGACGACTGAAAAAACCAAGTCAGTTTACGGTTGCCTCACTATGCCGTTACTATGCCAGCATAGAAAATTTGTATTGAAATTATTATTGTCATCGATTATTAATACGTGTACAAAATTTCAAGTTATTCAGACTTTTAGAAGTGTGCGAATTCATTTGATAGATTGTTACAAAGTTACATACATACAAGTCAAGCTTATTTTAGGCGTGTTAAAAATATTCATCAGTGGCAGTAGTCGGTTCAGTAAATAAATCACAGTCCAGCACGTCCAGCTTAACAACAAGCGGATTAAGGTCAGATGTACTGTCACAATAAAAAAAGGGATTTGAATAAATTGACGCATTTTATCAAATTGTTTGTTATGTGAAATAATAAATTTTAGTATGGTAAAACTTATAATAATGTTATTGCATTCAATATATCAAACTCTAACTCTTACGCCTTTAATCTAACTCAATCAATCAAACAAATTGTCACGCCTCTTTGCCCACAGGGATAGGCAGAGACAATGGAGCGCCACTGGCCACGATCTTGACACAACTCCCTCGCTTCCTTCACATTAACAATTTTCTTTATACAAGATCTATGGTTATGGGCACTAGGGAACCTAGCTTTCTCGAGGATGTCTCCGATTTGTTCGGCAAACACCCTTCTGGGCCTGCCTCGTTTAAGGCATTCGTTCACATGAGATTTATAAATTATTTTCGTCAATCTACTTTCACTCATCCTTTCCATGTGCCCAAACCATCGAAGCATTCCTTTATCAATCCTAACTAATCTAACTGCTGAAGGCAAAATTATAAGTTATGCCTTCGAATCACACACAAAGAAGCCTGCATGGCGAGCTGTGTCAGCCCTCCAGTGGAACAAGCTACCGCCGGATATTATGCGTGCATCATCTGTCAATATCTTTAAACGATTAGTCACCAACTTGTATCTTGATAAGCAGGATCTAGTACATAATAAATAATTTAGCACAAAATATAATTATGTAAGTTTATTTATATCACTTCTTTTATATTTTGTTATTTTCAATATAACTAAATACTTAGAAAAATAGTAAAAGAAATTATGTTGTTATATTTAAAAAGGAAGCGAGGGAGTTGTGTCAGGATCGTAGCAAGTGGCGCTCCATTGTCTCTGTCTATCCCTGTGAGAAGATTAATGTGGATAGTGGAAATTATAAATAATTAAAACTACTATTTAACTACTCACAATTTAAAGTAAATGATGACTTTAAGTAGATAAAATCCAATTGAATAGATACCACAAGCCCTCAGACAGTACTTATGATATAATAATATGCAAATCGGTTGGATAAGCGTTGGAGTAAAAGGTAATTAAAAATCAATGACTTCAAACGATTTTTTATTCAATGAACATAATAATCTACAACTTAAATCCAACAATCGAAAGTAATTAAACTAAATAAATAAATGTTAAATAAGTTAAAATGATCGGAGAAGCGATCGAAACTTCTAACTAAACATTGTCTGATAGTAATATTCCAAGTTTAATCCGAAACTTGCTGTTTAGAAATAATAACATAAAATATGTATTGTCTCTTTCACTTTCTTTCTAGTGATTGATAATTTCTTATAATTAAATGTTATAGGAACAACGGAAGACACAACTTCCTCGCTTCCACAATTCTTTTCATACAAACTCTACTACTATTATTACACGTATTATGCCCCAACTGGGCATTATATCTACTATTCATAGTCTTCATAATAAACGTGAGTTTTATTAAACATTTTTAACTTTAAATGTGATATTTAATTGTTAATAAAATCTTTTTATCACTCAAGTTGGCAGACATTAAAGATTATAGAAAACCATTTCGTCTCGAGCTCTCAAAAACGGATTAAACGTGAAGGATTTGTAAGGACACCCTATTTCACACAAAACTCTCGTCAAATGATTA